>CM068387.1:45401038-46137388 GCA_034770075.1 Aralia elata | reverse complement strand
GAAATCGAAAAAGACGTAAAAATATTTGGGCGGTGAATGGTTGCCTCGAGGAAACGTGCCCTGTGAATAGTGATTTTGGCAGATCTTTCGCAAAATCCAAATTATTCACAGTCCTACGGTTCAACAACGCATTAAAAACTTCATACATTTACATCAATCCAGGTTTATAAAATAACCTTAAAATACGTCACCTAAAAATATAAATATTTTGATCCCCCACTTTTTTTAAATAATATTAGTTAAATCCCAAATTACAAGGGATATCTCACAATTCGCGAAAACGCTGCTCTTCACGGATTAGCTCCCCATAATCACATTACATCATCGCACATATATCTCACCCATGAACTTGGGTTAATGTCTTTACAACAAATTAACTATCCATTCAATAATATTAACCATCAACTATTTATTTTAAATCTCAATAAATAGTAACTCTTAATAGCGATATTTCCTCGAAACCACCAAATTAGCTTATTATGAATACTTTCAGTTACATACTAATCTGGAGGGAGGGGGGGGTGGGGGGGGGGGGGGGGTGGGGGGTGGGGGGGGGGGGCTGGACACATAATCCTAGGCTATAATATAACCTTTAAACTCTTAACCACATAATATTATTAATATAAAGTCTATTTTATTCAATAATATCCATAAGCTTGAATTACCTAGCTAACCCACGACTCGCGAGCGTTACAATAATTAACTATTAACTCATTCATATCTGAATCTAGTCGTATATATTTCACATTTATATATATACATATTAAGCTCACCAATTAAATCACATAAATATATATAACACATATATATTCAAACGCGGACTCATAAATAAGAATTATTCTATATTAAATTTCCTTATTATAATTTATTCCCTCAAAAATTCGGGGTTGTCACATCCTTCCCGCCTTAATAAGGATTCCGTCCTCGGAATCACCAAATATCAAACCTCTTTACTCAGTTTTCCGTCTAATTTCTTTTGAAATTTTATTGTTGAATAATTTCAACGTATTACTATAACATAGGTTTTTACAATCGCCTATTTAATGCCGCTTCCTTAACAAAGTTGCTTGTAGGTTTTATTCGTATAATCCTTATATCTAACTCAAATATAACTCCTGAGTATTATCCTTTCTTTAAAACCATCAATTTCCTTTTCTAAGGATCATTGTATGTCATAATCAATCATAATAATTTAATATCATGATTTACTAACTTATAAACATTCGGGATATTTACACATTTACGATGGCACTTCGTGGTGGGAACTTTTCCAGTCATCACAGAAGGGTTTTTGTATGCCATTTGGGTTATCGTGGATCGACTAACCGAAGACAGCTCATTTTCTTACCAATCTCAATATTCGTTTTAACCTTAATACAATTAGCAAATTTATACGTGAAGGAAATAGGTTCGCGACATGGAGTACCCGTGTCAATCGTCTCCGATCGAGATTCCGCGATTTAACTCAAATTTCTGGAAAAGCTTACAAGAAAGAAATGTGGAACACAATTAAGGTTGAGTACCGGCTTATCATCCTCAAAGACAGACGGACAGAGTGGATACGAAAAAACTATTGCAAACGCTAGAAGATATGCTTCGAGCTTGCGTAATGGATTTTAAAGGGAATTGGGATGACTATTTACCCTTAGTAGAATTCGCTTACAAATAATAGTCATCACGCGAGTATCGGTATGCCACCGTACGAATGACCCTCTACGGGAGGAAGTGCAGAACACCGTTATGGGTTGGGATGAAGTTCGGAGAACCTGACTTTTGGGTGACTTTTGGGGGACCGGAAAATAGTTCACAACAGACGGTCCAATGTGGTGACAACAGATAAGAGCAAGATTAGTAGCCGGCTCAAGGATCGTCAGAAGAAATGATGCAGACTTGCATCGTCAGGACTGAGACTATTAAAGTCGGTAGTTTCGTAGTCTTAAAAGTATCTCCCTGGAAAGCGAAAGATCAGATTCGGCAAAGAAAGAGAAGTTGGGTTCCGAGGTTTCATAGGACCATTCGAAAGTCTTGAAACAAGTGGGTGGAACGTAGCATACGAGGTAGCTTTGCCGCTTGAGCTGGAACACATCCACAAACGTGTTTTCACATCTCCGTGTTACGTCCGTCACATCAAACCCGACTATAAGCACGTGATATCCTTATGAAAACCGATTCAAGTAGCGAAGAATTTGACCTATGAGGAAAATTCTTGTTTCCAAATACTAGATAAGAAAGAGCAGACCTTGAAAAACAAGTGTATATCTTCTGTAAAGGTAGTTTTGGCGGAACCATGACGCCGAGGAGGCCACGTGGGAGTTAGAGAGTAAGATGAGAAGGATTATCCCCATTTGTTTGTGTAACCTTGTATCAATTTCGAGGACAGAATTTTTATAAGGAAGGGAGGATGTAATACCCGAGAATTTTAAATAATATTATTATTGACTTTTCTATTTAAGTTGAAATATTTATTCGAATATGAGTATATGTGATATGTCACCATAATAGTGATGCAATAAAAATAATTTCTTGTTTATTTCATAAAGGAGTGATTTACATAAGAAAAGGAATTATTAATGTTATCTTAAGTAATTATTGTGTGGCTAATAATCTCCTTTCATTTAATTAAATAATTATGTGACATGATATTTTTTTTGTGTGACATTTAAATTGCATGAATATCCTATGTAACACCTTGATGTGTGATGTGCATTGAAATTATATAAGGTAATTAATATTTGCTACATGATAATTATTTCCATACAGTAAATGTTCTTACAATAAATGTATTATGAAATAATAATGTATATTGAATATTTGGGTGTTAGCGATTAATTGGGATTTCACTATAATTAATGTACATGGATTATATGATATGTGTATATGTGAATATTGATACAATATGGTAGCATTTATTTTTAATACACCTTATGACTAAATTGCATTATTAAACCTAAGTGTACTAGTGGTCTCTATTGCAAAGTCTGAGTTCTTTGTCCCAAAAAGAGTGTCACTTTCTTGCCCAAATGCTCATTCACATGAAACACCAAAAGGCTATAAGCTTAGCCCTTCTCCCTTCTCCTCAAATTCAGCCATACAAACCTCAGATTCCATGATGAAAGGGGGAGTGATTCAAATAGTAAGCTAACCAACTTCTCATTAACCTTCATCTTCTTCCTTCTTCTATTGGTTTGAATCAATGGGCAAAATCTGAAAATGGACAAAGGAAACTCTATAAATTGAGACCTCCTCTTCTTCATTTTGGTTACTAGAAATCTGAATTGTTCAAGTAGAGAGTGAGGTTGAGTGATTTTCTATTAGTGATATTGGAGAGTACTCAATTAGCTTCAAGAGGTAATTTCTCTTTAATTGTGTTCTTGAGTTCTATATATAAAATTCTAGAATGTTGCCATGAATCTCTTGTTACTTGGTTAGTGGTTGATGTATATAAGTTGCCAAGTTCATATACATGTTACTAAAAGTGTTTAATCAATGTTTATGCTATCAAAACTTTAGTTTCATGAATTCTCAAAAAATAACGTGTATACATGCTCATAATATACCAAAAATGATTGAGCCTAAGTTGTGGTAATCGGTAAGTGGATGATGTGACACCCCCAAATCCGGGTACTTCAAACTCCACAGATTTGGTGTTCACTATACCATACATTCAAGACCTAACTACCCATGATAAAGATATTATAATTAAACCGAATGAAACATCTACCCACAAAAGAGGTTTACATCTCAAATCTCTTAAATAAACAAATCCCAGGTTATCTAACCTCTATTACATCAGTGCGGAATCAAAATAGAATTTTAAACAAAGTCTTGTTACAAATAAAACATCAAAATGTATAACAGGTCTCTTGCTACTTCGGCATCTTGCCTTTGCCTTTACTCGTGGGCGGCTCGTCCCAATTTCTCAGTCTTAGCTGCAATGTTTTAGTGCAAGAGTAAGCAAACAATTACCCATAAGCATAATAACGATAACAATTGAATAATTAACGAAATAGATTTTTCAACTGAGGTATTATAGTTTTCTGAATTCAATCAATAACCAATCGAGATATGAAAGCTTAATAGGATACTTGGCTCAAGAACTGATTATAGAATTCAAGGTTTAAAAATTGTATCTGAGGGTCACAAGACCTCGAACTATGTCCTAGGTTAACAAGTATTTCTACCGTAACATTTAACAGTCTTATAGACTATGGACCATCCATCTCGTACTCAGGGGATCAGCCCTTTGTACAATGTATTTGTGCACAAACATTTCAACGTTGTCGTGTAATTAATCCCCTATATTAGGGTTGTTCATCCCAGTTTAACATCAGGAATCCGTACCAAAAGGAAACTTGGTTCGAAACAGTTTTTAAAATATTCAAAGTCTTTTAGAACGCTCACAAAACTAAGGGACTAGCTGAATCAATTAGGGTTTGCTAGTTACTAAAGCATTTGATTCATTAATAAAGTTTGTACAATAAAAATTCTGTTCGAAGTTTGAACAACAATCAACAATTGAATAACAAATAACTGGAATAAAGCTTCCGCACTTAATCATGATAACAACCTTGCTTGAATAACAATAAGCTAAGGCTAATAATCTTGCTCAATGGAAATAACAAGTTTAAGGGAGGAAAACTTGCCTCGTGCGTAGATTACAGATTTAAATAATTCACGTTCCTTAATCGACCTATATATTTCGATTATAAAATGGTAACAATAATTAGTTACAGAACAATATACACTTTAAAATTCGATCTTATCCTATTTCATTGTAACATCTCGATGGTCATTCGATAATCAATAAGTACTTGCTTAACAACCATCGTGGTATCTCATTAGTTCACTTTATACCTTAATATAAGTTTTAAAACTTGTTTATAGCATCCATAGTAAAATCACAAAGAAAAATAAAAATTTAAAATTTTTAGTTACTGTTCCTGTCGCCAGGGCGAGAATTTACTTAACAAAAAGCTCGCCGGGGCGAGACTTCGCCGGGGCGAGACTTCGCCGGGGCGAAGATTTCCTTAATAATATTCTCACCGGGGCGAGAAATCCAGTACATTTCTACCGCTAAACTCGGCACTCACCTCCTACAGTTCGCGAACCAGTGACATTCTAGGCCAAATTTTCCAAATTCTACCATCCAACACATAATTTAAACTTACCCAGACATCAAACATGTTATAAAACGATTACCCAACATGTTTTCTAACCAATTTAACCATTATAACACACCTAACCAACTAATTAGAACCCAAAAAATTCCACTATTTAAACAAAATATTCATGTTTTAGCCATTTTAATGAAATCAACCACTGAAAATTCATCTTTAAACCATTTTAACATCCATTCCACTTACATTCTTTTTGTTCTTCATCATCTTATCATAATCAAATGTCAATTTACCGATTAATAATCAATTTGAGCACCAATTTTCATACATATATGCCATACATGAAAGTGAAACTCTGTAAAACTAAAAAACTTTCATTCTAAAACATGCTTTCATGGATTAATTCATTCAAATTGATTTATAATCATCACATAATCTCTAATACATGCTTACTAGCAACTATAACCAAGTAATTCATCCTTTGAACAACTAACTTCATATACATTAAAGTAAATTAAAAGAAATAAAGTGAAGAAAAAGATTATACCTTCTATTGCTTTAGAAAACTTGATTAATTCTCCTTTGATTTTAGAATTCTTCTCTCCAACCTCCAAACTCCTCTATCAATTTCTCTCTATTCTTGCTTTGATACAACTTTGCTCTTTTTTTTTAACAACTGATGAACCTTTAGTTTTTTTAACGTACTTAGCTTTTAAATTAATCAGTTAAAGAAATCAAGAGTTAGGCCATGTTTGGCCAACTCAAAAATTAAAAAAATAGAATTCCAAAGGCTGCTAGGCTTTGTTTTTTTGAACCAAAGAAAATAATTCATTTTTACCAACCAAGGGTCACAAGGCCTTCTTTAGTTTAACAAAAATAAAACCTTTTCTCCATTTATTTTAATAATCCATTTTACTATATAGTTTTAATTGTCACACTTTTAATTTAATTAAACTTATTATTAAATAAATTCAATTAAACTTTAATTAATAATTCTATTTAACCAATAACAATAATGCCAAATAAATTATCCTATTCAAATAAATCATTTATTCAAATAAATTATTTAATCATCTAATTTAATTATTAAATTAAATTAGAATAATCACATCAAATCACATTTAAATAACATTTAACATAAATTCTTTCACCATAACTTTATAAATTATTTATTTTACTCCATAAATAAATTAATAAAAATATTTATATAATTCAATAAATATTTTTATGTATTCACAAAAATCGCATTCGTTACATCTTTCTCTCCTTAAAAGGATTTTGTCCTAGAATCACAACGCAATTAATTCGTCCGTTACATTCTCCCCTCCTTACAAAGATTCTGTCCACAGAATCGCGATACAAAGATTAAACAAACAATTGAGGATAACTCTGCATCATTTTCTCTTCGAGTTCCCACGTAGCTTCTTCAGCACTGTGGTTCCTCCAAATTACCTTTACAGAAGGTATCACTTTATTTCTAAGAACCTGCTCTTTCCTGTCCACTATCTGTACATGTATCTCTTCATAGGATAAATCTTTCTCAGACTGTATTGGTTCATATTCTATCACATGTTTATAATCAGGCTTATACGGTCGTAGCACCAATATGTAAAAGACATTATGAATGTGGTCTAACTCGGGAGATAAAGCTACCTCATAAGCTACCTCACCCACTCTTTTTAGCACCTCAAAGGGTCCAATAAACCGCAGACTGAGTTTACCCTTTTTACCAAATATGATTTTTCCTTTCTAGGGAGACACTTTGAGAAACATAAAACTCCTAACTTCAAATTCACGATTTTGACGATGCTGATCCGCATATTTCTTCTGCCTGTCTTGAGTAGCTAACAATCTGGCTCTTATCACCTTGACAATTTTAGCAGTTTGTTGTACTATCTCGGGTCCCAATAGATGACGTTCACCAACCTCGTTCCAACATAACGGAGTTCTGCATTTCCTCCCATACAACGCTTTATATGGCGGCATTCCAATACTCGCGTGATAACTATTATTATAGGCAAACTCGACCAGAGGTAAATGATCATCCCAGTTGCCCTTAAAATCCATAATGCACGCTCTCAGCATATCCTCCAACGTTTGAATTGTTCTTTCACTCTGGCCATCGGTTTGAGGATGGTAAGCTGTACTCATTCTCAACTGCGTCCCCAAACAAGCCTGCAGACTCCTCAAAAATTTTAATGTGAAACGTGGATCTCTGTCCGATAAAATTGATACTGGGACACCGTGCCTCAAAATAATTTCCTTGACGTATAATTTGGCCAGTTGATCCAGGGTGAATCTGACTTTGATCTGCAGGAAATGCGCTGATTTCGTTAATCTGTCAACTATGACCCATATTTTGTCATAACCCTTATGAGTAGTTGGAAGCCGTACAAAGTCCATTGTGATATGCTCCCACTTCCATTCTGGTATCTCCAAGGGCTGTAACAAACCACTTGGTCGTTGATGCTCTGCTTTGACTTTCTGACAAGTTAAGCACTTCGCAACACACTCAGCAACTTCCCTTTTCATGTTTGGCCACCAAAAATGTTGTCAAAGATCCTGGTACATCTTTGTACTTCCAGGGTGTATCGAAAATCTTGAGCTATGAGCTTCGTTCAAAATGTCTTCTCTGATCTCTAGCACTGACGGAACCTAGATTCTGCCTTCAAATCTCAGCAACCCTTCGGTGTCGATTTTGTATTTAAGTTCTTCTCCCTCAACCACTCTTTTCCGTATCTTAACACATTCCTGATTCTGAAGTTGCGCTTCCTTCACTTTTTCCACCAAAGTTAGTTGGGTTTCCATCTGAAACAATTTTTCATTAGGCTCTGCCAGACCCTTCACCTCTAACTCCAATTTAGCCATTTCCGCTACGAGCTTCTCCTGAGCAGTTAATAAAAATAGTTTCTCCCGACCTTTCTACTCAAAGCGTCGGCAACCACATTAGCCTTCCCCGGATGGTAGAGAATTTCGCAATCATAGTCTTTGATCAATTCTATCCATCTCTTCTGCCGCATATTCAAATCCTTCTGTGTGAAAATATACTTCAGACTTTTATGGTCTTTATATATTTCACACTTCTCCCTATAGAGATAGTGCCTCTAGATTTTCAAAGCAAACACCATGGCTGCTAACTCCAAATCATGGGTCGGATACCCTTTTTCATAGTCTTTTAGTTGGCGCGATGCGTATGCAATAACCTTACCATTCTGCATAAGCACACAACCAAGTCCTTTATGCGATGCGTCGCTATATACCACAAAATTTCCTGTATCATCTGGCAAAGACAACACAGGTGCCGAACTTAGTCTCTTCTTTAGCTCTTGGAAACTCTCTTCGCACTTCTCCGTCCAAACGAACTTCACTGATTTTCTTGTTAAATTCGTCAACGGAGTGGCGATCCTGTAGAAATCTTGAATAAAACGCCTGTAATAACCTGCCAAACCTAGGAAACTCCTCACTTCTGACGGTGTTTTCGGCTGATCCAAGGTCATCACACAGCTTCCACTTTAGCTGGATCCACCGAAATCCCGTCTTTATCGATAACATGCCCAAGAAATTGAACACGCTCCAACCAAAATTCGCACTTTAAAAATTTTGCATACAATTTCTCTTTCCTTAACACCTCTAATGTCACCTTCAAGTGTTCCACGTGTTCTTCCTGAGTTTTGGAATATAACAAAATATCGTCTATGAATACTACTACGAATTTATCCAAAATTGGTTTAAACACTCTACTCATTAAATCCATAAACGTTGTAGGTGCATTTGTTAAACCAAATGACATAACCAAAAACTCATAGTGACCATATCTAGTTCGAAATGCCGTCTTTGGTATGTCTTCCTTTCTCACCTTTAACTGATGGTACCCACTTCGTAGATCTATCTTTGAAAAATATCTCGCTCCCTTCAATTGGTCAAACAGGTCATCGATCCTTGGCAACTGATACTTGTTTTTAATCGTGACCTTATTCAACTCTCTATAATCAATGCAAAGACGCATTCATCCGTCCTTCTTCTTGACGAATAACACCAGCGCTCCCCTCGAAGAAACGCTCGGTTGAATATACTTTTTATCCAGCAACTCTTACAATTGCACCATCAACTCCATTTCTACTGGAGCCATTCGGTACGAGGCTTTTGATATAGGGGCTGTACCCGGTGCTAAATCAATTACAAACTCAATTTCCCTATATGGCGATAATCCTGGCAAATCATCAGGAAACACGTCCGCAAAATCCCTAACTACTGGTATCTCCTCCAACTTTGCACTCATCTTTCGTGTATCGACTATGTAGGCTAGATATCCTACACACCCTTGTCTCAACATTTTCCTGGCCTGCATCACCGTCAAACAACTCGTTTGTCTAGGTGACTAGCTGCCATAAAACACTACTTTTGACGGAGTCTTAAGATTCACACACTTCTTTTAACAGTCAATAACGACCCATGATTGAACAACCAATCCATTTCCAAAATAACGTCAAACTCCCCAAGACGAATTGGGATTAAATTTACTGTCATTACATGACCCTTAATATCTATCTGACAGTTCTTATGGACAAACTTAACAGAAATCACTTCCCTATTCGCAATTTCTATATTCATAGGGTAATCTAACTCTTCCTAAGGTAACTCTAATTTCCTAGCAAAATCATCGAATATAAATGAACAAGTAGCATCCGAATCAAATAATACGTAAGCATTTACACTATTGACCGGAATGATACTTGACACTACATCCTTTGACTGCACAGCATCCTACACCGTCATGTTGAATGTTCGAGCGGTAGGTCGATTGGGCTGCATCGGTCCTGTGATAGTCAAATTGCCACCACTGCTGTTCCCCTTTCCTGCACTAGCTCCACCTGTAGTTTTCTTAGGGCAATCCCGAGCAAAGTGATCCTTCGACCCACAAATAAAACATGCGCCCTTCTTTGGACTAGGGCAATTCGGTGCGATATGACCCTCCTGACCGCAGTTAAAGCATACTCTCTTACCCTTCAAGCAAACACCCCCATGGCTCTTCCCGCAGTTACTGCATGCCTCCACCTTCTTTTTCTGACTTCCCTGCTGACTGGCACCAAAGTTACTATCACTCCACTTTCTCTTTTGATTGTTGCCACCATGGCTAGCACTTACTTTATTATCATTCTCACTCTTCTTTTTCTTCTGCTCTTGATTGTATTTAGACAGAGCATCACTTCCTCCTTCAGCGATAATCGCCTTCTCTAACACTGCCGCAAATGAATTCAGTTGAAACATCGAAACTCGGCTATACAGCCAGGGCTTCAGTCCCTGCTCAAACCTTCTAGCCTTTCGCTCATCCGTGTTGACCTGATATGGCGCAAACCTCGCCAACTCATTGAATTTTGCAGCATACTCAGGTACCGTCATGGTACCTTGCTTCAACTCTAGAAACTGCACCTCCATTTGATTCTGCGCGCTTGCCGGAAAATAGGTCTCGAAAAATATTTCCTTAAATCTCTCCCACGGTATTATCCCTTCCCCACCTCGGGTTTTATTAGCTTGCCACTAGTAGCTTGCTTCGGATTTGAGCATAAATGTTGCAAATGCAGTATTCTGGTCCTCGTTGACCCTAGCAACATCAAATACTTTCTCCATCTCCATGACCCAGGTTTGTGCCTCGATCGGATTCATAGACCCTTGAAATTATGGGGGTCTAACAGCCTTGAAATCTTTAAAAGTCGTGGCTTGAGCTTGGGGTTGATTCGCAAATGCTCCCGTTAGCAGATTTACCAGCTGCTGCATTGGATTAGCGTTGACTTCTTCGTTGTTATTGGTAGATCCCTCAGGGGTCTGTTGACGGGTTTGTCTTCTTCTTGGCGGCATCTTACTGTTAAGAATTCGCGCTATTATATTATTACTTAATTACTTAAACATTTAAGTCTTAACTTAAACATTTATAAACAACACTTTACACATAGCACATCTGATAAGCTTTCGCATTTTATTCATTTACTGCTTCAAAACATAATAAAATAGCATCATAGTTATTTACATCATCTATCCTGAAATTTTAAAGTTTCCAGGATTACATCATTATTCTATCCCATTATATAAAACTGGGATTTACAACTTATTAATCTTCATAGATTTTCATACTAGCACCTCTAATCCTAATCTACGATGACATCCCCACGGCGCACAGCTTCCTCGCGTTCCTGCTCCAAAATACGAGTCACCATTCCTCGACCCATTATATCTGGATGACGATGAACTCGATCCTGAGCTCTATCTACTATGGTGTGAAAAATATACTCCATCTCATCAATCTTGGCCTTCTTTGACCGCACCTCACATTCAACACGATCTGCGTGATTAGCCTCCCTCAACCAAGCGTTTTCAGCTCTAACCCGCTTAGCTGACTCCTCTTTCAATTCTTCTCGTACCATTTCATTTCTCGCCAATAGCTGACCTCGTCTCTACTCCGACTGAGCTAGTCTCTGCTGGACTTCTGCAAGACGTGATGAAAGGTCTTGGATCTCTACATGCTTCTGCTCTAGAGCGGCTTGACATTCCACCACTTGATCTTCTAACTCCTTCTTTTGGCTCTCTTCATGAACCAGCTTCCACTCCACGTCCCCAAGACGTATATCGAGCTCCTCAATCTCACTGTTCTTCTGCTCCAAGACAATCTGTCGCTCAGCCAGCTGCCCCTCTAACTCTTCCACTCTATCTTGTAACTTTATGTTACGATCATACACCTTCTCATACATCTGAACACCTAAGGAAGATAGTGGTATCTCCTCACGGTCTTCCTCCTCCTCCTCAACCTCTTCAGGATCCTCCTCAGGATCTGACTCAGGCTCGTACTTAGGTTCTTCAACAGTGGTCAGTGGGGTTGGTTCTCTCGGAACTAGCTGCTCCCAGACCGTATGAATATCTCGGGACTCCTCCTCCCTAGCCTAGCTAGGTTCTCCTCTATCAGTCATCATGACAATAAAATTTTAAGTTTTAATTACTACTCGATAATACTCGCGAGCACATAAGTTTATTATCAAATAAGCACATAACACATAATCATTTTATTGTCTTTTATGAATTTCCGTAATCCATTCCTTAGAACTCGATAAGAGTTTATCACCACTATACTCTCTATCTTTTAAAAGGCTACTACCCTAAGGTTTTTCCCTACCTAAAGGTTCACAACCTATCAGCTCTTCTACCAACCTGTGACACTCCCAAATCCGGGTACTTCAACTCCACAGATTTGGTGTTCACTATACCATACATTCAAGACTAACTACCCATGATAAAGATATTATAATTAAACCGAATGAAACATCTTCCCACAAAAAGGGGTTACATCTCAAATCTCTTAAATAAACAAATCCCAGGTTATCTAACCTCTATTACATCAGTGCGGAATCAAAACATAATTTTAAACAACTCTTGTTATAAATAAACATCAAATGTATAACAGGTCTCTTGCTACTTCGGCATCTTGCCTTTGCCTTTACTCGTGGATAGCTCGTCCGATTTCTAAGTCTTAGCTGCAATGTTTTAGTGCAAGAGTGAGCAAACAATTGCCCACAAGCATAATAACGATAACAATTAAATAATTAACGAAATAGATTTCAACTGAGGTATTATAGTTTTCTAAATTCAATCAATAACCAATCGAGATATGAAAGCTTAATAGGATACTTGGCTCAAGAACTGATTATAGAATTCAAGGTTTAAAACTGTATCTGAGGGTCACAAGACCTCGAACTATGTCCTAGGTTAACAAGTATTTCTACCGTAACCTTTAACAGTCCCATGTGTGTATCTGGTACGTGAGCTAGTAGGGTCTTGCATGAAATGTGTTGGGTTTACGAGATTTTGAAGTAAAACTTAGAATTTGAAAACTAAACCTTATGAAAGTGATGCCTTTTTGACTCTGATCCTTTGAGCATATGTAACTAGCTTAGACATGTATGAAAACAAGTCCACTGTATTACCTAGGGTTACCTTGCATAATATGAGTTGTGTTAGCTCGGTTCCAACGACGTTTTAAAAGAGTACTTGAAGTGTTGAAAGTAAAACTTAGCGAACCTTGTATCTTTGATGTTTTAAGCTTACAAGCATGTATATATGATCTAATTATATGTGTGAATGCATACGAAGAGTCACGTAGAGATATTAAGCAAGTTTAGTTAGTCTAATATGAAATTTTCAAGAAAAACTTAAGACGTGAGGACTATTGTTGTTAAACGTTGTGTTAATTTTGTTCCAACCTTGCAAGCATGAATAATAGGATTCATTATACCTCTAGAACATGTTGACATGAGCACCATCTAGCTAAACATGGATTCTACCTATGAACGCATGTTCAAGAAAGTGACATTCCAATTGTAAACTATGTGATTAATGTGTACATGTGTTACATATGCACGAGCATGCTTATTAAGTATGGTTTAGTCTCATTATGTGGTGTCATGACTATAATAGTTGATCCTTTGCGAGATGGATTTGATTGGTTTAAAACATAGAAGTTTCTAACATAACACCTTATAACTTTGGATTGTATTTGGCATGAGCATTTTAGGTTTTGAACTCAGACTAATAACCTTGTGAGCATGGGTATTTGAGTTATATCAGTAGCCTGAATGCTGGATAATAGACTCGGATTCCCAATAGAATAAAATTTCATTTTTGGTCTGCCCAGAGGGTGGCGCGGCTGCGCCACTCCTAAGGCAAAAACCAGCGCGGCCTTGCCGGTCGCCAGAATTGCCCAGTTGTTTTAATTTGTAAATAGAGTCTTGCAGCATGTATATATGAATGTTTTAAGTTGTATTGCATGATTGAACTGATATACCATGTGTTTGAGCTTATGTTGATGCTTAGAGTCGAGGTATTCTAGGTTTGCTAACTCATTTGGCTAAGATGAGAAATTACAAATATGGACTTAGTAATCATGATTCCACCTACGTGACTGTGTGTTAAAAACTATGTGGTGCGTAACCACTTGTAAGAATGTTATACTAACTAAGGAACCGACTTATTAATGATTAGGTCATTTCAACGTAATTTAAATTAAAGCTAGATTTCTTGTAGCTGAGCAAACAAGCAAGTTTCTCTTAACCCCACTCAATTTACATTCGAGTAATATGTGGTATATTGTGCAAGTATTCGAACCATTTCTCTTTATTGAGCAAGCATGTAAACTTATATATTCATGTATCATAAAAGTATGTGCTAGTGACTCTTATGCTTTATAAACTGTCATTCATATTCTAAGGATTGGTTTAAGATTTATATCCCTTAAACCTCATTGCGAGTATTTGTATTCATTATGTCATTGAATATGATTATAAAAGCTGTCTAAACCATTGTTTCGGTTAGACTATTATACATGTGTTAGAAAGCTATTCCAAACCAATTGTCTTAGTGCGGACTCTTATCTACTGAGATGAATAACCCTCATAAAAAGGGGAAATTATATATTGTCGGGGAACCGACGTGCGCACTTATAAGCATGTGACAGTTATGCATAATCTGGGGTACTATAGGCTGATCACCTGTGTACTTATTTTTATTGGATTTTCAGTATAAAAACTGTTAATTTTAGCAGGAGTTCTTAGTCCTTTAGTGACTACTCAGTGTTCATATTCTTGGACTTGAAATGACTAGATGCAAGAATCCTATTGATATTCTTTAGTCCATAGCGACTCTTATGTATAACAATTGATTTTCCTTATTATTCTTGAATTATCATTTACTGTTATATCCTTGCGATTTGAACTTTTCATTGTTCACCCTCATTGTATATACTTGTTGGGCAAATTTGTTGCTCATTCTTGCTTCCTTTAAACCTTTCAGTTAATGCAGAGCGAGGTGAACCTTCAGGAAGGATAAGGGAAAGGGCAAAACTACGGAGTAGCTTTGTTCTTCCTTAGGAAGGAAATTATTTACTATGTTGTTTTAAGTTTTCTAGATTTGGTTATGTAATAAGCTTATGCATGGATTATATGTTAGTACTATGTTTCAGTTTAAATTAAGACTTTTGGATAGTATTGTGGTATCGGTTGCGAGATCTTGGGGCGAGAATAATTATATTAAATCAATGTAATTTATTCTATTTTTTCCGCTGCATTAGTTTTATGTCATTATTGTGTTAGAACGTGACGAATCAAATTCGAGACAGTGGTGTCAGAATTTGGAGGCGTCACAATTCTCACCTTCATTGCCAAGTCACTGTTTTCTTTCTTATAGTTCTAAGAATATCCCAAATTAGAAAAATAATTATGTAACCATTCAACTACAGCTAAGCAAAACAATCTAATTAAGTGCTAACTGGTAACTTAAGTTTCAGATAAGCATAATTATCCTCATGATCAGAGCAATGTCTCAAATATTAATTATCAATGTTGTCGAAGCTAACAAATAAACACGACGACTTCATCATTAGCCTGGTCAATAGCAAACTACTCAACAATTGGATTCATGCAAAACTAACTAAATGCAAACACGTACTAAACGATATGCACAACTAAACAAAGCATAACTAACACATAAAACTAAACCCCCCCATACTCATGATAAATAATGCCCTCATTGTAAAATTAAAGCACAAGGGGAAAGAAAGAAACTCCCCTAAGTAGCAGCATCATCATCTCCCGCACTAAGCTCGGGAGGAGTATCAGGCGGAGGGTAAGAACTGGTAGAACCAAAGATGGGAAACTGAATCTGCACACCTAACTGACCAAAAGCCTGGGTCAATGCTCCAGAAAAGGCCGTAGAATAAGTCTGAAAATCAGCATGTAAAGAATCCATCCTCCGCTGAAGACGACGCATATCCCGCTCCTGATGGGCATACATCGTGGTCGTCACTGGTACTAAAGCCTCCTCATCCCCCAAAAGAAATCCAAGCCCTCTAGGATGAGACTCGCCACCATCCCATACTACGTACTGCTTGATGTGATTATGATCTATATCCTTCATTAGTAGCAATAGTGTCTCGTTCTCCCATGTAACCCCAACTGCTAGACAAAGACGACTAACAATTGAGGCATGTAGGATTCCTCCAGAGGTACTCCCTCGCATAGATCGCAGCATGGATGAGTAAATAATTTACCCTTGAGAATCCCAAATAGTAGTATAGCCCTCTCTTTTGTTACATTATTCTAATGCCTCGTAGGAAGCATACTCGCGCATATGAAGTCATACCACGCCTTGGCGTAGCGATTTAGAGTAGTGTGTGGGAAATGGAGTTTCTAGGTAGTTCTGACCTTGGTAGTCCACTGTGTATCGGGCTTGGACATCACGGAAACAATCATATCCAAATCAATATCAGAACTCTTGTAGGCCAACCAGTCGGAACCGTCTTCAGGGAGTGTTGGCAGTCGATACAAATTATTGATGGCCTTCTTATCATATCTCACTTCCATGCCCCGTACATAAGATATTTCGTTTTGGGTTTCACGGGCACTGGCATAAAATTCACGAACAATTGCCATCGGTGCAGGCATAGGTGAATCAACAAACAGTGCCCACCATGCTCTATAATCTGTCTCTTTATAATACCATCTTCATCACTCGGCTTCAATCCTCTTTCCACAACAAAATTCTTTCCAAGCCAGACATCCAAATAGTTATGCTAAGCGGAAAGATTCAATAACCTATGCATGTCCAACACGTCCCTAGCCTCAATTTCCTCATCACTACTACTCGATGAGGAAACCACACGCACTCTCTTGGATGCCATTTAAATATATTTCACATTGTAACAAATCAGCCATAATCACAGAACTCTAATAATGTACCCCAATATAAAAATCCCAAGTACTAGCAATCGCCACTATACTACAGATATATAAACAACCCAATTTTTCAAAAAGCAGTTGAAAAGAGAATACCAATACTTGGAATGGGGTCAGTGAAAGCCCAATCGTGCACCAATTCTCCTGATACGTAGCAATTTAGTGTCTGAACGTGCGAATAATGGTGGAGAGGTTGAGGTTGTGGAACTAACTAACAAAAATCGTGGGGATAAATTAGAGTTTGAACGTGGGTAGACGTTAGATGTGATTGGAAAGATGATAGAAAGGGTGTACGGGTAGAGAAGTAATAGTAGAATAGGAATAGAAGTAGGAAGAGTAGGTTAGGGTTTGATTAGAGTTGAAGTGATGAAGTTTGGTTTGGATTAGAAATAGGAGAATGGGAGAAGAAACTTGAAATTGGTTTATAATAGGAGCATGATTTCGAACGGCTGATAAGGCAAACTAAGTAGGGCAAACTCGGGTCGGGTTATAAAAATTAGCATCCGGTCCAAGTCGCGGCACGCCCGCGCAGTGTGGCAGTACAAAAACGGCGCGTCCGCGCCGAAGTGGCAGAGAGCCTAAAATTTTACTCTGGCAGACCGCGCGCCCGCGCCGTTTTGCCTTGTGATCCTGGCGCGGCCGCGCTGCCCTGCATCTTGCTGTTGTTATTCTTTTTCCTCCTGGCTTCATGACCATTAGTTTGAGAAGATGCAACCTGCAAAAGCAATGTTCACATATTATATCCTTAAAACAATGAATTAACTACTCTAACTCCTAAAAAATAAATAAATAAAATAGACAATAAATGGGTTGCCTCCCATTGAGCGCTTGATTTTAAGTCTTTCAGCCTGACTACTTCTTGTTTCATTCCGGATTGGAGAGAATTGTTAGGTTTGTATAACGCGAACATGCAATCAAATTACATAAATAAAGCAGAAGCGCGATAAAATTAGATTTTAAAATTTTATATAAACCATCACCATAATCTTTCTTTATGCACACAATTATTAATTAAACGAAAGAGATGGAGAATAAAAATTATACCCTTGTAGAATTCTAGCTTTCTCAGGTACAAGTTCACCTCCAATTCCTTCGCGTTCTCCTTGAATTCCACCGATGAAATTCCTTCCTTTGATCAACGTTAGCCACCCAAGTATTTGGCCTCTAGAGTTGATCGACCAAGGAATAATACTTGTTCAAGAAGATGGATGTTGGCAAAATCCTAGTTTCTATCTCTATAAAAATTGTAAATACTATCAACAATTCTTATGCAAGAGTGTGTAACCCTAATCTATGATAAGACTTCTCTTATTTATAGATGTAGGAAAACCCTTCCCTAAACTATTTAGGATTAGGGTTTCTAATATAATTAAACTCCTTTAATTAAATTAAACTCCTAATCCAATTAGGAATTCATGTGAGAGTACTTCTATTAATTAATTCTCAATCCCTATTAGGAATTAAATAATAGTAATAGTAATAATAATAATAAGACTCCTCTTATTAATTTATATTTAATATTTCTAAAATATTAAATAATAAATATTAAGCTATTTAATTTATTATATCTCTATAGATTAAATTAAATACACTTAACTTATTATTACAATTATGCTATTTACTTCTTAAATAAATATTTTCCTTTTGCGGTGTGACCCTTTAAGTTCTCCATATTAAACCGGTTTTGAATAAATTAATTAGAACAATTTTAATCTTATTTCAATAAATAAATTAAACTATTTAATTCATTTAAATAAATAATATTTATTCTACAATAAGGGTAAGACCCTTAGCGATCAACGACTTTCCAGATAACATAGATTTCAACATTAATCACAAAAGAACCTTTCAGTGAATAGTTACCGTACAATTCAATCCTTCTACCATACAATGTCCCAATTAAATATAAGGCATGGAATTAGTGTCAGGTCTTATTTTATTTAATTATATGTATTTCGATTCTCAAATGCACAACTCTAATTAATGCAAATTAGAAACTCCTCTCTAAATTCATTCTGCCTTGGCCAAGGACTACTGAGTTGTCATTTATCGAATCACAAAGGACATTCACATCTTTTACTAGACGTGGTAGATTCTTTGTTGATCATTCACCTATCTCCATGTACAACTCATTATACCCAATCATACCCTTTGATATACCCTAAAGGTCTTAAGGGACATGTCAAAGTATAACTCATCATACAAAAGATACTATGATGATCTCAAGTCCAAGGATCATTTATACTACTATCACTAGAGGAATTCCTATTGACAGGTGAGTAAAACTCTATTAGATATTCCTTAGCGAGCCACGTTCAGTGAACTTATTCTCCAATAAGCACCTACATACTTGATTTAGTGTCTCCACATAAATGATTATGAGATCAATTATCCTCTTCCTAAGAGTAAGCAACGTATGTACTAATATATCCGGATTCACTAATTCTCTTTTTAGTAATCCATCGATTACGAACGATTTTAGTTTGTGAGCTATCTAGAATTTAGATCTCATTAGCATGATCACCATCATTATTCTAAAAGCATTGCTCAAAACTATGAGTTTATCACATTTAATATAATAGCACAATGTAGATAAAGTAAAATACCTTTAATAACCGAATAAGATTACAAAGTATATGCTACATTATATCAAATATGATTGGCTTACGTGCATACTACTTTCAATCTCCCATTTGCACTAAACCCAATCATCATGGTATCTAATACCCTTCTTCTCTAAGTGGCGATCATCCTGCTGTTTGGATAAAGCTTCAATAAATGGATATGCAATGTTGTTCTTGAGAGTCCATTATCTTTATAGTGATTTATCCTCTTTCAATAATTCTACTAATCAAATGAAAGTGCCGCAACACATGTTTGAATCCAAGATGAGACTTAAGAACTATTCATAGTTCTGTGATGAACTTTTCATCCAAACAATCAACTTGCAGCTTCACTTACAGCTATATACTTTGTCTTTGTCACTAAATCAACAACTATTTTCTATTTTGGAACCTTTCCAATTCACTGCACCACCATTCAAGGTAACAATTTACCCTAAAGTGGATTTGTTATCGTCTTGGTCAGTCTGAAAAACTTGAGTCTGTTTAGCCTTCTAGTTTTAATTCAGACCTACCATGAATCATGATCACATCTTCAATACCGGTTAAGTACTTAAAATGTTTATCACTGTCTTATAGTGATCTTCTCCAAAATATGACTAATCAACATCAGGCCTTGTATATTCATTGCATATATGATAATAACTTATGTGATCTCTCTTTTATTAGAGATAATTTTAGAGAGATACACTCCATGGCTCATCATCGTGAGACCTCTCTTGGAGTTTGCCATGCTAAACGCCTTTAGTATCGAATAATTATACGTTCATTGGGTCAAGCCGAACATCCTTTTAAATCTATCTATATAGATTTATATCCCCAATTTATAGGATGCTCCTCCCAAGTTATTCATGGAGAAATGTTTAGATAATTTTATTTTTACTGATTGTAGCATTGGTGTGTCAATCCTTATTAGTAATATATCAACATATAATACTAGGAATGTCACAGTGCTCCCACTGACCCTTTTGTACACATTAGGTTCATTCTCGTTTTTGATAAAATCAAACTCTTTTAATTGTCTCATCAAAATGAACGTTCCATCTTTGAGAAGCTTGCTTCAATCCCTAAATGGATCATTGTAGCTTAAAATACGATTTGCTTCAACCTTTGAAACAAATTCCTCTGGCTGTATCATGCATACATTTTCCTCAAGTCTTCACTGAGGAAGGACGTCTCCACATCCATTTTGCCAGATTTTGTAATAAGCTGCAATCACAAGCAAAATCCAAATGGACTTGAGTATTACCCGATAATAAGGTTTTGTCACAGTCAACTCCTTGACTTTATTTGAAACTTTTTAAACAGGTCTAGTCTTATAGGTCTCCACCTTGCCATTTGCCCTAGTCTTTTCTTTAAAGACCCATATACACCCTTTAGGCATTGTGCCTTTCGGTGGAGTAATCAGAGTCTATACTTGGTTCTCATACATGGAGTCCATTTTAGATTTCATGGCCATTTACCATTTCTCTAAGTGTCTTCTACTCATAGCCTCATCGTATATAACTGGATCATCATCCTCTATGATGCGTACCTCATCATCATCCTCTATAATGAATCCATACCTCCTTGGTATCTTCGGTACTCTTCCAGATTTACGATTCGATTATGGTACAATAGGTGTATCTACAGGTTCCTCAGTCTGACTTGTAGTACTTTGTGGTTCTTGAACTCCATCAAGATCTATTACCCTCCCAATAGCTCCTTCAATGATAAACATCTTTATCCAAGAAGGCATCGTGTAGGATTATAGTAATACTGCCTGTGACACCCCCAAATCCGGGTTTCCTAACCTCGAATTCGGTGTTCACGATACTCAACAACAAACATACTTTCTAACTAATGCGAAATAATAAACATACAATGTCTATCGAAATAGTAATAAAGTCTTACAATCATGGTCCCAAGGTTCTTTAACCTTAACTTAAAACATACCCTTAATACAATAAGAGTTCACATAACCAAATAACATTTAAGATAAACTAGTACATAAGCCATATCAGGCAACTACTCTTGCACCTTCCCTTTTCCTTTGTCCCCTTTAGATGTTTCTGCCTTAGCTGAAATAAAGATCATGATATAGCAAGGATAAGCAACTAATTTGCTTAGCAAGTTTATACACAAGGGAGATATATCATGAATAGAAGGAAGTTTCGATTTCAATGTTCAACGACGGTATAAAATTGTGAAGAAACATGAATTAATAGTCAACAATTGAATATTCGAATAATTGAATGACAGTTACTGAGTGGTTGAAAATAACTATAGACATTTGCCAAGGTTCTCAGCATTTAAACTGGACCTCTTAATATGTTTTGATAATCAAGGGGATCAACCTTTCATACCCCGTGATTTATGCATAAACACTTAATAAACCAGCATTGATATCATGCCTTAATCAAATTTATCCTTTTCTCAGCCAAGAGTTCTTACTATAGCAAATTAATAAGAACAGCTTTTAAAATACATTTGATTTCACAAATTTAGACATGCTTGATCTAGCTGATACAAATTGCATAGATCTATCTCATAAACAGTTCATGCTTGAAAAAACTTTAATCTAATTCACAATTCAATAACAATAGAATAGGAATTCAATTGCACAAGGTGCGAATCTCAATAACCAGTATACATGTGAATAATCAACAATAATTATTCACTAACATGCTTCAAAAATCATAACTCGAGTTTGAGTTAGGGAACTTGCCTGTCTGCTCAGCTACAAATAATTGTAGCTTTAACTAATTGGCCTTGAAGAACCTAATATTGATAACGTCGATCTACCAATTAGTACTGCGTAGTTGTATATCGATACGCTTACTTATGCTATTTATTTAAGAATTAAGCAAATCACATAGCACACATAAGTTAATAAACTATCGTAAATCCTATAAGACACTTAATATAATTAATCCTAATAATATTTAATTCACCTCTTAGTATTATTAGTCCACTAATAACACTTTTATTCGTTTACTAATATTATTAACATCTTAATAATATTTTAATCATCCAATAATAATTGAATCTAATATTATTAATCTCTTAATAATATTTTAATTCTCATATCATTAATAATATTTTAATCTAATATTATTAGCCATTTTAATAATATCTTAATCATTTATTAATGTTTAAAACAAATATTATTACCTATTCAATAATATTTCCATAAAGTTTTAATCTTAATATTTCTTTGTTTACTTAAAAAATATTGAATTCTTATATTACAAATATCATAGTAATATTTTAATAAGTTATTAGGCGAATAAACAATTTATTCTAATTGTTTTACCCTTTATTAAACAACTCTTTTACTACCCATAAAAGGTCATAAATATTATTTCTCATCAAATATTACCAAAATACCCCTCAATAGTCAGAATATATAATATTAGGAGTATCCAAGCTTAAAAATCACATTTTCCTTATTTATGACATCATGTAACCATTTATTTTCTTTTAACCATAACTATAATATTATTATGAAAAATAGCAAATAGGTTCTGAAAATTATTATCCTTTGGATCTGGATATTATATGATCCAACAATGATCCACAAATTTTCCTGAAAGTTTAGAAAGTGATTTACTATATTTAAAGCACTCAAAACCCTTGAATCTTGTTATATTTTTCATAAATCTAGTTTTGCTCAAACAATTCGGATATTTTCAGTACACTCTCATTGTAGACACCCAAATTTTGCGTCCCCTGTACTAACCTTGACAGGAGGGCAAAATCGTCAATTGAACCGGCTTGCGGGAGTGAAGAAGTGGGCCCAAGGGCGAGCGCCCGACACCACCGCAGTGATTGGCAATCAAGGCTGATGTGACAATAAGGCCATCCGAGACAGACATCCCCGGAAGGCATGGCACGTTTCCTGGCGATTTCCGGACTGTAGAAATGCAAGCCCTTCAACGGAAATCAACGGTACGGCGCGGAAATCGAGACGAGGTGCGGAAATGAGAAAATCAGCACAGTCAGCCGCAGATCAATCCGCGGCCAAGGACGGAACTCGAGACGGCACGGGACTCGAGCGCACGGGACTCGAGCGCGGCTGGGGGGAGAACCAAGGGCCAGCCGCAGATCAATCTGCGGCCAGCCGCAGATCAATCTGCGGCTGCCCTTGGCAGTCCCTTATCAGGCCATTTCGCATACAGAAACGAAAAAGAGAGAAGAAGAAGAAAAAAAAATCCAGCAGTAGCAGCTCGGAAATAGGGAGAAAACAGCAACAAAATAAGGGCAATTAGGAGAGAAAAAGAGTGAAAAGAGTGAGGAATTGTACCAATTTTGTGAGATTATATCTCATATTTTCTACTCTACTCAATACACAAATTCCTACATATTGTGGGGATCATTTTGCAAGGTGAAAATCTTTTGTTTTTGACATTTGTTTGTACCATTTTTGATAGGCTCTTATTATCCGAATCCTCTTAAATGTATCCTTTTTTTGCATTGTATTGTGAAATCATGGATTAGGGTTTATTAGTGAGGGTTCCATCGGAACAAAATTCTTCCTAATAACCCGAGGATATCCAATTGGTGAAATTTCTAGCTTATTTATGGTGATTTCTTGGATGTAAATTTATTTAGATTATCATTTTCGGATATCATGGTGTATTAGGCAAATCCGTGTTGTTTAGTTTCGTAGTATTCATTTTGCGGGTATGTAGTAATCTTGGGTGTGAGCCTAGGAATGCGACCCCGGGGTCCAAATCCGATGATGGACGTTTTGATATATGTAATGGAGGCAAGGTACTCGTTTTGTTGTAACATGTAATCGTTGGGCCTTAAAACGACGCTAGAGCGAGAATCGGGTTTAAGGCCCCGTGATAGTGAAATATGTGATTGTTGGCGTTAGGGGATATTTTGATGGCTTACATGCCCATGAATAGCCCCCTACGCGTTTGATATTTAGTTCGATTTGTAAACACCCAACAAAAAGATTTCAAAGCCAAGACAATAAAGATTTTGCTAAAATTAATCAAAGTAGGATATTAGCATCATGAGGCTAAAAATTGGAAGTGTTAATGAAAGTCGATTCCTATTTTACGAGAAAGCTAAAAGGAAGTTGTTTCCAAATGTCACAAAAAATGGTTTTATAAAGAGAAATAAACGTTTTACTAAACCTTGATACATAGGGCGAAAGAGATTCTAGAAATTGCCTATCATTTAGGAAAGCAACGTATAAATCTCGATTCCTATTTTGGCTAAGGTTTAACAAACTCACGTTTTACCAAAACAAACACTTAATAAAAATCTCATAGCTTTTCTCAATTTAAAATCAAATCTTTCTCAATAAGAAAATAAGGTTTTCTCGTAAATACCGAAAAGACATTTTTTAGCATTCTCAAAACTAAAGCACGATTTTCCCTAAAAAAATCCAAATGATTTTTTTTATACAAGCTCACCACAACTTTCATTTAGGCACACACACACACACACACGCACGCATATACGTTTCATGAATTAAAGGATAGGAAAAGCATCAAGATTGCGGTAACCGTATTTCACGGAAGTCGGGGGGTGCCTAACACCTTTCCCTCGCTTAAGCAAGCCCCCGAACTCTATGAATCTCGATTCGCAGACCATTTAATTCGGAGTCACATATGAGCCAGCGATTTATAAAAAATGAAAATTCGGATGAGTTGGTACATCCATTTCAAATATACCAACTGGCGACTCTGGTTAATTGGCTCATCATAAAAAACGATCTTTCAAAACCCCGTCGACATCAAGGCCGACCTTTTCCCCCAAATCACCAAAACCAAGAGGCTAAAATAGGAAAAGGAAACGAGACGAGAAAAACCCGGCGTCGACAGCTGGCGACTCTGCTGGGGGTATTAGAGGGCTTAAGCCGCGTTTAAATCTTGATGCTATCCTATCCTTTAAAATTCATAAAATGTGTGTGCGTGCGATATTTTGATTTTTTACTTTTGTTGTGTGAATGCGTGTTTTGTCGAATAAATGAATGATTTGAATGGAATTGCTTTACTTTTGAGTAATCATTTGCATACGGTGAGGACGATGAATGTGAATGTATGTTGAGAGAGTACCTCCTCCTGAGGCGAACCTGTCGGTTGCTTATTACTGGACTCGAAGGGGCTGCTCCCCGGAGATGGCTCAGGAAACGCACCACCCAAATCCGCTCCAATCGAAAGGGCTCAAACGAGTAGATTGCGAAGATTTGGGGACCTTCATGCCGAAAAGCCCGTGAGAGTAACCCTAGGATAGGTCATCCTCAGATTAACCCAACGCAGGAAAAGTCTCTTCATGCCTTTTTACGTTTATATGTCTAAATGTCATGATCTCATTCAATATTCATATATCCCTTTCCTGTGTCAAAAGAGATTACTAACCTCTGTGAATTGCAGGGAATAGTTGGGGAAGCATAATAAAGCATGTTTAGCATTGGTTATTGCATTAAAGGACTACTAACTTGCTGTTTTACAGGGAAAGATTAAAAAACCCAAAGCACAAAAAGTTACAGCTTTTGCATGCATCCATATCCTTTCATTTCCCCGGACTAAACTTCGAACCGTTGTTTTGTAGGATTGCTCCTCAAACCCGTTCGCAGTCTAAGAAAGCCCAAAATTCTACATCTGAAATGGCCGATCTTCCTAATCATGGTTCCATATCTCGGGAAGAGTTTGATGACTTCAAGAAACAGATGATGGAAATGGCCACGATGCTAAAAGAGCAGTTCTTACTCAGACAGGATCCGCCAAGCCAAGGACCACATAATATTCCACCACCAGGGGGTGACCAGAATCCTCCTAAAAATATTGTAAACCTGGGTAAGGATGACCAACCCCAACTCAAGGACGAGCCAGTCATTACAAGGGCCGTTCCCATACCTAACAAGACAGTGATTACTATCCCAGAGGAAGGGGACACCGACGACCTTCGGAAAAAAATGAGACACATGGAGGAGACCATCCAATCTCTGCGAGGCATAGGCTCCCTGGGTAGGGTCAATTACTCGGATCTGTGTGTTTTTCCCCGGAACCAGATATCCAGAAAAGTTCAAAGTCCCCGAGTTTGAAAAATACAATGGAAAGGGAGACCCCTACACGCATTTGAAAATATACATTGGAGAACTCGGGTCTTATGCCGAGGACGAGGGGTTGAGGATGCAGCTATTCCAGAAAAGCTTAACGGGTGAGGCGAGGATCTGGTATGCCCGCCTTGACAACGTCCGAATCCACAACTGGGAGGAATTGGCCCATACTTTCTTAACCCAATACAGCTTTCAGGCCCAGATGGCCCCTGACAGGTACCAAATGACAAAAGTTAAGAAGCAGCCTAGGGAATCCTTCAGGGAATATGCGCAACGATGGAGGGGCATGGCCGCGCAAGTGAACCCTCCGATGAGCGAATCGGAGATGGTGATGACTTTTGTAGACATTCAAGAGGCTCCGTATTATGAACGAGTCATATCAGGGATTGGTAGACCTTTCGCCGAAATGTTAAAACACGGAGAAATGGTGGACATGGGTTTGAAATCCGGCAAAATTCGGGATCTCACGGCTTTGGAAACAGCTGCAGAACAGATCCAAAGCGGTAATTATGGCAGCACTTCCCGAAGGGTGCAAAAGAAAAAAGAGGAGGACGTTTCCCTCATCCTTCAGGGCTCGTCCAAAAAGGCAGAAAGCCATCTTCCGGTACAGGTGCAGAGGGTAGGGCCATCCCGGCAGCCCAACTTCACAGATCAAAGAGCAGAGGGACGAAGGAGATATGAGGCCTCGCAAAATCGAGTATTCACCCCGCTCGGGGAGCCACTTGAACGAGTATTAGCGGTATTAGTAGCCCAAAAGAAAATAGTTGGTCTGGCACCACCGAGTGACCCAAAGGGTAGAAGGTTTGACCCGAGCAAGCGATGTGCATACCACTCCAGTTCCCCTGGCCATGATACACAAGATTGTTGGACGTTGAAGCATCGAATCCAAAACCTGATTGACAGTGGGGAAATTGTGGTGGAACAGCCAGACTCCCCGAATGTTAAAGCAAATCCCCTGCCAAGACATGATGGAGGGGGGGTCAATATGACGGATGACAGTGAAGTCGAGGGGCCGTCAAGGCTGAACTATGTGCAGAAAATGGATGAAATGACCAACGTGATAAGCAGTCATGGGAATGCACGGGGAGCGCCCATTCGATTGATGGGTGTAAGTGGAAATACCCCGGAGGGACCCGTCAAATTGGCGGCACCGAAACCCATCATTCTGGCAGCAAGACCGCAAATCCCTATCAGTAGTCTAAAGACGGTACCTTGGAATTATGGGGGAACGCCAGAGGAAGCGGCCAGTTGTGCTTCTGTGACGACAAAGGGGAACCCCTTATACCTTCCCGGGCGAGTCCTTGAGAGCCAAAGGGAAAAAAATGAAGAGATTTCCGAAGAAAGGGCCATAGAGTTCTTAAAAAGGATGGATCACCCGGAAACGAGGGGGATTCCGATTTTAAATGAGGAGTCAACCTTAACATCAGTCATGGACCTGGTGTTGTCATCCAATCAGCATTGCAAAACTTTGACGAAGGTTCTGGAGGAGGCATACGTGCCCAAGGAAATTAGTGAGGAAGGTTTCGGCCAGCTGGTGGGCCATTTGATGGAGAGCGACGTGATATCCTTTGCAGATGAGGACATACCCAAGGAAGGAAGGGGACACCGGAAACCGCTACATATTGCGGTAATCTCCTCGGGGTATATCATGAATGGGGTTTTGATTGATGGGGGATCGGCATTGAATATTTGTCCCCTCAGCACATTGCAGAAGATGAACATTAATCCCAAGCGCCTACGGGCCAGTCACGTGGTGGTGCGAGCTTTCGATGGGTCCCGAAGGGATACAATTGGGGAAATAGAATTACCAGTGGAAATAGGTCCCTGTACTTTTGATATATCTTTCCAGGTCCTAGACATCACCGCCAGTTATAACCTGCTGCTGGGGAGGCCGTGGATACACATGGCCGGGGCAGTGCCTTCTACGCTCCATCAACAAATCAAGCTAATCATCAATGGGAATCTGGTAACAATCTCGACCGAATGTGATGACCATTCTCCTCCCAGGGGTGGCCTACCAGTGATCAATGTGGATGAGTCAGCGGCACCAGCCAGTTTTCAGGCACTAGAGATTAGCACTCCCCAATACAGATGCTTGGGGGCTCCGGCCGTGAAGCCAAGGGTCTCTCCAGAACTTACTTTTGTTGCAAAGGAAATGATAAGGATGAAGTTTCAGCCTGGACAAGGGTTGGGAAGAAGCAGTCAAGGAATCACCAAGCCCATTCAACTGCCCCATCAGATAGGCAAGGCCGGTTTGGGATATCATGGAGGTATAACATGGAGAGGCCGTCAGGGCATGGGCCCGATTCGATTGATTGGCAGCCCGGTGACCCCGGTCAACAATAAGCAGGGGACTAGCGAGCCTGTGACTAGAACAGGGGGTGAAGATTTGTCCCCCACAAATGATGAGTTAGCCAAAAGGGAAAGTTTCCTACAGGAAATCGCGGAAGAGTTCGAAACCCAGTGCTATATCCCCGGAAAATTAATAAGCAATAAGGAGGGGACGAATGTTGCCACACCAGGAGCCCAACAAAGTGTGCCTATCATCGATTGGGCAGGGTTGATTATTCCTAAGGAGGGTATGAAGGGAGACTCGGGCGATGTGGCCGTGGTCATCGGGGAAGTGTCCGATATAAAGCCACCTCTCATCGAGCACATATCGCCTGACCTGACCATCGACAATTGGACCGTGAGGCCAATAATATCCAAACAAGGGTAAAACCCGACGTCAGGGTGGTAGACCCCAGAGGATGAGGGAATGAAGAAGTTCTATTTTTGTTGTTGTTTTATTTCTGCATAATTATGTCGTTCCTTCGTGTTATTTGAAAATGCGATCATCGTGGAAAATGATTTATATATGACAAGTATTTTGTTTCATGTCAGGTGTACCAAATTGAGTAATCCTTGCCTAACAAACGATCTCTCAAATTTGAATGATGATTATGATTTTGACATTGAGCTGGATTTCGATTTGATGGGCATTGAGCAAGACGAGACAGATTACGATGATGCGCCTGACGAGATCAAAGGATGGGTCGAGGATAAACCCAAACCCAATTTGGACCAAACCATCACCATTGATATTGGAACCCCAGACAACCCAAAAGAACTCAAGATAGGGATAGACCTCACCACCAGCCAAAAAGTAGAAATAGCTGAGTTGCTAAGCCAATATGAGGATGTCTTTGCCTGGTCACACGAGGATATGATCGGATTGTCCACCGACATCGTGGTCCACCGGTTGCCCATCAAGGAGGGTTTCAGGCCTGTCAAGCAGAAGCTAAGGAAGTTGAAACCTGAGTGGAGCTTAAAAGTGAAAGAGGAGATCATTAAACAATTCCGGGCCGGAATCATTATGGTGTCCACTTACCCGGAATGGCTATCCAATGTAGTCCCAGTGGCTAAACCTGGAGGAAAGGTGAGGGTATGCGTAGACTACAGAGATGTAAACAAGGCCAGTCTCAAGGACAACTTCCCGGTGCCTTTCATACACATCCTGGTGGATAACACAGCCCAGTACGAAATGTACTCTTTTGTGGATTGCTTCGCGGGATATCATCAGATAATGGTGGCGGAGGAAGATCGGGAAAAGACCGCATTCATCACCCCTTGGGGCACGTTTTGCTATAGACGATTGGCTTTTGGTCTCACAAACGCAGGGGCTACCTATCAGAGAGCTATGATGGCCCTGTTCCATGACATGATGCATAAGGAGATAAAGGTCTACGTGGATGACATTATTGTGAAATCGAAGGTATAGTCTGATCATATAACCCACCTCAAAAAGTTGTTCGATCGGCTCAGAAAGTATAATTTGAAACTCAATCCAGCCAAGTGTGCTTTCGGAGTACAATCGGGTAAGCTCTTGGGATTCCTGGTTAGTGATCGGGGCATTGAGTTGGATTCGGCAAAGATTAAGGCCATTGTGGATATGCCGGCACCTCACACAGAGAAAGAGATAAGAGGATTCCTGGGAAGAATAAACTTCATCAGCCGTTTCATATCCCACTTGACAACTACGTGCGAGCCAATTTTCAAGTTGTTGAGGAAGGGTGCTTCCCAAGAATGGAATGAGCAATGTCAGAGGGCCTTTCAGACCATTAAAAAGCAGCTGACTGAGGCATCGGTGCTGGTACCCCCAAAGGATGGGATCCCCCTGTTTATGTACATATCGGTCAATGCCATCGCGATGGGGTGCATGCTGGGACAAAAGAATGAGGCAGGTAAAGAGCAGGCCATCTATTACCTCAGCAAGAGATTTAGCCAATGTGAACAGAATTACACTCCCATCGAGAAGACCTGTTGTGCTCTGTCCTGGGCTGCAGGGAGATTACAGCATTACCTCCATGGGCATACTACGTACCTGATATCGAGAATGGATCCCCTGAAATATATTTTTGAAAGGCCCATGTTGAATTGTCGACTATCAAGATGGCAGTTAATCTTACAGCAGTTCGACATGGTATACGTAACTCAGAAAGCCATGAAGGGGCAAGGAATTGCAGATCAGTTGGCCGAGACGCCGTCGGGAGGGGTGGAACCGTTAGAAACTCCTCTACCGGGCGAAGATATATTTTGGGTGTCAGATACGAAATGCAATGATGAGGGACAATTCTGGAAGCTGTATTTTGACGGTGCCATGAATGCTGAAGGGGCAGGAGCCGGAGCAGTCCTGGTCTCTATCACCGGAGAACAATACCCCGTGGCCACTAAATTGCAGTTCAGTGATTCGAATAATACAGCTGAGTACGAGGGATGTATTTTGGGACTCCGTTTTGCACGCGATATGGGAGTGAAGAGACTGGCGGTGTTTGGGGATTCAGAACTGGTAATCAGACAGGCGATCGGGGTGTACAACACGAAAGAGCTCCGGTTGCTCCCATACCACCGATGTGTTGTCCAATTAATGCAAGAATTTGAAGATATCGCTTTCCGACATATTCCCCGCGGACGGAATGATTTTGCCGATGCATTGGCAACTTTGGCTTCCTTGATCCATATCATCAAAAGAAGGGACGCTCCACAGATTGAGATAGCAGTACAGAATGCCCCGGCATACGAAGAGCATGTTGCAGTATTATCAGGCGAGGTGGTTCTGCCAAAGCAGCCTTGGTATCACAACATAAGGGAATATCTAAGGGATAGATCCATTCCCGACCAGGCGAGTCGAACTGAGAGGATGAGAATTCAAAAAATGGCGATGAAGTTCTACTTGAGTGGGGACTCACTCTACAAGAGGGATGCTGGTTTGGGACTGTTGCAGTGCGTGGATGAGACGCAGGCCCAAAGGATTATGAACGAAATACATGGTGGAATGTGTGGGCCACACATGAGTGGACCGATGCTGGCCAAAAAGATTTTGAGAACAGGGCATTATTGGTTGACCTTAAAAGCTGACTGTGATGATCATGTCAAACGGTGTTACCAATGTCAGGCGCACGGTAATGTGATCCATACGCCCCCCAATGAATTGCACTGTATGACCTCCCCGTGGCCATTCTCAATGTGGGGAATGGACGTGATCGGACCAATAGAGCCCAAAGCAAGCAATGGGCACCGATTCATCTTCGTCATGATCGATTATTTCACCAAATGGGTAGAAGCAGCCTCTTTCCCCAAGGTCACTCAGGAGGTTATCGTTGGGTTCATCAGGAATAATGTCATTTGTCGATACGGGCAACCTGAGGTTTTGGTCTCCGACAATGCTAAGAATTTGAACAACGCCCTCATGAAGGGATTGTGCGATCAGTTTAAGATCAAGCACCTCAACTCTGTCATTTACCGTCCCAAAATGAATGGGGCAGTGGAGGCTGCCAATAAGAACATCAAGAAGATCATGGCAAAAATGTCTGCTAATCATCGGGGATGGCCAGATCTGCTACCCCTCACCCTGCTGGCATATCGAACATCAACGCGTACTTCTACAGGGGCAACCCCTTACGCTTTGGTGTATGGAATGGAGGCCGTCCTGCCAATTGAGGTTGAGATGACATCCCTCAGAATAATGATTGATGCTCAGATAAGCGAGGAGGATTGGATGCAAGATCGATACGACCAGTTGGCCCTAATTGATGAAAGGAGGGTGGCTGCTGTTTGGCACGGTCAGTTATATCAACAAAGGATCTCCCGATCATATGACAAAAGGATAAGACCTCGGAAATTCAAGGAGAATGACCTGGTGCTAAAGAGAGTCATGCCTTGCCAAGACGAAGCCAAGGGGAAGTTTGCCCCAAACTGGGAGGGACCTTTTGTAATTAAGAAGGTGCTATCCGGAGGAGCCCTCATATTGCAAGAAATGGATGGTGAGACATTTCCACAACCCCTAAATTCTGACTCAGTGAAGCGATTTTACGCTTAAATCATCAATTTCCTTTTTCCTTTGAGGAGCGAACTACGTAGGACCTGATCTCCCAACTTGTGGGGGTACGTAGGCAGCCATTATGGCGCGGTCCGATCCATAAAAAAAAATAATAATCCTTCCCCTAAAACAAAGTCAATTCCCAACAGCCAGATAAACCTGCCTAAACCCTCAAAACTTTCCCGAAACCAGCCAACCAATCCTTTCCATACCAAATTGACATAACCCCGATCAAACCAAACAGTTAGCCAAAGTCTGAAACTCAATCCAATGAAATCGACAGGGGTACGGCCATATCTGTCAAATCTCCATCAAGACTTGAGAAGAGAAAGAAAGCGAAATGTCAAAATCATGATCAACCGGATAAAATGATGATCCAATGAAGGGCAACGATACAACAAAGAGGGAAAATGACTAAATTTAAATACCTGTTTGCATATATAAGTCTTTTGTTACAAGATTTCCTTCTCAATAACCGATAAAATTAACATAGTCTATGCAGGAAATAAAACAATCTACAAATCTGCAACTAACTGAAGCAGGATGGATAGGGTGGTGGATAGATCTGGGGCATCAGCATCCCCTGAAATCTGCTGTCCCATCATGTCGATGCGGTCCAACAAGGCAGCGACCCGGCTGATAGTCCCAGAGTGTGCATCTATGACTGTCCTAGCCTGAAGAGCAATGACATCGCTATCAGCTATGGCAGCATCTCTGGCTAGAATAGCAGCATCCCTCTCAGCAATGGCGGCATCCCTCTCAGATTCAATAGCCATCAAAGACAGTCGGATCCGGCTATGTTCAGTGTCATGACTAGGGAGAGAGTCGGCTGAGATCGAGTGATGTATGGTATCGTCTGGGAAAGTCACTCCAGAGTCATCAAAAGTCCCAGTCTGACTCACACCAACCGCATCCGAATCTCCGCGCAACCATTGCACATAAGCGAATGTCTGGATGGGGCAACTATCATTATACTCGGCCAGGATCCTACGAGGCCAAAGATCATATACCCGCAGTAGATCTCTCTCTGTCTGGGATGATATAGGGAATCGATAGTCGGCCGCGCCCGTGAAGAGGTGGAAATCCTGTGTCTGATCAAACTGCCCCATCGCCGCCATGGGATGATAAGTCGTCACACCCCTCAAGCCAGCGATGGGAATGAAGTCCAGGTCGGGCACATGAGTCAAGAAGCTCATAAAGGAGCAATAACCCGAATAAACCAGGAGATGAAAGGGATCCTCGATGACCGACAGAAATGCTGTCCAGGAGGCCGCATCAGTACAGCTCACAGGACGAAATGAAAACTGCGTGGTTATGTCATGACTGAAGCAAAACCCTTGGCGACGGAGGTGGCCGATGGGACTAAGATGACTCATGAACCACACATACAACAAAGTCGAGCTCCCTCGGAATACTCTGCCTCGGAAGGACTGACAGTATGAGGCTGACATGTAAGTATCCGCCAATATCATGGGAAGAATGGTGTGATCCTCCTGAAGGGCCCTAACGGCCGCGACCACCTGCATGTCCAAATGATCGGGTCCCGCGGGCAAGTACAGAACTGAGAGGATACAGGCCATCAAAACGTCTAGCCTCGAAACGCCCCAGCGCTCCTCCGATACAGAAAAATCCCCAGAGAAGTGGCGAAAACTGTTAGGTGAGCCGAATCGGTCAATCAAAAAGTGAAGGGGAACCAAGTGATCTGATGTGATCGACGATAGCAGAACCGCCCTCCGCAACCCAGTAAAGGTCAAGAACTGACGGCGCATGGGACCAGATGTGATCCTGGCACAAGGTCTATCCAAAGGCAAACCGGTGAAGCGACCATACTCCTCGAGGGTGGGGGTCAGCTCTACTGTCCCTAGCCTGAACACTTGACGAGCAGGGACCCAATATCTCAAAATACCATCCACAAAGCCCGCTGGCACCTGAAAGGTTAATAAGGACCGAGAATGGCCCAAAAGACCATCTGCGATGACCCTGTCGGCCGGCGATAAACTGTCCAACCAACGGAGGAGGCTGCCAACCAACCCTGCAGGAGAAATGGAATCCAAGCATACCACGACATCTGAGGACGTCATCTGTGAAAAAATAGTATCAAAAAGACTGTACAGGGGTCATTTTCTATCCATGAATAAAAAGCATGCATCGTACAGTCAATAATAGAGAACATGAATTTCATGAGGATAAAAGATAAGGAACTGTGCATAAATAAATAAATGAGTTCAGTACATAGTGCATGAAATGAAAAATAAATCTAAACAGGTACAGGTACGAAAAGCCCTATCCTATCCTGATCTAGATAAAGTCAATCTCATCTATGAAGGCGGGATCCTCAAACTGATCCCCCGGGGTCGCCGAAGTCGAGGGCCCAAAGTTCATGTCGGGGATGTATGGCCGCGCGGTGGCATCAGATGAGCTCGGCCCCGCATCATAACCCGTACCATCAGGATCATAGGTGTAAGAATCCTCCGGAGTCCAGCCCAGCACCCGAAGATATAGAGACAACTGGTCTACTTGACGGGTCAGAGTGGCAATCTGCTCGGCATGGGTAGGGCTCCGAACGCAGGCTGCCCAGTCAGTCATCATCACCGAGCCAGGGACCATATCCCCGAGGAAGAATGTGGCCCGGGTCTGAGGACCGATAGTGCGGGGCACCCACCAAGTACGGAAAGCATCACTCGTACTGGGACCCGTAGAAAGCATCCGGCCGTCCTCCCCTGTAAGCATGATCCCTGAAGGCTGAGAGTCCAGCGGCCAGGAGGTAGTGAAAGAAAGGGAATGCGGGATCCGGATCTCTCCTGTGACGCATCTGAATGCGTGCTCCCCCAGATACATCACTCATCCTCCAATACTCTGCAAAGTGAGGCGACGGGTGGAAAGCTCGAACTCCGGACCAGAGGGGTTCCCAGCATCAAACCCCTCAGCCAAATGCTCGGAGAGGTAGGGAATCCAGACGACATCTACCGCAGTGATCAGCTCCAGCTGGATGCGGCAGTGTGCAAAGCTGCCTGATATCGGGACCTCCTCCAGAGTGCTGTGATGCCACCGTCGGCCCCGGGGATAAGTATCAAGGCCGAGATTAGTGACAGGCCTCAGGCATGGAAGACGCTCGTAGGCCCAGAACTGCGAACAGAAACAGTGAAAAGCATGAGAAACCGACAGACGCAGAAAGAAAAGAAATGAATTGACGGGAAATACATTAAGAAAAAAGAAAGAAGTCTCACCAGCAGAAAATGATAGAATCCGAGCCAAGCGTCTGTCTGGCCCTCCGAGCGTAGACGCATGCCATAGAGGAAATAGGCAAAGGTGAATGACCCCCAGTCATAGTCACCGATGCGGTCCACGTCTCTGACCGCTCCTACGACGCTGAAATGAATGGTGGAAGAGTTGTTCCCCAGAAAATAACCCCTCATGATGGTCAGGAACAGGCGTCGTAGCAGAATATCCCTGGTGCCCTGATCCGCTGGAATGGGCAGTGCGTACAGACCCCCAACAGCATCGACCGCCAAAGCGCCGGATCGAATGCTACGGGCCTTAAAGACCCGATCCTCAGCACCAAAGCCCAATAAAGCCCGGACCTCCACAGGAGTGATGTCGAGATCTAGAGGAACGCGGGACCCGGCAAACTCTATGCCCGTAATGTATCTCCAATCCCAGGGGGTCAGCACAACCTCGCAGTCAAGAAGGTGAAGAGACTGCGTCTGGTGAAACCAGCGCTCTGATAAGGCCCTCATGTAACCCCAGGGGCACTGGCGGGGAATGATGGTAAAGAAGTGACGGAAGCCCCAAGAATCCACCACCGCCCGGTAGTCACTATGCAAAGCCGTGTAAAGGGAGTAGATGTTGAACCAGTTGCCCCTCGGCTGAGTAAACTCGGGTACCTGGGGCAGTCACCAATGGGTCAGTCCGGATAAAAGGAGAATTGGGAAATTGAGAATAAAATCAGAATAGAACCGAATATACCTCGTTAGCCACGAGAGATGCCGAGGGATGACGACTGAGATCCCGACCCAATAGATCGGGGATCTGCACAGATGCGCCAGACGGGGCACTATGAGGAGATGGAGCCGGTGTGCTGGAGGATGGTCCCTCTGCCGCGACCTCCGGAGGAACAGCCTCCTCAACGTCCGGATGAGCAGGACGAATGACAGCCTCCGCCAAGCGGCGAGCCTGACGGGTCCGAGGAGGAACGGGGGCAGGTGCAGCCCTACGACGGCGAACACCTGAGGTCCGTGACACGGAAGAGCTACTATGAGCATCGGGATCCATAGCTGGAACAGAACAGGCAAGGAGGAAGGTAAGTTCCCTTTTGAATTATGTAACGAATATTCTAAATTCCTACCCACATCATATAATTAATGCAACATGATGCATGTTTATGGTATGTAAAAAAAAAAAAAAAAAAAAAAAATTCGGCAGAGTTCCGTTTGTAAAATGGACATCCCAGGCATAAGCCAAACGTGTTTTCAATCAATCCAAGCCTCGAACAGATCAAAATTGCATTCATATGTGTAGTTACAACATGTAAAGTACAGTAATGCAAGATTTTCTTGTAGAAAAGGAATAACAGTATGTGGGACCACATCATGAGCATAAAATAGGACTCACACAATTGCTACATAGCATGTATATATGATAATACATAGCATAGCATTGTAAAGCATACATTTCTATCTCTAAACATGCAAATAGCCAAATGTATAGTAAAACGTTGACGAAATTGAAAAGTGAACGGTCAAAGTGTTACCTGTAGCGCGTAGAGCGATCCTACCGGAGCAGTTTTTGCAGAAAAGTTGGGAAATTCGACAAAAGGTCCTTGCAAACGAGCAAAATCGCAGGAATCTATGTGGGGTACGAAGTTGAAAGTGACAGATCTGGAAGTGGCGAGCCGCCTAAGAACCCGATCTTGGCCGCAGATCTATCTGCGGCTGGCCGCAGATCAATCTGCGGCTGGCCGCAGATCCATCTGCGGCTGGCCCTGGTGGGTCCCCTAGGCTCCCTTGCAACCGTTTGATGTGTCTAGTGAAAATGAATTACGAGAGGGGTGACCGGCGACGATACCCGACCCCGACAAGACAATCGACCGGCGACGATAACCGGCGATTACGATGTGGATGTCCGGCGACGAAAACCGGCTCCGGCAAGATAACCAACCGACAACGATAACTGGGGGTTACGAGATGGGTGACCGGCAACGAAAACCGGCCCCGACGAGACAATCGACCGGCGACGATAACCGGCGATTACGAGGTGGATGTCCGGCGACGAAAACCGGCTCCGACAAGATAACCAACCGGCGACGATAACCGGGGGTTACGAGATGGGTGACTGGCAACGAAAACCGGCCCCGACGAGACAATCAACCGGCGACGATAACCGGCGATTACGATGTGGATGTCCGGCGACGAAAACCGGCTCCGACAAGACAACCAACTAGCGACGATAACCGGGGGTTACAAAAGGGGTGACCGGCGACGATACCCGGCCCCGACGAGACAATCGACCGGCGACGATAACCGGCGATTACGATGTGGATGTCCGGCGACGAAAACCGGCTCCGACAAGACAACCAACCAGCGACGATAACCGGGGGTTACAAAAGGGGTGACCGGCGACGATACCCGGCCCCGACGAGACAATCGACCGGCGACGATAACCGGCGATTACGAGGTGGATGTCCGGCGACGAAAACCGGCTCCGGCAAGATAACCAACCGGCGACGATAACCGGGGGTTACGAGATGGGTGACCGGCAACGAAAACCGGCCCCGACGAGACAATCGACCGGCGACGATAACCGGCGATTACGATGTGGATGTCCGGCGACGAAAACCGGCTCCGACAAGACAACCAACCGGCGACGATAACCGGGGGTTACAAAAGGGGTGACCGGCGACGATACCCGGCCCCGACGAGACAATCGACCGGCGACGATAACCGGCGATTACGAGATGGATGTCCGGCGACGAAAAACGGCTCCGGCAAGATAACCAACCGGCGACGATAACCGGGGGTTACGAGATGGGTGACCGGCGACGATAACCGGCCCCGACGAGAGGATCGACCGGCGACGATAACCGGCGAGTACGAGATGGATGTCCGGCGACGAAAACCGGCTCCGACAAGATAATCGACCGGCGACGATAACCGGCGATTACGAGATGGACGTCCGGCGACGAAAACCGGCTCCGACGAGATAACCAACCGGCGACGATAACCGGGGGTTACGAGATGGGTGTCCGGCGACGATAACCGGCCCCGACGAGAGGATCGACCGGCGACGATAACCGGCGATTACGAGATGGATGTCCGGCGACGATAACCGGCTCCGACAAGATAACCAACCGGCGACGATAACCGGGGGTTACGAGACGATCCTCCGCATTGCGTTGATACCCTTTTACGAATATGATTGCATCCATTGCATCATACGTTGCATCGTAGGGCATATGTGTAGCATCACGTATGTATTGTCATCCATGTGCATTGTCCTTCATGCATCAGGTGTCTATTCTTTATCTTGTTCATTTCATTCATCATTTCATGAACATGATAAAGAGGGGCAGTTGTAGACACCCAAATTTTGCGTCCCCTGTACTAACCTTGACAGGAGGGCAAAATCGTCAATTGAACCGGCTTGCGGGAGTGAAGAAGTGGGCCCAAGGGCGAGCGCCCGACACCACCGCAGTGATTGGCAATCAAGGCTGATGTGACAATAAGGCCATCCGAGACAGACATCCCCGGAAGGCATGGCACGTTTCCCGGCGATTTCCGGACTGTAGAAATGCAAGCCCTTCAACGGAAATCAACGGTACGGCGCGAAAATCGAGACGAGGTGCGGAAATGAGAAAATCAGCACAGTCAGCCGCAGATCAATCCGCGGCCAAGGACGGAACTCGAGACGACACGGGACTCGAGCGCACGGGACTCGAGCGCGGCTGGGGGGAGAACCAAGGGCCAGCCGCAGATCAATCTGCGGCCAGCCGCAGATCAATCTGCGGCTGCCCTTGGCAGTCCCTTATCAGGCCATTTCGCATACAGAAACGAAAAAGAGAGAAGAAGAAGAAAAAAATCCAGCAGTAGCAGCTCGGAAATAGGGAGAAAACAGCAACAAAATAAGGGCAATTAGGAGAGAAAAAGAGTGAAAAGAGTGAGGAATTGTACCAATTTTGTGAGATTATATCTCATATTTTCTACTCTACTCAATACACAAATTCCTACATATTGTGGGGATCATTTTGCAAGGTGAAAATCTTTTGTTTTTTACATTTGTTTGTACCATTTTTGATAGGCTCTTATTATCCGAATCCTCTTAAATGTATCCTTTTTTTGCATTGTATTGTGAAATCATGGATTAGGGATTATTAGTGAGGGTTCCATCGGAACAAAATTCTTCCTAATAACCCGAGGATATCCAATTGGTGAAATTTCTAGCTTATTTATGGTGATTTCTTGGATGTAAATTTATTTAGATTATCATTTTCGGATATCATGGTGTATTAGGCAAATCCGTGTTGTTTAGTTTCGTAGTATTCATTTTGCGGGTATGTAGTAATCTTGGGTGTGAGCCTAGGAATGCGACCCCGGGGTCCAAATCCGATGATGGACGTTTTGATATATGTAATGGAGGCAAGGTACTCGTTTTGTTGTAACATGTAATCGTTGGGCCTTAAAACGACGCTAGAGCGAGAATCGGGTTTAAGGCCCCGTGATAGTGAAATATGTGATTGTTGGCGTTAGGGGATATTTTGATGGCTTACATGCCCATGAATAGCCCCCTACGCGTTTGATATTTAGTTCGATTTGTAAACACCCAACAAAAAGATTTCAAAGCCAAGACAATAAAGATTTTGCTAAAATTAATCAAAGTAGGATATTAGCATCACGAGGCTAAAAATTGGAAGTGTTAATGAAAGTCGATTCCTATTTTACGAGAAAGCTAAAAGGAAGTTGTTTCCAAATGTCACAAAAAATGGTTTTATAAAGAGAAATAAACGTTTTACTAAACCTTGATACATAGGGCGAAAGAGATTCTAGAAATTGCCTATCATTTAGGAAAGCAACGTATAAATCTCGATTCCTATTTTGGCTAAGGTTTAACAAACTCACGTTTTACCAAAACAAACACTTAATAAAAATCTCATAGCTTTTCTCAATTTAAAATCAAATCTTTCTCAATAAGAAAATAAGGTTTTCTCGTAAATACCGAAAAGACATTTTTTAGCATTCTCAAAACTAAAGCACGATTTTCCCTAAAAAAATCCAAATGATTTTTTTTTATACAAGCTCACCACAACTTTCATTTAGGCACACACACACACACACGCACGCATATACGTTTCATGAATTAAAGGATAGGAAAAGCATCAAGATTGCGGTAACCGTATTTCACGGAAGTCGGGGGGTGCCTAACACCTTCCCCTCGCTTAAGCAAGCCCCCGAACTCTATGAATCTCGATTCGCAGACCATTTAATTCGGAGTCACATATGAGCCAGCGATTTATAAAAAACGAAAATTCGGATGAGTTGGTACATCCATTTCAAATATACCAACTGGCGACTCTGGTTAATTGGCTCATCATAAAAAACGATCTTTCAAAACCCCGTCGACATCAAGGCCGACCTTTTCCCCCAAATCACCAAAACCAAGAGGCTAAAATAGGAAAAGGAAACGAGACGAGAAAAACCTGGCGTCGACACTCATAACCTATATAAACATACTGTAAAAATTTCATATTTTTCCTAGGTATACACAGTGAGTAATCTGGGTAAGAATATTTAGGAGTCCTTCATAGTAAAACCCATTACACACAAACCACATATCAAACGTGGCCGTTCTTTTTCCTACATGTATATAACTTCTTAAGGTACCTCCCTGATTTTTCCCAGATTTTAGAAGGTTTAGAACTGGCCGAAACAGCCTTTAGAAAAATAGGGTCAGCAGGCTTTCTTGGTTTTAAGACTTGATGAGGACTGTTTCGGGGAAAACAGCCCCCATGGCTGCAAAACTTGAGGGATTTGTGTTCTACCACTTGGGTTTACTAGCTAACTCATGTACCTAGCACCCCCTTTCGACGGATCACAAATCCAAGTTGTAGATCTCAAGTTATGGGTGATCCAAGTGAAGAAAAGCTAGGGTTTTTACCCTTTAAGAACATAAGTTCCTTTTCTTCCTTTGAATTTCCATTCTAACGCTCAAGAGGATTAGATCTATACATGAAGCATGAAGATCTAATGATTCTTGAGTCTTAGAACAAAACCTCTCAAAAACTATGAAAATAAAACAAAGTAAGAAAGAAGTTAATGGTTTAGAGTTTCACCTTGATCTTGTAACTACTCTCCTTGATCTACCAAAGTATGTGATGAACTTGGAATGCATGAACTTTGCTAATCTCACTCTCTTTTACTCTCTAAGCTCTCACTCTCTAAGGAGATGAAGGAAATAAAATGCAAGTTTTCTCTCTCAAATGACTAACCAAGGGAGGTATACTTACAATAATATTACATATAGAAAATGTAAGTATACATTTTACCATTATTAAGCTAGTATGTAGTCTTTATGTAGGGCGGCTAATTGTGAAAGTATACTAGTAATATTATTAGATATATAAATTATATCTAATACACTATCCCATCATGGGCTAGCAAGTAGGGTGGCTATTGTGACAACTTAGGAGGCTACACCACTAAGTCTAGCATACAACCTCCAAGACAAGCTACATAATACTTTAATTAAAGTAAAAATTTGAAAAGCAACTTGCTCTCATCTTTCTCTCATTATCAAAAATGCTAGGGGTTTTGTCCCAAAAATATTGTCCCCAATATGCTACAATTAATCATTTAATGTTACACCTTTAAATTACCAAGTGGGCTAGGTTTTGGACTATACATTAAATACACATTGGACTTTAAAATTAAATGATTGGGCTAATGAAGCCAAATCTATTTAATGCAATATTGAATCATTTAATTTAACCCAATGATTGATTAATTAATTTACTCAATTTAATATACTAACTATATTCAATTTAATTGAATGATTAATTAATAATTACTTTATCAATTTAATTGGTATTAAATCTTAGGGCTTGTTCACTAATTTAACTATACTATTAGTGACCCCCTTTACTCAACTTAAAATAATTCATCATCTAGTCATGTAGGCTACCAATGCACACAAAGGTTCAAATAAGCACACAAACTAACTCATTAAAAATTAAATATATATATTTAATTAATAATGACGTTTAAAATTTACGGGCATTACATCCCTCCCCCCTTATAAAAATTCCGTCCTCGGAATTGCAAAAATAGGGTTACCCAAATAAAAACGGATAATTCATTTTCTTTTCGAGTTCCCACGTAGCTTCTTCGATTGCGTGATTCCTCTAGAGAACCTTGACGGAATGGATGATCTTGTTTCTCAGCTTCTGTTCCTTCCTATCGAGAATCTGGACAGGAACTTCCTCGTACGTTAAGTCCTTCTCGACTTGGACTGGTTCATAGGAGATAACATTCTTATAACCTAGTTTATACGGCCGCAACACTGACACATGAAACACGTTGTGGATGTGCTCAAGTTCAGGAGGTAACGCTACCTCGTACGCCACCTTGCTGATTCGCCTCAAAATCTCGAATGGTCCTATAAACCTAGGACTCAATTTGCCCTTCTTCCCAAATTGGATCTTTTCTTTCCAAGGAGAAACCTTCAAAAATACAAAGCTACCAACTTCAAAGTCCCGCTTCTGACGATATAAGTCGGCATATTTCTTCTGGCGATCTTGAGCTGCTACCAGACGGTTTCTGATCAGCCGCACGATGTCTGTAGTCTGCTGCACCATTTCTGGTCCCAACAACCTTCGCTCTCCAACCTCGTCCCAACACATCGGGGTTCGGCATTTCCTTCCATATAGCGCTTCGTACGGTGGCATGCCGATACTGGCATGATAGCTATTATTGTAAGCAAACTCCACCAGTGGCAAATGGTCATCCCAGCTGCCCTTTAAATCCATCACAACTGCCCGAAGCATATCTTCTAAGGTCTGAATCATTCGCTCGCTCTGGCTGTCGATTTGAGGATGATACGCTGTACTCAACCTCAACTACGTCCCCATTCTTGCTTGCAAACTTTTCCAAAAATTTGACGTGAAGCGCGAATCTCAGTCAGATACAATTGATACCGGCACTCCATGTCGTGACACTATCTCTTTCACATAAAGCTTTGCTAATTGCTCCAGATTGTACCGTATCTTGATTGGCAGAAAATGAGCAGACTTGGTTAGACGATGCACAATTACCCAGATGGCATCTAAACCCTTATGAGTTGGTGGCAGTCCCACCACAAAATCCATTGTGATGTGCTCCCACTTTCACACCGGAATCTCTAGTGGTTGAAGTAGTCTGCTCGGTCGTTGGTGCTCTGCTTTAATCCGTTGGCATGTCAGACATCGGCTGACGCACTCTGCCACTTCTCGTTTCATATTCGGCCACCAAAAATTTCGTCGCAAATCCTGGTACATCTTTGTACTCCCGAGATGTACTGAGTACTTCGTGCTGTGAGCTTCCTGAAGGATTTCTTCCCTCAATTCCAGATCTAACGGTACCCAGACTCTCCCTTCAAACCTTAGCAACCCAGTGCTATCAATCTTATACTTAAACTCCTCGCCTTCGGCAATTCGTTTCTTTATTGAATCACAATCCTCATCCTTTTCTTGAGCCTCCTTAATTTGATCCAATAGGGTCGGGCTCGCTGTCACTGTAAACAATTTCCCGCCCGTCTCCATCGGATACTTAACCTCCAATTCCAGACGTTCGAACTCCTTTATCAACTCTGCCTGAGTTGTGAGCCTCATTAATTTGTCTCTGCCTTTCCTATTCAGGGCATCTGTCACTACATTTGCTTTGCCCGGATGGTACAAAATCTCACAGTCGTAATCCTTGATCAATTCTAACCATCGGCGCTGCCTCATATTCAGCTCCTTCTGAGTGAAGATATATTTCAGACTTTTGTGATCTGTATATATCTCACACCTCTCCCCATATAAGTAGTGCCTCCAAATCTTCAAGATGAACACTACTGCTGCTAACTCCAGATCATGAGTCGGGTATCCCTTCTCATAGTCCTTTAGCTGACGTGAAGCGTACGCAATGATCTTGCCATGCTGCATTAGTACACAACCAAAACCCTTGTGTGACGCATCACTATAAACAACAAAACCTCCAGTGTCGTCCGGTAAAGCCAACACTGGTGCTTGGCTAAGTCTCTTCTTCAGCTCCATGAAACTCTCCTCGCACTTCTCCGTCCAAACGAACTTTACCGTCTTTCTGGTTAGATTGGTCAACGGTGATGCTATCTTCGAGAAATCCTGGATGAATCTCTGATAGTATCCCGCTAACCCTATGAAACTTCTGATCTTCGTTGGCGTCTTCGACTGCTCCCAGTTGATAATGGCTTCCACCTTTGCTGGGTCTACCGAAACACCATTCCGGTCAATGACGTGACCTAGAAACTGCACCCTTTGCAACCAAAATTCGCACTTCGAAAACTTCGCGTACAGCTTCTCCCTTCTTAATGCCTCTAAAGCAATCCTTAGATATTCAGCATGTTCTTCCTCTGACACTGAATACACCAAAATGTCATCGATGAATACTACCACGAACTTGTCCAAGTACTGCTTAAACACTATGTTCATCATATCCATGAATGTCGCTGGTGCATTTGTCAGTCCAAATAACATAACCAGAAACTCGAAATGTCCATAACGAGTCCTGAATGCCGTCTTTGGGATATCCTCCTGTCTCACTGATGAGTGTATTTTATACACACAATTTGGGTACTTCTGGCCTTGATAATTTGCAAGTCTTTAGGTATTTTATGTGGTTTTTATGTATTTTTATCTTATTTCTACATAAATGAGTTTTTAGTTATTTTTACATGTTTTATGTTGCTTTGATGCATTTTCATTATGTTTGTAGGAATTGAAATAAAGACCGCTCGGATCATTGTTTGTATTGACTCAATGTCCGTGCCTGGACGTCTGTGCCCGAATGGTAGTATGATGGAAATATGTGTTTGGCGACGCTCGATGCTTAATTTGATAACATTTGGTAGTTGGGCGTGCACGACGTCGGAAAGCGTGCACGGCGTGCGGCGTCGGCCAAGCCACGAGGGCAAGCCCGTGCTTAGATATCCGTGTCCGAATGATAACACGGTGAAAATTTATGTTTGGCGATGCTCGGGGCTTAATTTGATGACATTTGGAAGTTGGGCGTGCACGGCGTTGGAAAGCGTGCACAGCGTGCGGCGTCGACCAAGCCACGGGCACGGCGTGCGGCAGACGGGGCGCCAGCGTGCGGCCCAGGCGCATGGGCGCGGCGTGCGGGTGCGTGCTAGGCGTGCGGGCGCGCGCTAGGCGTGCGGGCGCGCGCTAGGCGTGCGGGCGCGCGCTAGGCGTGCGGGCGTGTTGGCGCGCTGGGCGTGCGGGCGTGTGTGGCGGGCGCGGCGCTCGGCGTTGGCACTCGGCAGCTGGGCGACATGCAGGCGCGGGCGTGCGGGCGCGCGCGGGCGAACTCGGCATTGGCACTCGGCAGCTGGGCGGCATGCAGGCGCGGGCGTGCGGGCGCACGCCTGGGCGTGCGGGCGCGCGCGGGCGGACTCGGCGTTGGCACTCGGCAGCTGGGCGGCATGCAGGCGCGGGCGTGCGGGCAAACGCCTGGGCGCGCGGGCGCGCGCGGGCGGACTCGGCGTTGGCGTGTGGCAAGCTGGGCGCGGGGCCTCGGCAGCTGGGCGACATGCAGGCGCGGGTGTGCGGGCGCACGCCGCCGTGCTGAGTGCGATCTGATACAGCCCATAGTGCGATCTGAGCTCCATTTTGTCCGATTTTGGCTAGGGTTTCTTGATGAAGACTATATATATTCTCTTATAAGCTACATATCAGATATCTAGAGAGAGGGAGGCTACAAAATACATCAACCAACAGAGCTCAAGGCTGCAAATCAAGCTGAATCAAGCCAAAAGCCAAAGAACTTAGTCAAGAAGAATTGCAAGGCCAAGGTGGAGAGCTAGAAACCATCAGCAACCAAAGGAACACCAGTTGAATAGCTTCAAAAGTGGTTTCATTTCTAGATTTCCATCTCCTTTGTAATTATAATTTGACAATGTATCAATTGAAAATGATGTTTATTGTAGCTATCATGAACTAACCTTCTATTCTAAGATTGCAATGGAACCCAACACTTAATTTGAATTGAATTCTCTCTCTATTGATTTTATTTATGCATTTGTGAATTGATTGTCATAACCTTTGCTTCTAGATTAATTACTTGGCCCGTAATTACCGTGGGAACCTATATGAACTTGACGAACGGATTATAGGTTAAGACCTAGTTATGATAACATGCGAAAGTATAGATTGTTGTGGGTTATTAATTTGGATTAAGTGACATGTGTCCTATTAATTATCTGCAATAATAGGTATCTTGATAGTAGTTGGGATAGATATATACCTAATTACCGCATGCAACCTATTGAGAATCTAGTCTTAATGACTTCCGAGGTGAAAGTTGGTAATGGAGGGAGGATTAATTAGATTTGGCGACACGTGTCTATAAATCATTCCTGAAATTAGTCTCTTGATAGTGTATAGGATAGACATATACCTATGCACCGCTTAGGAAGATTCGTGATTGACCATCGACAGAGGCTCTTATGTAGTTTTGATTTCTCGGTTGTCAATTCGTATGCTATAATTGACTGAAAAGAGAGAGTTAGGAGATTCAAATGACGTGTTGGGGGAAATTGTAATCTTAGACCTTTTTATCTTGATATTTTACCGCATTTTACTTATTACTCGACTTGTGAACTCAAACAATCAACAAACAATCAAACCTTCATCGTTTAAATTAGATCAAATTGATATACAATTGATACTTGGTTAGTATTTGTCACAATTCCCTGTGGGTTCGACTCTTATCTTATCATATATTACTTGTAGGCCGTGTATACTTGCACGTGTGTGTTATCGATTGTGAAATTGACTCGTCCTTAAATCAATCTTTGAAAAGTATTTCGCTCCCTTGAGTTGATCAAACAGATCGTCTATCCTGGGCAGCGGATACCTATTCTTAATCGTAACTTTATTCAACTCACGGTAGTCGATACAAAGCCTCATCGAGCCATCCTTCTTCTTTACGAACAGAACTGGCGCTCCCCATGGTGACACGCTCGGTCTAATATAACCCTTATCTAACAGTTCCTACAATTGAACCATCAGCTCTTTCATCGCTATTGGTGCCATTCGGTAAGGCGCCTTGGATATCGGTCCCGTCCCGGGTACCAAGTCGATCACAAATTCTATCTCTCTATCTGGCGGTAATCCCGGAATTTCATCTGGGAAGACATCAGTGAATTCCCTTACGACGGGTATCTGACTCAGTTCACCCTCGACCCGTCGAGTGTCCACAACGTGAGCCAAATAACCTATACAACCCTTCTTAAGCAATCTATTTGCTTGCATCATCGTAAGACAACAAGATTGTCTCGGCGATTTACTACCATAGAATACTACCTTTGACTTACTCGGACTCTTCAGGTGTACGCACTTTTTCTTGCAGTCAATGACTGCCCTGTGGCTCACTAACCAATCCATTCTAAGGATTATATCAAATTCTCCAAGACGAATCGGCAACAAGTCCACGTTAAGCTTAAACCCTCTCAAATCAGCACAATAATTCCTATAAACATAGTTTACGGGGATAATCTCTTTGTTCGCTACTTCTACATTCATCGGGTGTTCTAATGGTTCACTAGGTAAATTAAATCCTTGAGCAAATTTATCAGATACAAAAGAACATGAAGCTCCCAAATCGAATAGCACATAGGCATTTATGTCGTTGATTGGAATAATACCTGACACCACCTCCCTGGATGCCACGGCATCTTGCATTGTCATGTTGAAGGTCCTCGCTGTTAGCTTATTTAGCTGGGCTGGTCCTCCAGTGGTTGCCCTCGAGTTGTTGCCCCTATTGCCACTTCTGCCATCCATGTTTTTCTTCCTTAGACAGTCCTTGCTCCGATGTCCCAGTTCTCCACAATTGAAACAACCCCCTTTCTTCGCCTTAGGACAATTGGGCGAGATATGCCCTTCTTGTCCACAGGTATAATAGACCATCTTTCCTTTCATGCACTCTCCCGAGTGACCCTTTCCGCAATTTCCACATACTTGCCTCTTCTGCTGTTTGCTCCCTTACTGTATTTCAGAATTGCTACCCCCACTGCTCCATTGACGCTTCCTGTTGTTGTTGCCACCACTGCTAACATTCCCATTTCCACCTTCTACTTTTTTCTTGTTCTTCTCCCGATTATATTTTGAAACCGCTTCACTCCCACCTTCAGCAATGAGAGCTTTCTCCAACAAAGTTGAGAACGACGTAATTTGTAAAATCGCTACCTTGCTGTAGATCTACGGCTTTAATCCATTCTCGAATCTTCTGGCCTTCCTCACCTCAGTGTCCACCTGATGTGGGGCGAATCTAGCCAATTCATTGAATTTTGCAGCGTACTCTGACACTGACAAATTTTCCTGTTTCAGTTCTAAAAACTTGATCTCCATTTTCGCCTGCGTACTCTCAGGAAAGTAATTCTCGAAAAATAACATCTTGAATGCTTCCCACGCCATGACTCCAGTTCCAGCTTTGCTCTGATTGGCTTCCCAACAAAAGTTAGCCTCACCTTTCATTAATTAGGTAGCAAAAATTGTCTTCTGCTCCTCAGCGACTCTAGCAATGACAAAGGCCTTTTCAATCTCCTTTATCCACGACTGGGCCTCTATCGGGTCCGCTGTTCCTCTAAACTCCGACGGTCCTACTGCCTTAAAGTCTTTAAAATTGGCTAAGTGGTTGCCTAACTGGTTTTCTACGTTAGTCATTTGATTCCGCAGAGCTTCGGCCATCATGTTCATAAATTCTTGCATTGGGTTTGGTTGAGTTCCCTCTGCATTGTTAATCGACTCTTCGATCCCTTGGTTCCGTAGGATTCGTCTGGGCGGCATTATGATCTGCTAAAGAACAAGTCTTAAACTTTCGCTTATTATGCCTTACACATTATACTAGTTAAGTCAACATTTTAACGGAAGATACATCTATCAAACACATTCGATTTAAAAGGAAACAACTGCATTTATATTCATATACCAATGTTTTAATACAGACTGACTCAACATTTGGCATACTACTATAAACGCAAAATTGCATAAGCTGCCTACGAATAACTATCCTCTATTAAGCAAAAGGTGAGGATTCACTACTATTTACCCTTTTGACAGAACAAAAGTTGGGGTTGGTTACCGCCCTATGCATAAATCAGGGCATAAGGGTTTACAACATAAAACTGTCCCTAATAAAATAAAAGTGGGACGCACTACAACAACCTGGTACACAGAAGGGTACCGAACCAACAAGTCAACGCTCGCTATGACGAATTGCCCGACGGAGTGCCTGTCGAGCTATCCGATCAACCACTCGGCGTCTGATCATGCGCCGACTACTGCCCTCCTCCCGAGGGTACCTTCTGACCCGGTCCTGCACTCTGGCTACTGTCGTGAATAGGGCATACTCTAACGTATCGATCCTGGCGGATCCATCTCGAACCTCTCCCTCCAGCACATCCACCCTTGTGGCTGTGCGGATCCAGAACTCTTGTACTCGAATCCTGTCAGCCTGCTTTAAGTCTCGCTCGGCTCTGACAACCTGTAGCTCTGACTGCAGCTCCACCTCCCTAGCATCCGACTGCTCTAATGCCTGCCTCAGCTGACTGTTCTGCAACACCAGATGTTGCACTGTGTGGCTCAACTGGGGTGTAGCACTCTCTAACTGCTGAATCTGAGCCTTCAGATCAACTACCTGGAACAGTAGTGAATACGCCTCTTCCTTATACTGATCTTCCATCTCCTGATGGACAGAATTCTCCTCCTCTAAGTGTGCAATATGAGCATTCTGCTGCTCGATAGTCTGCTCCTGCTCCATTATGCGGTCGACATAATCCCCGAGCAAGTCATCCTGAAAGGTGTGCAATACCGGAGATCCCTCCTCGGGTACCTCTGTAGCAGCTCCACCCATCTCTATCTCAGCTGGGTCCTCCTCGGACTCAGCATCCCTGTCCTGACTGTCGGATCTCAATACTCTGCCTATGACAGGCTCTATCAGATTCTCCAAGTAGTCTTCCTCTAGGCCGGCCCCCCTAAATGGTACTCCTGGGGCAACAGATGCATAGCCCACTAACTGCTCGGTAACCACAGGTAGTCGATACTAATGCGGAATAATAAACATACAATGTCTATCGAAATAGTAATAAAGTCTTACAATCATGGTCCCAAGGTTCTTTAACCTTAACTTAAAATATACCCTTAATGCAATAAGAGTTCACATAACCAAATAACATTTAAGATAAACTAATACATAAGCCATATCAGGCAACTACTCTTGCACCTTCCCTTTTCCTTTGTCCCCTGTAGACGTTTCTGCCTTAACTGAAATAAAGATCATGATATAGCAAGGGTAAGCAACTAATTTGCTTACCAAGTTTATACACAAGGGAGATATATCATGACTAGAAGAAAGTTTCGCTTTCAATGTTCAACGACAGTATAAAATTATGAAGAAACATGAATAAATAGTCAACAATTGAATATTCGAATAATTGAATGACATTTACTAGGTGGTTGAAAATAACCATAGACATTTGCCAAGGTTCACAGCATTTAAACTGGACCTCTTAATATGTTTTGGTAATCAAGGGGATCAGCCTTTCATACCCCGTGATTTATGCATAAACACTTAATAAACCAGCATTGATATCATGCCTTAATCAAATTTATCCTTTTCTCAGCCAAGAGTTTTTACTATAGCAAATTAATAAGAACAACTTTTAAAATACATTTGATTTCACAAATTTAGACATGCTTGATCTAGCTGATACAAATAGCATAGATCTATCTCATAAACAGTTCATGCTTGAAAAAACTTTAATCTAATTCACAATTCAATAACAATAGAATAGGAATTCAATTGCACAAGGTGCGAATCTCAATAACCAGTATAGATGTGAATAATCAACAATAATTATTCACTAACATGCTTCAAAAATCATAACTCGAGTTTGAGTTAGGGAACTTGCCTGTCTGCTCAGCTACAAATAATTCTAGCTTTAACTAATTGGCCTTGAAGAACCTAACATTGATAACGTCGATCTACCAATTAGTACTGCGTAGTTGTATATCGATACGCTTACTTATGCTATTTATTTAACAATTAAGCAAATCACATAGCACACATAAGTTAATAAACTATCGTAAATCCTATAAGACACTTAATATAATTAATCCTGATAATATTTAATTCACCTCTTAGTATTATTAGTCCACTAATAACACTTTTATTCGTTTACTAATATTATTAACATCTTAATAATATTTTAATCATTCAATAATAATTTAATCTAATATTATTAATCTCTTAATAATATTTTAATTCTCATATCATTAATAATATTTTAATCTAATATTATTAGCCATTTTAATAATATCTTAATCATTTATTAATGCTTAAAACAAATATTATTACCCATTCAATAATATTTCCATAAAGTTTTAATCTTAATATTTCTTTGTTTACTTAAAAAATGTCGAATTCTTATATTACAAATATCATAGTAATATTTTAATAAGTTATTAGGCGAATAAACAATTTATTCTAATTGTTTTACCCTTTATTAAACAACTCTTTTACTACCCATAAAAGGTCATAAATATTATTTCTCATTAAATATTACCAAAATACCCCTCAATAGTCAGAATATATAATATTAGGAGTATCCAAGCTTAAAAATCACATTTTCCTTATTTATGACATCATTTAACCATTTATTTTCTTTTAATCATAACTATAACATTATTATGAAAAATAGCAAATTGGTTCTGAAAATTATTATCCTCTGGATCTGGATAGTATATGATCCAACAATGATCCACAAATTTTCCTGAAATTTTAGAAAGTGATTTACTATATTTAAAGCACTCAAAACCTTTGAATTTTGTTATATTGTTCATAAATCGAGTTTTTCTCAGACAATTCTGATATTTTCAAGGTACACTCTGATACCTTATATAAACATACTGTAAAAATTTTATATTTTTCCTAGGTATACACAGTGAGTAATCTGGGTAAGAATATTTAGGAGTCCTTCACGGTAAAACCCATTACACATAAACCACACATCAAACGTGACCGTTCTTTTTCTTACATGTATATAACTTCTTAAGGTACCTTTATGATTTTTCCCAGAATTTTAGAAGGTCCAGAACTAGCCGAAACAACCTTAGGAAAAATGGGGTCAGCAGGCTTTCTTGGTTTTAAGACTTTAAGAGGACTGTTTCGAGGAAAACAGCCCCCATGGATGCAAAAGTTGAGAGATTTGTGTTCTACCACTTGGGTTTACTAGCTAACTCATGTACCTAGCACCCCCTTTTGACGGATCACAAATCCAAGTTGTAGATCTCAAGTTATGGGTGATCCAAGTGAAGAAAAGCTAGGGTTTTTACCCTTTAAGAACATAAGTTCATTTTCTTCCTTTGAATCTCCATTCTAACGCTCAAGAGGATTAGATCTATACATGAAGCATGAGGATCTAATGATTCTTGAGTCTTAGAACAAAACCTCTCAAAAACTATGAAAATAAAACAAAGTAAGAAAGAAGTAAATGGTTTAGAGTTTCACCTTGATCTTGTAACTACTCTCCTTGATCTACCAAAGTATGTGATGAACTTGGAATGCATGAACTTTGCTAATCTCACTCTCTTTTCCTCTTTAAGCTCTCACTCTCTAAGGAGATGAAGGAAATAAAATGCAAGTTTTCTCTCTCAAATGACTAACCAAGGGAGGTATACTTACAATAATATTACATATAGAAAATGTAAGTATACATTTTACCATTATTAAGCTAGTATGTAGTCTTTATGTAGGGCGGCTAATTGGGAAAGTATACTAGTAATATTATTAGATATAGAAATTATATCTAATACATTATCCCATCATGAGCTAGCAAGTAGGGTGGCTATTGTGACAACTTAGGAGGCTACACCACTAAGTCTAGCACACAACCTCCAAGACAAGCTACATAATACTTTAATTAAAGTAAAAATTTGAAAAGCAACTTGCTCTCATCTTTCTCTCATTATCAAAAATGCTAGGGGTTTTGTCCCAAAAATATTGTCCCCAACATTCTATAATTAATCATTTAATGTTACACCTTTAAATTACCAAGTGGGCTAGGTTTTAGACTATACATTAAATACACATTGGACTTTAAAATTAAATGATTGGGCTAATGAAGCCAAATCTATTTAATGCAATATTGGATCATTTAATTTAACCCAATGATTGATTAATTAATTTATTCAATTTAATATACTAACTATATTCAATTTAATTGAATGATTAATTAATAATTACTTTATCAATTTAATTGGTATTAAATCTTAGGGCTTGTTCACTAATTTAACTATAGTATTAGTGACCCCCTTTACTCAACTTAAAATAATTCATCATCTAGTCATGTAGGCTACTAATGCACACAAAGGTTCAAATAAGCACACAAACTAACTCATTAAAAATTAAATATATATATTTAATTAATAATGACGTTTAAAATTCACGGGCATTACATCCCTCCCCCCTTATAAAAATTCCGTCCTCGGAATTGCAAAAATAGGGTTACCCAAATAAAAACGGATAATTCGCTTTCATTTTCTCTTCGACTTCCCACGTAGCTTCTTCGATTGCGTGATTTCTCTAGAGAACCTTGACGGAATGGATGATCTTGTTTCTCAGCTTCTGTTCCTTCCTATCGAGAATCTGGACAGGAACTTCCTCGTACGTTATGTCCTTCTCGACTTGGATTGATTCATAGGAGATAACATACTTATAACCTGGTTTATACGGCTGCAACACTGACACATGAAACACGTTGTGAATGTGCTCAAGTTCAGGAGGTAATGCTACCTTGTACGCCACCTCGCCGATTCGCCTCAAAATCTCGAACGGTCCTATGAACCTATGACTCAATTTGCCCTTCTTCCCTAACTGGATCTTTCCTTTCCAAGGAGAGACCTTCAAAAATACAAAGCTACCAACTTCAAAGTCCCGCTTCTGACGATAAAAGTCGGCATATTTCTTCTGGCGATCTTGAGCTGCTACCAGACAGTTTCTGATCAGCCGCACGATGTCTGTAGTCTGCTGCACCATTTCTGGTCCCAGAAATCTTCGCTCCCCAACCTCGTCCCAACACATCGGGGTTCGGCATTTCCTTCCATATAGCGCTTCGTACGGTGGCATGCCGATACTCGCATGATAGCTATTGTTATAACCAAACTCCACCAGTGGCAATTGGTCATCCTAGCTGCCCTTTAAATCCATCACGACTGCCCGAAGCATATCTTCTAAGGTCTGAATCGTTCGCTCGCTCTAGCCGTCGGCTTGACAATGATACGATGTACTCAACCTCAACTGCGTCCCCATTCTTGCCTCCAGACTTTTCCAAAAATTTGACGTGAAGCGCGGATCTCGGTCAGATACAATTGATACCGACACTCCATGTCGCGACACTATCTCTTTCATATAAAGCTTTGTTAATTGCTTCAAATTGTACCGTATCTTGATTGGTAGAAAATGAGCAGACTTGGTTAGACGATCCACAATTACCTCGATGGCGTCTAAACCCTTATGAGTTGGTGGCAGTCCCACCACAAAGTCCATTGTGATGTGCTCCCACTTCCACTCCAGAATCTCTAGTGGTTGAAGTAGTTCGCTCGGTCATTGGTGCTCTGCTTTAATCCACTGACATGTCAGACATCGGCTGACGCACTCTGCCACTTCTCGTTTCATATTTGGCCACCAAAAATTTCGTCACAAATCCTGGTACATCTTTGTGCTCCCGGGATGTACTGAGTACTTCGTGCTGTGAGCTTCCTGAAGGATTTCTTCCCTCAATTCCAGATCCAACGGTACCCAGACTCTCCCTTCAAACCTTAGCAACCCAGTGCTATCAATCTTATACTTAAGCTCCTCGCCTTCGGCAATTCGTTTCTTTATTGAATCATAATCCTCATCCTTTTCTTGAGCCTCCTTAATTTGATCCAATAGGGTCAGGCTCGCTGTCACTGTAAACCATTTCTCGTCCGTCTCCATCGGATACTTAACCTCCAATTCTAGATGTTCGAACTCCTTTATCAACTCTGCCTGAGTTGTGAGCCTCATTAATTTATCTCTGCCTTTCCTACTCAGGGCATCTGCCACTACATTTGCTTTGCCCGGATGGTACAAAATCTCACAGCCGTAATCTTGATCAATTCTAACCATCGGCGCTGCCTCATATTCAGCTCCTTCTGAGTGAAGATATATTTCAGACTTTTGTGATCTATATATATCTCGCACCTCTCCCCATATAAGTAGTACCTCCAAATCTTCAAGGTGAACACTACTGCTGCTAACTCCAGATCATGAGTCGGGTATCCCGTCTCATAGTCCTTTAGCTGACGTGAAGCGTACGCAATGACCTTGCCGTGCTGCATTAGCACACAACCAAGACCATTGTGTGACGCATCACTGTACACTGCAAAACCTCCAGTGTCATCCGGTAAAGCCAACACTGGTGCTTGGCTAAGTCTCTTCTTCAGCTCCATGAAACTCTCCTCGCACTCCTCCGACCAAACGAACTTTACCGTCTTTCTGGTTAGATTGGTCAACGGTGATGCTATCTTCGAAAAATCCTGGATGAATCTCCGATAGTATCCCGCTAACCCTAGGAAACTTCTGACCTCCGTCGGCGTGTTCGGCTGCTCCCAATTGATAACAGCTTCCACCTTGGCTGGGTCTACCGAAACGCCATCCCGGTCAATGACGTGACCTAGAAACTGCACCCTTTGCAACCAAAATTCACACTTTGAAAACTTCGCGTACAACTTCTCCCTTCTTAATGCCTCCAAAACAATCTTTAGATGTTCAGCATGTTCTTCCTTTGTCACTGAATACACCAAGATGTCATCGATGAATACTACCACGAACTTGTCCAAGTACTGCTTGAACACTCTGTTCATCATATCCATGAATGCTACTGGTGCATTTGTCAGTCCAAATGACATAACCAGAAACTCGAAATGTCCATAACGAGTTCTGAATGCCGTCTTCGGGAAATCCTCTTGTCTCACCCTTAGTTGATGATAGCCCGTCCTTAAATCAATCTTTGAAAAGTATTTCGCTCCCTTAAGTTGATCAAACAGATTGTCTATCCTGGGCAGCGGATATCTATTCTTAATTCGGGTTTCCTAACCTCGAATCCGGTATTCACGATACTCAATAACAAATATACTTTCTAACTAATGCGGAATAATAAACATACAATGTCTATCGAAATAGTAATAAAGTCTTACAATCATGGTCCCAAGGTTCTTTAACCTTAACTTGAAACATACCCTTAATACAATAAGAGTTCACATAACCAAATAACATTTAAGATAAACTAGTACATAAGCCATATCAGGCAACTACTCTTGCACCTTCCCTTTTCCTTTGTCCCCTTTAGACGTTTCTGCCTTAGCTGAAATAAAGATCATGATATAGCAAGGTTAAGCAACTAATTTGCTTAGCAAGTTTATACACAAGGGAGATATATCATGAATAGAAGGAAGTTTCGCTTTCAATGTTCAACGACAGTATAAAATTGTGAAGAAACATGAATTAATAGTCAACAATTGAATATTCGAATAATTGAATGACATTTACTAGGTGGTTGAAAATAACCATAGACATTTGCCAAGGTTCACAACATTTAAACTGGACCTCTTAATATGTTTTGGTAATCAAGGGGATCAGCCTTTCATACCCTGTGATTTATGCATAAACACTTAATAAACCAGCATTGATATCATGCCTTAATCAAATTTATCCTTTTCTCAGCCAAGAGTTCTTACTATAGCAAATTAATAAGAATAGCTTTTAAAATACATTTGATTTCACAAATTTAGACATGCTTGATCTAGCTGATACAAATAACATAGATCTATCTCATAAACAGTTCATACTTGAAAGAACTTTAATCTAATTCACAATTCAATAACAATAGAATAGGAATTCAATTGTACAAGGTGCGAATCTCAATAACCAGTATAGATGTGAATAATCAACAATAATTATTCACTAACATGCTTCAAAAATCATAACTCGAGTTTGAGTTAGGGAACTTGCCTGTCTGCTCAGCTACAAATAATTCTAGCTTTAACTAATTGGCCTTGAAGAACCTAACATTGATAACGTCGATCTACCAATTAGTACTGCGTAGTTGTATATCGATACGCTTACTTATGCTATTTATTTAACAATTAAGCAAATCACATAGCACACATAAGTTAATAAACTATCGTAAATCCTATAAGACACTTAATATAATTAATCCTGATAATATTTAATTCACCTCTTAGTATTATTAGTCCAATAATAACACTTTTATTCGTTTACTAATATTATTAACATCTTAATAATATTTTAATCATCCAATAATAATTTAATCTAATAATATTAATCTCTTAATAATATTTTAATTCTCATATCATTAATAATATTTTAATCTAATATTATTAGCCATTTTAATAATATCTTAATCATTTATTAATACTTAAAACAAATATTATTACCCATTCAATAATATTTCCATAAAGTTTTAATCTTAATATTTTTTTGTTTACTTAAAAAATGTCGAATTCTTATATTACAAATATCATAGTAATATTTTAATAAGTTATTAGGCGAATAAACAATTTATTCTAATTGTTTTACCCTTTATTAAACAACTCTTTTACTACTCATAAAAGGTCATAAATATTATTTCTCATTAAATATTACCAAAATACCCCTCAATGGTCAGAATATATAATATTAGGAGTATCCAAGCTTAAAAATCACATTTTCTTTATTTATGACATCATTTAACCATTTATTTTCTTTTAACCATAACTATAACATTATTATGAAAAATAGCAAATAGGTTCTGAAAATTATTATCCTTTGGATCTGGATATTATATGATCCAACAATGATCCACAAATTTTCCTGAAAGTTTAGAAAGTGATTTACTATATTTAAAGCACTCAAAACCCTTGAATCTTGTTATATTTTTCATAAATCTAGTTTTGCTCAAACAATTCGGATATTTTCAGTACACTCTCATAACCTATATAAACATACTGTAAAAATTTCATATTTTTCCTAGGTATACACAGTGAGTAATCTGGGTAAGAATATTTAGGAGTCCTTCACAGTAAAACCCATTACACATAAACCACACATCAAACGTGACCGTTCTTTTTCTTACATGTATATAACTTCTTAAGGTACCTTTTTGATTTTTCCCAGAATTTTAGAAGGTCCAGAACTGGCCGAAACAGCCTTAGGAAAAATGGGGTCAGCAGGCTTTCTTGGTTTTAAGACTTTAAGAGGACTATTTCGAGGAAAACAGCCCTCATGGCTGCAAAACTTGAGAGATTTGTGTTCTACCACTTGGGTTTACTAGCTAACTCATGTACCTAGCACCCCCTTTTGACGGATCACAAATCCAAGTTGTAGATCTCAAGTTATGGGTGATCCAAGTGAAGAAAAGCTAGGGTTTTTACCCTTTAAGAACATAAGTTCATTTTCTTCCTTTGAATCTCCATTCTAACGCTTAAGAGGATTAGATCTATACATGAAGCATGAGGATCTAATGATTCTTGAGTCTTAGAACAAAACCTCTCAAAAACTATGAAAATAAAACAAAGTAAGAAAGAAGTAAATGGTTTAGAGTTTCACCTTGATCTTGTAACTACTCTCCTTGATCTACCAAAGTATGTGATGAACTTGGAATGCATGAACTTTGCTAATCTCACTCTCTTTTCCTCTCTAAGCTCTCACTCTCTAAGGAGATGAAGGAAATAAAATGCAAGTTTTCTCTCTCAAATGACTAACCAAGGGAGGTATACTTACAATAATATTACATATAGAAAATCTAAGTATACATTTTACCATTATTAAGCTAGTATGTAGTCTTTATGTAGGGCGGCTAATTGTGAAAGTATACTAGTAATATTATTAGATATATAAATTATATCTAATACACTATCCCATCATGGGCTAGCAAGTAGGGTGGCTATTGTGACAACTTAGGAGGCTACACCACTAAGTTTAGCATACAACCTCCAAGACAAGCTACATAATACTTTAATTAAAGTAAAAATTTGAAAAGCAACTTACTCTCATCTTTCTCATTATCAAAAATGCTAGGGGTTTTGTCCCAAAAATATTGTCCCCAATATGCTACAATTAATCATTTAATGTTACACCTTTAAATTACCAAGTGGGCTAGGTTTTGGACTATACATTAAATACACATTGGACTTTAAAATTAAATGATTGGGCTAATGAAGCCAAATCTATTTAATGCAATATTGGATCATTTAATTTAACCCAATGATTGATTAATTAATTTACTCAATTTAATATACTAACTATATTCAATTTAATTGAATGATTAATTAATAATTACTTTATCAATTTAATTGGTATTAAATCTTAGGGCTTGTTCACTAATTTAACTATACTATTAGTGACCCCCTTTACTCAACTTAAAATAATTCATCATCTAGTCATGTAGGCTACTAATGCACACAAAGGTTCAAATAAGCACACAAACTAACTCATTAAAAATTAAATATATATATTTAATGAATAGTGACGTTAAAAAATTCACGGGCATTACAATACCCTAAACTTTCTTTAGGATATCCCACAACTCTGAACTTGTCAAATTTTATCCTAAACTTATCTTTTGAAACCTTTTCGCATAAGTTGGACAACCCCTTATCTTAACACAGTTAAGATTAGGAATCCTCCCTATCCGTAACTTTTATGGAGTCTTGGGGCTGAATTTTTAGGTTACCTTATTTTGTTGATATGCAGCCGTTTCTAGGGTATAACCCTAGATGGATACTGGAATGTCGGTAAAAATCATTATGGACCGCACCATATCCAACAAGGTACAATTTCTCCTTTTAGATACACCAATCAATTATTGTGTATCAGGAGGTGTCCATTATGAGAAAATACCATTTTGAGATGATCTAAAAACTTATTGCACAAGTATTCCTTCCTCGATCTGATTAAAGAATCTTAATACTTTGTCAATTTGTTTCACTTATGAATTCTTTGAACCTTTCAAATGATTCAGACTTGTATTTTATCAAATACACATATTCAACTCTTTAAATGATCATCTCCTTTTCTTTTACTAGTTTGTTCAATTTGCAAAATTATTTTTTACGTAAGTCAAGTTTACAAAGTCTATCAAGTGATCTTCCAGTTTCAAACAAAACATTATCATTATAAATAGAACAACAATTGTTCTTAAATATAATACCAGAACCTTCCTTGTCCAACAAGGGAAGTAATAATGTTTCTAAAGAGAACTAGAACATAATAACAACTTATTGACTTAATAGACTTGCCCGCAAGCAACGCCAAACTATAAGTTCCTACGGCTAATGTAGCAACCATTGCTCCATTCTCCACACGTAAGATTACTTACTCTTTGTTTAGCTTTCTACTTATGCTTAGTCTCTGCATTGGATTGCATACGTGAGAACTATAGCCGGTATCCAATACCCAAGTAGAACCTTGACTTACAGAAAGATTTATTTCAATCATGAACAAACCTATATCTTTAACCGAAGCTTCACTAAGCTTCTTCTAGTTAGCCTCTACAAGATTCTGCTTACAGTTTCCTTTCCAAGGTCCAGGCTTATTGCAGTGGAAGCAAACTCCTTTGCTATCTTCATTAGTTTTTTTTTTGTTCTTAGTGTCCTTAGTTATTGCCTTTCCTTATATCTTCTTTGAATTGTTCTTCTTTTAAGAAGATCCTTTGGCCCTCTTCCGCTTCTTGGAAGAATCATCTACTAGTAAGACTTGGTCTTTCTTCGTTGGAAAGTGACTTTTTACAGTTTTCAACGTGTTTAAGCAACTCAGGCAGGCTGACATATAGTTTATTCATGTGGAAATTCACAACAAATTGTGAGAAAGAGTTCGGAAGTGATTGCAAGATCAAATCTTGGATCAACTCTCCATCCATGAAAAAACCTTGTTGTCCTAATTGTTCAATCAGATTGATCATTTTTAGAATATTTGTCTATACTATAGTGCCATCGGCCATTCTAGATTAGAAGAGCTCCTTAAATATCTGATATCTAATAGTCATACTTTCTTTACCCTTCACCTCCTTGAAGGTGCATGAGTATAGTAGGAGCATCCATAGTTTTGTGCTGACGCTGAAGCTCGTTACTCATGGATACGAGCATGATGCATTGAGCCAACTGTGCATCATCTTGCCACTTTTTAAAAGTAACAATCTCTTCCTCAGAAGCATTGTCTGCAACCATTGCAGGGATATGCGTATTAAGGATATAAGATAGCTTTTCAGCATTGAGAACTATTCTCAGATTTTTTAACTAGTCCATATAATTCGGTCTGGTTAATTAGCATCTAATATGCTCCGTAGTGATAGTAAATTAGACATTATAAAATTCTGTAAATGAATTAACAATATTTTAGCATACATTCATTTTATTAATTACCAAAATAAATTAGGTCTTTATTTTTTATCAAACTATATTACCCTCATTATATAGTTCGACAATTCTAATTAATGATTTGCTAGTGAGTCTAAGGATCTCATTTCAAATGTATATAGCCTTGTGGTAACACAACAAACGATATATAAATAAATAGGTAGACAACTATTGTCAATTACATCACTATGTAACTCCTTGCATTTTGCCTCTTAGATTATTTTGATCAAGTGGTGATACATCCGAATCAAAATTATCCAAGTTAAGTCCATCCTAGCACTTTCATATATGTGAAGAGAAAAATACCGTCCTTGTGGTAACACAACAAAACAGTAATGTTCAATTCCTTAATAAGCATCAAATGTGATAAGGCAACATCTTAAATATTTAATACTTGCCTTATGGTGACACAACAAACTCATATTAAATATTTAATAGTCTATTGCTTTACCATGCTAGAAGGTGACGTTCGATATTCTAAATATCTTTGAACGCTTAGGACTTAATATAATTTCTTTGAGGGGTTTGTATTTATTAGTCTCATCTTGTTTAGCGCGCATGCACACACACACACACACACACACACACACACACACACACACACACATATATATATATATATATATATATATATATAATACGCGTCATATTATTTAACATGCGAAGCATGTTGGATAATATATAATATATATATAGTAAGCATGCACATATAGAATACTATATTCTACCCGGATTGATTATGGACTTTTATTCTAGTTTAGTTCACCAGAGCCACCAAGTGAACCAAAAGGTCAAACCTAGGGTGCAAGAATTAAATTTAAATATAACTATTACATTTAAACCTGGGTTCCATTACAAACGGGTCTTCTTGCGCTCCTTGCTCATTTTTCTCCAATTCTTCAAAATAATTCTAACTATTCCTATTACATAAACTATTTAAAATAAATAGAAACCTTGATCAGCAGTCAAGGGGAAGTACATAGGAGGAAGATAGAATTTACATCAAGAAAAAACTAAAAAAGACGAGGTACGCAGACCCCATTTATAACAACTCATTCATTCAAGCATCCTCTAAAATAAACCCAATCACACATTGGTCAATAGTCCATAATCAATTCCTATTTATTATCATACATATCTCCATATGCATCAATAAATAATATTCATCTCATGAATAATAAAACCATTCCATATATGCATTGATATCATTTAATGGGCAATATTAGTTAGTATAAAATCAAATTTCAACTCCAATTAGTTATCATGAAATCCAATTCCAACTCTAATTAGTTATCATGAAATCCAATTCTAATTAAAATAAACTTCTTTATTTTAATCATATTCTAAATCAAAATAAACTCTTTTATTTTAATTTATCCAATTTTGAATAAAAAAATAAACTCCTTTATTTTTTAATCAAATTCCAAATCAAAATAAACTTCTTTATTTTAATTTATCCATTTTTTTTGAATAAAAATAAACACCTTTATTTTTAATCAAATTCCAAATCAAAATAAACTCCTTTATTTTAATTTACAAAAATAAAAAATAAAAAAAATGAGGTTAACCCTGATCATAAACCTTTAAAAGAAATAATCAAACAAGCCTTTAAGTTAAACTTCAAATCCAGAATTATATAGTTTAAATATTAAACATTCTGATTCTTAATCAAAAGTAATCCTGGTGTAGTGGTAAGGCTTCCAACATATGACCAATAGGTCAAGGGTTCAAAACCATCTAGCTCAAAATTAATTATTTTATTTTTAAAGGTTGACTAATCAGCGCCACGTCAGCAGTCAACAGTTGACTAGTCAGTGCCACGTCAGCAGTCAACAGTTGACCAGTCAGCGCCATATCACCAGTCAGCGCCACGTCAGCAGTCAGTGCCACATCAACAGTTAGTGCCACGTCAGCAGTTGACCAGTCAACAATTGACTAGTCAACGTTTGACCGTTGACTTTGACCATTTTTTTTTTGAAAAAACTTTTAATAAAAAAAAATAATTTTACACAAACAGTTATGCCCAATTAAATTGTTCTAAACATATATCAATCTATATACAGAATCAAAACAATTAATAATTCGCATAAAATTTGGCTCTCTGATACCACTGTTAGGTTTGTATAACGCGAATATGCAATCAAATTACATAAATAAAATGGAAGCGCAGTAAAATCAGATTTTAAAATTTTATACAAACCATCACCATGATTTTTCTTTATGCACAACTATTAATTAAACGAAATAGATAGAGAATAAGAATTATACCCTTGTAGAATTCTAACTTCCTCGGGTACAAGTTCACCTCCAATTCTTTCGCGTTCTCCTTGAATTCCACCGATTAAATTCCTTCCTTTGATCAACGTTAGCCACCCAAGTGTTTGGCCTCTAGAGGTGATCCACCAAGGAATAATACTTGTTCAAGAAGATGGGTGTTAGCAAAACCCTAGTTTCTATCTCTATAGAAATTATAAGTACTTTCCACAATTCTTATGCAAGAGTCTGTAACCCTAATCTATGATAAGACTTCTCTTATTTATAGATATAGAAAAACCCTTCCCTAAACTATTTAGGATTAGAATTTCTACTATAATTAAACTCCTTTAATGAAATTAAACTCCTAATCTAATTATGAATTCATATGAGAGTACTTCTATTAATTAAATCTCAATCCCTATTAGGAATTAAATAATAGTAATAGTAATAATAATAATAAGACTCCTCTTATTAATTTATATTTAATATTTTCAAAATATTAAATAATAAATATTAAGCTATTTAATTTATTATATCTCCATAGATTAAATTAAATACACTTAACTTATTATTACAATTATGTCATTTACTTCTTAAATAAATATTTTCCTTTTGTGGTGTGACCCTTTAGGTTCTTCATATTAAACCGGTTGTGAATAAATTAATTAGAACAATTCAAATCTTATTTAAATAAAAAAATTAAACTATTTAATTCATTTAAATAAATAATATTTATTCTACAATAAGGGTAAGCCCCCTTAGCGATCGACAACTTTCCAAATAATATAGATTTCAGTATTAATCACAAAAGAACCTTTTAGTGAATAGTTACCGTACAATTCAATCCTTTTACCATACAATGTGCCAATTAAATATAAGACATGGAATTACTGTCAAGTCTTATTTTATTTAATTATATGTATTTCGATTCTCAAATGCACAACTCTCATTAATGCAAATTAGAAACTCCTTTTTAAATTCATTCTGCCTTGGCCAAGGACTACTGAGTTGTCATTTATCGAATCACATAGGACATTCATATCTTTTACTAAACGTGGTAGATTCTTTGTTGATTATTCACCTATCTCCATGTACAACTCATTATACCCAATCATACCCTTTGATATACCCTAAAGGTCTTAAGGGATATGTCAAAGTATAACTCCTCATACATAAGATACTATGATGATCTCAAGTCCAAGGATCACTTATACTATTATCACTAGAGGAATTCCTATTGACAGGTGAGTAAAACTCCATTAGGTGTTCCTTAGCGAGCCACGTTCAGTGAAATTATTCTCCAATAAGCACCTACATACTTGCTTTAGTGTCTCCAGTCAAATGATTATGAGATCAATCATCCTCTTCCTAAGAGCAAGCAACGTATGTACTAATCTATCCGGATTCACTAATCCCCTTTTTAGTAATCCAACGATTAGGAACGATTTTAGTTTGTAAGCTATCTAGAATTTAGATCTCATTAGCATGATCACCATCATGATTCTAAAAGCATTGCTCAAAACTATATGTTTATCGCATTTAATATAACAGCACAATGTAGATAAAGTAAAATGCCTTTAATAACCAAATAAAATTACAAAGTATATGCTACATCATATCAAATATGATTGGCTTGTGTGCATATTACTTTCAAGAATAACTGAGGATTTCTGGCGATCGTAATCACCACCCCAATAATGTTTTAAGCGTTGTCTGTTGACTTTGAATGGCTCGTCCGACTCATTTCTTGCTATCTCTACTACACCATACAGGAAGACTTGTTGTATAATGAATGGGCCCGACCATCTTGATTTTAGCTTTCCAGGAAACAATCTCAGTCTTGAATTGTATAGCAGCACTACTTGCCCCGGTTCAAACTTCCTTTGTATTATCTTTTGATCGTGCCATTTTTTAGTTTTCTGTTTGTAGATTCTAGCATTTGCAAGCGGAATTCATCCAGTTTATTGACTTGTAACAGTCTCTTTTCGCCTACAGCTTGTAGATCAAAATTCAATTTTCGGATAGCCCAGTACGCTTTATGCTCAAGTTCAACTGGGAGAGGACATGCTTTACCGTACACAAGCTGGTATGGTGATATCCCAATTGGAGTTTTAAACGCAGTCCGGTAAGCCCAAAGAGCGTCATCGAGCTTTAATGACCAATCCCTCCGATTTGGATTTACCACCTTCTCAAGAATCCGTTTCACCTCTCTGTTCGAAACTTCTGCCTGGCCATTTGTTTGGGGATGGTACGTAGTTGCAATTCTATGCTTTACTCCATATTTGGCCAAGAGAGTTGTGAAAGATTTGTTGCAAAAATGGTTCCCTTGGTCATTAATGATTGCCCTCGGTGTGCCAAATCTTGTGAAGATGTTTTTCTAGAGAAATTTCAACACCACCTTGGCATCATTTGTTGGTAAAGCAACTTCTTCTACCCATTTCAACATGTAATCCACTGCCAATAGAATGTATTCATTGTTAAAGGATTTTGGGAAAGGACCCATGAAATCCATACCCCAAACATCAATAATTTCAACTTCTAAAATCATGTTTAAGGGCATCTCATTACGTTTTGATATGTTACCCATCCTTTGGCATCTATCACATCTTTGTACGAATTGATGGGCATCTTTGAATAATGTTGGCCAGTAAAATCCTGCTTGTAACACCTTGGCCGCTGTTTTCTCACCACCATAATGTCCTTCATACAACGAGTCATGACAATGATGTAAGATGCTATCTGTTTCGTATTATGGAATACACCGTCGTATAATCTGATCTTCTCACTGTTTGAATAAAAACGGCTCATCCCATATGTACCTTTTAACATCATGTAAAAACTTCTTCTTCTGTTGATTTGTCAAATCTGGGGGATAGACGCTGCTCACTAAATAATTGACAAAATCTACATACCATGGAATCTCTGAGTTTATCACCAACAATCCTTCATCTAGGAAGTATTCATTGATCACTGTTTTATCATTCTTTGCATGTTCCTCGTTCTCCAACCTTGATAGATGATCCGCCACTTGATTTTCCGTCCCCTTCCTATCCCGGATTTCCAAGTCGAATTCTTGGAGTAGAAGAATCCATCTAATTAGCCTCGGCTTCGCATCTTTCTTCGAAATCAAATATCATATAGCCGAGTGATCCGTGAACACCACCACTTTTGTTCCGATTAAGTATGAATGAAATTTATCGAAAGTATATACTACCGCTAGCAACTCCTTCTCAGTAGTCGCATAGTTGAGTTGGGCATCCGACAATGTTTTGCTAGCATAATAGATGGCATGAAAAACCTTTTCCTTTCGTTGACCCAGAACAGCCCCAATAGCATAATCACTAGCATCACACATCAACTCGAACGACATTGACCAATCTGGTGCTACTATCACAGGCGCTGTGGTCAATTTCTTCTTCAACACCTCAAAAGCCATCAAACATTCCTTGTCAAACTTGAATGGAACATCTTTCTCCAATAGACTACATAAAGGCTTAGAAATTTTAGAAAAATCCTTTATGAATCTCCTATAAAACCCGGCATGTCCCAAGAAGCTTTGAATGCCCTTAACTGTAGTTGGTGGAGGTAGATTTTCAATTGTCTCCAGTTTAGCTCGATATACCTCTAACCCTTTTGATGACACCTTGTGCCCAAGAATGATCCCCTCTTGCACCATAAAGTGGCATTTTTCCCAATTGAGCACTAAATTGGTTTCCACACATCTTTTCAAAACCAGGATCAGAATTTCCAAACAACTATCAAAGGAATCATCAAACACTAAAAAATTATCCATGAATACCTCCATATTACGTTCGACCATGTCTGAGAAAATAGCCATCATACATCTTTGGAACATCGCTGGTGCATTACATAATCCAAAAGACATCCTTCGAAAAGCGAAAGTACCATAAGGACAAGTGAAGGTAGTCTTTTCCTGGTCTTCGGGGGTAATCACTATCTGAATATAGCCAGAATAACCATCCAACAAGCAATAAAACTCGTGTCCAGCCAGTCTATCTAACATCTGATCAATGAAGGGTAGCGGAAAGTGATCCTTACGGGTTACTTTGTTTAGTTTTCTGTAATCCATACAAACCCTCCATCCGGTCACTGTCCTTGTCGGTATCAATTCATTATTTTCGTTTTCCACAACCGTCATACCACCCTTTTTAGGCATGTACTGTACTGGAGTCACCCAGCTACTATCAGAGATAGGGTAAATGATACCTGCATCAAGCCACTTTAAAATTTCCTTTTTCACCACGTCTTTCATGATTGGGTTCAGCCTCCTTTGTTGCTCAATTATTGGTATGGCATCGTCTTCCAAAGGATCTTATTCATACAAAATGAGGGGCTAATTCCTTTAATGTCCGCGATGGTCCAACCAATTACCGATTTGTACTCCCGGAGAACTCGTATCAATCTACTTTCCTGCAATTCGTTAAGTACAGATGCAATGATAACATGCAAAGTAGATGATTCACCCAAATAAGCATACCTGAGATGATTAGGTAGTGGTTTAAGCTCAAGTGTTGGGGGTATTTCTAGAGATGGCTTCAATCGCTCAAAGGGTTGCTCTGTGCTTTTCAATGGTTCGAACGAAATTTTGAATCGGTGTACCCTAGGCAATGCATCCAACCTCTAAAGATAATCAATAATCTCAGCATCATCTAAATCTTCCTCCCCTGACAAGGTAGTCTCCAATGGATCCCTAATCATCAGCTTCAAAAATTCATCATCCACGACTTCTTTCACCATATCCATTCTGAAACACTCCTCTTCGTCCGTAAAAAACCTCATAGCCTTAAACACATTAAACTTCACTTCTTGGTCTTGAACCCTCATAGTTAATTCTCCTTTCTGCTCATCAATGAGTGTTCTACCGGTTGCTAAGAATGGTCTCCCAAGTATGATCGGAATGCCCTTGTCTTCTTCGTAATCCAATATGATGAAATCAGCTGGAAATATGAACTTATCAACTTTAACAAGTATGTCCTCCACAATTCCTCTCGGGTATGTAACAGACATATCTGCTAGCTGAAGAGATATGTTTGTAGGTTTCGGTGCAGGTAGACCCAACTGAGAGTATATCGATAATGGCATAAGGTTAATACTAGCTCCCAAATCACACAAACATTTATTAAATGACAAGTTACCAATGGTGCAAGGAATAGTAAAGCTTCCAGGATCTTTCAACTTTGGTGGCAATTTCTTTTGGAGCACCGCACTACATTCTTCAGTCAAAGCCACTGTTTCATATTCCTCAAGCTTTTTCTTCCTTGACAAGATTCCCTTCACGAACTTAGCATAACTCGACATCTGCTCTAAAGCTTGCGCAAATGGTATGTTAATTTGTAACTTTTTGAAAATTTCGAGGAACCTGGAGAATTGTTTATCTATCTTTTGTTTCTATAGTCTCTGTGGATATGGAACTGGGGGATATATCAATGGTGGTGTTGTTTGTTCCTTTTCTTTTTCTTTTTGTTCAATTTCAGACTTCTTTCCTTCCTCCTTTGAAAGTTCTGCATATTCCTTTTATGGTGGGTTGCGCGCTCGTGTTGTATCCTCATGTACTTCCAGCGCGGCCGCGCCTGTTGGCAGCAATTATTTTTCGCTTCTCAACGTGACAGCTTGGCATTGTTCTTTCCCAACTCTTTTCGGATTAACTTCAATATCACTTGGGAACGCTCCTTAGGGTCGACTATTCAAAACATGAGCTAATTGTCCCAACTGATTCTCCAGATTTCTAATTGACACTGCCTGACTTTTCCCATTCATATCTACTTAGTTTAACAGCTTATCCTGATCATTCATTCTGTGACGCCCCCAAATTCTGACGTCACTGCCTCGAATTTGGTTTGTCACGATCTAATAATGACATAAAACTAATACAGCGGAAAAGATAGAATAAATTACATTGATTTAATATAATTATTCTCGTCCCAAGGTCTCGTAACCGATACTACAATACTATCCAAAAGTATTAATTTAAACTGAAACATAGTACTAATACATAATCCGTGCCTAAGCTTATTACATAAACAAATTCAGAAACTTAAGCAGCTTAGTAATTAATATCCTTCCTAAGGAAGAACAAAGCTACTCCGAAACTTTGCCCTTTCACCTATCCTTGCCTGAAGGTTCACCTCGTTCTGCCTTAACTGAAAAGTTTAAAGAAAGCAAGAATGAGCAACAAATTTGCCCAGCAAGGATATACAATGGGGGTGAACAATATAAAGTCCAAATTGCAAGGGTATGACAGTAAAGGATAATTCAAGGATAATAAGGAGAAATCAATTGTTATACATAAGAGTCGCTATGGACTGAAGAATATCAATAGGAATCTTGCATCTAATCATTTCAAGTCTAAGAATATGAACACTGAGTAGTCACTAAAGGACTAAGAACTCTTGCAAGAATTAACAGTTTTTTTTATACTGAAAATCCAATAAAAATAAGTACACAGGTGATCAACCTATAGTACCCCAAATTATGCATAACTGTCACATGCTTATAAGTGCGCACGTCGGTTCCCCGACAATATATAATTTTCCCCTTTTATGAGGGTTGTTCATCTCAGTAGATAAGAGTCCTCACCAAGACAATTGGTTTGGAATAGATTTCTAACACATGTATAATAGTCTAACTGAAACAATGGTTTAGACAATTTTTATAATCTTATTCAATGATTTAATGAATACCAATACTCGCAATGCGGTTTAAGGGATATTAATCTTAAACCAATCCTTAGAATATGAATGACAGTTTATAAAGCATAAGAGTCATTGCCACATACTTGTATGATACAGGAATATACAAGTTTACATGTTAGCTCAATATAGAGAAAGGGTTCGAATACTTGCACAATATACCACATCCTGCTCGAATGTAAATTGAGTAGGGTTAAAGGAAAACTCGCAATTTGTAAGAGGTTCAAGGTAAGAAACTTGCTTAATATAAGTTTGAGTAAGGTTAGGGAACTTGCCCTTGATAATACTTGCACAACAAATAAAGTTTTGGGTTAGAGAACTTGCCTTTAGCGCAGTCTACGAATTTAAAGCTTAATGACACGTTGCAATCCTATTGTATAATAGTTATATATAAGAATTCCATTAGTCATACAATTTCATACATCAAATAATACTACATCATATTTGGATACCAAAAACATTACTACAACTTCTGCTCTACACTTTAGAATAACAATGCAAGCAATCCACAAGACTCAGATTACAAAAAGAATCGACTTGACCACTCTGCAGGAGGGCGCAGTTGCGCCCTGGTTAAGCTTAGGGACGGCGCAGCTGCGCTGTCCCCTGGCTAGACCAGGATTGAGCTTTTGCCTTCCTGGTTTCAGTCCACTAACTAGCATACCAATACATTACCAATTACTACGTACACATGTTAAAGAGGTTTGCATGCTCACATGATCATTTCAAGTTTATATTACCACGTAATGAATCTTTAATATAGAACTTTGGTAACATGATGTCAAACAAGCTCAAGAATCCATGTGACTTACCATACCAAGTACTTATTCATATACAAAGGTTATAACATCTGAAATACTCATGCTCATGTGTTCATATCATCTTTACTTAGTCTACCTAGATCATAACTTGGAAATTTGCCTAAATTCATGCTTAAACGATGCAATGCTTTAACATACTAGAGGAACACATATACACATCATGTCTGGGAAGTATCAGAGTACTAGCATGCATGTCCAACATCTCCTAATGAAATTATCATTATAGTCATGTATGTTTGCTTCAAAATGTCCACGTTTGCCTTTAAAAGTAGTTTCAACTAGGTCGTGGTCGTTTAGTGCACATGAAGCATCTTGGAACCTTATGTCATGTATAATTAGACCATACACACATGTTCGCATGATCAGAACTTGCATCTTGCAAATTTCGGTAAAGTCTAGTTTTAAAACTATAAGTTTTCTTTCGAAAAACACATGCGAAATGAAGCTAGGATGCGCATTCTTTGCAAAGGGATCTTACACTACATGTTTAACATATTTTCAGGCATGTCTAAGTTCATTAACCACGTTAGAAAGCAATAGCTAATAGCAGAATCAAGTATCCTTGTCTGGTGCATGGCGCAGCTGCGCCGTTTTGACCTACAGGGCGCACAGCTGCGCCCTTCCCTGAACTAGTCAGAAAGGTCTCTGCTTCGGCAGAAATCAAGCCCAAGCATGAAAACTCTCATTTAACGCGCTCCAGTTCAATCACATTATATTTTTAGCATACATATCGACTCTTATAGCATCAATTACCAACTAATTAACAAGAGAGATTCATGTATTTCGAAGAATTTGCCAAACTTAAAATCAAAAGCATGATAAACTTAATATTACCTTCTTGAAGCTTGAGTTGGAATTTTCTCCGCTACCCACACTAATTGCTCACTCAATTCTCACAATACTCTCTACCAAAACTTACCAGATGATTTAACAAAGAATTTTGGGAGGAGGGTGAGCTCCAATTTATAGAAGGTTGTATGCCCAGATAATGCATTTGCTCATTGTTTCCAACCAATGGAAGAAGAAGAAGAATGTTGGTTAATGGAGAGTTGGTGGTTTACTATTTGAGCCACTCCCCCCACCATCATTACCTCCCTTGTTATCTTCATGATGCAAGAAACCATAGCCTTTTTGAATTCTCAGCAAATTGGCTATTCACGTGGGTATTGTTTGGGCAAGGAAGATACTCTCAATTTGGGACAAGAGTAATACTCAGACATTTCAAATGAGGTTTATTAACATACTTTGATTAAAATGCAAGCTTAAGTCATATAGTGAATTAAATAATTTAATGCTACTATACTGTATCAAATAACGTTACATGTGCACATATCATATAATCCATGTACGTATTAATTTCAGCGAAATCTAGTTATTTGCTAACACCCAAATATTCAATATACATTATTATCTCATAATACATCTATTGCCATAATGTTTAAGTATGGAAATAATTATCGTGTAACAAATATTAATTACCTCATATAATTTAAAGGTATTTTATTTGAGTATTATTAACTCATACTTTCAATAAAACTTTATTATTAATATATCTACATACCATGTCAAAATAAATATTTAGTAATAAATATTTATTTACTAAATTCATTTCCTTTCATAATTAAAATACACATTTAATGGTTCCACCATGCCACATAAACTCCTTTATAAAATTATAGCATTCAACCTACTTTTACTGTAAGGTTTTATTCAGTACATTCTCACATATTAATGTTACACATCAAAATGCCACATAGGTTATATCACATAATATAAAGGTTACGCATATTCCCACGTTATTTAGTGAATTATATGAATACTCACACATGCTAATGCCAGAAAAATATCATGCTTCATATCAATAATTCAAACAATTAATAATAATTATTGCATCATGTTGCCACGCTTGGCACATTTCACAAGTTTAATAAACTTCATTATCAACCTTGTCGTATTCTGAATCATCATAAACTTTCTTCAACTTTTAAAAGTATTATCACATTTCATGCCACATAACTCATGTGCAACTAAAATAAATCCTTTTCTTATTAAATCACTCTTTTAGAAATAAATCAAGAAATCAATTTATCGCATTACTACTATAACAACATATCACTTATTCTCATAAAAAAATTTTAATATTAATATCATTCGAAATTCTCGGCTATTACATCCTCCCCTCCTTATAAAAATTCCGTCCTCGGAATTGTTACAAGGTTACACAAACAAATGGGGATAATCCCTCCTCATCTTACTCTCTAACTCCCACGTAGCCTCTTCGGCGTCGTGGTTTTGCCAAACTACTTTTACAGAAGATATAACTTTATTCCTCAAGGTTTGCTCTTTCCTATCTAATATTTGGACAGGAATCTCCTCATAAGTCAGATTCTTCTCTACTTGAATCGGCTCATAGGAAATCACGTGCTTATAGTCGGGTTTGTACGGACGTAACACGGAGATGTGAAACACATTGTGGATGTGTTCCAGTTCTGGCGGTAAAGCTACCATATACGCCACCTCGCCCACTCGCTTTAAAACTTCGAATGGTCCTATGAACCTCGGACTCAATTTTCCTTTCTTGCCGAATGTGATCTTTCCTTTCCAGGGAGATACTTTCAAGAATACGAAACTACCGACTTCAAAGTCTTGGTCTTGACGATGCAAAACTGCATACCTCTTTTGGCGATCTTGAGCGGCTACTAGTCTGGCTCTTATAGTTGTCACCACATTGGCTGTCTGTTGAACTATCTCCGGCCCCAAAAGTCGTCGTTCTCCGACTTCATCCCAACACAACGGTGTTCTGCACTTCCTCCCATAGAGAGCTTCATATGGTGGCATACCGATACTCGCGTGATGACTATTATTGTAAGCGAATTCTACTAAGGGTAAATGGTCATCCCACTTTCCCTTAAAATCCATTACGCAAGCTCGAAGCATATCTTCTAGTGTCTGTATGGTTCTTTCGCTTTGTCCATCTGTTTGAGGGTGATACGCGGTACTCAACCTCAGTCGTGTTCCCATTCTCTCTTGCAGGCTCTTCCAGAAATTTGACGTGAAGCGCGGATCTCGATCGGAAATGATTGTCACCGGCACTCCATGTCGCGAAACTATTTCCTTCACGTACAAATTTGCTAATTGATTAAGGTTGAAACGAATCTTGATTGGTAGAAAATGAGCTATCTTCGTTAGTCGGTCCACGATAACCCAAATGGCATCAAAACCCTTCTGTGTGACTGGAAGTCCCACCACGAAATCCATCGTAATGTGCTCCCATTTCCACTCTGGTATTTCCAGCGGTTGAAGTAGACCACTCGGCATCTGATGCTCTGCTTTGACTCGTTGGCAAGTGAGACATATACTGACGTACTCTGCAACCTCTCGCTTCAGATTGGGCCACCAAAAATGTTTTCATAGATCCCGGTACATCTTCGTTCCTCCAGGATGAACAGAATATATCGTGCTATGTGCCTCGCGCAAAATTTCCTCCTTTAGTTCAGTAATAGCTGGCACCCACACTCGATTCTCGAATCTCAAAATACCATCCTTATCCATTCGGAATTTTTCTTCCTCACTCCCTGTTATCCGCTTCTTTATTTTCTCGCATTCCTCATCCGTTTCTTATGCTTCTTTGATTCGATCCAATAATGTTGGACGAGCTTCCATTACAAACAACCTTTCACTGGGCCCTCGAGGTTCCCCAACTTCTATTTCCAATTTTTTCATGTTTCTTATTAACTCCTTCTGAGTTGTCAATGTGAACAGTTTCTCCCTTCCTTTCCTGCTCAGCGCGTCAGCTACTACGTTGGGTTTTCCTGGGTGATAAAGAATTTCGCAGTCGTAATCCTTGATTAATTCCAACCACCTCCTTTGTCTCATATTTAGCTCCTTTTGTGTGAAAATATACTTCAGACTTTTGTGGTCTGTATATATCTCACATTTTTCTCCGTATAGGTAGTGCCTCCAAATTTTTAACGCAAAAACTACTGCCGCTAGCTCCAAGTCATGGGTAGGGTATCGTTTCTCGTAATCCTTCAATTATCGTGACGCGTAAGCAATGACTTTGCCGTGTTGCATAAGCACACAACCGAGTCCTTTATGCGACGCATCACTATACACCACAAATCCTCCCGTAAGGATAATACAGGTGCCTCGCTTAACTTCTTCTTTAGTACTTGAAAACTCTCTTCGCATTTGTCCGTCCACCTGAATTTCACTGTCTTCATTGTTAAATTGGTTAACGGGGTTGCTATCTTAGAGAAATCTTGGATAAATCTTCGATAGTACCCAGCTAACCCTAGAAAATTTCTTACTTCCGTCGGCGTCCTTGGTTGTTCCCAACCACTAACAGCCTCCACCTTCGCAGGGTCCACTGAAATCCCATTATTGTCTATCACGTGTCCCAAGAATTGGACCTTCTCCATCGAAAATTCACACTTGGACATTTTTGCGTACATCTTCTCCTTCCTTAGTGCTTCTAACACCATCTTCAAATGTTCGGCGTGCTCTTCTTTGGTCTTTGAGTAGATTAGGGTGTCATCAATAAAAATTACCACAAACTTATCCAAGTATGGCTTGAAAACTTGGTTCATCAAGTCCATGAATGCTGCTGGGGCGTTGGTCAAACCGAACGACATTACTAAAAATTCGTAGTGTCCATATCGGGTTCGAAACGCCGTCTTCGGAATGTCTTCCTCTCGTACCTTTAGTTGATGATAACCCGTTCATAGATCTATCTTAGAGAACCACTTTGCTCCCTTCAATTGATCGAAAAGGTCATCTATCCTCGGTAATGGGTATCTATTCTTGATCGTTACTTTGTTCAACTCTCGATAGTCGATACAAAGCCTCATCGATCCATCTTTCTTTTTGACGAATAACACTGGTGCTCCCCAAGGAGACACACTCTGCCGAATATAACCCTTATCTAATAGTTCCTGCAATTGTATCATCAATTCCTTCATCTCCACCGGTGCCATACGATACGGGGCTTTTGAGATTGGTGTAGTTCCTGGTGCTAAGTCTATCACGAATTCAATTTCTCTATCTGGCGGAAGGCCAGGAAGATCATCAGGAAACACGTCTTGGAAATCCCTTACTACCGATACATCTTTTGCTTCTACTCCCTTCTTTTGAGTATCCGCAATATAGGCTAAATAACCCACACATCCTTTCTTTAACAATTTCTTGGCCTGCATCATCGTAAGACAACAGGATTGCTTAAGCGATGAGCTACCATAAAATACTACTTTAGACCGATTTGAAGTCTGAAGGTTCACACTTTTCCGTCGACAATCGATCATCGCAGCGTGGCTGGATAACCAATCCATTCCTAATATTACGTCAAACTCTCCCAATCTTATCGGAATTAAATCTACACTTAGTTCGTGACCTCTAATGTTTGCGAAACAGTTTCGGTAAATGAACTCTACGGAAATTACTTCCTTATTTGTAATCTCTATGTTCAAAGGATTCTCTAAACGTTCTAGGGGAAAGTTCAAACGTGTAGCAAAATCTTCAGACACAAAGGAACAGGTAGCACCCGAATCAAATAATACATAGGCATTTATATTATTGATTGGTATAATACCTGACACCACGTCCTTTGCAGCAACTGCGTCTTGGACGGTCATGTTAAAAGTTCGGGCCGTCGAGCGATTGGGCTGTGCTGGTCCACCTATCATTAGCTTGCTTCCCCCTTGGTTGCCGTTTCCCCTGGTGTTTCCTTTCTTTGGGCAATCCTTGATCTGGTGTTTAGTCGAGCCGCAACCGAAACATCCTCGGTTTTTCTTCGGCTTTCGACAATGGGGTGCAATGTGCCCTTCTTGGCCGCAGTTGAAACAGACACTGCGCCCTTTCCAGCATTCCCCTTGATGGTTCTTTTCACATTTAGGGCATACCTCAGCCCTTTTCTTAAATCCTCCCTGATAACTTCCCGACTGGTTGCTTCGGTTGTTGTTGTTGTTGTTGTTGTCCCACTTCCTTTTTCCTAAATTGCTTCCTCCACTGCTACTTCCCTCGTGACTTTCTCCTACTAAATTCTTATTCTTTTTCTCCTTGTTGTACTGACTTAATGCCTCACTACCTCCTTCAGCAATGATCGCCTTTTCCAACAGTGTGGCGAACGAATCAATTTGAAGAACTGACACCTTGTTGAACAACCAAGGTTTTAGCCCTAACTCAAAGCGTCTAGCCTTCCTTTCTTCGGTGTCGACATAGTGTGTAGAGAATCGTGCGAGCTCGTTGAATCTTGCTGCATACTGAGCTACTGTCATATCACCTTGCTTCAGTTCCAAGAATTTAATCTCCATCTTATTCTTCATGCTCTTCGGGAAGTAATGTTTGAAGAATAGAGTGGTAAACCTATCCCAGGCTATCACTCCTTCACCTGCTCTCTGTTGATTGGCTTCCCACCAGTAATTTGCTTCGCCCTTCATCATATACGTGGCGAATATCGTCTTCTGATCTTCCCCCACTCGAGCAATAGCAAACGCCTTTTCCATTTCGTTAATCCAGGTTTGTGCTTCGATGGGATCGGTAGTTCCCCTAAACTCGGGCGGTCCTACACTCTTAAAATCTTTGAAGATTGTTACTGGTGCAGCTAGGGGGTTGGGGTGTATTGGTTCGTTGTTCCTTCCCTGCAGGGCTTCTCCTAGCAAGTCTACTAGTCGTTGAATGGGGTCCGCTTGATTCCTTTCGTTATTGACTGACTCATCCAACTCGGTGATTCTACGTTTGGGCGGCATTTTCTGCAACACAAGATTTTACTCTTAGTTTCTAAGTATATAACTCAGGTATTTTTCTAATGCAGAAATTTAATAACACAGTGATGAAACAAAACATTTATATTCATATGCCAAGTTGTTACATCATGATGATTTCTTGCATACTGCTATAAATGTCACCTCTATCCCCTAATATTACAAAAGGTGGGGAAAACATTAACATACTACCCTTAACATCAAAAAGGGTCCACATAACAATTTCGTATCTCACACAGTAGATCAGAGTTTACATAACGATGTACATCTAGACATACTGCTACTGCTACTAGACTACTAATCATAAGATTTCATCCCAACATCCCGCGCTCCACTGCGCTGATAAATTCTTGCTGCGTGATATGCGCTACCAAATCCCGACTCACAGTGTATCCTGTCTGCCCCTGCTCTGCTGGGTAGTGGTACACACCATCCACTAACCTCTCCATAGCTGTGCGAAAAGCATAGCCCATCTTATTCGTCTTCCTTTTCTTGCATCTCACCTCATCTTCTAGGTTGTTAGCTCTGTCATTGGCTTCCTCCCACTTTTCCTGGAAGTGGATCCTATCCATCACCTCCATCTCTAACTGTGCACGAAGGGCTTCCTTCTCTGCCTTTTCGGATAACTCCCTCTGCTCGGACTCCTCCAATTTTCCCACCAATTCCATGCTCCTAGCTACCGAACGGTGAAAAAGGGCTCCCATCTGAATTCTAGCTTCCTTGCGATGTGCAAGCTCCACCTCCATCCCCTACATCTTTAGTTTTTGCTGATCATTCTCCTTCCTCAGCTTCTGGATCTCCGCCTCTCGATCCTGAGCTTCAGTTTCTAATTCTAAGATCCGTTCATCATACTCTCCCAATATGCGATCCTCGATAGGAGTCTCGTCAGGGTCTGTCTCAGGCTCCTCCTCCAGGGGTTCTTCCTTGGGGTCAGACTCTATCTCTATTGGTTCTTCAGGGTCAGACTCCACCTCTTCATCTATCATAGGTGCCTCATACACCACGTGTATATCACGTGGCTCCTCCTCGACAATCCAACCATTACCTCCCATGCTTGACATCCTACAGCCACAAACACAACACAAAACAACAAACTCCATCAGAAGGTCAAACAAAACATAAGTTCATTGTATGAAATGAAAATATATTTCATAATGCTACTAAATCTTCATAAAAACTCTATATGAGTTTTATCTCCTCCTAGTTCCTAAATTCTTCTAAGGTTATAGTCTAAGGACTCTCGCTCCTAAGGTTTATAACCAAAGGCTCTGATACCAACCTGTGACGCCCCCAAATTCTGACGTCACTGCCTCGAATTTGGTTTGTCATGATCTAATAATGACATAAAACTAATACAGCGAAAAAGATAGAATAAATTACATTGATTTAATATAATTATTCTCGTCCCAAGGTCTCGCAACCGATACTACAATACTATCCAAAAGTATTAATTTAAACTGAAACATAGTACTAATACATAATCTGTGCCTAAGCTTATTACATAAACAAATTCAGAAACTTAAGCAGCATAGTAATTAATATCCTTCCTAAGGAAGAACAAAGCTACTCCAAAACTTTGCCCTTTCCCCTATCCTTGCCTGAAGGTTCACCTCGTTCTGCCTTAACTGAAAGGACTAAAGAAAGCAAGAATGAGCAATAAATTTGCCCAGCAAGGATATACAATGGGGGTGAACAATATAAAGTCCAAATTGCAAGGGTATGACAGTAAAGGATAATTCAAGGATAATAAGGAGAAATCAATTGTTATACATAAGAGTCGTTATGGACTGAAGAATATCAATAGGAATCTTGCATCTAATCATTTCAAGTCTAAGAATATGAATACTGAGTAGTCACTAAAGGACTAAGCACTCTTGCTAGAATGAACAATTTTTTTTATACTGAAAATCCAATAAAAACAAGTACACAGGTAATCAACCTATAGTACCAGATTATGCATAACTGTCACATGCTTATAAGTGCGCACGTCGGTTCCCCGACAATATATAATTTTCCCCTTTTATGAGGGTTGTTCATCTCAGTAGATAAGAGTCCTCACCAAAACAATTGGTTTGGAATAGTTTTCTAACACATGTATAATAGTCTAACCGAAACAATGGTTTAGACAACTTTTATAATCTTATTCAATGATTTAATGAATACCAATACTCGCAATGCGGTTTAAGAGATATTAATCATAAACCAATCCTTAGAATATGAATGACAGTTTATAAAGCATAAGAGTCATTGCCACATACTTGTATGATACAGGAATATACAAGTTTACATGTTAGCTCAATATAGAGAAAGGGTTCGAATACTTGCACAATATACCACATCTTGCTCGAATGTAAATTGAGTAGGGTTGAAGGAAAACTCGCAATTTGTAAGAGGTTCAAGGTAAGAAACTTGCTCAATATAAGTTTGAGTAAGGTTAGGGAACTTGCCCTTGATAGTACTTGCACAACAAATAAAGTTTTGGGTTAGAGAACTTGCCTTTAGCGCAGTCTACGAATTTAAAGCTTAATGACATGTTGCAATCCTATTGTATAATAGTTATATATAAGAATTCCATTAGTCATACAATTTCATACATCAAATAAAACTACATCATATTTGGATACCAAAAACATTACTACAACTTCTGCTCTACACTTTAGAATAACAATGCAAGCAATCCACAAGACTCAAATTACAAAAAGAATCGACTTGACCACTCTGCAGGAGGGCGCAGCTGCGCCCTGGTTAAGCTTAGGGACGGCGCAGCTGCGCTGTCCCTGGCTAGACCAGGGTTGAGCTTTTGCCTTCCTGGTTTCAGTCCACTAACTAGCATACCAATACATTACCAATTACTACGTACACATGTTAAAGAGGTTTGCATGCTCACATGATCATTTCAAGTTTATATTACCACGTAATGAATCTTTAATATAGAACTTTAGTAACATGATGTCAAACAAGCACAAGAATCCACGTGACTTACCATACCAAGTACTTATTCATATACAAAGGTTATAACATCTGAAATACTCATGCTCATGTGTTCATATCATCTTTACTTAGTCTACCTAGATCATAACTTGGAAATTTACCTAAATTCATGCTTGAACGATGCAATGCTTTAACATACTAGAGGAACACATATACACATCATGTCTGGGAAGTATCAGAGTACTAGCATGCATGTCCAACATCTCCTAATGAAATTATCATTATAGTCATGTATGTTTGCTTCAAAATGTCCAAGTTTGCCTTTAAAAGTCGTTTCAACTAGGTCGTGGTTGTTTAGTGCACATGAAGCATCTTGGAACCTTATGTCATGTATAATTAGACCATACACACATGTTCGTATGATCAGAACTTGCATCTTGAAAATTTCGGTAAAGTCTAGTTTTAAAAACACATGCGAAACGAAGCTAGGATGCTCATGCTTTGCAAAGGGATCTTACACTACATGTTTCACATATTTTCAGGCATGTCTAAGTTCATTAACCACGTTAGAAAGCAATAGCTAATAGCAGAATCAAGTATCCTTGTCTGGTGCACGGCGCAGCTGCGCCATTTTGAACTACAGGGAGCGTGCAGTTTTGCCCTTCCCTGAATGAGCCAGAAAGGTCTCTGCTTTGGCAGAAATCAAGCCCAAGCATGAAAACTCTCATTTAACGGGCTCCAGTTCAATCACATTATATTTTTAGCATACATATCGACTCTTATAGCATCAATTACCAACTAATTAACAAGAGAGATTCATGTATTTCGAAGAATTTGCCAAACTTAAAATCAAAAGCATGATAAACTTAATATTACCTTCTTGAATCTTGAGTTGGAATTTTCTCCGCTACCCACACTAATTGCTCACTCAATTCTCACAATACTCTCTACCAAAACTTACCAGATGATTTAGCAAAGAATTTTGGGAGGAGGTTGAGCTCCAATTTATAGAAGGTTGTATGCCCGGATAATGCATTTGCTCATTGTTTCCAACCAATGGAAGAAGAAGAAGAATGTTGGTTAATGGAGAGTTGGTGGTTTACTATTTGAGCCACTCCCCCCGCCATCATTATGTCCCTTGTTAGCTTCATGATGCAAGAAACCTTCTCAATTTGGGACAAGAGTAATACTTAGACATTTCAAATGAGGTTTATTAACATACTTTGATTAAAATGCAAACTTAAGTCATATAGTGAATTAAATAATTTAATGCTACTATATTGTATCAAATAACGTTACATGTGCACATATCATATAATCCATGTACGTATTAATTTCAGCGAAATCTAGTTATTCGCTAACACCCAAATATTCAATATACATTATTATCTCATAATACATCTATTGTCATAATGTTTAAGTATGGAAATAATTATCGTGTAACAAATATTAATTACCTCATATAATTTAAAGGTATTTTATTTGAGTATAATTAACTCATACTTTCAATAAAACTTTATTATTAATATATCTACATACCATGTCAAAATAAATATTTAGTAATAAATATTTATTTACTAAATTCATTTCCTTTCATAATTAAAATACACATTTAATGGTTCCACCATGCCACATAAACTCCTTTATAAAATTATCGCATTCAACCTACTATTACTGTAAGGTTTTATTCAGTACATTCTCACACATTAATGTTACACATCAAAATGCCACATAGGTTATATCACATAATATAAAGGTTACGCATATTCCCACGTTATTTAGTGAATTATATGAATACTCACATGCTAATGCCACAAAAATATCATGCTTCATATCAATAATTCAAACAATTAATAATAATTATTGCATCACATTGCCACGCTTGGCACATTTCACAAGTTTAATAAACTTCATTATCAACCTTGTCATATTCTGAATCATCATAAACTTTCTTCAACTTTTAAAAGTATTATCACATTTCATGCCACATAACTCATGTGCAACTAAAATAAATCCTTTTCTTATTAAATCAATCACTCTTTTAGAAATAAATCAAGAAATCAATTTATCACATTACTACTATAACAACATATCACTTATTCTCATAAAAAAATTTAATATTAATATCATTCGAAATTCTCGGGTATTACACATTCTCCTCTCGGAAGCTGTAATAAATTTTGTCAAGCAATCCTCCAAACTTGGTTTCCTCTCTGCGTGTTGTGGAACTTGATTTTGAAACCCTAGGGGATTTTGTGGTTTTGGAGGTTGATTTTGAGCTTGGGTATTGTTGCTCCACGAAAAACCCGGATGACTTCTCCACCCTGGATTGTAAGCGTTTTGGTAAGGGTTTGGTGGTCATTGGTAGCTACCCACAAATTACACTACTTCAGGATTAATGGGACAATAATCTGTGTGATATGATCCCGCGCATAGCTCACATACATAAGCAACTTGATGAGTTTTTGACTCTGCTATAGCATCGATCTTTTTAGACATAGCTGCCATCTGAGCTGCTAATGTTGTGACTGCATCAACTTCTAAAACCCCAGCTACCTTGTGCTGATTCGTTCTGGAAGTCGGCCATTGATAATTTTTGGAAGCCATTGTCTCCAATAGTTCATAAGCCTCATCAAACTTTTTATCCATAAGTGCTCCTCCCGCGGCTGCATCTATGCTGGATCGAGTATTACCACTTAACCTATTGTAAAACGTCTGAACTTGTAGCCACTTGGGTAGTCCATGGTGTGGGCATTTTCTCAATAAGTCCTTGAATCTCTCCCAAGTCTCATACAGTGACTCTTCATGTTGTTGCTCATAAGTGAAAATCTCATTCCTCAATTTGGCAATTTTAGTTGGCTGAAAAAATTTTGCCAGAAATTTCTCAGCTAAGTCATCCCAGGTTGTGGTGGATCCCGGCGGTAGCGAGTGCAACCAACTCTTTGCTTTATCCCTCGAAGTGAATGGAAATAGACGTAGTCTAACTACATCATCCGAAACATTGTGATATTTGAATGTATCACAAATCTCGAGAAAGCTCACCAAATATTAATTCGGATCATCCGTGGCCAAACCCCCAAACTACACCGAATTCTGGATCATTTGAATTATTTTCGGTTTGATCTTCAAAGTGTTTGTAGTGATCGTTGGCCTTATGATGCTTGACTTGATCTTATCTATCTTAAGCATGGCATATTCCCTCAATGATTTCTGCTCTTCATTATCCATGTTCACTCTCTCAAGTGTCTCTTTGCAGAATTTCCTCAACTTGCGTAACTTGTTTTCAAGATCGTCTTCGCACTGCAGAAGTTCCGGATGTTTTGATCTAGTTTGCATAAACGAACCAGATTCACCTGAAAAAGAAAATAAAAGAAAAATAAAAATGAATGTTGTTTAACTAAAATTGAATCAATTAAACTGATAATTAGAAATTATAAACACAAAAATTTCCCCGGCAACGACGCCAAAAACTTGTTTGCCTAAATCTATACTAGCAAAAATACGCAAGTATACGCAGTCCACAAGTAATAAAGAGTAAGTAAAGTATCGTTCCCATGAGGAAATTATGTAATTTATAATAATAAAAATCAATTCTATAGTAACTCAATTAAAGTAAACAAGAGATCAATTGTGTATTGGTGTGAAAACTTTAATGAAACTAAGTAAATAAATTTTGAAAACAGATATTATTGGAAACTTAAGATTACAATTTCACTTAATGCTTCATTTAAATCCATATACTTCTTGTTAAATTATGATAAATACTTCAGATTGTTAATCTGGAACTCATCACTATCTAAAACCACTTCTCAGTGTATCCTAGACAAATCAACCCAAATCTACAAGGTTAGAATTAAGTTGAACATTCTAAATAACCAATTCACTATATCTCTATGTGAATTACAATTAAAAAGGATTTAAGGCTCAGGTTCTTTATCAGATTACATGCGGTGTGTAGGTATATCTCTATCCTAAACACAAATTATGAATCCCAAACGTAAGTAGAAAACATAATCACATGCTATTATGATCAGATCTAAGCCTATAATCCATCTCTCAACTTCATATAGATTATCACGGTAATTACTGGCCAGGTAATTAAACAATTAAACTCAAATCATTATAGACAATCTGAAGATACATAGCAATAATTAGCCAGGAAGCATATTGATAAAAACTACACAATAAGATCCATTGCAATCTTAAAAGAAAATTAGTTCATAGCTAAACTAAAATCCATAATCCGCAAATTAAATAGCATTCAAAATTACCAACTAAGAGATAGAGAAGAGAAATAAAACTCTGAAAGTAGCCTCCAATCTCTCCTTAGCTCCTACAATGATTTCTATGTGCTATCCAAATTGCTTCAAGTCTCCAATTGATTAAAAATTAAGAATAAGTCTCTTATTTCATAGATAAATAAAAACTCCTTAAAACTAGCTACTTATAGTGCCTCCTAATTGTCCAAAACCACATAGAAGAGATAAGTTTAATTACAACTCAAATTCCAATTCAAAACTTAAAAAGTCAAACTTCAGCTCCTGGTCAACTTCTGACCTAGCGCGACCGAGCTAGGTCCCTGCACAAGTCCGGCGTGCCCGCGCAGTCCTTCAACCGAGCCCCAATCTGGCAACTAGTGCGCGCAGCTCTCTTTCACATTAACGGCGTGGCCGCGCAGCTCTTCAACACTTCAGACTTTGGCTCTTCAGTACTCCAATTTCTATCAACTTCGGTTCAAATGCAAAGTACCAAAAAAAACACAGAAAACACATGAAAAGTAACTAGAACTCAAGGATTTCAACAATAATACAGTTAATTGGTATCCAATTCGTAGGTACGAAACCTACTCATCATGGAGCTTATCAAAGATTATGACTGTGAGATTCTTTACCATCCGGGTAAAGCAAATGTGGTTGCCGACGCCTTAAGCAGGAAGGGTCAGGAGAAATTATCGTTGCTAACCGCTCAGAAGAAGCTTATTTCAGAAATGGCCAAATTATAGCTAGAAGAAAAATATTCGAGAGAGTCAGAGGAAAAACTATTCCAGATGGAAATTCATCCAACTTTGCTAGACAAGGTGAAGAAAGCGCAACTCTAGGATGAGGGGAGTAAGAAGATAAGGACAAGAATGTCTGAAGGAGAGAATATTAAATTCAAAGTTGATACTGAAGGGTTGCTGAGATTTGAAGGCAGAATCTAGGTACCACCAATACCAGAAGTTAGGGAGGAGATTTTGCACGAGGCTCACAATTCAAGATTTTCGATTCACCCGGGAAGCACTAAAATGTACCAAGACCTTCGTCAGCATTTTTGGTGGCTGAATATGAAACGCGAAGTTGCTGAATGTGTTGCGAAGTGTTTAACTTGTCAGAAAGTTAAAGTAGAGTATCAAAGACCCAGTGGTTTGTTACAACCATTGGAAATACCAGAATGGAAATGGGAGCATATCACGATGGATTTTATGGCAGGTCTTCCAGCTACTCAGAAGGGTTATGACGCAATTTGGGTCATAGTGGATCGTCTGACGAAGTCAGCTCACTTCTTGCCGATTAAAATCAAATTTAAATTGGATTAGTTGGCAAAGTTATATGTTAAGGAGATTGTTTCACGGCACGGTGTTCCATTGTCAATTGTGTCTGATCGAGATTCTCGTTTCACATCAAACTTCTGGAAGAGTTTACAAGAGCGTATGGGAACACAGTTGAGAATGAGTATCGCATACCATCCACAAACCGATGGACAAAGTGAGAGAACAATCCAGACCTTGGAAGATATGTTGCGAGCTTGTGTCATGGACTTCAAAGGGAACTGGGATAACCATTTACCACTGGTAGAGGTTGCTTACAATAACAGCTATCACGCGAGTATTGGCATGCCGCCTTACGAAGCGTTATACGGAAGAAAGTGTAAACTCTATTATGTTGGGATGAGGTCGGTGAGCGTCATCTACTGGGTCCCGAGTTGGTGCAGCAGACAGCAGAAATCGTCAGAATAATAAGAGCTAGATTATCGGCAACTCAAGACAGGCAGAAGAAATATGCGGATCAGCATCGTCAAAATCGCGAATTTGAAGTCGGCAGTTTCGTTTTCTTAAAAGTATCTCTCTAGAAGGGGAAGATCAGATTTGGTAAAAAGGGCAAGTTGAGTCCACGGTTCATTGGACCTTTTGAGGTGCTGAAGTGGATAAGGGAGGTAGCCTATGAGGTAGCTTTACCTCCAGAGTTGGAACATATTCACAATGTCTTCTATGTTTCGGTATTGCGACCGTACAAAGCTAATTATAATCATGTCATAGAATATGAACCCTTACAGTTTGAAAAAGATATGTCATATGAAGAAGTTCCAGTTCAGATAGTGGACAAGGAAGAACAAGTTCTCCAGAATAAAGTCATATCTTCTGTAAAAGTGATATGGAGGAACACAATGCTGAGGAAGCAACGTGGGAACTCGAAGACAAAATGATGAAGAATTACCCTGAATTATTTGTTTAGTACATATATAGCGATTCTGGGGACAAAATCCTTTTAAGGAGGGAAGAATGTAGCGAATTGGTTGATTGGGCCGTGATTCTGGGGACAGAATCCTTTTAAGGAGGGAATGATGTAATGATTGTGAATTTTGTAGGTAATTTAAAATACCTATTCAGTTAATTTAATTATTTTAGATGATTTATTTATGGAGTAGAATAAATATATCATGGAGATTATTATAGAATAATTTAATTATGTGTGAATATGTTGGTTAAAGTTGTACTAGATAATTTATATTTAGTGTGTAATTTTATTACACTAAATGGTAATATTTTAATTTAATTTAAATAATTAAATTAGAGGATAAATGATTCAATAATAAACTGATTTATTAAATAAAATTTATTAAATAAAATTTATTAAATAAACTTATAATGATTTTGTTGTTAAAGTTTAAATTGAATTTATTAATAATTAAGTTTAATTAGAATTTAAATGGTGTGACATAATAACCTTATAATAGGAGAATTACTTGAATTACTTAAGTCTAGCCAAACATGGCCTTGTGACTTTTGGTTGATTTAACTGATGAAACTCCCATCAGTTTATTTTTTAACGTGTCTTGTTAAGCCAAAGAAAACAGAAAACACAAAACTTGGAGAGTTGAAAGGAGAGAAGAAATTCTCTGCTAAAAAAAATTGGAGAGAAGAATTCTAAGAATCAAAGGAGGGTGTTAGCTAAACCACACAAATCATCTAAATCAAGGGCAAAGAAGGAATTGAAGGTATAATTTAGTTTAAAGTTTTATTCAAGTTATTAAAAATTAGTTCTCTGTAATTTACTTTGGTTGGCTAAATTGTTAAAAGAGTTGTTAAATTTGTTAATATATATAAATAATCTGTTATATAGCATTTGTATATGATATTACAGTGTTTAAATTCGTGAATAAACATGAAATAGGTAGAACATGGCTTTTTGTAATCACTGTGTTCACTATGGTATGCCTTAAGGCCAAAATTGATGGATTATTAGTTAATAGAATATTAAATTAATAGTTGTTTGTCGTTATTCGCTAAGATACGAAGAGATTGTAAGTTGAATGGATCGAAATGGTTGAATAATGAGTGCATATTGATCGATTATGCTAAATGTGTTCAAATTTGTAAAAATGGCATGAACACAGAATTTTTAATCCGTAATATAGGGTTAATTGATGTTCTGAGATGTTGAAATGTTAGTGTGGATGTTAGTTTAGGTGTTTGTCATTTTTATATCATCTGGGTATGCCAAATTGTGAAAAAATTTGGACAAATTTGGTATTTTCTGTGTTATTCGCGAACTGTAGGAACTGACAGTCGGGTCCACTGCCCCGACGGTGGAAATACACTAACGTTAGCGCTTCGGCAGTGTCCCCGCCCTGGCGGTGTAAATGAACTGGATTTGTCGCCCCGGCGGTGTCTTCGCCCCAACGCCCAAATTAAACTTATTTCAACCGCCCCGGCGGTAGCCTCGCCCGAGCGGGAATTTTGTGAAGGAAATGTACCGCCTCAGCGGTGGAACAGGAAATGAAAATTTTCCTTTTCTTTGTGCTCATGTTATATTACCATGTGCATGTTTAAAGCTTAAACTAAGGTATTAAATGAATAATAAGATACTATGATGGATGATAAGCAAATACATATTGAATATCAAATGACAATTGAGATATTAAAATGAAATTGGATAAGAACGAATCCTGAAGTGCTTATAATACTGTAACTAATCATTGTTACTACTTTATAAACAGAATATATAGGTTGATTAAGGAACGTGAATGTTAATTTGTAATCTACGTACGAGGTAAGTTTTCTACCCTTAATCTTTTTATTTCGTTGAAAGCAAGTTCTTTTATCCCTGTCTTGATTAAGATGTCGCAACTTTCTTACTTTACTATCATTGAGCAAGTTCTTAACCTTGACTCCTTTATTGTTCAGTAAGGTTATTTAAATTGATGTAATACTGATATTCTTTTGAAAAGTCTTGTTCAATCATTGCTATAAAATCTTGTTCAAGATTACTTATTATCAAACCTTAAATGATTATTGAACCCATTTTGATTCAACTAGTCCATAGTTGATGTGCGTTCCAAAGACTTGGATTTTTCTTCAAAACTGTTCCAATTCAAACTTCTTTTGGTACGGACTCCGATGTCAGAACTGATATAAACAACCCTAATATAGGGGAATAAGTTATGCAATAACGTTAAGGTGTATGTGCATATTACATTGTACGAAGAGCTGATCCCCTGGAGTACGAGACGAGAGTCCTATAGTCTATAAGACTGTTAAAGGTTGCAGTAGAAATACTCGTTAACCTAAGGACATAGTTCATGGTCTTGTGACCCTCAGATGTACTTTTGATCTCGTAATATAAACTTGATTCAAAAGCAAAGTTTCTTCTCGAGCGAATAGTCCTTCATCTATGTTTGGTTGAATTCAGAAAGGTTTATATTAATCACTTGAAATTATTGATCGATTATTCATATGATATTATTGTTATCTTTGTGGGCAATTGTTTGCTCACTCTTGTATAAATTTTTGCAGCTAAGAATGGAAAGACAGATGAGCCATCCTCGAGTAAGGGTAAGGGCAAGATGAATAATTGAACAGGATTAGTTTAAAAGTTTAAGCAATTTAAATTATGTAATGGACTTAATTTTATTATGGTATTCCGCTGCTGTGATGTAATAATTAAGGTTAGATTACCTGGGATCGTATTGCTTATGTAATCAAACTTAGTTTGGATTATGTAATTTTTATTTATTTTACCATGTTTGGTTTATATTACCTTTGCCATGGGTAGTTAGATGTGATTATGAAGTATCGTGAGCACTAGATCCGTGGGATTTAAGTACCCAGATTTGGGGGTGTCATAGAGTTTTCAAGAATTAAAGAAGAGACTGAGTACGACACCTGTGTTGCCTTTGCCAGATGATACAGGAAATTTTGTGGTGTATAGCGATGCATCGCGTAAAGGACTTGGTTGTGTGCTTATACAAAACGACAAGGTTATTGCATACGCATCACGACAATTAAAAGACTATGAAAAAGGGTATCTGACCCATGATTTGGAGTTAGCTGTCGTGGTGTTTGCTTTGAAGATTTGGAGGCACTATCTCTATGGGGAGAAGTGTGAGATATATACGGACCATAAAAGTCTGAAGTATATTTTCACATAAAAGGATTTAAATATGTGTCAGAGGTGATGGTTAGAATTGATCAAAGATTATGATTGTGAAATCCTATACCATCCAGGTAAAGCTAATGTGGTTGCCGACGCTTTGAGTAGGAAGGGTCGGGAGAAGTTATTTTTGTTAACTGCTCAGAAGAAGCTCCTAACGAAAATGGCTAAGTTGGAGTTAGAGGTGAAATGTATGGCAGAACCGAATGAAAAATTATTCCAGATGGAAACCCGACTAACTCTAGTGGACAAGGTGAAAGAAGCATAACTCCAAGATGAGGAGTGTGATAAAATACGAAAAACGGTGCTTGAGGGTGAGGGGCTTAAATTCAAAATCGATATCGAAGGGTTGCTGAGATTTGAAGGTAGAATCTAGGTTCTGCTAGTACCGGAGGTCAGGGAGGAAATTTTGAACGAAGTTCATAGTTCAAGATTTTTGGTTCACCCGGGAAGTACAAAAATGTACCAGGATCTTCGACAATATTTCTGGTGGCCAAATATGAAGAAAGAGGTTGCGAAGTGTGTTGTGAAATGCTAAACTTACCAGAGTGTCAAAGCAGAGCATCAAAGACTAAGTGGTTTGTTACAGCCCTTGGAGATACCAGAATGGAAGTGGGAGCATATCACGATGGATTTTGTGATAGGTCTTCCAATTATTCAAAAAGGCTATGATGCGGTATGGGTTATCGTGTATCGACTGACGAAATCAGCGCATTTTTTGCCGATCAAAATCTGATTTACTCTAGATCAGTTGGCGAAATTATACGTCAAGGAGATTATTTCAAGGCACGGTGTTCTAGTGTCAATTGTGTCGGACAGAGATCCACGTTTCACATCAAAATTTTGGAGGAGTTTGCAAGCTTGTATGGGGACGCAGTTAAGAATGAGTACAACATATCATCCTCAAACTGATGGCCAGAGCGAAAGAACAATTCAAACGTTGGAGGATATGCTAAGAGCGTGCTCATGGATTTTAAAGGCAACTGGGACGATCATTTACCTCTGGTCGAGTTTGCCTACAACAATAGCTATCACGTAAGTATTAGAATGCTGCCTTATGAAGCGTTGTATGGAAGGAAATGCAGAACTCCGCTATGTTGGGATGAGGTTGGTGAACGTCGACTATTGGGACCCGAACTGGTACAGCAAACTACTGAAATCATTAAGGTGATAAAAGCCAGATTGTTAGCTGCTCAAGAGTTAGACTACCCCATGATCATATAAATTACAAATAGGGAAGTGATTCCTGTTAAGGTTGTATACAAGAATTGTCGTATAGATATTAAGGGCCATATGATGACTGTAGATCTAATTCCAATTCAACTAGGGGAGTTTGACTTTATTTTAGGAATGGATTGGTTGTTCAATCATGGGGCAGTAATTGATTGCCAAACGAAGTGTAGTGTTTTATGGCAGCAAGTTGCCTAGACAAGCGAGTTGTCTGATGATGGTGTAGGCCAAGAGATTGTTAAGACAAGGATGTGTAGGATATGTAGCCTACGTAGTCGATACTCGGAAGCGGGTATGAAGGGGAAGCGGGTATGTTAGAATAAGACTGTTGGAAGCCAGGGTGGCAACAGTCAAAAGAGGAAGTGGAATGATAGTGTTTTTGCGGACGTATTTCCAGATGATTTGCCGGGATTTCCGCCAGATAGGGAAATTGAATTTGTAATTGATCTAGCACCAGGGACAGTTCCTATATCGAAAGCCCCATACCGAATGGCTCCAGTGGAGATGAAGGAGTTGATGGTGTAATTACAAGAGTTGTTAGACAAGAAGTATATCCAACCAAGCGTTTCGCCGTGGGGAGCACGATGTTATTTATCAATAAGAAGGATGGATCGATGCGTCTTTGCATTGATTATAGGGAATTGAATAAAGTCACTATTAAGAATAGATACCCATTGCCACGAATTGATGACTTGTTCGATCAGTTGAAGGGGGCGAAGTATTTCTCGAAAATAGATCTGAGAAGTGGGTATCATCAGTTGAAAGTGAGAAAGGAGGATGTACCAAAGACGGCATTCAGAACTCGATATGGTCATTACTAGTTTCTAATAATGTCATTTGTATTAACGAATGTGCTCGCAGCATTCGTGGACCTAATGAATAGAGTGTTCAAACTATTTCTGGATAAATTTGTAGTGGTGTTCATAGACGACATTCTGGTATATTCCAAAACCCAAGAAGAGCATGTGGAACACTTGAAGGTGACATTGGAAGCGTTAAGGAGAGAGAAGTTGTATGCAGAATTTTCAAAGTGCAAATTTTGGTTGGAGCGTGTGCAATTTCTTAGGCATGTGATTGATAAGGACAAAATTTCGGTGGATCCATCAAAGGTTGAAGTTATGATGAACTGGGATCAGCCAAAGACACCGTCGGAGGTGAGAAGTTTCCTAGGATTAGCAGGTTATTATCACCGTTTCATTCAGGACTTCTCTAGAATCGCTACTTCGTTGACAAATTTGGCAAGGAAAGCCGTGAAGTTCGTTTGGACGGAGAAGTGCGAAGAGAATTTTCAAGAATTAAAGAAGAGACTGAGTACGACATCTGTGTTGTCTTTGTCGGATGATACAGGGAATTTTGTGGTGTATAGCGACGCATTGCATAAAGGACTTGGTTGTGTGCTTATGCAAAACGACAAGGTTATTGCATACGCATCACGACAATTAAAAAACTATAAAAAGGGTATCCGACCCACGATTTGGAGTTAGCTGCCATGGTGTTTGCTTTGAAGATTTGGAGGCACTATCTCTATGGGGAGAAGTGTGAGATATATACGGACCATAAAAGTCTGAAGTATATTTTCACACAAAAGGATTTAAATATGCGTCAGAGGCGATGGTTAGAATTGATCAAAGATTATGATTGTGAAATCTTATACTATCCAGGTAAAGCTAATGTGGTTGCCGACGCTTTGAGCAGGAAGGGTCAGGAGAAGTTATTTTTGTTAACTGCTCTGGAGAAGCTAATAGCGGAAATGGCTAAGTTGGAGTTAGAGGTGAAATGTCTGGCAGAACCGAATGAAAAATTATTCCAGATGGAAACCCGACCAACTCTAGTGGACAAGGTGAAGTAAGCACAACTCCAGGATATGGAATGTGATAAAATACGGAAAAGGGTGCTTGAGGGTGAGGGGCTTAAATTCAAAATCGATACCGAAGGGTTGCTGAGATTTGAAGGTAGAATCTGGGTTCCGCCAGTACCAGAGGTCAGGGAGGAAATTTTGAGCGAAGCTCATAGTTCAAGATTTTGGGTTCACCCAGGAAGTACAAAAATGTACCAGGATCATTGACAACATTTCTGGTGGCCAAATATCAAGAAAGAGGTTGCAGAGTGTGTTGCGGAGTGTGTTACGAAATGCTTAACTTGCCAGAGAGTCAAAGCAGAGCATCAAAGACCAAGTGGTTTGTTACAGCCCTTGGAGATACCAGAATGGAAGTGAGAGCATATCACGATGGATTTTGTAGTAGGTCTTCCAATTACACAAAAAGACTATGATGTGGTATGGGTTATCGTGGATCAACTGACGAAATTAGCGCATTTCTTGCCGATCAAAATCAGATTTACTCTAGATCAGTTGGCGAAATTGTACGTCAAGGAGATTATTTCAAGGCACGGTGTTCCAGTGTCAATTGTGTCGGACAGAGATCCACGTTTCATATCAAAATTTTGGAGGAGTTTGCAAGCTTGTATGAGGATGCAGTTGAGAATGACTACAGCGTACCATCCTCAAACCGATGGCCAGAGAGAAAGAACAATTCAAATGTTGGAGGATATGCTAAGAGCGTGCGTCATGAATTTTAAAGGCAACTGGGACGATCATTTACCTCTGGTCGAGTTTGCCTACAACAATAGCTATCACGCAAGTATTGGAATGCCGCCTTATGAAGCGTTGTACGGAAGGAAGTGCGGAACTCCACTATGTTAGGATGAGGTTGGTGAACGTCGACTATTGGGACCCAAACTAGTACAACAAACTGCTGAAATCGTCAAGGTGATAAAAGCTAGATTGTTAGCTGCTCAAGACAGGAAGAAGAAGTACGCAGATCAGCACCGACAGAATAGAGAATTCGACGTCAGAAGTTTTGTGTTTCTCAAAGTATCTCCCTGGAAGAGGAAGATCAGATTTGGTAAAAAGGGTAAGTTGAGTCCACGATTTATTAGACCCTTTGAGGTGTTGAAAAGGGTAGGTGAGGTGGCCTATGAGGTAGCTTTACCTCCCGAGTTAGACCACATTCACAATGTCTTTCATATATCGGTGCTACGACCGTATAAGCCCGATTAGAAACATGCTATAGAGTATGAACCGTTACAATTTGACAAAGATTTATCCTATGAAGAGGTTCCTGTGCAAATAGTCGATAAAAAAGAGCAGGTTCTCAGAAATAAAGCGATACCTTCTGTAAAGGTAATCTGGAGGAACCACGACGCTGAAGAAGCTACGTGGGAACTCGAAGAGAAAAGATGCAAAGCTATCCTCAGTTATTTGTTTAATCTTTGTAACGTGATTCTAGGGGATAGAATCTTTGTAAGGAGGGGAGAATGTAACAGATGAGGTAATTACGTTGTGATTCTGGGGATAGAATCCTTTTAAGGAGAGAAGGATGTAACGAATGTGATTTTTGTGAATAAATAAAATATTTATTAAGTTAAATAAATATTTTAGTTGATTTATTTATTAAATAAAATAAATAATTGATGGAATTATTGTGGGGTAATTTATTCTAGTATAGCTATGTTAATTGTTATTTGAATAGTGATTTGATGTTTATTCTAATTTAATTTAATAATTAAATTAGATGATGGATGATTTATTTGAATAAAATAATTTATTAGATAATATGTTAATTAGCCAAATAGAAATTGTAATTTATGCGGAAGAGTTTAATTTAATTGAAGTGTGACAATTGAATTGTATGATAAAGGGATTATTAAAATAAACTAAAAAAAACGAGTTAAGTTGAGCTAGCCAAACAAGGTCTTCTGACCTTTGGTTGATAAAAAGAGTTTATTCTGTATTGGTTTAGCCAAACAAGCCTTATGGCTTTTGAAATTTGTAATAGCTGAGCATTTGATTTTGGTAACTGCTGAGGTTAGTTGAGTTTTACGTTAAAGTTAAAACAAGTTATCAGTTTTGTTAAGCTTAAGAAAACAAAGCTCAGAGCTTTGTGAAAGTAGTATGCACACAAGCCAATCATATTTGATATGATGTAGCATATACTTTGTAATCTTATTCATTTATTAATAAAAGAATTGATTTTCTTAAAAGGCATTTTACATTATCTACATAGTGCTGTTATATTAAATGTGATAAACCCATAGTTTTGAGCAATGCTTTTAGAATCATGATGATGGTCATGGTAATGAGATCTAAATTCTAGATAGCTCACAAACTAAAATTGTTCCTAATCGTTAGATTACTAAAAAGGGGATTAGTGAATCCGGATAGATTAATACATACATTGCTTGCTCTTAGGAACAGGATGATTGATCTCATAATCATTTGTGTGGAGACACTAAAGCAAGTATGTAGGTGCTTATTGGAGAATAAGTACACTGAACGTGGCTCGCTAAGAAATACCTAATGGAGTTTTACTCACCTGTCAGTAGGAATTCCTCTGGTGATAGTAGTACAAGTGATCCTTGGACTTAAGATCATCATAGTATCTTGTGTATGATGAGTTATACTTTGACATGTCCCTTAAGACCTTTAGAGTATATCAAAGGGTATAATTGGATATAATAAGTTATACATGGAGATAGGTGAATGATCAACAAAGAATCTACCACGTCTAGTAAAAGATGTGAATATCCTATGTGATTCGGTAAATGACAACTCAGTAGTCCTTGGCCAAGGGAGAATGAAATTAGAAATGAGTTTCTAATTTGCATTGTTTAGAGTTGTGCATTTGGGAATCGAAATACATATAATTAAATAAAATAAGACTTGACAGTAAATCCATGTCTTATATTTAATTGGGACATTATATGGTAGAAGGATTGCACTGAAAGGTTCTTTTGTGATTAATGTTGAAATCTATATTATCTGGAAAGTCGTTGATCGCTAAAGAAGCTTACCCTTATTATAGAATAAATATTATTTATTTAAATAAATTAAATAGTTTAATTTATTTATTTAAATATAATTAGAATTGTTCTAATTGATTTATTCACAACCGGTTTAATATGGAGAACCCTAAAGGGTCACACTGCAAAACGAAAAATATTTATTTAAGAAGTAAATGGCATAATTGTAATAATAAGTTAAGTGTATTTAATTTAGTCTATGGAGATAGAATAAATTAAATAGCTTAATATTTATTATTTAATATTTTGAAAATATTAAATATAAATTAATAAGAGGAGTCTTATTATTATTATTATTACTATTATTTAATTCCTAATAGGGTTTGAGAATTAATTAATAGAAATACTCTCACATGAATTCCTAATTGGATTATAAGCATAATTAATTGAAGGAGTTTAATTATAATAGAAACCCTAATCCTAAATAGTTTAGGGAAGGGTTATTCCTACATCTATAAATAAGAGGAGTCTTATCATAGATTAAGGTTACACACTCTTGCATTAGATTGTGGAGAATACTTGCAATTTCTATAGAGATAGAAACTAGGGTTTTGCCAACACCCAACTTCTTGAATACCTATTCTTCCTTGGTGGATCACCTGTAGAGGCCAAACACTTAGGTGGCTAACGTTGATCAAATGAAGGAATCTCATCGGTGGAATTTGAGGAGAACACGAAGGACTAGGAATTGAACTTGTACTCGAGGAAGCTTTGATCTACGAGAGTATAATTCTTATTCTCTTTCTCTTTCGTTTAATTGATAGTTGAACACAAGGATAGATCATGGTGATGGTTTGTATTAAAATTTTAAAATCCGTTTTATCACGCTTCCGTTCTATTTATGTAATTTGATTGCATGCTTGCGTTATATACAAACCTAACACTTTGCACTTAGCAGAATTTGAAAAGAGAGAAATTGAGAGAAAGTTCTGTAGAAATTGAGGAAGAGAAACTAACTCTGAGGAATCAAGAGGGAGAAGAATAATCATCAACTAGATTATCTAAGCGAGAATCAAAGGTAGCAAACTCTTTCTAAAAAAAAAAAAAAAACTTTTACTTCTCAAAATATTTCTCTGCAATTGGTTTTGATGAGCAAGATTGTTAGGAATTGTTAATATGTGTTGATTATGTATGTTGTTAGGGGTATATGATCTGTTAATATGCGTCTGTAGATAGTTTTCAGTAGATATAATTTGTGTATAAGCATGAAATAGAGAGAAAAGACTTTTTGGTTTCACAATGTTTATTTGGTCTATTTTGAGACTAAAATTGATAGTCAGCACATGCTTAAAATCTGAAATTGATAGTTGTTTGTTGTAATTCTTTAAGATACGAAAATAATGCAACTTGAAAATTGGTTGAGAAGCGAATTCATGGTGGTTGTTTTCGCTATGAATGTCAAATATGAAAGAATTAGCAGGCACATGTAATTTTAATCCTTGAATTGGTTGATTTACGTGTTCTATGATGTTAAAATCAATTTATTCATGTTGGGTATTGTTTTGGTTAAGCTTATAGCATCTAGGTATGTCTAATTGTTGATTAAATTGAGAAATTTAGAACTTTTGGGTTGAGTTTTCATAACAGAGTGTCATCGCGAAGTTGCAGAAGATGGAACGAGGAAGCAACACCGCAGCGACGTTCCACAGCTCTAGGGCAGCGCCGGTTTCCAGGCATTGTGCTGCGCTGTAGCGCCGGCAATCTGTCGAGCCCAGCGATAAGATTTTTATGGTTCAGTTCAAAGGAGTTCTACCTGATTTATTTTAACACATGTATCATTGTTTAAAATTGATAAACTGATGTAATGTTAAATCCTAGCTACCAAATTAAGTGTGGTGATTGCATAACATGATGTTTCAATAAACATTATAATATTTATGAATCTTAAGCACTTGTTTAGTTACTGAGTGTTGATTTAGAGATGAAGAGTAATGGAGTGTGATTTGTAGTTGATGAGAGCATACATGAGAGTCAATGTGTGGTTGATTGTTATGTTTGCATGAATTGAATGTGTAGGGTGTTTAAAGGACAAGTATTGTAAATTTATAGCTAACGCGCAAGGCAAGTTTCTTACCTCAACTTTTACTTGAGCAAGTTTCTAAACTCTACTTTTCATTGAGCGTCCTAACTTCATTCCCTTATATATATTGAATGCAAGTTCATCAACCATACTTTTCATTGAGCAAGTTTTATATACCTAACTTATTACTCTTTCATTGAGCAATCTTATTGTCGACGCCGGTTTCTCTCGCCTCTTTCGCGATATATGTCCTTTTCCGATTTTAGCCTTTGATTGAATGATTTTTTGGGAAAAGGTCGGCATTGATGTCGACGGGGTTTCGAAAGATCGTTTTTTATGATGAGCCAATTAACCAGAGTCGCCAGTTGGTATGTTTGAAATGGATGTACCAACTCATCCGAGTTTTCGTTTTTTTATAAATCGCTGGCTCATATGTGACTCTGAATTAATTGGTCTGCGAATCGAGATTCATAGAGTTCGGGGGCTTGCTTAAGTGAGGGGAAGGTGTTAGGCACCCCTCGACTTCCGTGAAACACGGTTACCACAATCTTGATGTTGTCCTATCCTTTAATTCATGAAATGTGTGTGTGTATGCGCGTGTGTGTGTGTGTGTGCCTATGTGAATGTTGTGGTGAGCTTGTATGGAAGAATCATTTGGATTTTTAGGGAAAGTCGTGCTTTAATTTGGGAACGCTTCGGAATGTCTTTCTGGCATACACGAGAAAGCTTTATGAAAAAGGTTTGATTTTAATTGTCAAAACTAGGAGATTTTCATTAGGCGTCGTTTTGGCAAAAATAGAGATTTGTACGTTGCTTTCATAAATGATAGGCAATTTCTAGGATCTCTTTCGCCCTATGTATCGAGGTTTAATAAAACGTTTCGTTCATTCATAAAGCCACTTTTGGTGATGTTTGAAAATGATTTCCTTTGGCCTTCTCGTTTAATATGAATCGACATTTATTAACACTTCCAATTTTTAGCCTCGTGATTCTAATAACCTAGCTTGTTTGATTTTAATAAAAAAAACCCTCATCGTTTAACCTTTGAAATCATTTTTGTGTCACAAAATATAATCAAGCCTAAACACGCGTCGGGGCTATTCATGGGCATGTAAGCCATCAAAATATCCTCGAACGCCAACAATCACATGTTTCACTAATACGGGGCCTTAAACCCGATTCTCGCCTTAGCGTCGTTTTAAGGCCCGACGGTTACATGTTACAAAACGAGCATCTTGAATCTATCACATACATCAAAACGTCCATCATCGGATTTGGACCACGGGGTCGCATTCCTAGGCTCACACGAGATTAATACATGCCCACAAAATGAATACTACATAACTAGCCAACCCGGATTTATCTAATACACCATGATATCCGAAAATGACAATCTAAATAAATTACACCCAATGAATCACCATAAACAAGCTAGAAATTTCATCAATTGGATATCCTCGGGTTATTAGGAAGAATTTTGTTCCGATGGAACCCTCACTAATGATCCCTAATCCATGATTGTTCAACAAGATACATGAAAATTACGTCTAATTTAACTTATCAATATGATATAAATTGCTAGAACAAATAGGAATTTTCACCTTGCAATTGATCTCAAATGGATGTGAACTTGTGTATTTGAATAGGATAAGGAGTGTATTTGATACAATCAAAATCAAAAGAAATAAATCTTTTCGTTTTTTTTCTCTTTTCTTCCAATTTGATTGCAAAATTTCTCTCTTTTTCCTCTCTATTTCCGTGCTTCTTGCTGCTGAATTCTCCTTCTTCTCCCCAAAATTTCTTCCAACTCTCCCCTCCCTGTATGCTGCACGAAACTGAGCTGAAATAGGCTGGCCAAAGCCAGCCGCCTACCTTCCACTCGCCTGATTTTGAGTTCCGTGTTTTCAAAAGGCGTACTATTTGGCCGCAGATCAATCCGCGGCTGGACGGTTTGACTTTTTCGATTTTCGTGCCACGCCTTGATTTTTGTGCCATAACGTCGGTTTTCGTTGACAGGCTCGTATTTTGCAGTCCGGGAATTTCCGGGAGACGTGCCACCTCATTCAGGAATGCCCGCTTCAGACGGCCTTATTGCCACGTCAGCTTTGGTCGCCAATCATTGCGGTGGTGTTGGACATTCGCACTTGTGCCCATTCCTTTGCTCCCGCAAGCCGGTTCAATTGACGATTTTGCCCTCCTGTCACGGTTGGTACAAGGAACGCAAAAATTGGGTGTCTACAGCTGCCCCTCTTTATCATGTTCATGCAATGTTTAAATAAAATGAACAGGATAAAGAATAGACACTCGATGCATGAATGACAATGCACAAGGATGACAATACATACGTGATGCAACACATATGATTTGTGATGTAACGTAAGATGCAATGGATGCAAAACATTCATAAAAGGGTGTCGATGCAGATGATCGTCTTGTCGGGGCCGGGTTTCGTCGCCTGTCACCCATCTCGTAACCTCGGTTATCGTCGCCGGTTGGTTATCTTGTCGGAGCCAGTTTTCGTCGCCGGACATCCATCTCGTAATCGCCGGTTATTGTCGCCGGTCGATTGTCTCGTCGGGGCCGGATATCGTCGCCGGTCACCCATCTCGTAACCCCCGGTTATCGTCGCCGGTTGGTTATCTTGTCGGAGCCGGTTTTCGTCGCCAGACATCCATCTCGCAATCGCCGATTATCGTTGCCGGTCGATTGTCTTGTCGGGGCCGGGTATCGTCGCCGGTCACCCATCTCGTAACCCCCAGTTATCGTCGCCGGTTGGTTATCTTGTCGGAGCCGGTTTTCGTCGCCGGACATCCATCTCGTAATCGCCGGTTATCGTCACCGGTCGATTGTCTCGTCGGGGCCGGATATCGTCGCCGGTCACCCATCTCGTAACCCCCGGTTATCGTCGCCGGTTGGTTATCTTGTCGGAGCCGGTTTTCGTCGCCGGACGTCCGTCTCGTAACCCCCGGTTATCGTCGCCGGTTGGTTATCTTATCGGAGCCGGTTTTCGTCGCCGGACATCCATCTCGCAATTGCCGATTATCGTCGCCGGTCGATTGTCTTGTCGGGGCCGGGTATCGTCCCCGGTCACCCATCTCGTAACCCCCGGTTATCGTCGCCGGTTGGTTATCTTGTCGGAGCCAGTTTTCGTCGCCGGACATCCATCTTGTAATAGCCGGTTATCGTCGCCGTTCGATTGTCTTGTCGGGGCCGGGTATCATCGCCGGTCACCCATCTCGTAACCCCCGGTTATCGTCGCCGGTTGGTTTTCTTGTCGGAGCCGGTTTTCGTCGCCGGACATCCATCTTGTAATCGCCGGTTATCGTCGCGGGTCGATTGTCTTGTCGGGGCCGGGTATCGTCGCCGGTCACCCATCTCGTAACCCCCGGTTATCGTCGCCGGTTGGTTATCTTGTCGGAGCCGGTTTTCGTCGCCGGACATCCATCTCGTAATCGCCGGTTATCGTCGCCGGTCGATTGTCTCGTCGAGGCCGGGTATCGTCGCCGGTCACCCATCTCGTAATTTATTTTCACTAAACACATCAAACGGCTGCAAGGGAACCAGGGGGACCCACCAGGGCCAGCCGCAGATGGATCTGCGGCCAGCCGCAGATGAATCTGCGGCCAAGATCGGGATTCATATGCGGCTCGCCGCCTCCAGATCTGTCACTTTCAACTTCGTACCCCACATAGATTCCTGTGATTTTGCTAGTTTGCAAGGGCCTTTTGCTGAATTTTCCAACCTTTCTGCAAAAACTGCTCCGGTAGGATCGATCTACGCGCTACAGGTAACACTTTGACCGTTCACTTTTCAATTTCGTCAATGTTTTGCTATACATTTGGCTATTTACATGCTATAGATAGAAATGTATGCTTTTTCAATGCTATGCTGTGTATTATTGTATATACATGCTATGTATCAACTGTGTGAGTCCTATTTTATGCTCATGATGCGGTCCCACATACTGTTGTTCCTTTTTTGAAAGAAAATCATGCATTATGGTACTTTACATGCTGCCATTACACATATGAATGCAATTTTGATCTGTTTGAGGCTTGGATTGATCGAAAATATGTTTGGCTTATGCCTGGGATGTCCATTTTACAGACGGAACTCCGCCGAATTTTTTTATTTTTTTTAATTTTTTTTTATATAATAAACATGCATCATATTGCATTAATTCTACGATAAATATTGGAATATTGGTGGCATAATTTAAAAAGGGAACTTACCTTCCTCCTTGCCTGTTCTGTTCCAGCTATGGATCCCGACACTCCTAGTAGCTTTTCTGCGTCTCGGACATCAGGTGTTCGCCGTCGTAGGGCTGCACCTGCCCCTGTTCTTCCTCGGACCCGTCAGGCTCGCCGCTTGGCAGAGGCTGTCATCCGTCCCGATCATCCGGATGTTGAGGAGGTTGCTCCTCCGGAGGTCGTGGCAGAGGGGCCATCCTCCAGCACACCGGCTCCATCTACTCATCATGCTCCTTCTGGCGCCATTGTGCAGATACCCGATCTTTTGGGTCGGGATCTCAGTCATCACCCCTCGGCATCTCTTGTAGCTAATGAGGTATATTCAATTCCATTCTCATTTCATTCTCAATTTCTCAATTCTCCTTTTATCTGGACTGACCCATTGGTGATTGTCCTAGCTGCCCGAGTTTACTCAGCCGAGGGGTAACTGGTTCAACATATATTCCCTCTATACAGCTCTGCACAGTGAGTACCGGGCGGTGGTGGACTCCTGGGGCTTTCGTCACTTCTTCACCATCATTCCCCGCCAGTGCCCCTGGGGTTACATGAGGGCCTTATCTGAGCGCTGGTTCCACCAGACGCAGTCTCTTCACCTTCTTGACTGCGAGGTTATGCTGACTCCCTGGGACTGGAGGTACATCACGGGCATTGAGTTCACTGGATCCCGCGTCCCTCTGGATCTTGACATCACTCCAGCAGAGGTCCGGGCTTTATTGGGTTTCGCCGCTGAGGACCGGGTCTTTAAGGCCCCGTAGCATTCGGTCCGGTGCTTTGGCTGTCGATGCTGTCGGGGGTCTGTACGCACTGCCTATTCCAGTGGATCAGGGCACCCGGGACATTCTACTACGATGTCTGTTCCTGACCATTATGAGGGGTTGTTTCCTAGGGAACAACTCCTCCACCATTCATTTCAGCGTCGTAGGAGCCGTCAGAGACGTGGACCGTATTAGTGACTATGATTGGGGGTCATTCACCTTTGCTTATTTCCTCCACGGTATGCATCTACGCTCGGAGGGCCAGACAGATGCTTGGCTCGGATTCTATCACTTCCTTTTTCTTATTGTATTTCCCGTCATTTCATTTCTCTTTTATGCTTTTGTTGGTTACTCATGCTCTGCCTTGTTCTGTTCAACAGTTCTGGGCCTATGAGCGTCTTCCCTGTCTGAGGCCCGTCACTACCCTCGGCTTGGATACCTATCCTCGGGGTCGGCGATGGCACCACAACACCCTGGAGGAGGTCCCAGTGTCTGGCAGCTTTGCCCATTGCCGCATTCAGTTGGAGCTGATCACTGCTGCAGGGGTCGTCTGGAGGCCTTATCTTTCTGAGCATCTGGATGTGGGGTTCACAGATGGGTATCCTACCGGCCCGGAGTTCGCACTTTCCACCCGTCGCCTCACTTTGCGGAGTTGGAGGATGGGTGATGTACTTGGGGGAGCGCGCATTCAGATGCGTTACTGGAGAGATCCGCATCCCGCATTCCCTTCCTTTCACTACCTCATGGCCGCTGGATTCTCAGCCTTCGGAGATCATGCTTGCAGGAGAGGATGACCGTATGCTTTCGACGGGTCCCAGTACGAGTGATGCTTTCCGTACTTGGTGGGTGCCCCGCACTATCGGTCCTCAGACCCGGGCCACATTTTTCCTCGGGGATATGGTCCCCGGCTCAGTGATGATGACGGACTGGGCAGCCTGCGTTCGGAGCCCTACCCATACTGAGCAGATCGCCACTCTGACCCGTCAGGTAGACCAGTTCTCTCTATATCTTCGGGTGCTGGGCCGGACTCCAGAGGATGCTTAAGCCTACGATCCCGATGGTGCGGGTTATGACGCGGGCCCGAGCTCATCTGATGCCACAGCGCAGCCATATATCCCTGACATGAACTTTGGGCCTCCGACTTCGACGACCCTAGGGGATCAGTTCGAGGATCCTGCCTTCATAGATGAGATTGATTTTATTTAGATCAGGATATGATAGGGCTTTTGTACCTGCACCTGTTTAGTTTTATTTTTTATTTATTTTCATTTTATGCACTATGTACTGAACTCATTTACTCATTTATGCACAGCTTTTATCTTTTATGTCTATGAAATTCATTCCCTCTATTATTAACGGTATGATGCATGATTTTTATTTACGGATAGAGAATGACCCCTGTACAGTCTTTTTGATACTATTTTTCACAGATGTCGTCTTTAGATGTCGTGGTACGTTTGGATTCCATTCCTCCTACAGGGTTGGTCGGCAGTCTCCTCCGCTGGTTGGACAGTTTATCGCCGGCTGACAGGGTTATCACCGATGGCCTTTTGGGACATTCTTGGTCCTTATTATCTTTTCAGGTGCCAGCGGGCTTTGTAGAGAGTATTCTGAGCTATTGGACCCCTGCCCGTCAGGTGTTCAGATTAGGGACAGTAGAGCTGACCCCCACCCTCGAGGAGTATGCTCGCTTCACCGGCTTGCCTTTGGATGGCCCTTGTGCTAGGGTTACAGTTGGTTCCATGCGCCGTCATTTTTTGACTTTCACCGGTTTACGGAGGGCTGTCTTGTTACCGGTGATCACGTCAGACCATATGGTTCCCATTCAGTTCTTGATTGACCGATTCGGTTCACCTGACAGTTTTTGTCTTTTCTTCGGTGATTTTTCCGTGTCCGAGGAGCGCTGGGATGCCTTGAGAGTGGACGTTCTGATGGCCTGTGTCATCTCAGTTCCGTGTCCGGGTTGTTGCGGCCGTTCGAGCCCTTCAGGAGGATCACACCATTCTTCCCATGATATTGGCGGATACCTACATGTCGGCCTCATATTGCCAGTCTTTCTGAGGCAGAGTATTTAGAGGGAGCTCGACTTTGTTGTACGTGTGGTTCATGAGTCATCTCAGTCCCATCGGCCATTTCCGTCGCCAAGGGTTTTGCTTCAGCCATGACATAGCCACGCAGTTTTTGTTTCAACCCGTGAGCTGTACTGATGTGGCCTCCTGGACATCATTTTTGTCGGTCATTGAGGACCCCTTTCATCTACTGGTCTATTCGGGTTATTGCTCCTTTATGAGCTTCTTGACTCACGTGCCCACCCTGGATTTCATCCCTATTGCTAGCTTGAGGGGCGTGACGACTAATCATCCCTTGGCGGTTATGGGGCAGTTTGATCAGGCACAGGATTTTCACCCCTTCGCGGATGCAGCCGCCTATCGATTCCTTATATCATCCCAGACAGAGAGGGATCTACTACGGGTATACGACCTTTGGTCTCGCAGGATCCTTGCCGAATATAGTGAGAGCTGCCACATCCAGACATTTGCTTACGTGTAGTGGTTACGCGGAGACTCGGATCCGGTTGGTTTGAGTCAAGCTGGGGCCTTTGATGACTTTGGAGTGATTTGTCCAGAAGATACCGTAGACCATTCCCTCTCAGCTGATTCTGTCCCAAGTCGGGTTACTGAGGATACCCGACTCCGCCTGGCCTTGATTACTGCTGAGGCCGAGAGGGATGCCGCTCTCATTGAGAGGGATGATGCCATTCTGGCTAGAGACGCTGCCATTGCTGACAGAGAGGCCATTGTATTTCAGACCAGGGCAGTTATAGATGCTCATTCTGGGACTGTCAGCCGAGCCACTGCTTTACTGGATCGCATTGATATGATGGGGCAGCAGATTGCAGGGGCTGCTGATGCTTCAGATCTATCCACCACTTTGTCCATCCTGCTTCAGCTAGTTTCAGATTTGTAGATTATTTTATTTCCTGCATAGACTATGTTAGTTTCATCGGTTATCGAAAGAGAAATCTTGTAATAAAATGACTTATATATGTAGACATGCATTTAAATTTAGTCATTTTTCCTTTTTGTCGTATCGCTGCCTTTCATTGGATCCTCATTTTATCCAGTTGACCACGATTTTGATATTTCGCCTTCTTTCTCTTCTCAAGTCTTGATGGAGATTTGACAGATATTGCCGCACACCTTTTGATTTCATCGGTTTGAATCTCAGATTTTGGATAACTGTTTGGTTGGATCAGGGTTATGTCCTTTGGGATGAAGGTGGTTAGGCAGCTGGTTTCGGGACGGTTTTGAGGGTGTAGGAAGGTTTTATCTGGCTATCGAAAATTGGTTTTGGTTAAGGAAAGGATTATTTTTTAAGGGATCGGACCGCGCCATGATGGCTGCCTACGTACCCCCACAAGTTGGGACATCAGGTCCTACGTAGTTCGCTCCTTCAAAGAAAAGGAAGAAATTGATTATTCAATCGTAGAACCGCTTCACCGAGTCGGAATTGAGGGGTTGTGGAAATACTTCCCCATCCATTTCTTGCAATATGAGGGCTCCTCCGGATAACACTTTCTTAATCACAAATGGTCCTTCCCAGTTCGGGGCGAACTTCCCATTGGCTTCGTCTTGACAAGGCATGACTCTTTTTAGCACCAAATCATTTTCCTTGAACTTTCGAGGTCTTATCCTTCTGTCGTATGATCGAGAGATCCTTTGTTGATATAAGTGACCACGCCAAACCGCGGCTACCCTCTTTTCATCAATTAAGGCCAATTGGTCATATCGACTTTGCATCCAATCCTCCTCGCTTATCTGCGCATCGATCACTATTCTGAGGGACGCCATTTCAACCTCAACTGGCAGAACGGCCTCCATTCCATACACCAAAGCGTAAGGGGTTGCCCCTGTAGAAGTACGTGTTGACGTTCGGTATGCCAACAGGGTGAGGGGTAACAAATCCGGCCATCCCCGATGATTAGCAAACATCTTTGCCATGATCTTCTTGATGTTCTTATTTGCAGCCTCCACTGCCCCATTCATCTTAGGGGGGTAAATGACGGAATTGAGGTGCTTAATCTTAAACTGGTCACACAGTCCCTTCATGAGGGCGTTGTTTAAATTCTTGGCATTGTCGGAGACCAAAACCTCAGGTTACCCGTATCGACAAATGACATTATTCCTGATGAAACCGACGATGACCTCCTGAGTTACTTTGGGGAAAGAAGCTGCCTCTACCCATTTGGTGAAATAATCGATCATGACGAAAATGAATCGGTGTCCGTTGCTTGCTTTGGGCTCTATTGGTCCGATTACATCCATTCCCCACATTGAAAATGGCCACGGGGAGGTCATACAGTGCAGTTCATTAGGAGGCATATGGATCACATTACCGTGCGCCTGGCATTGGTAACAACGTTTGACATGGTCATCGCAATCGGCCTTCAGCGTTAACCAATAATGCCCCGTTCTCAAAATCGTTTTGGCTAGCATCGGTCCACTCATGTGTGGCCCACACACTCCACCATGTATTTCATTCATAATCCTTTGGGCCTGCGTCTCATCTACGCATTGCAGCAGTCCCAAACCAGCATCCCTCTTGTAGAGTGAATCCCCACTCAAGTAAAACTTCATTGCCATCTTTTGAATTCTCATCCTCTCAGTTCGGTTCGCCTGGTCGGGAATGGATCTATCTCTCAGATATTCCCTTATGTCGTGATACCAGGGCTGCTTTGGCAACACCATCTCGTCTGATAATGCTGCCACATGTTCCTCATATGTTGGGGCATTTCGTACTGCTATCTCAATCTGTGGAACGTCCCTGTTATTGATTACGTGGATTAAGGAAGCTAGAGTTGCCAATGCATCGGCAAAATCATTCCGTCCCCGGGGAATATGGTGGAAAGAGATATCTTCGAACTCTTGCATTAACTGGGTGACACAACGATGGTATGGAAGTAACCGAAGCTCTTTAGTGTTGTACACCCCGATTGCCTGTCTGATTACCAATTCTGAATCTCCGAACACCGCTAGTCTCTTCACTCCCATGTCACGGGAAAAGCGGAGTCCCAAGATACATCCCTCGTATTCAGCAGTGTTGTTCGAGTTGCTGAATTTCAGTTTAGTGGCCACAGGGTATTGCTCTCCGATGATAGAGACCAGGACCGCTCCGGCTCCTGCCCCCTCAGCATTCATGGCACCATCAAAATATAGCTTCCAGAACTGTCCCTCGTCATCATATTTCGCGTGTGATACCCAAAATATATCTTCGCCTGGTAGAGGAGTTTCTAACGGCTCCATCCCTCCGGACGGGGTTTCTGCCAACTGATCTGCAATTCCCTGCCCTTTCATGGCTTTCTGAGTTACGTACACTATGTCGAACTGTTGTAAGATTAACTGCCATCTGGACAACAGACAGTTCAGCATGGGCCTTTCAAAAATATATTTCAGGGGATCCATTCTTGATATCAGGTATGTAGTATGCCCATGGAGGTAGTGCTGTAATCTCCCTGCAGCCCAGGCCAGAGCGCAACAGGTCTTCTCGATGGGAGTGTAATTATGTTCACATTGGCTAAATCTCTTGTTGAGGTAATAGATGGCCTGCTCTTTACCTGCCTCATTTTTCTGTCCCAGCATACATCCATCGCGATGGCGTTGACCGATATATACATGAACAAAGGGATCCCGTCCTTCGGGGGTACCAGCACTGGTGCCTTTATCAGTTGCTTTTTAATGGTCTGAAAAGCCTTCTGACATTGCTCATTCCATTCTTGGGAAGCACCTTTCCTTAATAGTTTGAAAATTGGCTCGCACGTAGTCATCAAGTGGGATACGAAACGGCTGATGAAATTTATTCTTCCCAGGAATCCTCTTATCTCTTTCTCTGTGTGAGGTGCTGGCATATCCACAATGGCCTTAATCTTTGCCGGATCCAATTCAATGCCTCGATCACTGACCAGGAATCCCAAGAGCTTACCCGACTGCACTCCGAAAGCACACTTTGCTGGATTGAGCTTTAAATTATAATTTCTGAGCCGATCGAATAGCTTCTTAAGATGGGTTATATGGTCAGGCTCTACCCTCGATTTCACAATAATGTCATCCACGTAGACCTCTATCTCCTTATGCATCATGTCGTGGAACAGGGCCATCATGGCTCTCTGATAAGTAGCCCCCGCATTCGTGAGACCAAAAGCCAATCGTCTATAGCAGAAAGTGCCCCAGGGGGTGATGAATGCGGTCTTTTCTCGATCTTCTTCCGCCACCATTATCTGATGATACCCCGCAAAGCAATCCACAAAAGAGTACATTTCGTATTGGGTTGTGTTATCCACCAGGATGTGTATGAAAGGCACCGGGAAGTTATCTTTGAGACTGGCCTTGTTTAGATCTCTATAATCTACACATACCCTCACCTTCCCTCCAGGCTTAGCCACGGGGACTACATTGGACAGCCATTCTGGGTAAGTGGACACCATAATGATTCCCGCCCTGAACTGCTTGATGATCTCTTCCTTCACTTTTAAGCTCCACTCCGGTTTCAACTTTCTTAATTTTTGCTTGACAGGCCTGAAACCCTCCTTGATGGGCAATCGGTGTACCACAATGTCGGTGGACAATCCGATAATATCCTCATGAGACCAGGCAAAGACATCCTCATATTGGTTTAGCAACTCAGTCATTTCGGCCTTTTGGCTGGGGGTAAGGTCTGTCCCTATCTTGAGTTCTTTTGGCTTGTCAGGGGTTCCGATATCTATAGTGATGGTTTGGTCTAAGTTGGGTTTGGGTTTATCCTCGACCCATCCTTTGATCTCATCAGGGGCGTCGTCGTAATCTGTCTCGTCTTGCTCAATGCCCATCAAATCGAAATCGAGCTCAATGTCAAAATCATAATCATCATTCAAATTTGAAAGACCGTTTGTTAGGCAAGGATTACTCAAATTGGTACACCTGACATGAAACAAAATACTTGTCATATATAAGTTATTTTCCACGACGATCACATTTTCAAATAACATGAAGAAACGACATAATTATGAAAAATATAAAACAACAAACAAAAATAAACTTCTTCATTCTCCCATCCTCTGGGGTCTACCACCCTGATGTCGGGTTTTACCCTTGTTTGGATATTACTGGTTTCATGGTCCAGTTGTCGACGGTCAGGTCAGATGAAATGCGTTGGATGAAAGGTGGCTTCACATCGGACACTTCCCCGATGATTACGGCTACATCGCCTGAGTCCCTCTTTCTACCCTCTTCAGGAATAACTAGCCCTGCCCAATCGATGACAGGCACCATTTGTTGGGCTCCCGGCGGCATGACGACATTCGTCCCCTTTCTACTGCTCGTCAATTGTCCGGGGATATAGCACTTGGTTTCAAACTCCTTCGCGACCTCCTGTAGGAAACTTTCCCTCTTGGCCGATTCATCACTTGAGAGGATTAATTCCTCATCCCCTGCCTTAATCGCAGGCTTGCTAGTCCCTCGTTCATTATAAATCTTGGTCATTGGATTTCCGGCCAATCGAATTGGGGCTGCACCCTGACGGTATCTCCGTGTGATGCCTCCATGATATCCCAGCCCTGCTTTACCTATCTGATGGGGTAGTTGAATGGGCTCGGTGATTCCTTGGCTACTCTTTCCTAATCCTTGTCCGGGTTGGAATTTCATTTTCATCATTTCTTTTGCAACGAAGGTGAGTTCTGGAGAGACCCTAAGTTTCATGGCCGGAGCTCCCAGGCATCTGTAGTGGGGAGTGCTGATCTCCAGCGCCTGAAAGCTGGCAAGTGCTGCCGACTCGTCCACATTAATCACTGGCAGGCCATTTCTGGGAGGAGAAGGGTCATCACACTCTGCCGAGATCGTTACCAGATTTCCATCGATGATTAATTTGATTTGTTGGTGTAGTGTGGAAGGAACTGCCCCGGCCATGTGTATCCACGGCCTCCCCAATAACAGGTTATAACTGGCTGCAATGTCTAGGACTTGGAAAGAGATATCAAAAGTACAAGGTCCTATTTCCACCGGCAATTCTATCTCTCCAATTGTATCCCTCCGGGAACCATCGAAGGCTCGCACCACCACATGACTGGCCCGTAGGCGCTTGGGATTGATGTTCATCTTCTGCAATGTACTGAGGGGACAGATATTCAACGCCGATCCTCCATCAACCAGCACCCCATTCATGATATAACCCGAGGAGATTACCGCAATATGTAGCGGTTTTCGGTGCCCTCTTCCCTCCTTGGGGATGTCATCATCCGCAAAGGATATTACATCACTCTCCAACAGATGGCCCACCAGCTGGCCGAAACCTTCCTCATTAATTTCCCTGGGCACGTATGCCTCCTCCAGGACTTTTGCCAGGGTTTTGCAATGACCATTGGACGATAACACCAAGTCCATGATTGATGTCAGGGTCGATTCCTCATTTAAAATCTGGATCCCTCTTGTTTCCGGGTGATCCATCCTTTTCAAGAATTCTATGGCCTTTTCCTCGGATATCTCCTCATTTTTCTTCTTTTGGCTCTCAAGGACTCGCCCGGGAAGATATAGGGGGTTCCCTTTTGTCGTCACAGAAGCACAACTGGCCGCTTCCTCTGGCATTCCCCCATAATTCCAGGGTACCGTCTTTAAACTACTGATAGGATTTTGCGGCCTTGCCGCAAGGATGAGGGGCCTCGGAGCCGCCAACTTGACAGGTCCCTCCGTGATATTCGTACTTACCCCTATCAACCTGATGGGCACTCCCCGTGCACTCCCCTGATCATGTATCACGTTGATCATTTCCTCAATTTTTTGCACATAGTTCAACCTTGGCGGCCCCCCGGCTTCACTGGCCTCCGTCGCATTGACCCCCCCTCCATCATGTCTTGGCAGGGGATTTACCTTAACATTCGGGGAGTCCGGCTGTTCCACCACAATGTCCCCACTATCAATCAAGTTTTGGATTCTGTGCTTCAACGTCCAACAGTCTTGTGTATCATGACCAGGGGAACTTGAGTGGTATGCACATCCCTTGCTTGGATCAAACCTTCTTCCCTTTGGGTCACTCGGGGGTGCCAAACCAACTATCTTCTTTTGGGCTACCAATACCGCTAAGACCCGTTCAAGAGGCTCCCCGAGCGGGGTGAATACTCGATTTTGCGAGGCCTCATATCTCCTTCGTCCCTCCGCCCTCTGTTCAGCGAAGTTAGGCTGTCGGGATGGCCCCACTCTCTATACCTGTACTGGAAGATGGTTTTCTGCCTTTCTAGACGAGCCCTGAAGGACGAGTGAAACATCCTCCTCTTTTTTCTTTTGCACCCTACGGGGAGTACTGCCATAATTACCACTCTGGATTTGCTCCGCAGTCGTTTCCAAAGCAGTAAAGTCCTAGATTTTGCCTGAATTCAGACCCATATCCACCATTTCTCCGTGTTTTATCATTTCAGCGAAAGGCCTACCAATCCCTGAAATAACCCGCTCATAATACGGGGCCTCCTGAATATCTACGAAAGTCATTACCATCTCTGATTCGCTCATCGGAGGATTCACCTGTGCGGCCATACCCCTCCATCGTTGTGCATAATCCCTGAAGGATTCCCTGGGTTGCTTCTTAACTTTTGTCATTTGGTACCTGTCAGGGGCCATCTGGGCCTGAAAGCTGTATTGGGTTAAGAAGGTATGGGCCAATTCCTCCCAGTTGTGGATTCGGGCGTTGTCAAGGCGGGCATACCAGATTCTTGCCTCCCCCGTTAAGCTTTTCTGGAACAGCTGCATCCTCAACCCCTCGTCCTCGGCATAAGACCCGAGTTCTCCAATGTATATTTTTAAGTGTGTGTAGGGGTCTCCCTTTCCATTGTATTTTTCAAACTCGGGGACTTTGAACTTTTTTGGATATCTGGTTCCGGGGAAAACACATAGATCCAAGTAATTAACCCTACCCAGGGAGCCTATGCCTCTTAGAGATTTGATGGTTTCTTCTATTTGTCTCATTTTCTTTCGAAGGTCGTCCGTGTCCCCCTCCTCTGGGATAGTGATCACTGTCCTGTTAGGTATGGGAACGGCCCTTGGGATGACTGGCTCGGCCTTGAGTTGGGGTTGGTCATCCTTAAACAGGTTTGCAACATTTTTAGGATGATTCTGGTCACCCCCTGATGGTGGAATATTGTGTGGTCCTTGGTTTGGCGGATCCTGTCTGATTAGGAACTGTTCTTTTAGCATTGTGGCCATTTCCATCATCTGCTTCTTAAAATCATCTAACTCTTCCCGAGATATGGAACTATGATTGGGAAGATCAGCCATTTCAGAGGTAGAGACCTGGGTTTTCTTAGACTGCGAACGGGTTTGAGGAGCAATCCTACAGAAACCATGGTTCGAAGTTTAGTCCTGGGGAATGAAAAATGTGGATGCATGCTAAAGCTGTAACTTTTGTGTTTTGGGTTTTTTAATCTTTTCCTGCAAAACAGTATGTTAGTAGTCCCTTATTATGCCTTCCCAACTATTCCCTGCAAAACGTGGAGGTCAGTACTTTTTGTCAACAGGGGAGGCATATATGAATGAATCATGACATTTTATACGCGTGAAAGTAAAAGGGCATGAAGAAACTTTTCCTGCGTTAGGTTAATCTGAGGCTGACCTATCCTAGGGTTACGCTCACGGGTTTTTCGGCATGAAGGTCCCCAAATCTTCGCAATCTACTCGTCTGAGCCCTTTCGATTGGAGCGGATTTGGGTGGTGCGTTTCCTGAGCCATCTCCGGGGAGCAGCCCCTTCGAGTCCAGTAATAAGCAACCGACAGGTTCGCCTCAGGAGGAGGTACTCTCTCAACATACATTCACAATCATCGCCCTCACCGTATGCAAATGATTACTTAAAAGTAAAGCAATTCCATTCAATCATTCACTTATTGGGAAAAAAACACACATTCACACAACAAAAGTAAAAATCAAAATATCGCACACACACACATTTTATGAATTTTAAAAGGATAGGATAGCATCAAGATTTGAACGCGGCTTAAGCCCTCTAATTTCCCCAGCAGAATCGCCAGCTGTCGACGCCGGTTTCTCTTGCCTCTTTCGCGATATATGTCCTTTTCTGATTTTAGCCTTTGATTGAATGATTTTTTGGGAAAAGGTCGGCATTGATGTCGACGGGGTTTCGAAAGATCGTTTTTTATGATGAGCCAATTAACCAGAGTCGCCAGTTGGTATGTTTGAAATGGATGTACCAACTCATCCGAGTTTTCGTTTTTTTATAAATCGCTGGCTCATATGTGACTCCGAATTAATTGGTCTGCGAATCGAGATTCATAGAGTTCGGGGGCTTGCTTAAGTGAGGAGAAGGTGTTAGGCACCCCTCGACTTCCGTGAAACACGGTTACCACAATCTTGATGTTGTTCTATCCTTTAATTCATGAAATGTGTGTGTGTATACGCGTGTGTGTGTGTGTGCCTATGTGAATGTTGTGGTGAGCTTGTATGGAAGAATCATTTGGATTTTTAGGGAAAGTCGTGCTTTAATTTGGGAACGTTTCGGAATGTCTTTCCGGCATACACGAGAAAGCTTTATGAAAAAAGTTTGATTTTAATTGTCAAAACTAGGAGATTTTCATTAGGCATTGTTTTGGCAAAAATAGGAGTTTATTAAACCTTTAGCCAAAATAGGAATCGAGATTTGTACGTTGCTTTCATAAATGATAGGCAATTTCTAGGATCTCTTTCGCCCTATGTATCGAGGTTTAATAAAACGTTTCGTTCATTCATAAAGCCGCTTTTGGTGATGTTTGAAAATGATTTCCTTTGGCCTTCTCGTTTAATAGTAATCGACATTTATTAACACTTCCAATTTTTAGCCTCGTGATTCTAATAACCTAGCTTGTTTGATTTTAATAAAAAAAAACCCTCATCGTTTAACCTTTGAAATCATTTTTGTGTCACAAAATATAATCAAGCCTAAACACGCGTCGGGGCTATTCATGGGCATGTAAGCCATCAAAATATCCCGAACGCCAACAATCACATGTTTCACTAATACGGGGCCTTAAACCCGATTCTCGCCTTAGCGTCGTTTTAAGGCCCGACGGTTACATGTTACAAAACGAGCATCTTGAATCTATCACATACATCAAAACGTCCATCATCGGATTTGGACCACGGGGTCGCATTCCTAGGCTCACACGAGATTAATACATGCCCACAAAATGAATACTACATAACTAACCAACCCGGATTTATCTAATACACCATGATATCCGAAAATGACAATCTAAATAAATTACACCCAATGAATCACCATAAACAAGCTAGAAATTTCATCAATTGGATATCCTCGGGTTATTAGGAAGAATTTTGTTCCGATGGAACCCTCACTAATGATCCCTAATCCATGATTGTTCAACAAGATACATGAAAATTACATCTAATTTAACCAATCAATATGATATAAATTGCTAGAACAAATAGGAATTTTCACCTTGCAATTGATCTCAAATGGATGTGAACTTGTGTATTTGAATAGGATAAGGAGTGTATTTGATACAATCAAAATCAAAAGAAATAAATCCTCTCTTTTTTTTTTCTCTTTTCTTCCTATTTATTTGCAAAATTTCTCTCTTTTTCCTCTCTATTTCCGTGCTTCTTGCAGCTGAATTCTCCTTCTTCTCCCCAAAATTTCTTCCAACTCTCCCCTCCCTGTATGCTGCACGAAACTGAGCTGAAATAGGCTGGCTGGCCGCCTGCCTTCCACTCGCCTGATTTCGAGTTCCGTGTTTCGAGTTCCGTGTTTTCAAAAGGCGCACTATTTGGCCGCAGATCAATCCGCGGCTAGACGGTTTGACTTTCTCAATTTTCGTGCCACGCCTCGATTTTCGTGCCGTAACGTAGGTTTTCGCTGATAGGCTCATATTTTGCAGTCCGGGAATTTCCGGGAGACGTGCCACCTCATTCGGGAATGCTCGCTTCGGACGGCCTTATTGCCACGTCAGCTTTGGTCGCCAATCATTGCGGTGGTGTTGGACGTTCGCACTTGTGCCCATTCCTTCGCTCCCGCAAGCTGGTTCAATTGACGATTTTGCCCTCCTGTCACGGTTAGTACAAGGAACGCAAAAATTGGGTGTCTACATTATTAACCTTGGCTTATTATTCGAACAAGGTTTATTATAATGTCAAATGCTTATGTCTTATTCAAGTCATTTGTTGTTCAATTATGAATTGTTATTCAAACTTTGGACATCAATTTCGTTGTATAACTTTATTGTTGAATCAAATGCTTTAGCGATTAACAAAACCTTATTGATTAAACTAGTCCATAGTTGATGAGCGTTCTATCTTAGCAACAATGAACAAAGGAATGGATGAATGACAAAGGAAGAGTATTTATAGAAGGAATGGCTGAGCTCTTTGGGTGAGTGAAGAAGGAATAAGCTGAGCATGCTTGGTTGATCAGCTCCCTATACATGGGAGGCTGGAATTAGCCTCTCCCATGTATGGGTAATCTCCCTCTCCTTCTCCCCAATTATTCTATGCTCTCTTTTCCTTTACCAAATGTGGAATTGCTTCAACTAATATGTTCTTATTCCTTTTGCTCCCTCTCTTCTCATGCTTCCCTCCGTATGCTTCTTCTCCATTCAATTGATCAGCTGATGGTTATTACCCATTTCCCTCATGGGTTGGGTCGTGGGTCGGGTTGTGGGTCATGGGTCATGGGTTTGGGTCATGGGTTTGGGCCACCCTTAAGCAATTTTGGGCTTCTAATTAAATCCCAATTTAGCTCAAATAAAATCTAACACTTAGATTAATAATAAATCACATTAACACATTGACAAAATTTAGAAATAGTCAAAGTAACAAAAAGACGTTTTTGGCGTGGGTAGTGTTTTAGCGATATTTACACTAAATCATTTTAAATAATTCCTACCAAATAACAACACTTAATAGTATTGCAAAAACATAGTCTAGGTTATTGCATAACCTTTAAATACATACAAAAAATTTATATTAATAAAAACTTATTCATTAAATAATATTCATAAGCTTAAATTACAAGGTTATCCAAAATTCGCGGTCGTTACATCCTCCCCTCCTTATAAGAATTTTGTCCCCAGAATTACGATTAGGTAAAAAGATGGGGATAATTCTTTTTCATTTTATCCTCTAACTCCCACGTAGCCTCCTCGATATCGTGGTTTCGCCAAACTACCTTCACCGAAGGTATGGCTTTATTCCGTAATACTTGTTCCTTTCTATCAGCTATCTAGATAGGAATTTCCTCATATGTGAGATCCTTCTCTATTTGGTCGGGCTCATAGGATATAACGTGCTTGTAATCGGGTTTATATGGTCGTAACACCGAGACATGGAACACATTGTGCATATGCTCTAGCTCGGGAGGTAAAGCTACCTCGTACGCCACTTCGCCTACCCTTCTCAAGACTTTAAACGGTCCTACGAACCTCGGACTTAACTTCCCTTTCTTGCCGAATCGAATCTTCCCCTTCCAAGGAGATACCTTAAAAAACACAAAACTACCACTTTTAAACTCTCGGCTTTGACGGTGCAAATCTGCGTATTTCTTCTGTCGATCTTGGGCTGCTACCAGTCTGGCTCTTATTGTTTTCACAATATCCACCGTCTGCTGGACTAACATAACGGTGTTTGCACTTTCTTCCGTAGAGGGCTTCATACGGTAGTATACCGATACTTGCATGATAGCTATTGTTATAAGCGAATTCCACGAGTGGTAAGTGGTCATCCCAATTCCCTTTGAAATCCATCACACGAGCTCTAAGCATGTCTTCTAGCGTCTGTATTATTCGTTCGCTCTGTCCATCAGTTTGAGGATGATAAGCATTACTTAGCCTTAGTTGTGTTCCCATTCTCTCTTGCAAGCTCTTCCAAAAATTTGATGTGAAGCGCGGATCTCGATTAGAAATAATTGACACTGGCACTCCATGTCGCGAAATAATTTCCTTTATATACAGCTTCGCAAACTAATTTAAGTTGAATCGAATCCTTATTGGTAGAAAGTGCACTGACTTCGTCAATCGGTCCACAATGACCCAAATTGCATCGTAACCCTTCTGTGTGCTTGGGAGTCCTACTACGAAATCCATCATAATGTGCTCCCATTTCCATTCTAGTATCTTCAATGGTTGTAGTAGTCCACTCGGTCTCTGATGTTCTGCTTTGACTCGTTGACAGGTGAGACATTTACTGGCGCACTCTGCCACATCACGCTTCAAATTTGGCCACCAAAAGTGCTGACAAAGATCCCTATACATTTTTGTGCTTCCTGGGTGAACAGAATAGGGTGAATTATATGCCTCATGTAATATTGCTTCTCTTAGCTCGATCACAGCTGGCACCCACACACGCTCCTCGAATCTCAAGATACCTTCTTTATCCAACATGAACTTTTCTCCATCGTTTTCTGCTACTCTTTTCTTTATCTTTTCGCATTCCTCATCACTTCCTTGAGCCTCCTTCATTTTATCTAGCAACATTGGACGAGCTTCCATTATGAATAACTGCTCTCCTGCCACTTCTGGACTCTTCGCTTCTATCTCCAGTCGGGCCATTTCCTGTATTAGCTCATCTTGTGTTGTTAATCTGAACAAGCTCTCCCTTCCTTTTCTACTCAAAGCGTCTGCTACTACATTTGCCTTCCCCGGGTGATAGAGAATCTCGCAGTCGTAGTCTTTGATTAATTCCAACCATCTCCTTTGTCGTATATTGAGCTCCTTCTGTGTGAAGATATACTTCAGACTTTTGTGATCCGTATATATCTCACATCTCTCCCCATAAAGATAGTGCCTCCAAATCTTTAAGGCAAAAACTACCGCGGCTAATTCCAAGTCGTGGGTCAGGTATCGTTTTTCGTAGTCCTTCAATTGACGTGACGCATACGCAATGACTTTGTCGTGCTGCATTAGAACACAACCAAGACCTTGGTGCGACGCATCACAATAGACTACAAAACCTTCAGTATCATCCGATAGGGATAATACGGGTGCCTCGCTCAATCTCTTCTTCAACTCCGTAAAGCTTTCTTCGCACTTCTCCGTCCACACAAATTTCACAGTCTTCCTCGTCAGATTAGTCAACGGGATCGCTATCTTAGAAAAATCTTGGATAAATCGTCGATAGTACCCGGCTAACCCTAGGAAACTTCTCACTTCTGTCGGTGTCCTCGGTTGTTCCTAGTTACTCACTGCTTTCACTTTCGCAGGATCCACTGAGATCCCATCTTTGTCTATTACATGCCCTAGAAATTGTACCCTTTCCATCCAAAATTCGCATTTAGAAAATTTTGCGTACAACTTCTCTCTTCTTAGTGTTTCTAGTATCGCCTTCAGGTGGTCGGCGTGCTCCTCTTCGGTCTTTGAATAAATTAGGATGTCATCGATGAAAACTACCACATACTTGTCTAAGGCTTGAGAATTCGGTTCATAAAATCCATAAATGCTGCTGGCGCGTTCGTCAGGCCGAAAGACATCACCAAAAATTCATAGTGCCCATACCTCGTTCGAAACGCAGTCTTTGGCACATCTTCCCTCCTTACCTTTAGCTGGTGATATCCTGTCCTCAAATCTATCTTCGAGAAATGTCTGCTCCCTGCAGTTGATCAAAAAGATCATCGATTCTTGGCAATGGATACTTGTTCTTGATCGTTGCCTTGTTCAACTCTCGGTAGTCGATACAAAGCCTCATCGTTCCGTCCTTCTTCTTGACAAACAAAATTGGTGCTCCCCATGGAGACACACTTGGCTGGATATACCCTTTGTCCAACAATTCCTGAAGTTGTATCAACAATTCTTTCATTTCCACTGGCGTCATGCGATATGGGGCTTTTGAAATTGGTGCCGTCCCTGGCGCTAGATTTATTGCAGACTCAATTTCCCTGTCTGGCAGTAGACCGGGTAAATCGCTTGGAAACATGTCTGGAAAATCCTTCACTATTGGTATATCTATTATTTCTACCCTTTCTTTCTTTGTGTCAACAACATAAGCTAAATAGCCTACACACCCTTTTCTTAGTAACTTCTTGGCCTGAATCATCGTAAGACAACACGATCGTCTAAGCGATGTGCTACCATTAAATACTACCCTCGACCGGTTTGAGGTCCGAAGGTTCACACTTTTCTTCTGACAGTCAATTATTGCTGCATGGTTATACAACCAATTCATTCCCAGTATTACATCAAACTCTCCTAATTTAATCGGGATCAAATTTACCTTTAGGTTATGACCCCTAACTTCAGCACAACAATTACGGTATATGAACTCTACAGGAATTACCTCCTCATTAGCAATTTCTACACTCAAAGGATTTTCTAGTTGCTCTTGGGGTAAATTTAATCGACTAGCAAATTCCTCAGATACAAACGAATAGGTAGCACCCGAATTAAATAATACATAAGCATTTATATCATTGATCGGGATAATAACTGTCACGACGTCCCTCGAAGCTATGGCATCCCGGGCAGTCATGTTAAATGTCCTGGTAGTTGGTCGACTAGGCTGAGCAGGTCCACCAGTCACTGGCTTATTGTTTCCTCCTTTGTAGCCGCTTCCCCGATGTTTCCTTTCTGGGGACAGTCCTTGATCCGATGCTCGGCCGATCCACAAGCAAAACATCCACGGATCTTCTTCAAATTTGGGCATTTTGGTGCTATATGTCCCTCCTGGCCACAGTTATAGCAAATACTGCGTCCCTTCCAGCATTCTCCCAGGTGATTTTTCCCACATTTCAAACATGCCTCGATCCTCTTTTTGAATCCTCCTTGGTTACTGCCGACCGGATTGTTGGTGGTACTATTGTTGTTGCCGCTTTCCCACTTCCTCTTTCCTAAGTTGCTTCCTCCGCTACTACTTCCTCCACGATGGTCGCCTCCACTTTTCTTATTCTTCTTTTCTCTGTTATATTGACTCAAGGCCTCACTTCCTGTTAGGTTTGTATATAACGCAAGCATGCAATCAAATTACACAAATAGGGCGGAAGCGTGATAAAACAGATTTTAAAATTTTCATACAAACCATCACCATGATCTATCCTTGTGTTCAATTATCAATTAAACGAAAGAGAAAGAGAATAAGAATTATACCCTCGTATATCAAAGTTTTCTCGGGTACAAGTTCAACTCCTAGTCCTTCGTGTTCTCCTCGAATTCCAGCGATGAGATTCCTTCCTTTGATCAACGTTAGCCACCCAAGTGTTTGGCCTCTAGAGGTGATCCACCAAGGAAGAATAGGTATTCAAGAAGTTGGGTATAGGCAAAACCCTAGTTTCTATCTCTATAGAAATTGCAAGTACTCTCCACAATCTAATACAAGAGTGTGTAACCCTAATCTATGATAAGACTCCTCTTATTTATAGATGTAGGAATAACCCTTCCCTAAACTATTTAGGATTAGGGTTTTTATTATAATTAAACTCTTTAATTAATTATGCTCCTAATTCAATTAGGAATTCATGGGAGAATACTTCTATTAATTAATTCCCAATCCCTATTGGGAATTAAATAATAGTAATAGTAATAATAATAATAAGACTCCTCTTATTAATTTATATTTAATATTTTCAAAATATTAAATAATAAATATTAAGTTATTTAATTTATTCTATCTCCATAGATTAAATTAAATACACTTAACTTATTATTACAATTATGTCATTTACTTCTTAAATAAATATTTTTCTTTTGTGGTGTGACCCTTTAGGTTCTCCATATTAAACCGGTTGTGAATAAATCAATTAGAATAATTCTAATTTTATTTAAATAAATAAATTAAACTATTTAATTTATTTAAATAAATAATATTTAATCTACAATAAGGGTAAGCCCCCTTAGCGATCAATGACTTTCCAGATAATATTGATTTCAACATTAATCACAAAAGAACCTTTCAATGAATAGTTATCGTACAGTTCAATCCTTCTACCATACAATGTCCCAATTAAATATAAGACATAGATTTACTATCAAGTCTTATTTTATTTAATTATATGTCGACGCCGGGAGGAATCGCTTCCTTTGTGATTGTTACCCTTTCCAATTTTTGCCTTTTCATTAGGTGATTTTGGGGAAAAGGTCGGCATAAATATCGACGGGGTTTTGAAAAGATCGTTTTTTATGATGAGCCAATTAACTAGAGTCGCCAGTTAGTATATTTGAAATGGATGTACCAACTCATCCGAGTTTCATTTTTTCGTAAATCGCTGGCTCATGTGTGACTCCGAATTAATTGGTCTGCGAACCGAGATTCGTAGAGTTCAGGGCTTGCTTAAGCGAGGGGAAGGTGTTAGGCACCCCCCGACTTCCGTGAAATACGGTTACCGCAATCTTGATGCTTTTCCTATCCTTTAATTCTTGAATGTGTGTGTGTATGTGCGCGCGTGTGTGTGTATGCCTATGTGAATGTCGTGGTGAGTTTGCATGAAGAAACCATTTGGGTTTTGATGAAAAGTCGTGCTTTCTTTTGAGAATGCTTTAGAATGTCATTCGGCTTAAACGAGAAAGCTTTATGAGAAAGGTTTGATTTTAATTGTCAAAAACTTATGAGATTTTTCATTAGGTGTCGTTTTGGCAAAAACAAGAGTTTTCTAAACCTTCGTCAAAATAGGAATCGAGATCTATACGTTGCTTTCGTAACTCAAATGATGGGCAACTTCTAGGATCTCCTTAACCCTATGCACAAGGATTTAATAAAACATTATTTATTATTATAAAACCATTTTTGTGATGTTTGAAAACAATTTCTTTTTTGCCTTCTCGTTAAGATAGAAATCAATATTCCCTAGCACCCTCAATTTCTTACCCTCGTGATGCTACTAACCTAGTTTGATTGATTTTATGAAAATCTTTATCGCTTAGCTTGGAAATCCTTTTTGGTGTTGCAATTCAAATTAAACATAATAATGCGTAGGGGATTATTCACGGGCATGTAAGCCATCAAAATAACCCCGAACGCCCACAATCACATATTTTCACTATGACGGGGCCTTAAACACGATTCTTGCCTTGGCGTCGCTTTAAGGCCCGACGATTACATACTTACAAATGAAAACTACATCGCTTTTACTACTTATATCAAAAGATGTCCATCATCAGATTTGGACCACGGGGTCGCGTTCCTAGGCTCACATCCAAAATGGCCAAACAAACACAATATCCTAAAATGGCAATCTAAACAAACTAGGCCCAATAAATCATCATAACAAGCTAAATTAATTCGCTAAATGGACATCCTCGGGTCATTAGGAAGCATTTCGTTCCGTGGGAACCTTCACTAATGGTCCCTAATCCATGTATCCACAACAATATACAAGAAAAATTACATTTCACATAACCCAATTGGCAAACAGATTAACAAAATGATATACCAAAATTGCTATAGAAATGGTCTTTTCACCTTGCAAATAATCCTCACAATGTGTATGAATTTGTATATTGAGTAGAGTAGAAAAAATATGATATATAACCTTACACAAAAGATATAATTCCTCACTTTTTTCTCTTTTTTCTCTCATTTTCTTGCAAATTTCTGCTGTTTTTTCCCTCTTTTCCGAGCTGCTGCTAGTTCCTCTTTTCCTTCTTCCGACCTCCTGTATGCTAAGTGAGGGATGAGCTAAAATAGGCTGGCCAGAGCCAGCCGCAGATGGATCTGCGGCTGGCTGCAGATGGATCTACGGCTGGCTGGCCGCCACCCCTCCACTCAGCTGATTTTTGGTTTCCGTGTTTCGAGTTCCGTGTTTTCAAAAGGCGCACTCATTGGCCGCAGATCAATCCGCGGCTGGCTGGCTTGACTTTCTGGATTTTTGTGCCATGCCTCGATTCTCGTGTCATGACGTCAGTTCTCGCCGACAGGCTCGTATTTTGCAGTCCGGGAATTACTGGGAGACGTGCCACATCATTCGGGAATGCACATTTCGGACAGCCTTGTTGTCACGTCGATTTCGGTTGTAAATCGTCGCGGTGGCGTCGAGTATTCGTACTTGTCCATCCTTTGCCCTCGCAAGCCGGTTCATTTGCCGAATTTGCCCTCCTGTCAAGGTTAGTATACGAAGTGCAAAATTTGGGTGTTTACAGCTGCCCCTCTTTATCATGTTTATGAAATGTTAAATGAAATGAACAGGATAAAGAAATAGACACCCGATGCATGAATGACAGTGCATAACAATGACAGTACATACATGATGCAACATATGTAGCTTATGATGCAACACAAGATGTAATGCATGCAAAACATTTGTAAAAATGTTAATGCCTCAATCCCTGACCGCATTGTTAGTCGTCGGGTTCCGTCTTCCAATCTATCGTCTTGTTTGCGCCGGGTCTCATATCCGGTCACCCATCTCGTAATCGCCGGGTCTCGAATCCGGTCGATTGTCTTGTCGGGGCCGGGTCTCATATCCGGTCACCCATCTCGTAATCGCCGGGTCTCGTATCCGGTCGATTGTCTTGTCGGGGCCGGGTCTCGTATCCGGCCACCCATCTCGTAATCGTCGGGTCTCGTATCCGGTCGATTGTCTTGTCGGGGCTGGGTCTCGTATCCGGTCACCCATCTCGTAATCGCCGGTCACCCATCTCGTAATCGCCGGGTCTCGTATCCGGTCGATTGTCTTGTCGGGGCCGGGTCTCGTATCCGGTTACCCATATCGTAATCGTCGGGTCTCGTATCCGGTCGATTGTCTTGTTGGGGTCGGGTCTCATATCCGGTCACCCATCTCGTAATCGTCGGGTCTCGTATCCGGTCGATTGTCTTGTCGGGACCGGGTCTCGTATCCGGTCACCCATCTCGTAATCGTCGGGTCTCGTATCCGGTCGATTGTCTTATCGGGGCCGGGTCTCGTATCCGGTCACCCATCTCCTAATCGCCGGGTCTCATATCCGGACGATGGTCTTGTCGGGGCCGGGTCTCGTATCCGGTCACCCATCTCGTAATCGCCGGGTCTCGTCTCCAGTCAATTATCTAGTGAGTGCCGGGTCTCGTATCCGGTCGCTCGTCTCGTAATCGCCGGGTCTTGTATCCGGTCGATTGTCTTGTCGGGGCCGGGTCTCGTATCCGGTCACCCATCTCGTAATCGCCGGGTCTCGTCTCCGGTCGATTGTCTGGTGAGTGCCGGGTCTCGTATCCGGTCGCTTGTCTCGTAATCGCCGGGTCTCGTATCCGGTCGATTGTCTTGTGAGTGCCGGGTCTCGTATCCGGTCGCTCGGTCAAATTGAGAAGTCGTGTTCGACACCCAATTCATCAAAATCTCGTATTTTATTACCACATTATGAGTCAAATGGGCTTTAGAATCGATTAAGCTTGCAATGGACAAGGGGGGAGCACTGGGCCCAGCTGCAGATGGATCTGCGGCCAGCCGCAGATTGTTCTGCGGCCAAGATCGGGATTTTAAGCGGCCAGCCGCTACCCAGATCTATCACTTTTATTCGTACCCCACACGATTTTCACACCTTTGCATGTCCTTTTTACCGACTTTTCTAATCTTCTCGCAAAAACCGCTCCGGTTAGATCGATCTACGCGCTACAGGTAACACTTTGACCGATTGTTTTCCAATTTCGTTAATGTTTTGCTATACATTTGCTATTTTGCATGTTTAGAGATATAAATGTATGCCTTGAAATGCTATGTCATGTATTATTTGTATGTATATGCTATGTATCAACTGCGCAAGTCATATTTTATGCTCATGATGCGATCCCACATATCTGTTGCTTCTTTTGAAAGAAAATCATGCATTATGGTCCCTTTCATGTTGTAATTATCCATATAAATGCAATTTTGACCTGTTGTGGCTTGGATTAAATTGAAAACATGCTTGGCTATGCACGGGATGCCTATTTTATAGACGAAACTCTGCCGATGTTTTTTTTTCATTCATATATAGTAAACATGCATCATGCTGCATTAATTCTACGACGAGGATAGGAAATTGACATAATTTAAAATAGAATTTACCTTCCTTTTCACTTGTTCTATTCCAGCTATGGATCCTGACACTCCTAGTAGCTCCACTGCGTCTCGGACCTCAGGCGTTCGCCGCCGCATGGTTGCACCCGCTCCTGCTTTGCCTCGGACCCACCAGGCTCGCCGACTGGCGGAGGCTGTCATCCGGGCCGATCATCCCGATGTTGAGGAGGCTGTCCTTCCGGATGTTGCGGTGGAGGGGCCATCTTCCAGTACATCAGCTCCATCTCCTCATCGCGCCCTATCTGGCGCCTCTGTGCAGATACCCGATCTATTGGGTCGGGATCTCAGTCGTCACCCCTCAGCATCTCTTGTTGCTAATGAGGTATATTCAATTCTACTCTGAGTTTATTCTCGATTTCCGTTCGTATCTGGACTGACCCATTATTGATTGCCACAGGTGCCCGAGTTTACTTAGCCGAGGGGTAACTGGTTTAACATTTACTCCCTCTATACAGCTCTGCACAGCGATTACCGGGCGGTGGTGGATTCCTGGGGCTTTCGTCATTTCTTCACCATTATTCCTCGTCAGTGCCCCTGGGGTTATATGAGGGCTCTATCCGAGCGGTGGTTCCACTAGACCCAGTCCCTTCACCTTTTGGACTGTGAGGTCGTGCTGACTCCCTGGGATTGGAGGTACATCACGGGTATCGAGTTCACCGGATCTCGTGTCCCTCTAGATCTTGATATTACAACAGCAGAGGTCCGAGCTCTATTGGGTTTCGCTGCCGATGACCGGGTCTTTAAGGCCCGCAGCATTCGGTCTGGAGCCTTGGTTGTTTACGCTATCAGAGGCATATATACGACGCCATTCCCAACAGATCGAGCCACTCGTGATATTCTGCTCCGACGTCTGTTCCTGACCATTATGAGGGGTTGTTTCCTAAGGAACAACTCCTCTACCATTCATTTCAGCGTCGTCGGAGCCGTCAGGGATGTAGACCGGATCGGCGACTATGACTAGGGGTCCTTCACCTTTGCTTATTTCCTCCATGGTCTTCGTCTGCGTTCGGAGGGACAGACAGATGCTTGGCTCGGCTTTTACCACTTCTTGCTGGTGAGCCCTCTCTTCCTCTTTTCTTACTGTACTTCCCTTCATTTCATTTCTCTTTTCTGTATTTGACGGTTACTCATGCCTTGCCTTGTTTCTGTTCACAGTTCTGGGCCTACGAGCGTCTTCCATGCCTGAGGCCTGTCACGAACCTCGGCCTGGATACCTACCCCAGGGGTCGTCGATGGCATCACAGCACTCTGGAGGAGGTCCCGGTTTCTGGCAGCTTTGCCCATTGCTGCATTCAGCTGGAGCTGATCACCGCTGCAGAGGTCGTCTGGACTCCCTATCTTTCTGAGCATCTGGCCGTGGGGTTCATAGATGGGTATCCCTCCGGCCCGGAGTTCGCACTTTCCACCCGCCGCCTCACTTTGCAGAGTGTTGGGGGCTGGGTGATGTATCTGGGAGAGCGCGCTTTCAGATGCGTTACTGGAGAGATCCGCATCCCGCACTCCCTTACCTTCACTACCTCCTGGCTGTTGGATTCTCAGCCTTCGGAGATTATGCTCGCGGGGGAGGATGGCCAGACACTATCTTCCGGTCCCAGCACGAGCGAGGCCTTCGCATTTGGTGGGTGCCCCGCACTATCGGTCCTCAGACTCGGGCCACATTCTTTCTCGGAGATATGGTCCCTGGCTCGGTGATGATGACCGATTGGGCTGCTTGCGTTCGGAGTCCCACTCATGCTGAGCAGATTGCCACTCTGACCCGCCAGGTGGAGCAGCTGTCGTTGTATCTTCGGGTGCTAGGTCGGACCCCAGAGGATGCCTATGCATATGATTCTGACAGTATGGGTTTTGACATAGGCCCGAGCTCATCTGATGCCCCGGCGCAACCATATATCCCTGACATGAACTTCGGGCCTCTGACTTCGATGACTCCGGGGGATCAGTTCGAGGATCCCGCCTTTTTAGATGACCTCACTTTTGACTAGATCAGGCTAGGATAGGCCTTTTGTACCTGAACCTGTTAGATTTATTTTTTTCATTTCATGCACTATGTATTGAACTCATTTGTTTATTTATGCACAATTTTTATCTTTATGAAATTCAATTGCTCTATTGTTAACTGTACGATGCATGCTTTTCATTTATGGATAGAGAATGACCCATGCATAGTCTTTTGATACTATTTTTCACAGATGTCGTCATCAGATGCCGTGGTACGTTTGGACCTTGTTCCTCCCACAGGGTCGGTTGGCATTCTTCTCCGCTGGCTGGACAGTTTATCGCCGACCGACAGGGTTATCGCAGATGGTCTTTTGGGCCATTCTTGGTCCTTATTATCCTTTCAGGTGCCAGCGGGCTTTGTGGAGGGTATTCTGAGCTATTGGGCCCCCGCTCGTCAGGTGTTCAGATTAGGGACAGTAGAGCTGACCCCCACTCTCGAGGAGTATGCTCGCTTTACCGGCCTGCCTTTGGACGGTCCTTGTGCCAGGGTCACAGCTGGTTCCAAACACCGTCAGTTCTTGACTTTCACCGGTTTACGGAGGACAGTCCTATTATCTGTGGTCACATCAGACCATCTAGTTCCCCTACATTTCCGGATTGACCGATTCGGCTCACCCGACAGTTTTCGTCTATTCTCTGGTGACTTTTCCGTATCTGAGGAGCACTGGGGTGCTTTGAGAGTAGACGTTTTGATGGCCTGTGTCATCTCAGTTTTGTACTTGCCAGCCGGACCTGATCAGTTGGATATGCGAGTTATCGCGGCCGTTAGAGCCCTTCAGGAGGATCACACCGTTCTTCCCATGATATTGGCGGATACTTACATGTCAGCCTCATATTGCCAGTCTTTCCGAGGTAGAGTATTTAGAGGGAGCTCTACTTTGTTGTATGTGTGGTTTATGAGCCATCTCAGCCCCATCGGTCATCTCCGTCGCCATGGGTTTTGCTTCAGCAATGACATAGCCACGCAGTTTTTGTTTTGTCCCGTGAGCTGTACTGATGCGGCTTCCTGGGCAGAATTCTTGTCGGTTATTGAGGATCCTTTTCATCTTCTGATCTACTAGGGTTATTGATGAGTGTGTTTTATACACACAACTTGGGTACTTTTGGCCTTGATAATTTGCAAATCGTTAAGTATTTTATAAAGTTTCCATGTATTTTTATCTTATTTTTACATAAATTAGTTTTAGTTACTTTTACATGTTTTAAGTTGCTTTGATGCATCTTTATTATGTGTGTAGGAATTGAAATAAAGACTGCGCGAATCGTTGTTTGGATTGACTCATTGTCCGTGCCTGGACGTCTGTGCCCGAATGGTAACGTGATGGATTGTGGTGATTGGCGACGCCCGGTGCTTAATTTGACAATATTTGATAGTTGGGCGTGCGCGGCGTCGGATGGCGTGCACGGCGTGCGGCATTGGCCAAACCACCCGGGCAAGCCCGTGCTTGGATTTCCGTGCCCGGAGGTTATGACGATGAAAATTTATGTTTGGCGATGTTTGGGGCTTAATTTGATGACATATAGAAGTTGGGCGAGCACGGCGTTGGATGGCGTGCACGGCGTGCGGCGTCGACCAAGCCGCGTGCACGGCGTGCGACTGGGCGCTGGGCGCGGGGCGCTAGGCGCGGGGCGCTGGGCGCTGGGCGCTCGGCAGCCTCGGCGTTGGGCGCGCGCGCGCGCGGGCGGCATGGCTCGGCAGCATCCAGGCGCATGGGCGCGGGCGCACGCCTGGGCGTGCGCGCGCACGGGCGGCCTCGGCAGCCAGCCTCGGCAGCCAGCCTCGGCAGCGCCCGCGAGCGTGTGAGCGGCATGCAGGCGCCAGCGTGCGGGCGCACGCCTGGGGCGCGCGGGCGCGCGCGCATGGCTCAGCAGCTCGGCAGGCAGGTGGGGCGTGCAGGCGCCAGCGAGCGGGCGCACGCCTGGGGCGCGCGGGCGCGCGCGCGCTTGGCTCGGCAGCCTCGGCAAGCGTCATGGGCGGCATGCAGGCGCTTGGGCGCGGGCGCACGCCTGGGCGTGCGGGCGCACGCCGCCGTGCTGAGTGCGATCTGACACACCTTCAGTGCGATCTGAGCTGTTTTTTGTCCGATTTTGGCTAGGGTTTCTTGATGAAGACTATATATAATCTCTTCCAAGCCTCATATCAGATATCTAGAGAGAAGGAGGCTACAAAATACATCAACCAACAGTGCTCAAGGTGCAAATCAAGCTGAATCAAGCCAAAAGCCAAGGAACTCAGTTAAGAAGAATTGCAAAGCCAAGGAGGAGAGCTAGAAATCTACAGCAACCAAGGGAACACCAGCTGAATAGCTTCAAAAGTGGTTTCATTTCTAGTTTTCCATCTCCTTTGTAATTCGAATTTGACAATGTATCAAATGAAAATGATGTTTATTGTAGCTATCATGAACTAACCTTCTATTCTAAGATTGCAATGGAACCCAACACTTAATTTGAATTGAATTCTCTCTCTATTGATTTTAGTTATGCATTTGTGAATTGATTGTCATAACCTTTGCTTCTAGATTAATTGCTTGGCCCGTAATTACCGTGGGAACCTATATGAACTTGACGAACGGATTATAGGTTAAGACCTAGTTATGATAACATGCGAAAGTGTAGATTATTGTGGGTTATTAATTGGATTAAGTGACGTGTGTCTTATTAATTATCTGCAATAATAGATATCTTGATAGTAGTTGGGATAGATATATACCTAATTACCGCATGCAACCTATTGAGAATCTAGTCTTAATGACTTCCGAGGTGAAAGTTGGTAATGGAAGGGAGGATTAATTAGATTTGGTGACACGTGTCTATAAATCATTCCTGAAATTAGTCTCTTGATAGTGTATAGGATAGACATATACCTATGCACCGCTTAGGAAGATTCGTGATTGACCATCGACAGAGGCTCTCATGTATTTTTGATTTCTCGGTTGTCAATTCGTATGCTATAATTGACTGAAAAGAGAGAGTTAGGAGATTCAAATGACGTGTTGGGGGAAGTTGTAATCTTAGACCCTTCTATCTTGATATTTTACCGCATTTTACTCATTATCCGACTTGTGAACTCAACCAATCAACTAATTATCAAATCTTCATTGTTTAAATTAGACCAATTTGATAGACGATTGGTACTTGGTTATTATTTGTCACAATTCCCTGTGGGTTCGACTCATATCTTATCATATATTACTTGTTGACCGTGTATACTTGCACGTGTGTGTTATCGATTGCGAAATCGACCAACAAGTTTTTGGCGCCGTTGCCGGGGAATTGTTTTCTAATAATTACGCCAATATTAATTCCAATCGACTTGGTCTCTTTTTAGACTTGTATATAATTTTCATTTTGTTTTGTAGGTATTCTTGATTTGTATGCCACGCTCACGTGATCTTGAGTTAATTCCTTACGATCCCGAGATCGAGAGAAATATTCGACGACTACGTAGAGAACGAGTTCGGGGTATACCCAATCAAAATACCATGGCTGAGGAGGAGCCTAAAACCTTGAGGGAGTACGCCATGCCTCTTGTCACAGATTTGCACTCAAGCATTTCTAGGCCAGCCATTGAGGCCAATCACTTCGAAATTAAGCCTGGAACCATCCAAATGGTTCAAAACTGTTTGCAGTTTGGTGGGTTGCCCAATGACGACCCAAATGCTCATTTGGTGAGTTTTCTGGAAATTTGTGACACATTCAAGTACACTCAAGTGACTGATGATGCAATTAGACTCCGACTATTTCCTTTCACACTCCGTGATAAGGCAAAGAGTTGGTTGCATTCGCTTACTTCGGGCTCGATTACCAAATGGGATGACTTAGCCCAGAAATTTTTGGCAAAGTTCTTCCCACCGGCGAAAACTGCAAGATTGAGGAATGACATCACGTCGTTTGTTCAATATGATTCCGAGTCCTTGTATGAGGCTTGGGAAAGGTTCAAGGATCTAATTAGGAGATGTCCACACCATGGTTTGCCTCAATGGTTGCAAGTTGAGATTTTTTATAATGGGCTAACCAATGCCACTCGATCTAGTGTTGACGCAGCTGCAGGTGGTAGTTTAATGGGAAAGAATTTTGCGGAAGCCTACAAACTATTGGAAACCATGGCTACAAATATTTATCAATGGCCTTCGGAGAGGAAAATGCCACAAAAGGCAGCAGGAAAATTTGAGGTGGATCATCTCACTTCAATTACAGCACAGCTAGCCGCGCTCACAAAAGAAGTGAAAAATTTAGGAGTTCAATCTGTGCAAAGCATTTCTGAGACCTGCGAGTTGTGCGTTGGAAATCACCCTACCGAGCAATGTCCCATCAATGCAGAATCCGTACAGTTTGTTGGTAATTACAATAGACAGCAAAACAACCCCCACTCCAATCACTACAATCCTGGATGGAAAAATCACCCAAATTTCTCATGGAGCAACAACAATAATACCCAAACCCAATATTCAGCTCCTAGGCATCAATATCCCCCAGGATTCCAAAATCAAACTCAATCACACCATCAACCCCAATCACACCAACAAGCCTCAAACCCACCTTTGCCACAACAGGAGAAAAAGCCTAGTGGGGACGAGTTATTGGCTCAATTGGTTGCACAACATAGCGCTTCGATACGGAATATTGAGCTTCAGCTTGGGCAAATTGCAAGCGCCATGAATATTCGTCCCCCTGGTGCCTTACCTAGTGACACTGAAGTTAATCCGAAAAGAGATGGAAAGGAACATTGCAAGGCTGTGACTTTGAGAAGTGGGAAGGAGCTACCGGAAGTTGTGAATGAGGTTCCAGCTGAAGCTGTGGTTGAGGTTGGGAATGGGGAGAAAGAGGAAGAAAACAGAAAAGAAGAAGAAAAGGAAAAGGAGCCAGTGCCAAAACCAGCGGGGAGCAAGCAAAGCCCTATATATCCACCATGCCCGTTTCCACAACGTCAGCAGAAATTAAAGTTGGATAAGCAATTCTCTAAGTTCTTGGAGGTTTTCAAGAAATTGCACATAAACATCCCATTCGCTGAGGCATTGGAACAAATGCCTAGTTATGTGAAGTTCATGAAAGAAATCTTGTCAAGAAAGAGAAGGCTTGAGGAGTTTGAGACGGTGGCACTAACCGAAGAATGTAGTGCTGTATTACAAAGGAAGTTACCACCAAAGTTGAAAGATCCGGGGAGTTTCACGATTCCTTGCACAATTGGTAACCAATTCTTTGGCAAGGCCCTATGTGATTTGGGGGCAAGCATCAATCTAATGCCACTCTCAATTTATCAACAGCTGGGATTAAGTGAGGCAAAACCTACAAATGTTACATTGCAACTTGCGGATAGGTCTCTCACATACCCAAGAGGCATAGTAGAAGATGTGCTTGTCAAGGTGGACAAGTTTATTTTTCCAGCGGATTTCATTGTCCTTGATTTCGAAGAAGACAGGGAGATACCTATCATCCTTGGACGCCCATTCTTAGCCACAGGCAGAACTTTGATTGATGTGCAAAAAGGAGAGCTAACCATGCGTGTCCAAGACCAAGAGGTAACTTTTAACGTTTTTAAAGCAATGAAATTTCCTAATGTGCAGGATGAATGTTTCAGGATAGACTTGATTGACGAGGCGGTGGAAGAGGTGTTCACAGCAACATATGAAGTTGACCCTTTTGAAGAATGGCTAGGAGAATCACTTGAGAGTGAACCTCTGTTTCCTAACGAGATGGTAAATGTGCTGAATGTCCCCCCACGTTTTATCAAGTTTAAGCAACTATTTGAACCGTTAGATAGACCAAGCAGCTCTAGTACCATTGCAAAATCCTCATGGGAGGAGCCACCTACTTTGGAGCTCAAACCATTGCCAATCCACTTGAGGTATGCTTATTTGGGTAATGCTAGTACTTTGCCTGTTATTGTGTCTGCTTCACTTGACGATGTGCAGGAAAACAAATTGCTAAGAGTGCTACGGGAGTACAAAATAGCCTTAGGTTGGTCCATTCCTGACATCAAGGGAATTAGCCCCGCTTTTTGTATGCACAAGATCATATTGGAAGATGAGGCCAAACCTGTGGTTGAGCATCAGCGTAGATTGAACCCCGTCATGAAGGAGGTGGTCAAGAAGGAAATTATCAAATTGCTCGATGCCGGCATCATCTATCCCATTTCAGACAGTCCATGGGTCAGTCCAGTGCAATGTGTTCCAAAGAAGGGGGGCATGACAGTGGTGTCTAATGAAAACAACGAGTTGATCCCAACTAGAACTGTCACCGGATGGAGAGTTTGCATGGACTACAGAAGGTTGAACAAGACTACGTGCAAGGATCATTTTCCGCTCCCATTCATTGATCAAATGCTAGACAGGTTGGCGGGACATGAATTCTATTGTCTCTTGGATGGATACTCGGGCTACAACCAAATTGCCATTGCCCCCGAGGATCAAGAGAAAACGACGTTCACTTGCCCATATGGGACATTTGCTTTCAGAAGAATGTCATTTGGGTTATGCAACGCACCCGCCACCTTCCAAAGATGTATGATGGCTATATTCTCTGATATGGTTGAGCAAGGATTGGAGGTTTTCATGGACGATTTCTCGGTTTTTGGAGATTCATTCGACTTATGCCTAGAAAACCTTGTGAAAGTGCTGAAACGATGTGTTGAGACAAATTTGGTGCTTAATTGGGAGAAATGCCACTTCATGGTGCAAGAAGGGATTATTTTGGGGCATAGAGTATCTTCAAAGGGGCTGGAGGTTGATAAGGCCAAGATCGAGACCATTGAGAAGCTTCCTCCACCAACCAACGTCAAGGGAATCCGTAGTTTCCTTGGACATGCTGGATTTTATAGGCGGTTTATCAAGGATTTCTCAAAAGTTGCAAAACCGCTGTGTAGTCTACTTGAGAAAGACACTCCATTTGTCTTCGACCATGCTTGTCTTGAGGCTTTTGAGTTACTAAGGAAGAAGCTTGTAAGTGCACCTATTATCGTGGCCCCGGATTGGAATCTTCCGTTTGAATTGATGTGCGACGCTAGCGACTTTGCAATTGGTGCTGTATTGGGCCATCGCAAGGACAAGGTCTTTCATGTGATATATTATGCTAGCAAGACACTAACTGGTGCTCAACTTAATTACACAACAACGGAGAAGGAATTGCTTGCTATCGTGTATGCCTTTGACAAATTTCGTGCCTATCTCATTGGCACCAAGGTCATTGTGTACACGGACCATTCTGCCATTAAGTACTTAATAGCAAAGAAGGACGCAAAGCCACGCTTGATTCGATGGGTTTTATTGCTTCAAGAGTTCGATCTTGAGATTAGAGATAAGAAGGGAACCGAGAATCAAGTGGCGGATCATTTGTCTAGGCTGGAAAATGCAGACCATGAGGCGGGAGATGATGTCATGATTAATGAATTTTTCCCGGATGAACAGCTTTTCGCCATCACACATGAGGTGCCATGGTATGCTGACTATGTCAACTATGTGGTGAGCCATGTCCTACCACCCGAGCTGAGCTATCAACAAAAAAAGAAATTCTTGCACGATGTGAAGCATTATTTCTGGGACGAACCTTTTCTGTTTAAGCAATGTGCTGACCAACTGATCCGGAAGTGCGTACCTCAATCTGAGATGGAAAGCATCTTGCAACATTGTCATGCCTCAGCTTTTGGTGGACACTATGGCGGAGAAAGAACAGCGGCGAAGGTGCTTCAATCTGATTTTTATTGGCCAACGCTGTTCAAGGACGCCCATGTGTTTGTGCTGAAATGCGATCGATGTCAAAGAGTAGGGAACATTTCCAGGCGTCATGAGATGCCACTAACCACAATCTTAGAGGTTGAGATATTTGATGTCTGGGGTATCGATTTTATGGGCCCGTTTCCCTCTTCGTTCAACAATTTGTATATCATTGTGGCTGTAGATTACGTGTCAAAATGGGTTGAAGCAGCTGCAACACCCACCAATGATGCCAAAGTTGTACTAAAGTTCCTTCGAAAAAATGTATTCACAAGATTCGGAACTCCGCGTGCAATAATTAGCGATGAAGGGTCGCACTTTTGTAACAAGAACTTTAATGCCCTTCTTGCTAAATATGGGGTAACTCACAAGATTGCCACGGCCTATCATCCTCAAACAAGTGGGCAGGTGGAGGTATCCAATAGAGAGGTGAAAAGGATTTTAGAGAAGGTTGTCAACCCGGATAGAAAGGACTGGTCATTGAAGCTTGATGACGCCTTATGGGCATATAGGACGGCATACAAAACTCCTATCGGGATGTCACCTTATCAGCTTGTGTATGGGAAAGCATGTCATCTACCGGTGGAACTTGAACACAGTGCTTATTGGGCCATCCGGAAGCTCAACTTTGATTTGAATGTAGCGGGAGAGAAACGCCTCTTACAACTCAATGAGATGGATGAGTTCCGTCTCCAGTCCTATGAGAACGCAAAGCTCTATAAGGAAAAAGTCAAGAGGTGGCACGACAAGAAGATAATCGATCGAAAGTTTGAGGTTGGACAACCCGTCCTACTTTACAATTCTCGGTTGAAGCTATTCCCCGGTAAACTCAAATCACGATGGTCAGGGCCATTCTATATCAACCGTGTTTTCCCGCATGGTGCAATTGAACTGCGGGATGAGAAGACAAACCAATTGTTCAAGGTGAACGGGCAAAGAGTTAAGCACTATTGGGGTGGCGACATCGAGCGCCAAAAGACCTCAATTAGTCTCGTTGATCTGATATGAAGGGGGTATAGTCAGGCTGAGGACTTTAACTCAAGCGCTAATTGGGAGGCAACCCAATGTTTCATTTTAATGCTTAATACTTGATTTTAAAAAAAAAAAAAAAATTCAAAAGGATGATTTTTAGTGATTAATTGTTTCTAATGTTGTTAATTTTGTTGCTACATGTAGGTATTTGTATCCAATTTTGGCAATTGAGCGTTGCGTGTCAGCGAAACGCCGATGGCACGTCAGCAGCAGCACGCCAGCAGCAGCACGCCAGCAGCACCAGGCAGGCGCCAGCGTGCGGGCGCACCAGGCGCCGCGCGCGCGCGCGCAGCAGGTGCAACGTTCGGCAGCAGGCGGGCGCAGCAGGCGGGGCGCAGCAGTTGGGCGCGCTGGGCGGCACCAGGCGCGCGCGGGCGCACAGCAGGCCGTGCGGCCGCACCTGGGCAGCTGGATGGGTTCCTTAAATCACCAATTGGCTCATTTTTTTTGTCACTCCATTTTTATATCTCTCTCCTCCCACGTCTTTGCCAACTTGCTTACAACTTACCCAAACTTAATTTTGTGATCCTTTGCATCATTTTGGCATCCAATTGCGATATCCCATCATCAATTTCACCTTCCATCTTGGATTTGAACAAAACTTTGAAGGTTTTTGAAGAATTTCTTTGGGTTTTCACAAGTTCTCCAAGATAAGGTAATAAGGGCTATAAATTTCCAATTTTTCTTGCTTGGGTGCTGTGTTTTGGTGATTTTGGTTAGCAGGTACATAGCTAGCTCCCATTGCAAGGCTTTGTGGAGGGTTCGGCCTAGTCCCCATTGCACTTACACTTGTGATTTTTTGGAGTGCACCCCAACTGTTCGACAAATTGTCTGTGAGGGAATTCTTGGCTACTTTGAGTGTTTTGCTTGCAACTCTGATCCTGATGGCCACCAAACGACATAGGGGTGAGCCTTCCTCATCCAGGGCATATGATAAGAAAAGGTTTGTCAGTGCGGAAGCCTTCGAGCGTTACCACACCACCATGGTCATAAAATCTTTGATTCCGGAACGGGGTATTCTTCCTGACACAACAAATAATTGGGGGTTGGCAGAAATAATTAGGGAACGAGGATGGGAAACTTTTGCCGCTCAGCCCGAGCCCGCGTGTATTCCTCTTGTCAGGGAATTCTACGCTAATGCATTAGAAGCTGAAAATTTTGTGGTAACGGTTAGGGGCAAGAAAGTTTCATTTGGAAAAAGGTGCATTGAAGAATACTATAACCTACCTAAAAGCCATGGTAAGGATGACCTTACTAAATGTAGACACCCAAATTTTGCGTTTCCTTCTACTAATCATGACAGGAGGGCAAAATCGTCAATTGAACCAGCTTGCGGGAGCAAAGGAGCGGGCACAAGGGCGAGCGCCCGGCACCGCCGCAATGTTTTGTGCAACCCAAGTTTACGTGACAATAAAGCCGTCTGAGGCAGGCACTTCCAAATGAGGTGGCACATCTCCCGGAAATTCCCGGACTGCAGAACACGAGCCTGTCAACGAAAACCGACGTTGCGGCACGAAAATCGAGGCGTGGCACGAAAATCGAGAAAGTCAAGCCCGCCAGCCGCGGATAGATCTGCGGCCAAGTGGGTGCGCCAGCACGAAAACCGGGAAATCAGCACTACCAGCTGAGTGCGATGGGAGGCGTGCCAGCTGGCCAGCCGCAGATCCATCTGCGGCCAGCCGCAGATAGATCTGCGGCTGGCTCTGGCCAGCCTATTTAAGCTCGGCAGCAGGCAGCATACAGGAGGTTGGGCAGTTTGCGGAAGAAGAAGAAATCAGCAGCAGTTTTAGCTCGGAAATAGAGAGAAATAGCAAAAAATTCTTGCAACAATTGAGAGAAAAAGAGAGAAATTTCCTTTGTTGTTAGATTATATCATATACATCTCATATTTCCCTCAATACACAAGTTTCTACACAATTTTGGTATCATTTGCAAGGTGAAAATCTCATTATTTTTGCAACTTCTATCATGTTATTTGGCTAAATTTAATTGAAATTTCCAAGAATATTATTGAGCAATCATGGATTAGGGATTATTGGTGAGGGTTCCATTGGAACAAAATGCTTCCTAATAACCCGAGGATATCCAATTGATAAAATTTCTAGCTTGTTTGTGATAATTTATGGGGTGTAATTTATTTAGATTGTCATTTCCGGATATCATGGTATATTAGATAAACCCGGGTTGGTTAGTTATGTAATATTCATTTTGTAGGCATGTATTAATTTCGTGTGAGCCTAGGAAATGCGACCCCGAGGTCCAAATCCGATGATGGACGTTTTGATGTATGTGATAGATTCAAGATGCTCGTTTTGTAACATGTAATCTTTGGGCCTTAAAACGACGCCAAGGCGGGAATCGTGTTTAAGGCCCCGAAATAGTGAAATTTGTGATTGTTGGCGTTCGGGGATATTTTGATGGCTTACATGCCCATGGATAGCCCCGACGCGTGTTTTTATGCTTGAATTTGATTCATGATACGAAATTGATTTCAAAGCTGAATGATAAGATTTTCATAAAATCAATCAAAGTAGGATATTCGAATCACGAGGTTAAAATTTGAGAAACGTTAATGAATGTCGATTCCTATCTAACGAGAAAGCTAAAGAAAAAATCGTTTTCCAAAACATCACACGAAATGATTTTATAAATAATTGACGTTTTATTAAATCTTTGTGCATAGGGTGAAAGAGATCCTAGAAATTGCCTATCATTTTATGAAAGCAACGTATAGATCTCGATTCCTATTTTGACGAAGGTTTAAAACTCTTGTTTTTGTTAAACGACACTTAATGAAAATCCCATAGTTTTGGGACAATTAAAATCAAACCTTTCTCATAAAGAATAAAGCTTTCTCGTGTATATCGAAAAGACATTCCGAAGCGTTCTCAAATTAAAGCACGATCTTCCCTAAAATCCAAATGACTCTTTCATACAAATTCACCACAACATTCACATAGGCACACATACACACACACACACGCGCACCTACACACACCCATTCATGAATTAAAGGATAGGAAAGCATCAAGATTGCGGTAACCGTGTTTCACGGAAGTCGAGGGGTGCCTAACACCTTCCCCTCACTTAAGCAAGCTCCCGAACTCTATGAATCTCGATTCGCAGACTAGTTAATTCGGAGTCACACATGAGCCAGCGATTTATAAAAAACGAAAACTCGGATGAGTTGGTACATCCATTTCAAATATACCAACTGGCGACTCTGGTTAATTGGCTCATCATAAAACACGATCTTTCAAAACCCCGTCGACATCAATGCCGACCTTTTCCAAAGCATCATTAAATCAAAGGGCTAAAATTGGAAAAGACTAAAAGACCAAAAGAGAAGAGAAAACCCGGCGTCGACAGCTGGCGACTCTGCTGGGGAAATTAAAGGGCTTAAGCCGCGTTCAAATCTTGATGCTATTCTATCCTTTAAAAATTCATGAATATGTGTGTGCATGCGATATTTTGATCTTTTGTGTTTTTGTTGTGCGAATGCGTGTTTCGTCCAATGAATGAATGATTGAATGGAATGGCTTTACTTCAAAGTAATCATTTGCATACGGTGAGGACGATGAATGTGAATGTATGTTGAGATTGTACCTCCTCCTGAGGCGAACCCGTCGGTTGCTTATTACTGGACTCGATGGGGCTGCTCCCCGGAGATGGCTCAGGAAACGCACCACTCAAATCCGCTCCAATCGAAAGGGCTCAAACGAGTAGATTGCGAAGATTTGGGAACCTTCATGCCGAAAAGCCCGTGAGAGTAACCCTAGGGTAGGTCAGCCTCTGATAAACCCAACGCAGGAAAAGTCTCTTCATGCCCTTTTACGTTTATGCGTATAAATGTCATAATCCCATTGCAAAATATTCATATATGCTTCCCCTTTATGACAAAAGAAAATACTAACCTCTGTGTTTTGCAGGGAACGACCCAGGAAGCATAATAAATTGTATCTAGCATGCAGTGTCTCAATAAAGGACCGCTAACGTGTTGTTTTGCAGAAAAAGATTAAAAAACCCCAAAACACAAAAAAGTTATAGCTTTAGCATACATCCACATGTTTTATTTCCCAGGACTAAACTTCGAACCATTGTCTCTGTAGGATTGCTCCTCAAACCCGTTCGCAGTCTAAGAAAGCCCAGGCCTCTACCTCTGAAATGGCTGATCTTCCCAATCATAGTTCCATATCTCGGGAGGAGTTTGATGATTTTAAAAGACAGATGATGGAAATGGCCACAATGTTAAAGGAACAGTTCTTAATCAGACAAGATCCGGTAAACCAGGGATCGCATAATATTCCACCACCAGGGGATGATCAGAATCCTCCTAAAAGTGTTGTAAACCTGGGTAAGGATGACCAACCCCGACTCAAGGACGAGCCAGTCATCCCAAGGCCCATTCCCATACATAGCAGGACAGTGATTACTATCCCAGAAGAAGGGGACAATGACGACCTTCGGAGAAAAATAAAACACATGGAGGAAACCATCCAATCTCTAAAGGGCATAGGCTCCCTGGGCAGGGTTAATTACTCAGATCTGTGTGTTTTCCCCGGGGCCAGATATCCAGAAAAGTTCAAAGTTCCCGAGTTTGAAAAATACAATGGAAAGGGAGACCCCTATACACACTTGAAAATCTACATTGGAGAACTCGGGTCTTATGCCGAAGACGAGGGGTTAAGAATGCAGCTATTTCAGAAAAGCTTAACAGGGGAGGCAAGAATCTGGTATGCTCGCCTCGACAACGCCCGAATCCACAACTGGGAGGAATTGGCCCATACTTTCTTAACCCAATACAGCTTTCAGGCCCAGATGGCTCTTGACAGGTACCAAATGACAAAGGTTAAAAAACAGCCTAGGGAATCCTTTAGGGAATATGCGCAAAGATGGAGGGGCATGGCTGCCCAGGTAACTCCCCCGATGAGCGAATCAGAGATGGTAATGACCTTTGTAGACATTCAGGAGGCACCGTATTATGAGCGGGTCATCTCGGGGATTGGAAGACCCTTTGCTGAAATGATTAAACATGGAGAGATGGTTGACATGGGGTTGAAATCGGGTAAAATCCGGGATCTTACTGCTTTAGAAACTGCTGCCGAGCAAATACAGAATGGAAACTATGGCAGCACTTCCCGGAGAGTCCAAAAGAGGAAGGAAGAGGATGTCTCCCTCATCCTACAAGGGTCGTCCAGTAAAGCAGAAAGCCATCTTCCGGTACAGGCACCGAGGGGAGGGCCACCCCGACAGCCCAATTTCTCAGATCAAAGAGCAGAGGGGCGAAGAAGATATGAGGCCTCGCAAAACCGAGTATTCACCCCGCTCGGGGAGCCGCTTGAACGAGTATTAGCGGTATTGGTAGCCCAAAAGAAGATTGTTGGTTTGGCACCCCTCGAGTGACCCAAAGGGTAGAAGGTTTGACCCGAGCAAGCGGTGTGCATACCACTCCAGTTCCCCTGGCCATGATACACAGGATTGCTGGACGTTAAAGCATCGAATCCAAAACCTGATTGACAGTGGAGAGATTGTGGTGGAACAGCCGGATTCCCCGAATGTTAAGGCAAATCCCCTGCCAAGACATGATGGAGGGGGAGTCAATGCGACGGAGGCAAATGAGGCGGGGGAGCCGCCAAGGTTGAACTATGTGCAGAAAGTTGAGGAGATGATAAATGTGATACATGACCATGGGAGTGCGAGGGTAACGCCCATCAAGTTGATAGGGGTAAGTACGAATAACATAGAGGGACCTATCAAGTTGACAGCCCCGAGGCCCATCATCTTTGCAGCAAGGCCGCAGCTCCCCATCGGTAGTCTGAAAACTGTACCATGGAATTATGGGGGAATACCAGAGGAAGCGGCCAGTTGTGCTTCCGTGACGACCAAGGGGAACCCCTTATATCTTCCCGGGCGAGTCCTTGAGAGCCAAAAGAGAAAAAATGAAGAGGTTTCCGAGGAAAGGGCCATAGAGTTTTTGAAAAGGATGGATCACCCGGAAATGAGGGGGATCCAGATTTTAAATGAGGAATCAACCCTAACATCAGTCATGGACTTGGTGTTGTCATCCAGTGAGCATTGCAAAACCATGATGAAGGTTCTGGAGGAGGCATTTGTGTCCAAAGAAATTAGTGAGGAGGGTTTCGGCCAGCTGATAGGCCACTTATTGGAAACCGATGCAATATCCTTTACGGATGAGGACATTCCCAAAGAGGGAAGGGGGCACCGAAAACCGCTACACATCGCGGTAATCTCCTCAGGATATGTCATGAATGGGGTGCTGATCGACGGGGGATCGGCATTGAATATATGTCCTCTCAGCACGCTGAAGAAAATGAACATCAGTCTCAAGCGCCTACGGGCCAGTCATGTGGTGGTTCGGGCTTTTGACGGATCCCGGAGGGATACCATCGGAGAGATAGAATTGCCAGTGGAGATAGGGCCCTGTACTTTTGATATATCCTTCCAAGTCCTAGATATTACGGCAAGCTACAACCTGCTGTTAGGGAGGCCGTGGATACACATGGCCGGGGCAGTTCCCTCCACGCTCCACCAACAAAATCAAGTTGATCATCGATGGGAATCTTGGTAACAATCTCGGCCGAATGTGATGACCTTTCTCCTCCCAGGAGTGGCCTACCAGTAATCAATGTGGATGAGTCAGCGGCGCCTGCCAGCTTTCAAGCATTAGAGATTAGCACTCCCCATTATAGATGCCTGGGAGCTCCAGCTGTGAAACCAAGGGTCTCTCCGGAACTCACCTTTGTGGCAAAGGAAATGATTAAAATGAACTTCCAACCTGGACAGGGACTAGGGAAAAGCAGTCAGGGAATCACCAAACCCATCCACCTACCACAGCAGATAGGCAAAGCAGGATTGGGATACCATGTGGGCGCAGTGCGGGGACACCGTCAGGGTGCGACTCCGATTCGACTAGTTGGCAGTCCAGCGACCAAAGCCGACAATGAGCAGGGGATCAGCGGACCTGTGATTGGGGCAGGGAATGAAGAGTTAACCCCCACACATAGTGAGTCGGCCCGGAGGGAAAGTTTCCTGCAGGAGGTCGCAAAAGAGTTTGAAACCAAATGCTACATCCCCGGACAATCAACAAGCAGTAAGGAGGGGACGAATATTATCATACCACCGGGAGCCCAACAAGTTGTGCCTGTCATCGATTAGGCAGGACTGATTATTCCTGGAGAGGGTATGGAGGAGAACTCAGGCGACGTATCCGTAATCATCGGGGAGGTGTCCGATGTGAGGACCTCTTTCATCCAGCGCATTTCAGCTGACCGGACCATCAACAATTGGACCCAGAAACCAGTGATATCCAAACAGGGGTAAAGCTCGACGTCAGGGTGGTTGACCCCAGATGATGGGGGAATGAAGAAGTTTTATTTTGTTGTTGTTTTATTTCTGCATAATTGTGTCGTTTCTGCGTGTTATTTGAAATTGCGATCGTCGTGAAAAATGACTTATATATGACAAGTATTTTGTTTTATGTCAGGTGTACCAATTTGAGTATTCCTTGCCTAACAAACGATCTTTCAAATTTGAATGGTGATTATGATTTTGACATTGAGCTGGATTTCGATTTGATGGGCATTGAGCAAGACGAGACAGATTACGACGACGCACCTGATGAGATCAAAGGATGGGTCGAAGATAAACCCAAACCCAATTTGGACCAAACCATCACCGTTGATATTGGAACCCCTGACAACCCAAAAGAACTCAAGATAGGGACAGACCTTAACCCCAGCCAAAAAAGCAGAAATAATTGAGTTACTAAGCCAATATGAGGATGTCTTTGCCTGGTCGCACGAGGATATGATCGGATTGTCCACCGACATTGTGGTGCACCGGTTACCCATCAAGGAGGGTTTCAGGCCTGTCAAGCAGAAACTAAGAAAGTTGAAACCTGAGTGGAGCTTAAAAGTGAAGGAAGAGATCATCAAAACAGTTCAGGGCGGGAATCATTATGGTATCCACTTATCCTGAATGGTTATCCAATGTGGTCCCGGTAGCTAAGCCTGGAGGAAAGGTGAGGGTATGTGTAGACTACAGAGATCTAAACAAGGCCAGTCTCAAGGACAACTTCCCGGTGCCTTTCATACACATCCTGGTAGATAACACAGCCCAGTACGAAATGTATTCTTTTGTGGATTGCTTTGCGGGGTATCATCAGATAATGGTGGCGGAAGAAGACCGGGAAAAGACCGCATTCATCACCCCCTGGGGCACTTTCTGCTATAGACGACTGGCTTTCGGTCTCACAAATGCAGGGGCTACTTATCAGAGGGCCATGATGGCCTTGTTCCACGATATGATGCACAAGGAGATAGAGGTCTACGTGGACGACATTATTGTGAAATCGAAGGTAGAGTCCGATCATATAACTCATCTCAAAAAGCTATTCAATCGGCTCAGAAAGTATAATTTGAAACTCAATCCAGCCAAGTGTGCTTTCGGAGTGCAGTCAGGTAAGCTCTTGGGATTCCTGGTTAGTGATCGGGGCATTGAGTTGGATCCAGCAAAGATTAAGGCCATTGTGGATATGCCAGCACCTCGCACAGAGAAGGAGATAAGGGGATTCCTGGGGAGAGTAAACTTCATCAGCCGTTTTATATCTCACTTGACGACTACATGTGAGCCGATTTTTAAATTGTTAAGAAAGGGTGCTTCCCAAGATTGGAATGAGCAGTGTCAGAGGGCTTTTCAGATCATTAAGAAACAACTGACGGAGGCACCAGTGCTGGTACCCCCCCCCGAAGGATGGGATCCCTTTGTTTATGTATATATCCGTCAACACCATCGCGATGGGATGTATGTTGGGACAGAAAAATAAGGCGGGTAAAGAGCAGGCCATCTATTACCTCAGCAAAAGATTTAGCCAATGTGAGCAGAATTACACTCCCATCGAGAAGACTTGTTGTGCTCTGGCCTGGGCCGCAGGGAGATTACAGCACTACCTCCATGGGCATACAACGTACCTGATATCAAGAATGGATCCCCTAAAATATATTTTTGAAAGGCCCATGCTGAATTGTCGACTCTCAAGATGGCAGTTGATTTTACAACAGTTTGACATGGTGTACGTGACCCAGAAGGCCATGAAAGGGCAGGGAATTGCAGATCAGTTGGCAGAAAAACCCCGTCAGGAGGGACGGAGCCTTTAGAAACTCCTCTTCCGGGCGAGGATATATTTTGGGTATCGCACGAAAAATGTGATGACGAGGGACAATTCTGGAAGCTGTATTTTGATGGTGCCATGAATGCCGAGGGGGCAGGAGCCGGAGCGGTCCTAGTCTCTATCACCGGAGAACAATATCCCGTGGCCACTAAACTTCGTTTCAGCAATTCGAACAACACCGCTGAATACGAGGGGTGTATCTTGGGACTCCGATTGGCCCGTGACATGGGAGTAAAAAGACTAGCGGTGTTCGGGGATTCAGAATTGGTAATCAGACAAGCAATCGGGGTATACAACACTAAGGAGCTTCGGTTACTTCCATACCATCGTTGTGTCACCCAGCTTATGCAAGAGTTCGAAGATATCGCCTTCCGCCATATTCCTCGGGGACGAAATGATTTTGCCGATGCATTGGCGACTTTGGCTTCCTTAATCCACGTGATCAAGAGTAGGGACAGTCCACAGATTGAGATCACCGTACAGAATGCCCCGGCATATGAGGAAAATGTGGCAGTGTTATCAAACGAGGTGGTGTTGACGAGGCAGCCCTGGTATCACGACATAAGGGAATATCTGCGAGACAGATCCCTTCCCGATCAGGCAAATCGGACTGAAAGGATGAGAATTCAAAAGATGGCGATGAAGTTTTACCTGAGTGGCGATTCACTTTACAAAAGGGATGCTGGGTTGGGACTGTTGCAGTGCGTAGATGAAACACAGGCCCGAAAGATTATGAATGAAATACATGGTGGAGTGTGTGGGCCCCATATGAGTGGACCGATGCTTGCCAAAAAGATCTTGAGGACAGGGTATTATTGGTTAACGCTGAAGGCCGATTGCGATGATCATGTCAAACGGTGTTATCAATGCCAGGCGCACGGTAATGTGATCCATACACCTCCCAATGAACTGCACTGTATGACCTCCCCATGGCCATTTTCAATGTGGGGAATGGATGTAATCGGACCAATAGAGCCCAAAGCAAGCAACGGGCACCGATTCATTTTCGTCATGATCGATTATTTCACCAAATGGGTAGAGGCAGCTTCTTTCCCTAAAGTAACTCAGGAGGTCATCGTCAACTTCGTCAGGAATAATGTCATTTGCCGATATGGGCAACCTGAGGTTGTGGTCTCCGACAATGCCAAGAATTTAAACAACGCCCTCATGAAGGAACTGTGTGACCAGTTCAAGATTAAGCATCTCAATTCCGTCATTTACCGTCCTAAGATGAATGGGGCAGTGGAGGCTGCAAATAAAAACATCAAGAAGATCATGGCGAAAATGTCTGCTAATCATCGGGGATGGCCGGATCTGTTACCCCTCACCCTGCTGGCATACCGAACATCAACGCGTACTTCTACAGGGGCAACCCCTTACGCTTTGGTGTATGGAATGGAGGCTGTTCTACCAGTTGAGGTTGAGATGGCGTCCCTCAGAATAGTGATCGACGCTCAGATAAGCGAGGAGGATTGGATGCAAAGTCGATATGACCAATTGGCCCTGATTGATGAAAGGAGAGTGGCTGCCGTTTGGCATGGTCAGCTATATCAACAGAGGATCTCTCGATCGTACGATAAAAAGATAAGACTTCGGAAGTTCAAGGAAAATGATTTGGTGTTGAAAAGAGTCATGCCTTGTCAAGACGAAGCCAAGGGGAAGTTTGCCCCAAGCTGGGAAGGGCCATTTGTGATCAAGAAAGTGCTATCCGGAGGAGCCCTCATATTGCAAGAAATGGATGGTGAGGTATTTCCACAACCCCTCAATTCTGACTCGGTGAAGCGGTTCTACGCTTAAATCATCAGTTCCTTTTTCCCCTGAGAGCGAACTACGTAGGACCTGATCTCCCAACTTGTGGGGGTACGTAGGCAGCCATCATGGCGCGGTCCGATCCTTTAAAAAATAATCCTTTCCCCAACCAAAACCAATTTTTCGATAGCCTGATAAAACCTTCCTACACCCTCAAAACCTTCCCGAAACCAACTGCCTGACCAGTTTCATCCCAGAATACATACCCTGATCCAACCCAAACAGTTATCCAAAATCTGAGATTCAATCCGACGAAATCAAAAGGTGTGCGGCAATATCTGTCAAATCTCCATCAAGTCTTGAGGAAAGAAAGAAGGCGAAATGTCAAAATCATGGTCAGTTGGATAAAATGATGATCCAATGGAGGGCAATGATACGACAAAAGGGGAAAATGGCTAAATTTAAACGCATGTCTATATATATAAGTCGTTTTATTACAAGATTTCTCTTTCAATAACTGATGAAACCAACATAGTCTATGCAGGAAATAAAATAATCTACAAATCTGAAACTAGCCGGAGCCGGATGGACAGGGTGGTGGATAGATCTGAAGCATCAGCATCTCCTGCAATCTGCTGCCCCATCATATCAATACGATCCAGTAAAGCAGTAGCTCGGCTGACAGTCCCAAAATGAGCATCTACCACTGCCCTGGTCTGAAATACAATGGCCTCTCTATCAGCAATGGCAGCGTCTCTAGCCCGAATGGCCTCATCTCTCTCGGCAAGGGCGGCATCCCTCTCGGCTTCAGTAGTAATTAGGGCCAGGCGGAGTCGGGAATCCTCAGCGACCCGACTCGGGGCAGAATCGGCTGAAATGGAATGGTCTGCGGTATCTTCTGTGAAAATCACTCCAGAGTCATCAAAGGCCCCCGTCCGATTCAAACTAGCCGAATCCAGGTCTCCACGCAACCACTGTACGTAGGCAAATGTCTGGATGTGACAGCTCGCACTATATTCGGCAAAGATCCTGCGATCCCAAAGCTCGTATACCTGCAATAGATCCCTCTCTGTACAGGATGATATAAGGAATCGGTATGCGGCTGCACCCGCGAAGGGGTGTAAATCCTGTGTCTGATCAAACTGCCCCATAACCGCCAGGGGATGATAGGTCGTCACGCCCCTTAACCCAGCAATGGGAATGAAATCCATGCCAGGCACATGAGTCAAGAAGCTCATGAAGGAGCAATAGCCCGAGTAAACCAATAGATGAAAGGGGTCCTCAATGATAGACAAAAATGATGTCCAGGAGGCCACATCAGTACAACTCGCGGGACGAAGCGAAAACTGCGTGGTTATGTCATGGCTGAAGCAAAACCCTTGGCGACGGAAATGGCCGATGGGACTAAGATGACTCATGAACCACATGTACAATAAGGTCGAACTCCCTCTGAAGAATCTCCCTCGGAAGGACTGGCAATATGTGGCCGACATATAGGTATCCGCCAATATCATGGGGAGAATGGTGTGATCCTCCTGAAGGGCCCGAACGGCCGCAACAATCCGCATGTCCAAATGATCGGGTCCTGCAGGCAAATACAAAACTGAGATGACACAGGCCATCAGGACATCTACTCTTAAGGCGCCCCAGCGCTCCTCGGACACGGAAAAATCACCGAGGAAAAGTCGAAAAACCGTCAGGTGAGCCAAATCGGTCAATGAAGAACTGAAGGGGAACCATATGGTCTGATGTGATTACCGGTAATAGGACAGCCCTCCGCAAACCGGTAAAAGTCAAGAATTGACGGCGCATGGAACCAACGGTAACCCTAGCACAGGGACCATCCAACGGCAAGCCGGTGAAGCGAGCATATTCCTCAAGGGTGGGGGTCAGCTCTACTGTCCCAAACCTAAACACCTGACGGGCAGGGGCCCAATAGCTCAGAAGACCATCCACAAAACCCGCTGGCACCCGGAAGGTTAATAAGGACCAAGAATGTCCCAAAAGACCATCTACGATAACCCTATCTGCCGGCAGTAGACTGTCCAACCAGCGGAAGAGGCTGCCAACCAACCCTGTGGGGGGAGTGGAATCCAAACGAACCACGGCATCTGAGGACGACATCTGTGAAAAAATAGTATCAAAAAGACTGTACAGGGGTCATTCTCTACCCATAAATAAAAATCATGCATCATACAGTTAATAATAAAACAGGTGAATCCCATAAAATGAAAAGAAAACTGTGCATAAATAAATAAATGAGTTCAGTACATAGTGCATAAAGGAAAAAGAAATCTAAGCAGGTGCCGGTACAAAAGGCCCTATCCTATCCTGGTCTAGATAAAATCAGTATCATCTATGAAAGCAGGATCCTCGAACTGATCCCCTGGAGTCGCCGAGCTCGGAGGACCAAAGTTCATATCAGGAATGTAGGGATGCGCTGTGGCATCAGATGAACTCGGGCCTGCATCATAACCCGCACCGTCAGGATCGTAGGTGTAAGCCTCCTCCGGGGCCCGGCCCAACCCTCGAATAAACAGCGACAACTGATCTACCTGACGGGTCAATGAGGCGATCTGCTCAGCGTGGGTAGGGGTCCGAACACAGGCAGCCCAATCGGTCATCGTCACCGAGCCTGGAACCATGTCCCCAAGGAAGAAAGTGGCCCGAGTCTGAGGACCGATGGTACGGGGCACCCACCATGTACGGAATGCATCACTCGTAGTGGGACCTGTGGAAAGCATCCGACCATCCTCCCCGGCAAGCATGATCTCCGAGGGCTGAGAATCCAACGGCCAGAAAGTAGTGAAAGAAAGGGAGTGCGGGATGCGGATCTCCCCAGTGACGCATCTGAATGCGCGCTCTCCCAGATACATCACCCAGCCTCCAACACTCTGCAAAGTGAGGCGACGGGTAGAAAGCTCGAACTCCGGGCCGGAAGGATGCCCGTCAGCAAACCCCACAGTCAGATGCTCGGAGAGGTAGGGAATCCAGACGACGTCGGCAGCCGTGATCAACTCCAGCTGAATACGACAATGTGCAAAGCTGCCCGACACGGGGACCTCCTCCAGAGTACTGTGATGCCATCGCCGACCCCGAGGATAAGTGTCCGGGCCCAGAGTAGTGATAGGCCTCAGACATGGCAGCCGCTCGTAAGCCCAGAACTGTGAATAGAAACAAGACAGGGCATGAGTCACTATCAAATACAGAAAAGAGATGAAAGGAAAAGAAACACAGTGAGAGAGAGGAGGAAGGGACTCACCAACAGAAAATGGTAGAAGCCGAGCCAGGCATCAGTCTGTCCCTCTGAGCGTAGACGCATGCCGTGGAGGAAATATGCAAAGGTGAATGACCCCCAGTCATAATCACCGATGCGGTCCACATCTCTGACCGCTCCTACGACGCTGAAATGAATGGTGGAGGAGTTGTTCCCCAGAAAACAACCCCTCATGATGGTCAGGAACAGGCGTCGTAGCAGAATGTCCCTGGTGCCCTGATCTGCTGGAATAGGCAGCGCATAGAGACCCCCGACTGCATCGACTGCCAAGGCACCAGATCGGATACTGCGGGCCTTAAATACCCGGTCCTCAGCAGCGAAGCCCAGCAAAGCTCGAACCTCCACAGGAGTGATATCAAGATCCAAGGGGACGCGGGACCCGGTAAACTCAATGCCAGTAATGTACCGCCAGTCCCATGGGGTCAACACGACCTCGCAGTCGAGGAGATGAAGAGACTGCGTCTGGTGGAACCATCGCTCGGATAAAGCCCTCATGTAACCCCAGGGGCACTGGCGGGGGATGATAGTGAAGAAATGTCGAAAGCCCCAAGAGTCCACCATCGCCCGATAATCAATGTGCAGGGCCGCGTAAAGGGAGTAGATGTTGAACCAGTTGCCCCTCGGCTGGGTAAACTCGGGTACCTGGGGCAAATCACCAAGGGGTCAATCCGGATAAAAGGAGAATGGAGAAATTGAGAATGAAATCAGAATGGAGCTGAAATATACCTCGTTAGCCACGAGAGATGCCGAGGGGTGACGACTGAGATCCCGACCCAAAAGATCGGGTATCTGCACAGAGGCGCCAGAAGGAGCCTGATGAGTAGATGGAGCCGGTGTGCTGGAGGATGGCCCCTCTGCCGCGACCTCCGGAGGGACAGCCTCCTCAACGTCCGGGTGATCAGGACGGATGACAGACTCCGCCAAGCGACGAGCCTGACGGGTACGAGGGGGAATAGGGGCAGGTGCAGCCCTACGACGGCGAACACCCGAAGTCCGAGAGGCGGAGGAGCTACTGGGCGCATCACGATCCATAGCTGGAATAGAACGGGCGAGAAAGAAGGTAAGTTTCCTTTTAAAATTTATGTAATGAACATTCTAAATTTTCATCATATGATTAATGCAACATGATGCATATTACACAAAAAAAAAAAAAAAAAAAAAAAAAAATAATAATAATAATAAAAAAATAAAAATAAAAAAAATCGGCAGAGTTCCGTTTGTAAATTGAACATCCCAGGCATAAGCCAAACGTGTTTTTCATCAATCAAAGCCTCAAACAGATTTGAATTGCATTCATATATGTAATTACAGCATGTAATGCATGATTTTATTGCAGTAAAGGAATAACAATATGTGGGACCGCCTCATGAACATAAAATAGGACTCACATAATTGATACATAGCATGTATATATGATGGTACATTACATAACATTGTAAAGCATACATTTTATCTCTAAACATGCAAATAGTCAAATGTATAGCAAAACATTGACGAAATTGAAAAGTGACCGGTCAAAGTGTTACCTGTAGCGTGTAGATCAATCCTACCGGAACAGTTTTTGCAGGAAAGTTGAAAAAATCGACAAAAAGCCCTTGCGAACAAGAAAGATCGAGAGAATCTCTTTGGATTACAAGTTGAAAGTGACAGATCTGGAGGAGCCGCGTTGGATTTAAGGCCCGATCATGGCCGCAGATGTATCTGCGGCTGGCCGCAGATCCATCTGCGGCTGGCCCTGGTGGGTCCCGCCTTGCTCCCTTGCAGCCATTTGACGTGTTAAGTGACGCGATGGGTGACCGGCGACGATACCCGGCCCCGACGAGACGATCGACCGGCGACGATAACCGGCGATCATGAGATGGATGTCCGGCGATGATAACCGGCTCCGACAAGATAACCAACCGGCGACGATAACCGGGGGTTATGCGATGGGAGACCGGCGACGATACCCGGCCCCGACGAGACGATCGACCGGCGACGATAACCGGCGATTATGAGATGGATGTCCGGCGACGATAACCGGCTCCGACAAAATAACCAACCGGCGACGATAACCGGGGGTTATGCGATGGGTGACCGGCGACGATACCCGGCCCCGACGAGACGATCGACCAGCGACGATAACCGGCGATCATGAGATGGATGTCCGGCGACGATAACCGGCTCCGACAAGATAACCAACCGGCGACGATATCCGGGGGGGGGTTATGCGATGGGAGACCGGCGACGATACCCGGCCCCGACGAGACGATCGACCGGCGACGATAACCGGCGATTATGAGATGGATGTCCGGCGACGATAACCGGCTCCGACAAAATAACCAACCGGCGACGATAACCGGGGGTTATGCGATGGGTGACCGGCGACGATACCCGGCCCCGACGAGACGATCGACCGGCGACGATAACCGGCGATCATGAGATGGATGTCCGGCGACGATAACCGGCTCCGACAAGATAACCAACCGGCGACGATAACCGGGGGTTATGCGATGGGTGACCGGCGACGATACCCGGCCCCGACGAGACGATCGACCGGCGACGATAACCGGCGATCATGAGATGGATGTCCGGCGACGATAACCGGCTCCGACAAGATAACCAACCGGCGACGATAACCGGGGGTTATGCGATGGGTGACCGGCGACGATACCCGGCCCCGACGAGACGATCGACCGGCGACGATAACCGGCGATCATGAGATGGATGACCGGCGACGATAACCGGCTCCGACAAGATAACCAACCGGCGACGATAACCGGGGGTTACGAGATGGGTGACCGGCGACGATACCCGGCCCCGACATGACGATCGACCGGCGATGATAACCGGCGATCACGAGATGGATGACCGGCGACGATAACCGGCTCCGACAAGATAACCAACCGACGACGATAACCGGGGGTTACGAGATGGGTGACCGGCGACGATACCCGGCCCCGACATGACGATCGACCGGCGACGATAACCGGCGATCACGAGATGGATGACCGGCGACGATAACCGGCTCCGACAAGATAACCAACCGGCGACGATAACCGGGGGTTACGCGATGGGTGACCGGCGACGATACCCGGCCCCGAACGAGACGATAGATTGAAGGAGTGAACCCAAAGACTAACGAACACGGTCAAGGGGTTGATACATTGACACTCTTACGAATGTCTTGCATACATTGCATCTTATGTTGCATCATAAGCTATATGTGTGAGGCATCATGTATGCACTGTCATTCTTACACACTGTCATTCATGCATCGAGTGTCTATTCTTTATCCTGTTCATTTCATTTATCATTTCATAAACATGATAAAGAGGGGCAGCTGTAGACACCCAAATTTTGCGTTTCCTTCTACTAATCATGACAGGAGGGCAAAATCGTCAATTGAACCAGCTTGCGGGAGCAAAGGAGCGGGCACAAGGGCGAGCGCCCGGCACCGCCGCAATGTTTTGTGCAACCCAAGTTTACGTGACAATAAAGCCGTCTGAGGCAGGCACTTCCAAATGAGGTGGCACATCTCCCGGAAATTCCCGGACTGCAGAACACGAGCCTGTCAACGAAAACCGACGTTGCGGCACGAAAATCGAGGCGTGGCACGAAAATCGAGAAAGTCAAGCCCGCCAGCCGCGGATAGATCTGCGGCCAAGTGGGTGCGCCAGCACGAAAACCGGGAAATCAGCACTACCAGCTGAGTGCGATGGGAGGCGTGCCAGCTGGCCAGCCGCAGATCCATCTGCGGCCAGCCGCAGATAGATCTGCGGCTGGCTCTGGCCAGCCTATTTAAGCTCGGCAGCAGGCAGCATACAGGAGGTTGGGCAGTTTGCGGAAGAAGAAGAAATCAGCAGCAGTTTTAGCTCGGAAATAGAGAGAAATAGCAAAAAATTCTTGCAACAATTGAGAGAAAAAGAGAGAAATTTCCTTTGTTGTTAGATTATATCATATACATCTCATATTTCCCTCAATACACAAGTTTCTACACAATTTTGGTATCATTTGCAAGGTGAAAATCTCATTATTTTTGCAACTTCTATCATGTTATTTGGCTAAATTTAATTGAAATTTCCAAGAATATTATTGAGCAATCATGGATTAGGGATTATTGGTGAGGGTTCCATTGGAACAAAATGCTTCCTAATAACCCGAGGATATCCAATTGATAAAATTTCTAGCTTGTTTGTGATAATTTATGGGGTGTAATTTATTTAGATTGTCATTTCCGGATATCATGGTATATTAGATAAACCCGGGTTGGTTAGTTATGTAATATTCATTTTGTAGGCATGTATTAATTTCGTGTGAGCCTAGGAATGCGACCCCGAGGTCCAAATCCGATGATGGACGTTTTGATGTATGTGATAGATTCAAGATGCTCGTTTTGTAACATGTAATCTTTGGGCCTTAAAACGACGCCAAGGCGGGAATCGTGTTTAAGGCCCCGAAATAGTGAAATTTGTGATTGTTGGCGTTCGGGGATATTTTGATGGCTTACATGCCCATGGATAGCCCCGACGCGTGTTTATGCTTGAATTTGATTCATGATACGAAATTGATTTCAAAGCTGAATGATAAGATTTTCATAAAATCAATCAAAGTAGGATATTCGAATCACGAGGTTAAAATTTGAGAAACGTTAATGAATGTCGATTCCTATCTAACGAGAAAGCTAAAGAAAAAATCGTTTTCCAAAACATCACACGAAATGATTTTATAAATAATTGACGTTTTATTAAATCTTTGTGCATAGGGTGAAAGAGATCCTAGAAATTGCCTATCATTTTATGAAAGCAACGTATAGATCTCGATTCCTATTTTGACGAAGGTTTAAAACTCTTGTTTTGTTAAACGACACTTAATGAAAATCCCATAGTTTTGGGACAATTAAAATCAAACCTTTCTCATAAAGAATAAAGCTTTCTCGTGTATATCGAAAAGACATTCCGAAGCGTTCTCAAATTAAAGCACGATCTTCCCTAAAATCCAAATGACTCTTTCATACAAATTCACCACAACATTCACATAGGCACACATACACACACACACACGCGCACCTACACACACCCATTCATGAATTAAAGGATAGGAAAGCATCAAGATTGCGGTAACCGTGTTTCACGGAAGTCGAGGGGTGCCTAACACCTTCCCCTCACTTAAGCAAGCTCCCGAACTCTATGAATCTCGATTCGCAGACTAGTTAATTCGGAGTCACACATGAGCCAGCGATTTATAAAAAACGAAAACTCGGATGAGTTGGTACATCCATTTCAAATATACCAACTGGCGACTCTGGTTAATTGGCTCATCATAAAACACGATCTTTCAAAACCCCGTCGACATCAATGCCGACCTTTTCCAAAGCATCATTAAATCAAAGGGCTAAAATTGGAAAAGACTAAAAGACCAAAAGAGAAGAGAAAACCCGGCGTCGACACTAAATATGGGGCCGACAAGCCCGACTGGGATGCAGTGATTGCAACATTATGCAAACCCGGTGCTCGTTGGGCTACGACAAGGGGAGAGCCGGTGCATTTTCGCCAAGGCGACTTAAGCAAATATGGGAAAGCATGGTTATACTTCATCAATGCAAAGCTATGGCCGACCACACACGCAACTCAAGTAATTCCAATGCGGGCCCTTATCCTATTTTGTTTGGTCACTGGGCGGAGCATTTGTGTGGGCCGGTTGATTCGGAACTCAATTCTTCAGTTTGTTAATGGGAAGTCTTCAGGCGGGTTGCCACACCCATCCCTAATCTGCGGGTTGTGCATGAGGGCCAAAGTTAAGGTGCAAGCTCACGAGTTAGTTCAACAACCACTCACACCCATTGACAGCCTAGCTATTGGCCTTTACAAGGTCTGGATGGGGGCGGCACCGGAGCCACATGGAGCTGGGTTTTTACCGTTAGTTCAGCCTCACGAGCCCGAGGCACGTGTCGGAACCCCACCACCAAGCACTGCGCACACCGAGGTGCCTCGCTCTTCTATGGACCTACTTATTGCTGAGCTGCGGGAGCTTCGTCGTGAAAATCAGGCGATGAGGGCCGAAATACAACAGAACGAGCAGGCGAGGCGAGACTGTGGGACGAGCAGGAGCGGGAGCGTGAGCATAGGCGCATGTCCCGCCGCCTTGATCACTCCATTCAGCAAGTCAATTCCTTATGCATTTACACGACCGATTTTTGTAACGCGACTGCACAGGTGATCAACAACAGCGGAGCCAATACCGGCCCCAATGCAGTCCAATTTCCCATGACACCTATGTTCCCGGAATATGGCTTTGACTCGGATGATGATGCAAGTGGGGGGAGTCACGCATTTAGCAATAATGACGATGACGCTGCTTGATTTCCCCGGTGCTGTTCTCTTTTTCAATTCTGTCTATTTTAAACATCGAGGACTATGTTTACTTTAAGTTTGGGGGTGTGTGTTAGTTTAATTGTGTGTGTTGGTTTTAGTTAGTCATGATATTGTGTTAGTTTAATTGTGTGTGTGGTTTTAGTTAGTCATGATATAGTGTCTGTGTGTTTCAAGAATGGGCCAATGATATTCTGCTGGTTAAGGTGTTCTTTCTAAAGTAAGGCTCGAGCAGACTTAGTTACTTCTTAACATTATGGCTAACTCCCCTACTCTTGGTTACGTTAGCTCCTCACGTTTTCAGCATGCCTGTTAGTAGTTAGTATTGAGAAATCTCATTTACTTTAATGTCTGGGCGATTATACGTGAAATGTACTGAACTCATGTCTGCATCTTGTGTTGTCATTTTAGGCTTTCATATAAGTTTGGGGGGATGAAAAAAAAAAAAATGAATGACCAAGTTTAATTACGTGGCCTTTGCTACTCGAGTTAATAGACCCTTTGGGGTGTTTTACACCTAATGCCCTAAAGCCATCTGGTTTGGGAGTCATTGATCAAACACTCGTTACATGGGTAGCTCTGAATAGCCTAATGTGATTAGACATTGCACGGTCATGCGATTAGTAAGGTGAGATGGAGCGTAAAACGCACTCACCAATGCGATTACTCACTACTCCATCAATGTACTTGGAACCCCCCCCCTTTTTCTTATGTGGTCGTCTTGTTTGATTTTCTCTAGGTAACGATGAGTTTGTAGATTCATAGTATAATCCCTCGGGAGTTGAGTCATGCGTTAGCTCTTTCCTAACTTACATAAACAGATATCATGTACTCACACACACACTACTGGAATCTTGAGTAGCCGTGTGCTTAGAACTCTTGTTAAATTGTAACTTTTCAGTCTGCTTGGGCCCCTTTTGATCTTTTTCCTTTGAGGCCAATTCGTGGAGTCACTTTCCTCTAAATTCAGTTGTGTTTGCATTTTTCTTATTTTATTTTATATAAAGTAGTATATCTCTGTTTACTTGAGGACAAGCAAAGATTTAAGTTTGGGGGTATTTGATGAGTGTGTTTTATACACACAACTTGGGTACTTTTGGCCTTGATAATTTGCAAATCGTTAAGTATTTTATAAAGTTTCCATGTATTTTTATCTTATTTTTACATAAATTAGTTTTAGTTACTTTTACATGTTTTAAGTTGCTTTGATGCATCTTTATTATGTGTGTAGGAATTGAAATAAAGACCGCGCGAATCGTTGTTTGGATTGACTCATTGTCCGTGCATGGACGTCTGTGCCCGAATGGTAACGTGATGGATTGTGGTGATTGGCGACGCCCGGTGCTTAATTTGACAATATTTGATAGTTGGGCGTGCGCGGCGTCGGATGGCGTGCACGGCGTGCGGCATTGGCCAAACCACCCGGGCAAGCCCGTGCTTGGATTTCCGTGCCCGGAGGTTATGACGATGAAAATTTATGTTTGGCGATATTTGGGGCTTAATATGATGACATATAGAAGTTGGGCGAGCACGGCGTTGGATGGCGTGCACGGCGTGCGGCGTCGACCAAGCCGCGTGCACGGCGTGTGACTGGGTGCTGGGCGCTGGGCGCTGGGCGCTGGGCGCTCGGCAGCCTCGGCGTTGGGCGAGCGCGCGCGCGCGGGCGGCATGGCTCGGCAGCATCCAGGCGCATGGGCGCGGGCGCGCGCATGGGGCGTGCGGGCGCACGGGCGGCATCGGCAGCCAGCCTCGGCAGCTCAAGCGGGCGTGTGAGCGGAATGCAGGCGCCAGCGTGCGGGCGCCCGCCTGGGGCGCGCGGGCGCGCGCGCATGGCTCAGCACCTCGGCAGGCAGGTGGGGCGTGCGGGCGCCAGCGTGCGGGCGCACGCCTAGGGCGCGCGGGCGCGCGCGCTTGGCTCGGCAGCCTCGGCAGCGTCATGGGCGGCATGCAGGCGCTTGGGCGCGGGCGCACGCCTGGGCGTGCGGGCGCACGCCGCCGTGCTGAGTGCGATCTGACACACCTTCAGTGCGATCTGAGCTGTTTTTTGTCCGATTTTGGCTAGGGTTTCTTGATGAAGACTATATATAATCTCTTCCAAGCCTCATATCAGATATCTAGAGAGAAGGAGGCTACAAAATACATCAACCAACAGTGCTCAAGGTGCAAATCAAGCTGAATCAAGCCAAAAGCCAAGGAACTCAGTCAAGAAGAATTGCAAAGCCAAGGAGGAGAGCTAGAAATCTACAGCAACCAAGGGAACACCAGCTGAATAGCTTCAAAAGTGGTTTCATTTCTAGTTTTCCATCTCCTTTGTAATTCGAATTTGACAATGTATCAATTGAAAATGATGTTTATTGTAGCTATCATGAACTAACCTTCTATTCTAAGATTGCAATGGAACCCAACACTTAATTTGAATTGAATTCTCTCTCTATTGATTTTAGTTATGCATTTGTGAATTGATTGTCATAACCTTTGCTTCTAGATTAATTGCTTGGCCCGTAATTACCGTGGGAACCTATATGAACTTGACGAACGGATTATAGGTTAAGACCTAGTTATGATAACATGCGAAAGTGTAGATTATTGTGGGTTATTAATTGGATTAAGTGACGTGTGTCATATTAATTATCTGCAATAATAGATATCTTGATAGTAGTTGGGATAGATATATACCTAATTACCGCATGCAACCTATTGAGAATCTAGTCTTAATGACTTCCGAGGTGAAAGTTGGTAATGGAAGGGAGGATTAATTAGATTTGGTGACACGTGTCTATAAATCATTCCTGAAATTAGTCTCTTGATAGTGTATAGGATAGACATATACCTATGCACCGCTTAGGAAGATTCGTGATTGACCATCGACAGAGGCTCTCATGTATTTTTGATTTCTCGGTTGTCAATTCGTATGCTATAATTGACTGAAAAGAGAGAGTTAGGAGATTCAAATAACGTGTTGGGGGAAGTTGTAATCTTAGACCCTTCTATCTTGATATTTTACCGCATTTTACTCATTATCCGACTTGTGAACTCAACCAATCAACTAATTATCAAATCTTCATTGTTTAAATTAGACCAATTTGATAGACGATTGGTACTTGGTTATTATTTGTCACAATTCCCTGTGGGTTCGACTCATATCTTATCATATATTACTTGTTGACCGTGTATACTTGCACGTGTGTGTTATCGATTGCGAAATCGACCAACAGTTATTACTCCTTTATGAGCTTCTTGACTCACGTGCCCAACCTGGATTTCATCCCTATTGCTGGCTTGAGAGGCGTGACGACTTATCATCCCTTGGCGGTTACAGGACAGTTTGATCAGACACAAGATTTTCACCCCTTCACGGGCGCAGCCGCCTATCGATTCCTCATATCATCCCAGACAGAGAGAGATCTATTGCGGGTATATGATCTTTGGTCTCGCAGGATCCTTGCCGAGTATAGTGACGGTTGCCCCATCCAGACATTCGCTTATGTGCAATGGTTGCGCGGAGACTCGGATATGGTTGGTTTGAGTCAGACTGGGGCTTTTGATGACTCGGGAGTGATTTTCCCAGATGATACCACAGATCATTCCATCTCAGCTGATTCTGCCCCTAGTCGGGTTACTGAGGATACCCGACTCCGCCTGACCTTGATTACTACTGAGGCTGAGAGGGATGCCGCTCTTGTTGAGAGAGATGATGCCATTCTGGCTAGAGACGCTGCCATTGCTGACAGAGACGCCATTGTATTTCAGACCAGGGCAGCTATAGATGCTCATTTTGAGACTGTCAACCGAGCCACTGCTTTACTGGATCGCATCGACATGATGGGGCAGCAGATTGCAGGGGATGCTGATACTTCAGATCTATCCACCACTTTATCCATCCTGCTTCAGTTAGTCGCAGATTTGTAGATCATTTTATTTCCTGCATAGACTATGTTAGTTTCATCGGTTATCGAAAGAGAAATCTTGTAACAAAATGACTTATATATGTAGACATGCATTTAAATTTAGTCATTTTCCCTTTTTGTCGTATCATTGCCTTTTATAGAATCCTCATTTTATCCAGCTAACCATGATTTTGACATTTCGCTTTCTTTTTTTTCTCAAGTCTTGATGGAGATCTGACAGATATTACCGCACCCCTGTTGATTTCATCGGATTGAGTCTTAGATTTTGGCTAACTGTTTGGTTGGGCTAGGTTTATGTTACTGGGATGAATCTGATTAGGGCTGGGATCGGGAAGGTTTCGAGGGTATAAGAAGGCTTTTTCTGGCTGTTGGGAATTGGTTTTGGTTAGAGAAAGGATTATTTTTTTTTTAAAGAATCGGACCGTGCCATGATGGCTGCCTACGTACCCCCACAAGTTGGGAGATCAGGTCCTACGTAGTTCTTTCCTCACAGAAAAAGGAGAAACTGATTATTCAAGCGTGGAACCGCTTCACCGAGTCGGAATTGAGGGGCTATGGAAATACCTCCCCATCCATTTCTTACAATATGAGGGCTCCTCCGGATAGCACTTTCTTAATCACAAAAGGTCCTTCCCAGTTTGGGGCAAACTTCCCTTTGGCTTCGTCTTGACAAGGCATGACTCTTTTTAGCACTAGGTCATTTTCTTTGAACTTCCGAGGTCTTATCCTTTTGTCGTGTGATCGAGAGATCCTTTGTTGATATAACTAATTGTGCCAAACAGCAGCCACCCTCCTTTCATCAATTAGGGCCAATTGGTCGTATCGACTTTGCATCCAATCCTCCTTGCTTATCTGAGCATCGATCAATATTCTGAGAGACGCCATCTCGACCTCAACTGGTAGAACAGCTTCCATTCCATATACTAAAGCGTAAGGGGTTACCCCTGTAGAAGTACGCGTTGACGTTCTGTATGCCAGCAGGGTGAGGGGTAGCAGATCCGGCATCCCCGATGATTAGCAGACATTTTCGCCATGATCTTCTTAATATTCTTGTTTGCAGCCTCCACTGCCCCATTCATCTTAGGACGGTAAATGACAGAATTGAGGTGTTTGATCTTAAACTGGTCGCATAATCCTTTCATGAGGGCGTTATTCAAATTCTTGGCATTGTCGGAGACCAAAACCTCAGGTTGCCCGTATCGACAAATGACATTATTCCTGATAAAACCTACGATGATCTCCTGAGTTACTTTGGGGAAAGAAATTGCTTCTACCCATTTAGTGAAGTAATCGATCATGACGAAAATGAATCGGTGTCCGTTGCTTGCTTTGGGCTCTATCGGTCCGATTACATCCATTTCCCACATTGAGAATGGCCACGGGGAGGTCATACAGTGCAGTTCATTGGGAGGCGTATGGATCACATTACCGTGTGCCTGGCACTGGTAACACCGTTTGACATGATCATCGCAGTCGGCTTTCAGTGTTAACCAATAATGCCCCGTTCTCAAGATCTTTTTGGCCAGCATCGGTACACTCATGTGTGGCCCACACACTCCACCATGTATTTCGTCCATAATCCTTTGGGCCTGCGTCTCATCTATGCTTTGCAACACTCCCAAACCAACATCCCTCTTGTAGAGTGAATCCCCACTTAGGTAAAACTTCATTGCCATCTTTTGAATTCTCATCCTCTCAGCTCGGTTTGCTTGGTCGGGAATGGATCTATCCCTCAGATATTCCTTTATGTCGTGATACCAAGACTGCTTCGGCATAACCACCTCCTTCGATAATACTGCCACATGTTCCTCATATGCTGGGGCATTCCGTACCGCTATTTCAATCTGTGGAACATCTTTTCTTTTGATTATATGGATTAAGAAAGCCAGAGTTGCCAATGCATCAACAAAATCATTCCGTCCCCGGGGGATATGTCGGGAAGCGATATCTTCTAACTCTCGCATCAATTGGATAACACAACGATGGTATGGAAGTAACCGGAGCTCTTTTGTGTTGTACACCCCGATCACCTGTCTGATTACCAGTTCTGAATCCCCGAACACCGCCAGTCTTTTCACTCCCATATCGCGGGCAAAACGGAGTCCCAATATACATCCCTCATACTCAGCTGTGTTGTTCAAATTACTGAACTGCAATTTAGTGGCCACAGGGTATTGCTCTCCGGTGATAGAGACCAGGACTGCTCCGGCTCCTGCCCCTTCAGCATTTATGGCACCATCAAAATACAATTTCCAGAACTGTCCCTTGTCATCACATTTCGTGTGTAATACCCAAATACATCTTCGCCCGGCAAAGGAGTTTTTTAACGGCTCCATCCCCCCTGATGGCGTTTCTTCCAACTGATCTGCAATTCCCTGCCCTTTCATGGCTTTCTGAGTTACGTATACAATGTCGAACTGCTGTAAGATTAACTGCCATCTTGATAGTCGACAGTTCAGCATGGGCCTTTCAAAGATATATTTCAGGGGATCCATTCTCGATATCAGGTACGTAGTATGCCCATGGAGGTAGTGTTGTAATCTCCCTGCAGCCCAGGCCAAGGCACAACAGGTCTTCTCGATGGGAGTGTAATTCTGTTCACATCGGTTAAATCTCTTGCTGAGGTATTAGATGGCCTGCTCTTTACCTGCCTCATTCTTCTATCCCAGCATACATCCCATTGCAATGGCATTAACCGATATATACAAAAACAGAGGGATCCCATCCTTCGGGGGTACCAACACTGGTGCCTCTGTTAGCTGCTTTTTAATGGTCTAAAAGGCTTTCTAACATTGCTTATTCCACTCTTGGGAAGCATCCTTCCTTAATAGTTTGAAAATCGGCTCACATGTAGTCGTCAAGTGGGATATGAAGCGGCTGATGAAGTTTATTCTTCCTAGGAATCCTTTTATCTCCTTCTCTGTGTGAGGTGCCGGCATATCCACAATGGCCTTAATCTTCGTCGGATCTAACTCAATGCCCCGATCACTAACCAGGAATCCCAAGAGCTTGCCCGACTGCACTCCGAAAGCACACTTTGCTGGATTGAGCTTCAAATTATATTTTCTAAGCCGATCGAATAGCTTTTTGAGATGGGTTATATGATCAGATTCTACCCTTGACTTCACGATAATGTCATCCACGTAGACCTCTATCTCCTTGTGCATCATGTCGTGGAACAGGGCCGTCATGGCTCTCTAATAAGTAGCCCCCGCATTTGTGAGACCGAAAGCCAATCGTCTATAGGAGAAGGTGCCCCAAGGGGTGATGAACGCGGTCTTTTCCCGATCTTCTTTCGCCACCATTATCTGATGATACCCCGTAAAGCAATCAACAAAAGAGTACATCTCGTACTGGGCTGTGTTATCCACCAGGATGTGTATGAAAGGCACCGGGAAGTTATCCTTGAGACTGGCCTTGTTTAGATCTCTGTAGTCGACACATACCCTCACCTTCCCTCCAGGCTTAGCCACTGGGACTACATTAGACAGCCATTCTGGGTAAGTGGACACCATAATGATTCCGGCCCTGAACTGTTTGATGATCTCTTCCTTCACCTTCAAGCTCCACTCCGGTTTCAACTTTCTTAGTTTCTGTTTGACAGGTCTGAAACCCTCCTTGATGGGCAACCAGTGTACCACAATGTCTGTGGACAATCCGATCATGTCCTCATGAGACCAGGCAAAGACATCCTCATACTGGCTTAGCAACTCAGTTATTTCTGCTTTCTGGCTAGGGGTAAGGTCTATCCCTATCTTGAGCTCTTTGGGTTTGTCAGGGGCTCCGATATCTATGGTGATGGTTTGGTCTAAGTTGGGTTTGGGTTTATCCTCGACCCATCCTTTGATCTCGTCAGGCGCGTCGTCGTAATCTGTCTCGTCTTGCTCAATGCCCATTAAATCAAAATCCAGCTCAATATCAAAATTATAGTCATCATTCAAATTTGAAAGACCATTTGTTAGGCAAGGAATACTCAAATTGGTACACCTGACATGAAACAAAATATTTGTCATATATATAAACCGTTTTCCCACAATGATCGCTATTAAAATAACACGACAAAAATACATAATCATGCAAGATTTAAAATAAAGGACAAAAAGTGGTATCCATTCACCCTCCCCATCTGGGGTCTACCATCCCGACTCCATGTTTTACCATTGTTTGGATATCACTGGTTCCATTGTCCAGTTGTCGATGGTCATATCAGATGGAATGCGCTGGATGAAAGGTGGCTTCACATCGAAAACTTCCCCGATGACTACGGCTACATCGCCTGAGTCCCTCTTCCTACCTTCTTCAGGAATAATTAGCACTGCCCAATCGATGACAGGCACACCTTGTTGGGCTCCCGGTGGCGTGACAACATCCTTCCCCTCTCCATTGCTTGTTAACTATCCGGGGATATAGCACCTGGTTTCAAACTTTTGCGCGACCTCTTGTAGGAAACTTTCCTTCTTGGTTGACTCATCATTTGTGGGGGTCAACTCTTCATCCCCTGTCCCAATCACAGGCTTGCTAGTCCCTCATTCATTATTTACCTTGGTCATCGGATTTCCGGCTAAACGAGTCAGGGCCGCGCCTTGACAGTGTCTCCGTGCTACGCCTTCACGATATCCCAACCCTGTTTTGCCTATCTGCTGTGGTAGTTGAATGGGCTCGGTGATTCCTTGATTGCTCTTTCCTAACCCTTGTCCGGGTTGAAATTTCATTCTCATCATTTCTTTTGCAACAAAGGTAAGTTCTGGAGAGACCTTAGGTTTCATGGCTGGAGCCCCCAGGCATCTGTAGTGGGGAGTGCTAATTTCCAGCGCCTGAAAACTGGCAGGTGCCGCCGACTCGTCCACATTAATCACAGGCAGGCCATTCCTGGAAGGAGAAGGGTCATCACACTCCGCCGAGATCGTCACCAGATTCCCGTCGATGATAAGTTTGATTTTCTGGTGTAGCGTGGAAGGAATTGCCCCGGCCATGTGTATCCATGGCCTCCCCAATAACAGGTTATAACTTGCCGCAATATCTAGGACTTGGAAAGAGATATCAAAAGTACAAGGTCCTATTTCCACCGGCAATTCTATCTCTCCAATTGTATCCCTCCTGTGACGCCCCCAAATTCTCTACTCTCTCTGTAGCAGAATTTATGCTCACGTGGAACTATACAACTGTAAATACTCAATAATATATGACTTCTATCTATCCAAGATTCACAGTATCCCATAACAGGTACTAGTTCCGACCAGAACGTTGTCTGTGTTTGGATACCCTCACTTAGATATATAGATTCATATCTTATGAATATCTCTTTCATATCAATATTCCCTATCTATCTGACATTCACAGTATTAATGATAAGATTGTCCATAGAACTGAGGGGCGCATTCCGGTAAAGATGGCACCTTACCGGCGCTCATTAAGTATAACCCCAGAACTTATAGGACTCTCAACATCATTTAGATACCCTCATTCAGATGTATAGTTCATATAGACACTGTATTTAACTTAATACAACTATTCTAAAGAATTTAAAGATCAGAGTATAACGCATTCTATGACATAAAGGATCATAATATATTACATAACATTTTGTTCGGTTACATCATTCGTTATACTAAGTTATTACAAGAACAAGTCTTTAAAAGACTTAAAGTATTCAATAACAGAAATAAAACTTAATAAGCATGGCTTTTCCCCTTATTAGTCCCAGACGTGCCAGGGATATCATTTATAGCTGCAAAAGAAGATATGCGCAAAAATGAGCTACAAATGCTCAGCAAGTTCATTTTAATATATAAACACCATGTGTTTGATTTGAAAGATATCAACAATGTATACTGAGGGTTCTGTATAAGAACCATATATTTCATTTAGTTCTATCAGTCTTTAAAGACTTAGAACCATTTTAGTTTTGGATATCTGGTAGGTGATCAGCCTCACCAATATCCTAGGAGTATGCATATCATCCTACCATTTGTGGTCAATATATTATCGACATTTCTTGGCCTTCCTATGAAGGCATTTCCATTTACTCAGTATAGATGTCTTACCAAACAATTTGGTTTGACACAACAATTTAGCTCGAATAAACAATATATGAACAATGATTCATTTCTTAAGTTATGCTGAACAAGAAGCAATAACTTCACAATAATTGATAGCAAGATGTATAATACTTGCTTAATATAAGTTGAGTAAGGTTAGGACACTTGCCTTAGCGTAGCTCACTATAATTTAGTACATCACTATAATTTAGTACAATCGGTCAACACACGTAGTCTACGTATACCAATAATAAGTGTTAGCACGTATATAAACATGTATCACGTTAATCTAAACAAGTTTCATTAAGGTTCGACGTTGATTCGATATCTCGGTCACGTCCTTAATGGCTAATCACATAGATTGTTCAATAAAACTTCATTTGGAAGTCGAATTATTAGTATAAATAATTTAATTATTATTTATAACATTTTTAGAAGCTTGGTATTATTTTTAAATAATTTTCAGAAGCTTGGAAGTATTTTTAAATAATTTTACAAGTTTAGAGATATTTTTAAATGATTTAATTATCATTTAGAATAATTTTAAAACATTTAATATGTTATTTAAATAATTTATTTGTTATTTAGAATATTTTTATATACTTAAAATATTACTTAAATGATTTATTTATCATTTATAATATTTTTAGAAAGATAGAATATTATTTAAATGATTTATTTTATCATTAATAATATTTTTAAACTTTATTTTATCATTAAAATAATTTATTTATTACCTATAATAATTTTTAAAACTTAATTTGATATTTAAATGATTTAATTATCATTTATAACATTTTTTTTAAATACTTAATATATTATTTTAATGATTTATTTATCATTAATAATATTTTAAATATTTAATTTTTTATTTAATTATTATATATAATAATTTTATTTACCTAAATATCATTTTTAAATGATTAATATAATTATTTAATAATTCAATATCATTTTTAAATAATTAAAACAATTATTAAATGATTTATCATAATTATTATTTATTATTTAATTAAATTAAATAATATTTCAGAATATATAAAAATAATAAAAATGAATTTTTATAATTTAAAAATGAATTTTCGGATTTATTTATTAATTATTAATATTTATTTTATATTTTATAATTTATTTAATTAATTTTTATTTTATTTTTATTAAAAATCCGTCGCTAAAGGGCTTTAGCGACGGTCTGCATAGAATCATAGGTTTCTGGGTTTGCTTATGAATTTCGTCGCTAAAGGTGTTTTTCATGAAGAACACTTGGTCAACGTCCAATAGTGACTTTTGACCTCAAATTAATCTCAGCTGGTTTGATGTTTGTTCTTGATTTTTGTTTGTTGTTATACTTAGCATGGCAGAGTATAACGACATACCAAATTTCACCTCAAATTATATCATATCATGATCTAAAAAGCATGGTCAAACTACCCCGTTCATGACTGTTCTTGAGTTTCTAGGTAACCCAGAAACTCATCCAGTCATAACGGTCAACGTCGTTTGACTGTTAATTTCGTTCAACTGGTTGATTGTTTAGGTGTTTTAATGATTCGAGATTGTAGTTCATATATCATACAACAACTCTACATCAATAAACTACACAAACTATGTCATCTAGGTCATTTCTGGGTTGATCAAAAGTCTGACATCAAACTGTCACACATTCATACGATTTTTGGGTTACCCAGAAATCAGTCCCCCATGGTCGGTCAATGGGTTTTGACCATTAATAACTTTCAACCTAGGGATAATTTAACTATTCTACCAATTGGATCTTAAAGCTAACATGGCATACTACTGATTCATGCTTTAAAACACATCAAACAAACATTTTAAGCCGATCAAAAGCTCTGACAAAAAGGCTTGTCAGACTGTTCTTGACTGCCAAGAACAGTTTGAGTTTTTGGCTTGATTTTCATATCTAGACGTTATGTAAACATGTTTTAACCGCCCAGATCACTAAATAACATATTAACAAGGATTCCTAAACATCTAAAACATAAAAATTTTGCAGGCTTGAAGATCAAACATAAATTAGGGTTTTGTGCACCTTTTTCTTTAAAATTTGATTTCTGGCTTTTGATTCTGAGCTTGTGGTTGCTAGGGCTTGTTTAGGCTGGTAATATAAGTGTATAGGTTCACAATTTCGTAGGTTTAAAGCTCAGCATCTCATTCCTCTTATAGCAATTCCAAATTAGGGTTTCCTAGCTAATTTCCAAACTTTTGCCTCCTAAAATATCTAGCCAATTAACTTGTGCTGCTTATGACCTGGCCTAATGCACCTACTTGTGCTGGAGTGTGTCAAGCACAAGCTTGCACACTCCTAGCTTCATTTTCATTGGCTAGGATTTTATTTTTGCTTTATTTACTTACTAATTAAATCTAGATTTTTGTTAATCATGATTAGGATGTTAATTTAGGTTTAGTAATACCTTAATTAAGATATTATATCATAATTAAGATTTATAACTCCATAATTTAGTGTTCTTGAATCAAATTAGGGTTTTAGGGTTTCCAATTAGGGTTTAGGGTTTTCAATCCTATAATTAGGGATTCAATCTTTCGTTTAGGGTTTAATTTAATCTTAATAATTCATAATTAGCATTATGATTCATTATTTAAATCTTAATTATATTAATTAAGATTATTGTACAATAATTAGGGTTTTAATTAATCAATTCAGACAATTATTATCAATTAAATCCGTGTAACATTTTAAACCCTATTTAACTTATTTTAAAATTTTATCAGTTAATATAATATTATATTAATGTCGAAGCACGACAAAGCACTTCGTCAATTTCAAGCACGACACAACAGCTTACAAAAATAATTTGCCAAAACGCTTCTCGGTGAATTCGCCGGAAGCACGACAAATCATTTTGTCCGATTAAGCACGACACAGCTGCTTGGCGAAAAAATTTTATTTGACCTAATTGTTTAATAAAATACACAATCACATAATACAAAGTCAGATCATGAAATTTCATTTATTAAACACATAATTTACATATACAGATCTTATTAGGGTTCGGAATATTACACCTCCGGGATCCGTCGAAGGCTCGCACCACTACATGACTGGCCCGTAGGCGCTTAGGATTGATGTTCATCTTCTGTAATGTACTGAGGGGACAGATATTCAACGCCGATCCCCCATCAATCAGCACCCTATTCATAATATAACCTGAGGAGATCACCGCAATATGCAACGGTTTTCGATGCCCCCTTCCCTCTTTGGGGATATCATCATCTGTAATTGATATTACATTACTTTCCAATAGATGGTCCACCAGATGGCTGAAACTTTCCTTGTCGATCTATTTGGGAACGTATGCCTCCTCCAGGACTTTCGCCAGAATTTTGCAGTGATCACTGGACGCCAACACCAAATCCATGATTGATGTCAGGGTCGACTCCTCGCTTAATATCGGGATCCCCTTTGCTTCCGGATGATCCATCCTCCTCAAGAACTCCATGGCTTTCTCCTCGAATATCTTTTCATCTTTCTTCGTTTTGCTCTCAAGGACTCGTCCAAGAAGATATAAGGGATTCCCCTTTGTTGTTACAGAAGCACAACTGGCCGCTTCCTTTGACACCCCCCCATAATTCCATGGTACCGTCTTTAGACTGTGGACAGGTGATGAGTGTGTTTTACATACACAAATTGGGTACTTTTAGCCTTAATAATTTGTAAGTCTTTAGCTATTTCGTTTGGTTTTATGTGTTTTCATCTTATTATTGTGTAATGTAGTTTTGAATTACTTTTATATGTATTTGTGTGCTTTTATGTGTTTTTACGTTGTTTTGTAGGTATTCAAATAAAGGCCCCTTGGATCGATGCGTTTTTGGCTTGAATCTAGCATTTCCGCTGCTTGTTTCTCAATTTGACCCATGATGAAATCCGAATCTCTCAAAACTCAAAGAACGAAAGTTGTAGATTTTGATCATAGCTTTCCAGAACATCCAGAATCATCCAATTTGAAGTTCGTATGAGAGAGTTATGGTCATTTTACCATCAGCTTTTGCAAGAAATTTATACAGCAGTTTCTTCGGGCTCCATTTGAGCCTTGCTCCGTCCATTATCTCGACGAGCTCCAGTTATGAAAGTTGTAGAGCTACTTCTTAGCTTTCCATAACCTACTTAAGCGCCTAAATCCGACTTCGGACGAAGAAGTTATTGCCATTTTACCTGAGCTCGCCGGGGCAGGAATTTCCTACACAAATACCTCACCGCGGCGAGAAAACTTAGGCCAAAATCCTCGCCGGGGCGAGCTCGCCTGTAGCAGAAAGCTAAAATGTGCGAGATTTTGGTCCAATTTGGTGTGCTAAGCTAGGTTAGGCATCCAGGGGGTTTATACTAACAGAGGAGGCACGAAATATCAGATATAGAAGGTAGAAATCAGCAACTCTAGGGAGAGGAGGCTACACAATACATCAAATTAGAGGGCCAAAGTGCTAAAATTAAGCTAAATCAAGCAAGGCCAAAGAGCTAAAGCATCAAGGATTGCAAAACCATGGAGGAGAAGCTAGGGTTCATCATCAATCCATCACACATCATATGAAAATCTACAAAAGTGATTTTATCTCTAGTTTTCCCTTCTATTTTGTAATCCAACATGATGTATAAATTGAATATGATGTTATTTGTAGTTACCATGACCTAGAACTTGTTTTCTAAGATTTCAATGGAACCCAATACATAGTTTGAATTGAATGTTCTCTCTTTGATGTTGGTTAATTATTTGTGATTGGATATCATAATTTGTGCTTTATATATTAATTACCTAGCTAGTAATTACCTTGGGAACTTATATGGAATTGAGAGAGGAAATATAGGTTGAGACCTTGTTATGATATCATGTGAAAATTAGATATTCTTATGGGTAATTTATGAAATTAAGTGACATGTTTTTTATTTATTACCCTCATGAATGGATAATTTGATTGTATTTAGGATAGACATATACCTAAATACCACATGTATCCATTGGAGAATCCATGCTTAATGATTTCTATTGCGAAAGTTGGTAATTGATGGAGTAGTTAGTGAGGTTTTGTGACATACATCTTACTAATTGTTTTTGATATGAGAATCTTGCTAGTGTGTAGAATAGAGATATATCTATACACTGTAATGGGAAATACGTATTTGACCATCGAGAGAGGCTTAGACATACTTGTGATTTCTCGGGTAACAATCCTTGTGATTTAACTAGTTGAAAAGAGAGAGTTAGGATATTTAAATGAAGTGTTGGGGGAAATTGCAATCTTAGACTTATTAATATTAGATTTCATTATATTAAAACTTTTCATAGTTCTTTGATTATTTGTTATCTTCATTAATGCAAAACAACAAAAACAAATATTATTTGTTTAAATAAGATTGAGATGATAAAAGATTAATATTTGGAAAAGACTAGTAACAATTCCTCGTGGGATCGATACTCTACTTACTCTTTATTACTTGTTTACCACGTATACTTGCGCGTAAATTGTCTTTATATTAATCTGACAACAAGTTTTTGGCGCCGTTGCCGGGGAATTATTTTTCTAGTGTTTTTCCAATATTAGTCATAATCAAATTGATTTTAATTTAAACTTGTATATAAATTTGTTTTTACTTTATTTTAACATTTTTCTGTTTTGATGCTTTACGAGGTACACCATGGATGACTTTGCTTATCAATGGCCATACATGAGTATGACTCAACCAAGGGAAACTGGGATTGATGGACTCAATGCATTTTCTGCATTGTTAGTACAATTTGAAACACTATCAAGGAAGTTGGATGCCTTAGTAGCAGAGAGCACTCAAGATATAGCAGTGACATGTGATTATTGTGCTGACAATCACCCGAATCATCAATGCACCATCAGTTTTGGACCGGTACAATACGGTGGTGATTACCTCAACAACTATGATTATCCCGATTATCACCAAGATTGGGGGTATCACCTGGATTCTACATGGAGCTACAATTATGATGATCAATGTTATGCTCCAAGTCCAGCTTTTGCACCGGAATTCTCATGTCCACCTCCTATTCAAGAAGAGAAGATGTCAAACTTTGAGGAACTCGTAACCAAGATCATGACTTCGAATGAGGAGATGTTGAAAAGTCTAGACCTATCAATTCAAAATCTTCAGAATCAGATTGATCAAATGTTCAAAGCTTTAAACAACTGTCCTTAAAGCAATTGGTGTAATGACATGGATTCCGAGATTGATGGGCGACCCACGCCAAATCTGCAACTGGATGAGCCACAAAATGTCGAAAGTGGGGAGACAAGTGGGGAGCGGGAAAAGGAGGCCGAGGATCTAGCCTTGAGTTCCAACAAATATGAGCCGATTGCATTAATACCCCAAGTGCCTTCGCCACCAAAGTTCAAGATTCCAGTCGGTTTTGCAGTCCCATGCCCAATTGGTAGTCATGTCTTAGGCAAGGCTCTATGTGACAATGGAGCTAACATAAATTGGAACCCATGGTGTGATGAATTAGGGGTCCAAGAGAAGAAAGCTGAAAATTCTTTTGTGTTTGAAGAGCTTCAATTCAACATTCCTTTCACAAACACAATGGAGCAAGTGCCTAGCTATGTGAATCTCTTAAATGAGATTGTTCCTAAAAGTGACAAGCCATGTGAACTTGATACAATGACCTTTACCGAGGAGAAGCCCTCAAATATTACATGGTTATCAAAGGATGGTGGGTTCCTCAATTATAGAAGGGGAATTGGATAAAAACAGGAAGTTAGTCAGGCCGAGGACTATAAACCAAGCGCTCAATGGGAGGCAACTCATTCATTTCTATTCATTGAATTTCATTGACTGCATTTTCATAGCTTTCTAGTCTTGTGTGCTTTTAGTTAGTTTTGTTTTGCTGTTGAACTTGCGTAATAAAGTTGTTTTGATCTTATGTTACTCAAACTAATGTATGTTATGTTCCACTATTGCAGGTGGGAGATATTGAGATTGTGCACGGGGATTGCATTGTGAAAATGTAGAAATTTTTTCGGAACAGGTGAGCTCGCCCCGGCGAGCTCAAAAGAAGGGTTTTTCTCGCCCAGGCGAGCTAAAAAAAAATTTATTTCTTCCCAAGCCGGATTGTATTGTCATTCACACTTCCAAACTCATTCTTCCCCTCTCCCACATGGATTCATCTTAACCCACTGAGCATTCAAAAAGGATTCATCTCCAAATTGAAGGTACTAAACGAACAACTTCTTTTGCTAACACAAAGCAAGGTACTCACTCCAATTTTTGCATACAAGTAAAATAAATTTGTCAATTGTGATGGGTATTCTTGGTTAGTTAAACTGTTTTACTTGGATTTGTATTGGGTAATCATACATTGTTCAAATTTGGATAAATTTAAATTGGTTGCCCAATTGAGTTTGTGTTGGCTCAATTGGAGGATTTTGGATTGTTCATTGCTATGATTTGATTGAATATTACAATAACTTAGCAATTTTTGTTGGAACTGAGTTTGGGGGAGGTTTTTAATGAAGAATTTCAGTCAGTGCACACCTCGTAGTCAACGAATTGTCTAAAAGAATGTTGGCCTGATTGAGCATTGTTTGGTAAGGAATTGCTTGGTTATTATCTGAATGCCGCCCCAATGCATGTTCCTGAGCCATAACAGTTACCAGTTTATCCACCATCAAACTCAAATGTTTAGAAGGCTATGGTCGAGCACGACGTTTGGCCAATCAGGGAAGTTCTCAGTTTTCATTTATGTATCTTATAAACGTTGAGGACATTGTTCACTTTGAGTTTGGGGGTGGATCATATAGCATTGGCATCATAGCTACATAGCATATGTTAGTTATTTGTGCATTTTAATTTTGTTTGCTATTTTGAAAAAAAAAATTATTTATTTTTAGGATGTGTCTCTTGAGCATTGTTTTAATTTGATTTGAACTACAGTTTATGGTCTATGATAAGAACTTGTTTGAATTGATTCTAACTCATCAAAAATGGATAAATGTTGCTTAGTCTTTGTGCTTCATCGTTATTGTTCGCTATTGTTTTCCTTATGCGTCCTTTCACTCTTTTGCACCTATCCATGAGTATTGAACTAGTTGCATGCTTAGAGAAGGCTTTTATAACCGAATACTTGTGGGATATATCTATAAACTCTAGAACTCGTTTAAACATCACTCGAAGTAAGGTGTCCAAATTTGTTGTCTGTGAATTGATGGTAATGTGGTGAGTTGAGATGGAGCGTAAAACGCACTCACTCATGGACACATGCTTAGGGGAGATAGAGCGTAAAACGCACTCTCCTATAATTTGATGACAAAAGAAAGAAAGTTTTTTTATATCAAACCTTGTGTTGAGTTGAGATGGAGCGTTAAACGCACTCACCCACAAGAGTGGACTTAGGATAAGATGGAGCATAAAATGCACTTATCTAGAGTCCTTTGATTTCATATTTTTTGAAATTGTGATTTGTATACTTTTGTATCGAGTGATGTGTTAAACATGTAGTTTTTGTGGTTTATTTTGATTATTTCATAAGGTAATGTGGTTGCATAGCTTCATCCGAGCTTGATTGGTTTAGTGCTATTGGGTACTCACACAAACACGGAAGGGACCTAAAGCAAGCTATGACTAGCTAATTGTAATTCTAGACTTGCAACGTTTTGAAAGTTTCCTTGAATTTTATTGTGTTTACGCTTTGAGACCATTGGTTAACTTATTAACTCATTGCTCAAGATAGTTTTTATTTAGAAATGTTTACTTTTTATAGTTTGTGTGTTTTGCTTGAGGACAAGCAAAAGTTTAAGTTTGGGGGTATTTGATGAGTGTGTTTTACATACACAAATTGGGTACTTTTAGCCTTAATAATTTGTAAGTCTTTAGCTATTTCGTTTGGTTTTATGTGTTTTCATCTTATTATTGTGTAATGTAGTTTTTTATTACTTTTATATGTATTTGTGTGCTTTTATGTGCTTTTACGTTGTTTTGTAGGTATTGAAATAAAGGCCCCTTGGATTAATGCGTTTTTGGCTTGAATCTAGCATTTCCGCTGCTTGTTTCTCAATTTGACCCATGATGAAATCCGAATCTCTCAAAACTCAAAGAACGAAAGTTGTAGATTTTGATCATAGCTTTCCAGAACATCCAGAATCAACCAATTTGAAGTTCGTATGAGAGAGTTATGGTCATGTTACCATCAGATTTTGCAAGAAATTTACACAGCAGTTGCTTCGGGCTCCATTTGAGCCTTGCTCCGTCCATTATCTCGACGAGCTCCAGTTATGAAAGTTGTAGAGCTACTTCTTAGCTTTCCATAGCCTACTTAAGTGCCTAAATCCGAGTTCGGACGAAGACGTTATGGCCATTTTACCTGAGCTCGCCGGGGCAGGAATTTCCTACACAAATACCTCGCCGCGGCGAGATCTCGCCGGGGCGAGAAAACTTAGGCCAAAATCCTCGCCGGGGCGAGCTCGCCTGTAGCAGAAAGCTAAAATGTGCGGGATTTTGGTCCAATTTGGTGTGCTAAGCTAGGTTAGGCATCCAGGGGGTTTATACTAACAGAGGAGGCACGAAATATCAGATATAGAAGGTAGAAATCAGCAACTCTAGGGAGAGGAGGCTACACAATACATCAAATTAGAGGGCCAAAGTGCTAAAATCAAGCTAAATCAAGCAAGGCCAAAGAGCTAAAGCATCAAGGATTGCAAAACCATGGAGGAGAAGCTAGGGTTCATCATCAATCCATCAAACATCATATGAAAATCTACAAAGGTGGTTTTATCTCTAGTTTTCCCTTCTATTTTGTAATCCAACATGATGTATAAATTGAATATGATGTTATTTGTAGTTACCATGACCTAGAACTTGTTTTCTAAGATTTCAATGGAACCCAATACATAGTTTGAATTGAATGTTCTCTCTTTGATGTTGGTTAATTATTTGTGATTGGATATCATAATTTGTGCTTTATATATTAATTACCTAGCTAGTAATTACCTTGGGAACTTATATGGAATTGAGAGAGGAAATATAGGTTGAGACCTTGTTATGATATCATGTGAAAATTAGATATTCTTATGGGTAATTTATGAAATTAAGTGACATGTTTTTTATTTATTACCCTCGTGAATGGATAATTTGATTGTATTTAGGATAGACATATACCTAAATACCACATGTATCTATTGGAGAATCCATGCTTAATGATTTCTATTGCGAAAGTTGGTAATTGATGGAGTAGTTAGTGAGGTTTTGTGACATACACCTTACTAATTGTTCTTGATATGAGAATCTTACTAGTGTGTAGAATAGAGATATATCTGTACACCGTAATGGGGAATACGTATTTGACCATCGAGAGAGGCTTAGACATACTTGTGATTTCTCGGGTAACAATCCTTGTGATTTAACTAGTTGAAAAAGAGAGAGTTAGGATATTTAAATGAAGTGTTGGGGGAAATTGCAATCTTAGACTTATTAATATTAGATTTCATTATATTAAAACTTTTCATAGTTCTTTGATTATTTGTTATCTTCATTAATGCAAAACAACAAAAACAAATATTATTTGTTTAAATAAGATTGAGATGATAAAAGATTAATCTTAGATTGATATGAGAATCTTGCTTCTTGATTTTCGTCATTTGATATCTATCAGGGGTCATTTGTGCCTGGAAGCTATACTGTGTTAAGAAGGTGTGGGCCAACTCCTCCCAATTGTGGATCCGGGCATTATCAAGACGGGCATACCAGATCCTCGCTTCTCCCGTCAGGCTCTTTTGGAATAGTTGCATCCTTAGACCCTCGTCTTCTGCATAAGATCCAAGCTCCCCAATGTATATTTTCAGATGTGTATAAGGATCCCCCTTCCCATTGTATTTCTCAAATTCGGGAATTTTAAACTTCTCCGGGTATCTGGTTCCGGGGAAGACACATAGATCTGAATAATTAACCCTGCCTAGGGAACCTATGCCTTTTAGAGATTGGATGGTCTCCTCCATTTGTTTCATTTTCTTCCGAAGGTCGTCAGTGTCTCCTTCCTCTGGAATTGTAATCACTGTCCGGTTAGGTATAGGGATGGCCTTTGGGACGACTGGCTCGCCCTTAGGTTGGGGTGGATCCTCTTTAGGTGGATCCTGTCTAGGTAGCAATTGTTCCCTCAGCATCATGGCCATTTCCAACATCTGTTTCTTGAAATCATCAAATTCCTCACGAGATATGGAACCAGGATTAGTAGGTGGAAGATCAGCCATTTCAGATGTAGAGTCCTGGGTCCTCTTAGATTGCGAACGCGTTTGATGAGCAATCCTATAGAAACAACGGTTTGAAGTTTAGTCCTGGGCAATGAAAGGATATGGATGCATGATAAAGCTGTAACTTTTGTTTTTTGGATTTTTTAATGTTTCTCTGCAAAACAACATGTTAGTAGTTCCTTATTGCAATAATAATTAATAGACACGACTTATTATGCCTTCCCAGCTATTCCCTGCAAAACATGGAGGTCAGTACTTTCTTTTGACAACAGGGAAGGTATATGACAGTTGTATGCCATGACATTTATTTATTTGACTGAATGATAAAAGGGTATGAAGAACCTTCCCTTTCATTAGGTTTATCAGATGCTGACCTACCCTAGGGTTACTCTCGCGGGCTTTTTGGCATGAAGGTTCCCATATCTTCGCAATCTACTCGTCTGAATCCTTTCGATTGGAGCGGATATGGGTGGTGCGTTTCCTGAGCCATCTCCGAGGAGCAACCCATTCGAGTCCAGTAATAAGCAACCGACAGGTTCGCCTCAGGAGGAGGTACACTCTCAACATACATTCACATTCATCGTCCTCACCGTATGCAAATGATTTACTTTAAAGTAAAGCAACCGTATGCAAATGATTTACTTTAAAGTAAAGCAATCCCATTCAATTATTCACTTATTGGACAAAACACACATTCACACAACAAAAGTAAAAATGATCAAAATATCACATGCACGCACATATTCATGAACTTTTGAAGGATAGGATAGCATCAAGATTTGAACGCGGCTTAAGCCCTCTAATGTCCCCAGCAGAGTCGCAAGCTGTCGACGCCGAGAGGAATCGTTTCCTTTGTGATTGTTACCCTTTCCAATTTTTGCCTTTTCATTAGGTGATTTTGGGGAAAAGGTCGGCATAAATGTCGACGGGGTTTTGAAAAGATCGTTTTTTATGATGAGCCAATTAACCAGAGTCGCCAGTTGGTATATTTGAAATGGATGTACCAACTCATCCGAGTTTCATTTTTTCGTAAATCGCTGGCTCATGTGTGACTCCGAATTAATTGGTCTGCGAACCGAGATTCGTAGAGTTCGGGGCTTGCTTAAGCGAGGGGAAGGTGTTAGGCACCCCCGACTTCCATGAAACACGATTACCGCAATCTTGATGCTTTTCCTATCCTTTAATTCTTGAACGTGTGTGTGTATGTGCGCGTGTGTGTGTATGCCTATGTGAATGTCGTGGTGAGCTTGCATGAAGAAACCATTTGGGTTTTGATGAAAAGTCGTGCTTTCTTTTGAGAATGCTTTAGAATGTCATTCGGCTTAAACGAGAAAGCTTTATGAGAAAGGTTTGATTTTAATTGTCAAAAACTTATGAGATTTTTCATTAGGTGTCGTTTTGGCAAAAACAAGAGTTTCCTAAACCTTCGTCAAAATAGGAATCGAGATCTATACGTTGCTTTCGTAACTCAAATGATGGGCAACTTCTATGATCTCCTTAACCCTATGCACAAGGATTTAATAAAACATTATTTATTTTTATAAAACCATTTTTGTGATGTTTGAAAACGATTTCTTTTTTGCTTTCTCGTTAAGATAGAAATCAACATTCCCTAGCACCCTCAATTTCTTACCCTCGTGATGCTACTAACCTAGTTTGATTGATTTTATGAAAATCTTTATCGCTTAGCTTGGAAATCCTTTTTGGTGTTGCAATTCAAATTCAACATAATAATGCGTAGGGGATTATTTACGGGCATGTAAGCCATCAAAATAACCTCGAACGCCCACAATCACATATTTTCACTATGACGGGGCCTTAAACACGATTCTCGCCTTGGCATACACACATCTTGCTAGGCCCGACGATTACATACTTACAAATGAAAACTATATCGCTTTTACCACTTATATCAAAAGATGTCTATCATCGGATTTGGACCACGGGGTCGCGTTCCTAGGCTCACATCCAAAATGGCCAAACAAACACAATATCCTAAAATGGCAATCTAAACAAACTAGGCCCAATAAATCATCATAACAAGCTAAATTAATTCGCTAAATGGACATCCTCGGGTCATTAGGAAGCATTTCGTTCCGTGGGAACCTTCACTAATGGTCCCTAATCCATGTATCCACAACAATATACAAGAAAAATTACATTTCACATAACCCAATTGGCAAAAAGATTAACAAAATGATATACCAAAATTGCTATAGAAATGATCTTTTCACCTTGCACATAATCCTCACAATGTGTATGAATTTGTATATTGAGTAGAGTAGAAAATATATGATATATAACCTTACACAAAATATATAATTCCTCACTTTTTTCTCTCTTTTCTCTATATTTTCTTGCAAATTTCTGCTATTTTTTCCCTCTTTTCCAAGCTGCTGCTGGTTCCTCTTTTCCTTCTTCCGACCTCATGTATGCTGAGTGAGGGATGAGCTGAAATAGGCTGGCCAGAGCCAACCGCAGATTGATCTGCGGCTGGCCGCAGATTGATCTGCAGCTGGCTGGCCGCCACCCCTCCACTCAGCTGATTTTCGGTTTTCGTGTTTCGAGTTCCGTGTTTTCAAAAGGCGCACTCATTGGCCGCATATCAATCCGCGGCTGGCTGGCTTGACTTTCTCGATTATCGTGCCATGCCTCGATTCTCGTGTCGTGACGTCGGTTCTCGCCGACATGCTCGTATTTTGCAGTCCGGGAATTACTGGGAGACGTGCCACATCATTCGGGAATGCTCATTTCGGACAGCCTTGTTGTCACGTCGGTTTCGGTTGTAAATCATCGCGGTGGCGTCGAGTGTTCGTACTTGTCCATCCTTTGCCCTCGCAGGCCGGTTCATTTGCCGAATTTGCCCTCATGTCAGGGTTAGTATACGAAGTGCAAAATTTGGGTGTCTACATTATATGTATTTCGATTCTCTAATGCACAACTCTAAATAATTCAAATTAGAAACTCCTTTCTAATTTCATTCTGCCTTGGCCAAGGACTACTGAGTTGTCATTTATCGAATCACATAGGACATTCACATCATACCCTTTGATATACCCTAAAGGTCTTAAGGGACATATCAAAGTATAACTCATCATACACAAGATACTATGATGATCTCAAGTCTAAAGATTACTTGTACTACTATCACTAGAGGAATTCCTATTGATAGGCGAGTAAAACTCTATTAGGTATTCCTTAGCGAGCCACGTTCAGTGAACTTATTCTCCAATAAGCACCTACATACTTGCTTTAGTGTCTCCACACAAATGATTATGAGATCAATCATCCTCTTCTTAAGAGCAAGCAATGTATGTACTAGTCTATCCAGATTCACTAATCCTCTTTTTAGTAATCCAACGATTAGGAACAATTTTAGTTTGTGAGCTATCTAGAATTTAGATCTCATTATCATGATCACCATCATGATTCTAAAAGCATTGCTCAAAACTATGGGTTTATCACATTTAATAAAACAACACTATGTAGATAATATAAAATGCCTTTTAAGAAAATCAATTCTTTTATTAATAAATGAATAAGATTACAACGTATATGCTACATCATATCAAATATGATTGGCTTGTGTGCATACTACTTTCAATCTCCCACTTGCACTAAAGCCAATCGCCTTGGTATCTAATACCCATCTTCTCTAAGTGACGATCAAACTGCTGTTGTGTTAAAGCTTTAGTAAATGGATCTGCAATGTTGACTTGATAGTCCACACGCTCCAGGGTGACATCTCCTCTTTCAATGATCTCTCTAATCAAATGAAACCGCCGCAACATGTGTTTGGATTTCTGATGAGACTTGGGTTCCTTAGCCTGCGCAACAGCTCCGTTGTTGTCACAGAATAAAGGTACGGCTCCTCTAATGCTAGGAACCACTCCAAGTTCAGTTATGAACTTCTTCATCCAAACAGTTTCCTTTGCAGCTTCACTTGCAGCTACGTACTCTGCCTCTGTCACTGAATTAGCAACTGTTTGCTGCTTAGAACTCTTCCAACTCACCGCGCCACCGTTTAAGGTAAACACATACCCTGAAACGGATTTGCTATCATCTTGGTCCGTTTGAAAACTTGAGTCTGTATAGCCCTCTAGTTTTAATTCAGACCCACCGTAGATAAGAAATACATCCTTAGTTCTTCTCAAGTACTTTAGGATGTTTTTCACTACCTTCCAGTGCTCTTCTCCTGGATTCGACTGATATCTGCTTGTTACACTAAGTGCATGAGCGACATCTGGTCTAGTATATATCATACCGTACATGATAGATCCTATTGTGGAAGCATAAGGAATCTTACTCATACAGTCTCTCTCCTCAGGTGTCTTTGGGGCCTGTTTCTTGGAGAGATGTATTCCATGGCTCATCGGCATGAGACCTCTCTTGGAATCTTTCATGCTAAACTTCTTTAGCATCGAGTCAATGTACTTTCCTTGGGTCAAGCCCAGCATCCTTTTAGATCTATCTTTGTAGATCTTTATCCCCAAAATATAGGATGCCTCACATAAGTCCTTCATGGAGAAGTGTTTAGATAACTAAATTTTGATCGACTATAGCATAGGAACATCATTCCCTATCAGTAATATATCATCAACATATAATACAAGGAATGAAACATCGCTCCCACTAACCTTCCTGTACACACAAGGTTCATCCTCATTTTTGATAAAATCAAACCTTTTGATTATCTCATCAAAACGGATGTTCCATCTTCGAGAAGCTTGCTTCAATCCATAAATGGATCGTTGTAGCTTACAGACTTGGTTTGTTCCAACCGTTGAAACAAAACCATCTGGCTGTATCATATATACATTCTCCTCAAGCTCTCCATTGAGGAAGGTCGTTTTCACGTCCATTTGTCAGATCTCGTAGTCATAATAAGCTGCAATTGCAAGCAAAATTCGATTGGACTTGAGCATAGCTACTGGTGAGAAGGTTTCATCATAGTCAACTCCTTGTCTTTGTTTGAAACCTTTTGCAACCAGTCGGGCCTTATAGGTCTCTACCTTGCCGTCCGCTCCAGTCTTTCTCTTAAAGACCCATTTACACCCAATAGGCTTAATGCCCTCAAGTGGTGAAACCAAAGTCCATACTTAGTTTTCATACATGGAATCCATCTCGGATTTCATGGCTTCTAGTCATTTCTCTGAGTCTTCACTACTCATAGCCTCTTCGTAAGTCAATGGATCATTATCATCTATGATGTGTACCTCATCATCATCCTCTATGATGAATCCATACCTTTCAGGTATCTTCGGTACTCTTCCAGATTTACGAATAGGTAATAGTACAGTAGGTTCTTCTACTTGGTCAGGTACCTGACTTTGATCCGTAGTATTTTGTGGTTCTTGAACTTCTTCAAGATATATCTTACTCCCACTGACCCCTTCGAGGATAAACTCCTTTTCCAAGAAGGCAGCGTGTTTCGCTACAAACACCTTTTGATCAGTAAGATGATAGAAATAATATCCTAAACTTTCTTTAGGATATCCCACAAATCTACACTTGTCGGATCTAGTCTTCAGCTTATCATGTTCAAACCTTTTGACATAAGCTCGACAACCCCAAGTCTTAACATGCTTAAGACTAGGTTTCCTTCCTGTCCATATCTCATATGGGGTCTTTGGGACGGATTTGGTAGGTACCTTGTTAAGTAGGTATGCAGCCGATTCTAGGGCATAACCCCAGAAGGATACTGGAAGGTCGGTAAAACTCATCATGGAACGAACCATGTCCAACAATGTTCGATTTCTCCTTTCAGATACACCATTCAACTGTGGCGTCCCTGGTGGAGTCTATTATGAGATTATACCATTTTCTTTGAGACAATTGAGAAACTCATTGGTCAAGTATTCCCCTCCTCGATCCGATCGAAGAATCTTAATACTCTTACCAGTTTGCTTCTCTACTTCACTTCTGAATTCTTTGAACTTTTCAAACGATTCAGATTTGTATTTCATTAAATACACATATCCAAATCTAGAATGATCATCAGTGAAAGTAATAAAATAAGAATACCCTCCTCGTGCATTCGTTGTCATAGGTCTACATACGTCTGTGTGTACCAACGCTAACAACTCTGTAACTCTTTCTCCTTTTCCAGTAAAAGGAGATTTAATCATTTTACCCATGAGACAAGATTCACAAGTTGGATATGATTCGTAATCAGATAGCTCTAAAAGCCCATCTTTATGCAACTTGGATAATCTTGTTTCATTGATATGACCGAGTCTACAGTGCCACATAAAGGTATAATTAACATCATCTCTTTTTCTTTTCTTAGTTTGTTCAATTTGAAGTATATTTTCATGCAAGTCAAGTATGTAAAGTCCATTCAGTAGGTTCCCAACACCATATAAAACATTTTTATTATAAATAGAACAACTGTTGTTCTTTATTATAATATCAAAACCATCCATATCCAATACAAAAATTGAAATAATGTTTCTAATGAGTGTCAGAACATAATAACAATTATTTAAACTAATGAACTTACCCGAAGGCAGTGCTAAACAATAAGTCCCTACAGCTAATGCAGCGACCTTTGCTCCATTTCCCACTCGTAGGACGACTTCATCCTTGTTCAGCTTTCTACTTCTGCTTAGTCCCTGCATATTATTACATATGTGAGAACTACAGCCGGTATCCAATACCCAAATAGAATTTTGACTTTTAGAAAAATTAATTTCAATCATGAACAAACCTAGATCGGAAGTTGAAGCTTCTCCAAGCTTCTTTTGGTCTGCAACATACTCCTTGCAGTCCCTCTTCCAGTGTCTCGACTTATTGTAATGGTAGCAAATTTCTTTGCTATCTGGATCAGGTTTCTTTTTATCCTTTCTCTTCGCCTTGCCCTTAGCCTTCTTGTTTTTCTTCTTTTCAGAAGATACCTTGGGCCTCTTCCTTTTCTTGGAAGAATCATCCACTAGTAAGACTTGGTTCTTGTTGGATGAGAAGTGACCTTCAGCAGTTTTCAGCATGTTAAGGTAACTCAGGCAAGCTGACATCCAACTTATTCATGTGAAAATTCACAACAAATTGTGAGAAGGTGTCCGGGAGTGACTGCAAGATCAAATCTTGACTTAACTCCCCATCTATCACGAACCCAAGCTGTCCAAGTTGTTCAATCAAATTGATCATCTTAAGGACATGAGTCTCAACAGCAGTGCCTTCGGTCATACGAGATCGGAAGAGCTCCTTAGATATCTGATATCTAGCAGTCCTACTTTGCTCACCATACAACTCTTTGAGGTGCAGCAATATAGTAGGAGCATCCAAAGTTTCATGCTGACGCTGAAGCTCGTTACTCATGGATGCGAGCATGATGCATTGAGCCAAGATTGCATCATCTTGCCACTTTCGGAAAGTAGCAATCTTCTTCTCAGAGGCTGTTTCTGCAACATTTGCAGGGACTGGCGAATTTAGGACATAAGAAATCTTTTCAGCAGTGAGAACAATTCTCAGATTCCTTAACCAGTCCTTATAATTCGGTCCGGTCAATTTGTTAGCATCAAGTATGCTACGCAATGATAGTGAGTTTAACATTTTTAAATTCTGCATGTGAAATAGACAACATTTTAGCATACATTCATTTAATTAATTACCAAAATAAATTAGGCCTTTATTTTAAATTGGTATCTCCCACTATTTTCATCAAACTATATTACCCTCAATATATAGTTCGGCAAATCTAATTAAAGATTTGCTAGTGAGATTAAGGATCCCATTTCAAATGTATATAGCCTTGTGTGTGCACAACAAACTATATATAAATAAATAGGTAGACAACTATTGTCAATTACATCACTATGTAACTCCTTGTATTTTTCCTCTTAGATTATAATTGTCAAGTGTGTGCACATCCGAACTAAAATAATCTAAGTTAAGTCCATCCTAGCACTTCCATATATTCGAAAGAAAAACACTGTCCTTGTGGTGACACAACAAAACAGCATCGTTCAGTCTATTTATAAGCATCAAATGTGATAAAACAACATCTTAAATGTTTAATACTCGCCTTGTGTGTGCACAACAAACTCATATTAAATATTTAATACTCTATTGTTTTACCATGCTAGAAGGCGACGTTCGATATTCTAAATATCTTTGAACGCTTAGGACTTAATATGATTTCTTTGAGGGGTTTGTTATTATTAGTCTCATCTTGTTTAGCGCGCATGCACGTATATATATAAAATACGCGTCATATTATTTAACATGCGAAGTATGTTGGATAATATATAATATATATATAGTAAGCATGCACATATAGAATACTATATTCTACCCGGATTGATTATGGACTTTTATTCTAGTTTGGTTCACTAGAGCCACCAAGTGAACCAAAAGGTCAAACCTATGTTGCAAGAATAAAATTTTAAATATAACTATTACATTTAAACCCGGGCTCCATTACAAACGGGTCTTCATGCGCTCCTTGCTCATTTTGTCTCCAATTCTTCAAAATTAATTCTAACTAGTCCTATTACAAAAACTATTTACAACAAATAGAAACCTTGATCAGCAGTCAATGGGAAGTACATAGGAGGGAGATAGAATTTACATTAAGAAAAATTAGAGAAGACGAGGTACGCAGACCCCATTTATAAAAACCCATATATTCAAGCATCCACTAAAATAAATCCAATCACACATTGGTCAAGAGTCCATAATTGACCCTTATTTATTATCATACATATCTCTATATGTATCAATAAATAACATTCATCCCATGAATAATAAAACCATTCCATATATGCATTGATATCAATTAATAAGCAAAAGTTTTGCTAATATTTAGTTTTGAAACAAAATAAACTCTTTTATTTTAATCAAAAACCAAATCCAAATTAAACTCCTTTAATTTTAGCAATCTAAAATCCTATTCTAGATAAAATAAACATCTTTATTTTAAACTTTTATCAATTAAATAAACTATTTATGTTAATTGAGAAAAACAAAAAAAAAAATCAAAGACTACACACCAATGCGGCCGCGCTCCAAATTGAACTAAGAGCGACGCGGCCGCGCTACACCCCCAGAAATGTTTTCTAGGTTAGGGCGCGGCCGCGCTCCAGAATGAACTGGAAGCGGCACGGCCGCGCCGTGACGCAGATTCAGAAAAAAAATTTCCATCCCAAAAATCTGATCGTATCGCATATCAATTCATACATGGAATTATCAAAATCAATAATTAACACAAGGATTAGGCTCTGATACCACTGTTAGGTTTGTATATAACGCAAGCATGCAATCAAATTACACAAATAGGGCGAAAGCGTGATAAAACGGATTTTAAAATTTTCATACAAACCATCACCATGATCTATCCTTGTGTTCAATTATCAATTAAACGAAAGAGAAAGAGAATAAGAATTATACCCTCGTAGATCAAAGCTTCTCCGGGTACAAGTTCAACTCCTAGTCCTTCGTGTTCTCCTCGAATTGCACCGATGAGATTCCTTCCTTTGATCAACGTTAGCCACCCAAGTGTTTGGCCTCTAGAGGTGATCCACCAAGGAAGAATAGGTATTTAAGAAGTTGGGTATAGGCAAAACCCTAGTTTCTATCTCTATAGAAATTGCAAGTACTCTCCACAATCTAATATAAGAGTGTGTAACCCTAATCTATGATAAGACTCTTCTTATTTATAGATGTAGGAATAACCCTTCCCTAAACTATTTAGGTTTATGGTTTTTATTATAATTAAACTCCTTTAATTAATTATGCTCCTAATCCAATTAGGAATTCATGGGAGAATACTTCTATTAATTAATTCTCAATCCCTATTAAGATTTAAATAATAGTAATAGTAATAATAATAATAAGACTCCTCTTATTAATTTATATTTAATATTTCCAAAATATTAAATAATAAATATTAAGTTATTTAATTTATTCTATCTCCATAGATTAAATTAAATACACTTAACTTATTATTACAATTATGTCATTTACTTCTTAAATAAATATTTTCCTTTTGTGGTGTGACCCTTTAGGTTCTCCATATTAAACCGGCTGTGAATAAATCAATTAGAACAATTCTAATTTTATTTAAATAAATAAATTAAACTATTTAATTTATTTAAATAAATAATATTTATTCTACAATAAGGGTAAGCCTTCTTAGCGATCAACGACTTTCCAGATAATATAGATTTTAACATTAATCACAAAAGAACCTTTCAGTGAATAGTTACCATACAATTCAATCCTTCTACCATACAATGTCCCAATTAAATATAAGACATGGATTTACTGTCAAGTCTTATTTTATTTAATTATATGTATTTCGATTTCCAAATGCACAACTCTAAATAATGCAAATTAGAAACTCCTTTTTAATTTCATTCTGCCTTGGCCAAGGACTACTGCGTTGTCATTTATCGAATCACATAGGACATTCACATCTTTTATTAGACGAGGTAGATTCTTTGTTGATCATTCACCTATCTCTACGTATAACTTATTATACCCAATCATACCTTTTGATATACCCTAAAGGTCTTAACGGACATGTCAAAGTATAACTTATCATACACAAGATACTATGATGATCTCAAGTCCAAGGATTACTTGTACTACTATCACTAGAGGAATTCCTATTGACAGGCGAGTAAAACTCCATTAGGTATTCATTAGCGAGCCACGTTCAGTGAACTTATTCTCCAATAAGCACCTACATACTTGCTTTAGTGTCTCCACACAAACGATTATGAGATCAATCATCCACTTCTTAAGAGCAAGCAACGTATGTACTAGTCTATCCGGATTCACTAATCCCCTTTTTAGTAATCCAACGATTAGGAACAATTTTTGTTTGTGAGCTATCTAGAATTTAGATCTCATTAGCATGATCACCATCATGATTCTAAAAGCATTGCTCAAAACTATGGGTTTATCACATTTAATAAAACAGCACTATGTAGATAATATAAAATGCCTTTTAAGAAAATTAATTCTTTTATTAATAAATGAATAAGATTACAAAGTATACGCTACATCATATCAAATATGATTGGCTTGTGTGCATACTACTTTCACTTCCACCCTCAGCTGTGATGGCCTTCTCTAGGAGTGCATTAAAGGTCTCGATTTGGAGCAACGACAACTTACTATACACCCATGGCTTCAACCCTTGTTCGAACCGCTGTGCCTTTCGCTCTTCCGTATCAACTTGGTGTGGCGCAAAGTGTGCGAGTTCGTTGAATTTGGCGGCGTACTGTGCCACCGTCATATCCCCCTTGCTTCAGTTCTAGGAATTTCACTTCCATCCGACTCTTCATGCTATTCGGGAACTAATTCGTGAAGAACAGTTCCTTGAATCTTTCCCATGGTACTACCCTTTCTCCGGCCCGTTGTTGATTAGCCTCCCACCAATAGTTCGCCTCTCCCTTCATCATATAGGTGGTGAATGCCGTTTTCTGGTCTTCTGCCATGCGTGCAATAGTAAAAGCCTTCTCTATTTCTTTGACCCAAGACTGGGCCTCTATCGGGTCGGCCGTTCCTTTGAACTCTAGGGGTCCCATACTTTTGAAGTCCTTAAAATTTGCTATGGGGATAGTTGGGTGAATAGGGTTTCTGTGACACCCCCAAATTCGGGTACTTCAATCCCACAGATTTGATATTCACTATTCCATACTTTCATATATAACTACCCATGATAAGAGATAATATAAATTAAGTTAAATGAAAAATCTTCTCACAAAAGGGTTACATCTCTAATCTCTTAATCAAACAAATCCTAGATTATCTAACCTTTATTACATCAATGCGGAATTAAAAACAGAAAATTAAATGAGTCTTTTTACAATAAAACTTCAAATAAATAACAAGTCTTTAACTACTTCTGCATCTTGCCCTTTCCCTTACTTGTGGACGGCTCGTCCGACTTTTCTGTTTTAGCTGCAATGTTCAATGCAAGAGTGAGCAAATAATTGCCCACAAGTATGATAACAATAACAGTTTAATAATCAATGAAATAGATTTCAACTAAGGTATTGTGGTTTTTCTGAATTCAATCAATAACTAATCGAGATATGAAAGCTTAATAGAACGCTTGGCTCAAGAATTGAATATAGAATTCAAGCTTTAAAATTGTATCTGAGGGTCATAAGACCTCGAACTTTGTCCTAGGTTAACAAGTATTTTTACCGTAACCTTTAACAGTCTTACAGACTATGGACTATCCATCTCGTACTTAGGGGGATCAGCCCTTTGTACAATGTATTGTGCACAAACATTTTAACGTTGTTGCGTAATTAATCCCCTATATTAGGGTTGTTCATCTCAGTTTAGCTTCAGAATCCGTACCAAAAGAAACTTGGTTTTGAACAATTTTAAAATATTCTAAGTCTTTAGAACGCTCATCAACTAAGGACTAGTTGAATCAATAAGGGTTTGCTAGTCACTAAAACATTCGATTCAACAATAAAGTTGTACAATAGAATTTATGTTTGAAGCTTGAATAACGATCAAATAACAAATGACTAGAACAAAATGTAAGCATTTGATATTATAACAACCTTGCTTGAATGATAATAAGCTAAGGTTAATAAGCTTGCTCTACGGAAGTAAACTTGCTTTAAATAAAATAACAAGATTAAGGGAGGAAAAACTTGCCTCGCACGTAGATTACAGATTTAAATTCATGTTCCTTAATCAACCTATACATTTTAATTATAAAACGGTAACAATAATTAGTTACAGAATTATATGCACTTTAGAATTTGTTCTTATCTCATTTCATTTAATATATCAAATGTCGTTTGATATTCATTAAATATTTGCTTACTACTCATTGTAGTATCTTATTTATTATTAAATACATTAATCTAAGTTTTAATCATGTACATGACAACATAGCAGGATTACAAAAAAAAATAAAAAAAAAACTTTTCAGTTACTGTTCCACTGCCGGGGCGGCGAATTCCTTCACAAACTCTCGCCGGGGCGAGCTCCCGCCGGGGCGAGAGAACTAAGTCATTTTTACCGTCGGGTCGAGAACTCCAATACATTTCTACCGCCGAGGCGGTAGACTCGGCAGTCATCTCCTACAGTTCGCGAACCAGTGACATTCTAGGTCAAATTTTCCAAATTCTACCATCCAACACATAAATTGAACATACCCAGACATCAAACATGTTATAAAACAATTACCTAACATGTTTCTAAACATTCTAACCACTATAATACACATAATCAACCAATTAGAACCCAAAATTCTCTGTTTAAGCAAAATATTCATGTTTTAGCCATTTAAATGAAATCAATCACTGTAAATTCATCTCTAAACCATTTTAATCCATTCCACATACATTCTTTTCGTTTTTCATTATATTATCATAATCAAATGTCAATTTACCAATTAATAATCAATTTGAGCATCAATTTTCAAACATATATGCCATACATGAAAATAAAACTCTGTAAAACCAAAAACTAAATTTTAAAGCATGTTTTCATGGATTAATACCTACAAATTGGTTTATAACCATAATATAATCACTAGTATATGCATATTAACAATTTCAACCAAGTAATTTATACATTGAGCAAATAATTTCATATACAGCAAAGTAAAAAGAAATACAATGAAGAACTTTTAAAAAGGATTATACCTTTAAGCTAAACAAGATGATTTCTTTAGCTTAGCAATTCTCTTCCTTCTCCTCTCAATCCATAGACTTTCAAACTCTCAATTTTCTCTCTTCTCAAACTCTGCTCTTTGTTTTTTTTTCTTCTTCTTTTCTAAGTTTAACAAATAAACTTATAAAGCCTTCAAATAAAAACTGATGAAACATAATCACGTATTTTAATTTTAGAACATCAGTTACATAATTCAAAAGCCATAAGGCTATGTTTGGCAATTACAATTAAAAACAAACTCTTTTTACTAACCAAGAGTCACAAGGCTTTGTTTGGTTTACTCAAAATAAAAACCCTTTCTCATTTATTATAATAACTCATTATACTATATAGTTTTAATTGTCACACTTTTAATTTAATTAAACTTATTATTAAATAAATTCAATTAAACCTTACTAACTTAATTTATAATTTCTATTTGACCAATATCACTATACCAAATAAATTATTTTATTCAAATTAATCTTTTATTCATCTAATTTAATTATTAAATTAAATTAGAATAATCACATCAAATCACATTCAAACAACATTTAACATGAATTACTCCACAATAACTTTATAAATTATTTATTTTACTCAATAAATAACTTAACAAAAATATTTATTAAAACTCAATAAATATTGTATTCATTCACAAAAATCACATTCGTTACATCCTTCCCTCCTTAAAAGGATTCTGTCCCTAGAATCACAACGCAATTAATTCGCCCGTTACATTCTCCCCTCCTTACAAGGATTTTGTCCTCAGAATCGCGATACAAGGATTAAACAAATAATTGAGGATAACTTTGCATCATTTTCTCTTCGAGTTCTCACGTAGCTTCTTCAGCATTGTGGTTCCTCCAGATTACCTTAACAGAATATATCACTTTATTTCTGAGAACCTGCTCTTTCCTGTCAATTATCTGCACAGGAACCTCTTCATAGGACAAATCTTTCTCAAATTGTATTGGTTCATATTCTATTACATGTTTGTAATCGGGCTTATACGGTCATAACACCGATATATGGAAGACATTGTGAATGTGGTCTAACTCAAGAGGTAAAGCTACCTCATAAGCTACCTTACCTACTCGTTTCAGCACCTCGAAGGGTCCAATAAATCGTGGAATGAGCTTACCCTTTTTACCAAATCTGATTTTTCCTTTCCAGGGAGATACTTTGAGAAACACAAAACTGCCGACGTCGAATTCTCTATTTTGTCGGTGCTTATCAGCATACTTTTTCTGCCTGTCTTAAGCAACTAATAATCTGGCTCTTATCACCTTGACGATTTCAGCAGTTTATTGTACCAGCTCGGATCCCAACAGTCGACGTTCACCAACCTCATTCCAACATAACGGAGTTCTGCACTTCCTTCCGTACAATGCTTCGTAGGGTGGCATGCCGATACTTGCGTGATGACTATTGTTATAAGCAAACTCGACCAGAGGTAAATGATCATCCCAGTTGCCTTTAAAATCCATGACGCACGCTCTTAGCATATCCTCCAATGTTTGAATTGTTCTTCCACTCTGGCCATCGGTTTGAGGATGGTAGGTTGTACTCATTCTCAACTGCGTCCCCAAACAAGCTTGCAAACTCCTCCAAAACTTTGATGTGAAACGTGGATCTCTGTCGGACACAATTGATACTGGAACTCCGTGCCTCGAGATAATCTCTTTGACGTATAATTTCGCCAGTTGATCCAAAGTGAATCTGATTTTGATTGGCAAGAAATGCGCTGATTTCGTCAGTCGATCCACTATAACCCATATTGCGTCATTACCCTTCTGAGTAGTTGGAAGCCCTACCACGAAGTTTGTGACACCCCCAAATTCTGACACCACTATCTCGAATTTGGTTCGTCACGTTCTAACACAATAATGACATAAAACTAATGCAGCAGAAAAGATAGAATAAATTACATTGATTTAATATAATTATTCTCGTCCCAAGGTCTCGCAACCGTTACTACCATACTATCCAATAATCTTAATTTAAACTGAAGCATAGTACTAATACATAATCCATGCCTAAGCTTATTACATAACCAAAACTAGAAACTTCAAACAACATAGTAAAATAATTTCCTTTCTAAGGAAGAACAAAGTTACTCCGTAGTTTTGCCCTTTCTCTTATCCTTGCCTGAAGGTTCACCTCGTTCTGCCTTAACTGAAAGGTTTAAAGAAAGCAAGAATGAGCAACAAATTTGTCCAGCAAGTATATACAATGAGGATGAACAATAAAAAGTTCAAACCGCAAAGATATGACAGAAAAAATGTAATTCAAGAATAATAAGGAAAATCAATTGTTATACATAAGAGTCGCTAAGGACTGAAGAATATCAATAGGATCCTTGCATCTAATCATTTCAAGTCCAAGAATATGAACACTGAGTAGTCACTAAAGGACTAAGAACTCTTGCTAGAATTAACAGTTTTTATACTGAAAATCCAATAAAACAAGTACACAGGTGATCAGCCTATAGTACCCCAGATTATGCATAACTGTCACATGCTTATAAGTGCGCACGTCGGTCCCCCGACAAAATATAATTTTCCCTTTTTTTTTAGGGTTGTTCATCTCAGTAGATAAGAGTCCTCACCAAGACAATTGGTTTGGAATAGCTTTCTAACACATGTATACTAGTCTAACCGGAACAATGGTTTAGACAATCGTATTCAATGATTTAATGAATACCAATACTCGTAATGAGGTTTAAGGGATATTAATCTTAAACCATTCCTTAGAATGTGAATAACAGTTTATAAAGCATAAGAATCATTGTCACATACTTGTATGACACAAGAATATACAAGTTTACATGATTGCTCAATAAAGAGAAAGGGTTCGAATACTTGCACAATATATCACATCCTGCTCGAATGTAAATTGAGTAGGGTTAAAGGAAACTTGCACAAAGTAAAGTTTCAGAAAAAGGGAACTTGCCTGTTTGCTCAGCTACAAGTACTCTAACTTTAATTTAAATTGCATTGAAACGACCTAATCATTAATAAGTCGGTTCCGTAGTTAGTATAGCATCCATAACAAGTGGTTACGCACCACATAGTTTTAATACACAGTCACGTAGGTGGAATCAAGATTACTAAGTCCATATTCGAAATTTCTTATCTTTAGCTAAATGAGTTAGCAACTTAGAATACCCCGACCCTAAGCATCAACATAAGCTTGAACACATAGTATATCAGTTCAATCATGCAGTACAACTTAAAACATTCATACATACATGTTGTAAGACTCTACTTACAAATTAAAACAACTGGGTAGTTATGGCGACCGGCGCGACCGCGCTGGTTTTTGCCTTAGGAGTGGCGCGGCCGCGCCACTCTCTGGGCAGACCAAAAATGCAATTTTATTCAGGTGGAAATCCGAGTCTATTCTCCAACATTCAGGCTACTGATATAACTCAAATACACATGCTCATAAGGTCATTAGTCTGAGTTCAAAACCTAACATGCTCATGCCAAATTAAATCCAAAGTTATAAGGTGTTATTTTAGAAACTTCTATATTTTAAACCAATCAAATCCATCTCGCAAAGGATCAACTATTATAGTCATGATACCACATAATGAGACTGGACCATACTTAATAAGCATGCTCGTGCATATATAACATGTGTACACATTAATCACATAGTTTACAATTGGAATGTCACTTTCTTAAACATGCGAACATAGGTAGAATCCATGTTTAGCTAGATGGTGCGCATGTCAACATGTTCTAGAGGCATAATGAATCCTATTATTCATGCTTGTAAGCTCAGAACATCTAAGATACAAAGTTCGCTAAGTTTCACTTCTAATACTTCAAGTTCTCTTTTAAAAAGTCATTGTAACCGAGCTAACACAACTCATGTCATGCAAAGTAACCCTAGGTAATACATTGGACTTGTTTTCATACATGTCTAAGCTAGTTACATATGCTCAAAGGATCAGAGTCAAAAAGGCATCACTTTCATAAGGTTTAGTTTTCAAATTCTAAGTTTTACCTCAAAATCTCGTAAACCCAACACATTTCATGCAAGACGATACTTAGATCACATATCAGATACACACCTAGGCTTATTTAAGCTAAACTAACATGCTCATGACATCAGAAGAATCAAAAGTTAGAATTTCATTCTGGGGCACAGCGCGGCCGCGCCTGGTTTTGCCTGGGGAGTAGCGCGGTCGCGCTGCTCCTCGGTAGAACCAGGAAACTCCCTGTATGGCGAAATTTTCCAAAACCAAAACCAATCTAACCCATAATCTTAGTATACCCATCTCACATAAAGTTTATAACCATGATTTTAAGCATACCTAGCATGATTTTAACAACTTAAAACAAGTAATTAACTAAGTTCAAGAATTAAATTCAACATTCATGTTATTTCTCCATATTTTCGCATACTTAGCGATCGATCATGCTACGAACTCGTTTCTAAACCAAAATGGTTCGTTTAACTTTCGTTGTTTTCGTATTTGACTATACTAACAATGTATATCATCCACTTACAGATTACCACAACTTAGCTCAACCATTTTTGGTACATTATAAGCATGTATAGATGTTATTTTCTGAGAATTCGTAAAACTCCAATTTGATAGCATAAAACATGATTAACGCATGTATATGAACTTGACAACTTATATACATCAACTACTAACCAACTAACCAGAGATTCATGGCAAAATTTTAGAAATTTATATATAAAACTCAAGAACACAATTAAAGAGAAATTACCTCTTGAAGCTAATTGAGTACTCTCCAATACCACTAATAGAAAATCACTCAACCTCACTCTCTAATGGAAGCTTACCTCAGATTTCTAGCAACAAGAATTGTGTAGAGGAGGCTTCAATTTATAGGGAAATCAAAATCTGGTTCATGACCTTGCTCAAGGGTTTCACCCAATGGAAGAAGAAGTAGAACCTTGGTTAATGGAGGTATGGTGGAATAGTGGTGGAGCACTATTTGGACCACCTCCCCCACCATCATGAGGCTAAGGTTTGCAAGGAAGAAGATGAATAGGATAGCCTTTTCTTCTCTCTTTGAGTTTACTGAGTTTGAGCAATATAGGGAGGATAGGCCATTGGTTTATTCACGTAATGAAGGGAAGGGACTCACAATATGGGACAAGAGCAAACTCAGCATTCTAAGCAAGGCTTGTTAGCATGCTTTAATTTAAAATATAAACTTAGGTCATATGAAAATAATTAAATGTTACCACATTGTATCAAATAGTGTCACATGTACACATATCATAAAATCCATGTACATTAATTATAGCGAAATCTAATTAATCGCTAACACCTAAATATTCAATATACATTATTATTTCATAATACATTTATTGTAATAATATTTAAGTATGGAAATAATTATCATGTAGCAAATATTAATTACCTCATATAATTTAAATGTACATCACACAACAAAATGCCACATGGGATGTTCATGTAATTTAAATGTCACGCATATCCCACCTTATTTAATGAATTATATGAATACTTACACATGCTAATGTCACACCCAAAAAAATATTATGCCACATAATATTTAATTAAATGAAAGGAGATTATTAGCCACACGAAAATTAATTAAGATACATTAAAAATTTCTTTTCTTATTAAATCACTCCTTTATTGAATAAACAAGAAATCATTTTATTGCATCACTATTATGGTGACATATCACATATACTTATATTTGAATAAATATTCTGTAATATTCTGGACCCTAATAAGATTTATATATGTAAATTATGTGTTTATTAAATAAAATTTCATGTTCCGACTTTGTATTATGTGGTTGTGTATTTTATTAAACAATTAGGTCAAATAAAAAAAAATTTCGCCAAGCAGCTGTGTCGTGCTTAATCGGACAAAATGATTTGTCGTGCTTCCGGCGATTTCACTGAGAAGCGTCTCGGCAAATTATTTTTGTAAGTTGTTGTGTCGTGCTTAGAAATGACGAAGTGATTTGTCGTGCTTTGTAGTTAATATAATATTATATTAACTGATAAAAATCTAAAATAAGTTAACTAGGGTTTAAAATGTTAAACTAAAATAGAAACCCTAAATTTGAAAACCCTAATTAATAAAAGTTGTCCGAATTGGTAAATCAAAATCCTAATTATTACACAAAAATCCTAATTGAGATAATTAGATTCTAAGTAGTAAATTATAACATTAACTATGAATCATTTAATCTAGATTAAAACCTTAGTTGAATGATTTAAAATCTAATCTATGAATTAGAAAACCCTAACCCTAATTAGTAAACCCTAATTATAAAATTTTGAGTTTCTAAATCTTAATAATGAAACTTAAGCTTAATTAAGTTATTACTAACCTAATTAAGTTACCCTAATCACTAATTATCAAACCCTAATCAAAATTAAGATGAATTAAACATAGGTTAGTAAACTAACCAATTGGAAAATTTGAAGGAGTGTGCTAGCATGTGTCCAACACACTTTGACACACTCCAGCACAAGCATGAGGCCAAGATCAGATTTCAAGCAACACAAGTAACAATGCCAAGATATTTATGGAGGCAAAATGTGGAAAAATGACCTAAAAATCCTAATACGCAAGTTCTATAAATAGGCAACCATTCTGATCATGTGAGCCACGAAATTTTGAAGCCTAAACACTTATATTACCAGCCATAATAAGCCTCAATAGCTACAAGAATAGTAAACAAATGTCTAGGATGGAAGTTATTAATGGTCAAAACCCGTTGACCGATCACGGATGGCTGAATTCTGGGCAACCCAGAAAATTCTAAGTATAACTGACAGCCGTCTGATAAGATTTGACCACCTTTAATCTTGCTTATATGATGTTTGTAAATGTTATTTCTTGGCTTAAACATGTTCTATGCCATGTATACTACAACCCTGAATCATTAAAACACATAACAAATAAAGACCATGACAGTTATTAACGGTCAAACATGGTTGACCGACCATGACCAGCATGTTTCTGGGCAACCCAGAAACCTCAAGAACAGCATGAACTAGGTAGTTTGACCATGAATTATCTAGCATCAATTGATGTTGTTTATGCTTAAATTTCATATGTCGTTATACCTTGTCATGCCTACTATAACAACAAACAAAAATCAAACTCAAAACATTAACCAATCGGAAATCATTAGCGGTCAAAAGTCCCTACTCGACCATAACCGGATGTTCTTCATGAAGAACACCTTTAGCAACACTCTCCTTCTCAAACCCAGAACACTAAGAACCCTATGCAGTCCGTCGCTAAAGACCTTTTACGACGGTTTTTAATAAAAATTAATAAAAATAATTAAATAAATTATATAAAATTATAAATAAATATTAAAAATTCATATTAATTAATAATAAATATAAAAAAATTCATTTTTAATTATATTTAATATTTTTATATATTCTAATAAATATTTGTATATAATTATGTAATTTAATTAAATATTAAATTATTTAATAAATATTTTAAATAAATGATTTAAAAATGATATTAATGTATTTAAAATATTTTAAATGATAATTAATTCATTTAAAAATATTAACAACTTTCCAAAATTATTTTAAATAATAAATAAATTATTTAACATAAAATAATAAATATTTAATAATATTATAAATGATAAATAAATCATTTAAGTATTAAACTAAGTTTTAAAAATTATTATAAATAATAATTACATCATTTAAATGATAAAATAAATTCTTAAAATATTATTAATGATAAAATAAATCATTTAAATAATATTCTATCTTTCTAAAAATATTATAAATGATAAATAAATCATTTAAATAATATTCTATCGTTCTAAAAATATTATAAATGATAAATAAATCATTTAAATAATATTTTAGGTATCTAAAAATATTCTAAATAACAAATAAATTATTTAAATAACATATTAATGTTTTAAAAATTATTCTAAGTGATAATTAAATCATTTAAAAATATTCCTAAGTTTGCAAAATTATTTAGAAATATTTCTAAGCTTGTAAAAATTATTTAAAAATAATATTAAGCTTCTAAAAGTGTTATAAATAATAATAAAATTATGTGGACTAATATTTAAGCTTTCAAATGAAGTTTTATTGATAAACCTATGTGTTTAGCTATCTAATGACGTGACCGAGATACCGAATCGACGTCGAACCTTCGTGAAACTTGTCTAGTTTAATTAGATAAATATTATTATAGATTCTAATATTTATTATTGATATGAATAGACATATATAGACTACCCAACGTTGATAAACAGCGTAAACTTAATGTGCTACGCATAGGCAAGTGTCCTAACTTTTCTCAACTTATATTAAGCAATTCATTTATGTCTTGCTATCAATTATTGTGAAGTTATTGCTACTTGTTCAGCATAACTTAAGAAATGAAATCATTTATTGATTGTTTGAGCTTAAATTTATTGTGTCAAGCCAAATTGTTTTGGTATGACATCTATACTGAGTAAAAGGGACACCGTGGATGGAAGGTGGTCCGACAAACCTTCAAATAAGGTTTAATTTGGCAATTAAATGAATTGACCAAAATTGGCAATTAACTTAAACTGACCAAAAAAGTGGTAGGATGATATGCATACTCCTAGGATATTGGTGAGGCTAATCACCTATCAGATATCCGAATTCAAAAGGTTCTAAGTCATTGAAGAGTGATAGAACAAATTGAAATATATGGTTCCGGTACATAACCCTCAGTATCAATTATACATCAACTAACATCTTTCAAATCAAACACACTGTGTTTACATTTTCAAATGAACTTGCTGAGCATTTGTAGTTCATTTTTGCACATATCTTCTTTTACAGCTTTAAATGACATCCCTGGCACTTCTGGGACAGATAAAGGGAAAGGACACGTTTACTAGTTTTATTAACTGCTTTTGAATAATCTAAGTCTTTTAAAGGCTTTTGTTGTAATAACTTAGTACTGAGAACAATGTAATCAAACCAAATGATATGTAATATATTATGATCCTTTATTTCATCGATTGCGTTATACTCTGATTTTTATTTTAATTAGCATAGTTGTACTAAGTTAGATACAGTATCTATACGAACTATACATCTGAATGAGGGTATTTAAATGATATTGAAAGTCCTATAAGCTATGGGGTTACACTTAATGAGCGCCGGTAAGGTACCATCTTTACCGGAATGCGCCCCTCAATTCTATGGACAATCTTATCATTAATACTGTGAATGTCAGATAGATAGGGAATATTGATATGAAAGAGGTATTTATAAGATATGAATCTACACATCCAACTGAGGGTATCCAAACACAGATCACGTTCTGGCAAGAATTAATATCTGTTATGGGATACTGTGAACCTTGGATAGGTAGAAGTCATATATTATTGAGTATTTACAGTTGTATAGTTCCACGTGAGCACAAATTCTGCTACAGAGAGAGTTGAGAATTTGGGGCGTCACAGGTTGGTAGCAGAGCTGTAGATTATAGCTCTAAGGTAGTTAGGAAATACCTTAGGATATAATCTTTGAGTCCGTAAAATACTTAATACACATAAGATAACCTTAAAAGCCTTATATTTTTGTGTAAACATGCTTCATCATAATACTAAACAATTAAAAAAATTTTATAGGACGACAGACCCAGATTGGGAAGATAGTTCAGGGGAGATAGGTTCACAGGTGATAGAGCTTGAGCAGGGCAGTGATCCTGAGGGACAAGAAGTTCAATATAACTTAGAATTCCATGATGCGGTAGAGGCAGAACCTAATGAGGATACTGCAGAGGTTCATATTATAGAAGAAGGAGAGGATGAGGAAGAACCAATATGGAGAGATATATCAGAAATTCGAAATCAATCTATAGAAGAGCTAGAAGAAGGAAACCTAGAGGAGGAAAACCTACTAGAACAAGCCCAGATGGAAATACATACCTTAAACAATAGGGTGACGTATGTGGAAGAAAGGTTGGAGAATGAAGAACGATTAAATATCTGACTTCAGACACTGTTGTCAAAAAAGGAAAGAGAAAGATATCAAATCCAAGCAAGGCTTGATAGAACTAATAAAGAATTTCGTGAAACACTTGTGGATCTGGATAAGTGAGTAGAGGATTATCCCGTAGAGAATGGAAAGACTGGATACGACATCAATAGGTGGGTGATATCTAGTATGTTGTGTGATGAGTATCATAAGATTAAGCTTTAGATAAACCTGGTCACCAAAGTATGTATGTAAACAGTAGTATCTAAACTACTTTATCTAAGTTTTGCGAAACTGGTTTGGGAATTCTAGTAGTACTTATATAAACTACTAGCCGAATATGTAAACCTTTTGTATGAATATACAAATTATGTTTGAACAATATGTGCATTACATACTTGTAATTATACTAGTTTTCTTACTTATATAGCCTAACGCTACCTTGAAGAAGACCATATACATTAGTAATAGAGGCAGAAAATAGAGAAGTAACCCAACCCAACAGTTAATAAATTTAGATATACCTTTTAAAACGTAAAAATTGCAAATCGAGAGATAATTTTCGTTAAAATCATATATAGAAATTGTAACGTAGAGACTAAGAAACACAAATTTCTTGTGAACCTTATTCCTATACAGTTAGGAGAATTCGATATAATCTTAGGCATGGATTGGTTGGTTAATCAAAATGCAATGATTGACTGCCATCGGAAGCGTGTAAACCTATTGACTGTGTCGAAGTCAAAGGTAGTGTTCAACAGTGGTTGTTCACCTAAACGATCTCGATGTCTGACAGTAATGCAAGTAGAGAGATTGCTTAGGAAGGGTTATACATGTTATTTGGCATATATAATAGATACCCGAAAGGAAGGAGTAAGATTGGATCAAACACCTGTAGTTAGGGAATTTCAAGATGTATTTCCGATGACTTACCAGGTCTACCACCGGATAGGGAGATCGAGTTGGTTATCGATCTTGCACCTGGTACGATGCTAGTTTCGAATGCACCGTACAGGATGGCACCAATAGAGTAGAAGGAGTTACTTGTACAGTTACAAGAACTCTTAGACAAAAAGTACATATAACCTAGCGTTTCACCTTGGGGAGCACCGGTGTTGTTTGTAAAGAAGAAGGATGGAACGTTGAGGTCATGTAATTGACAAGAACAGAATCGCGGTACATCCAGCGAAGATATAGACGGTTGTGAATTGGGAACAACTAACAACTCCAACATAAGTACGAAGTTTTCTCGATTTAGCAGGGTATGATTGGCGTTTTATACAAGATTTTTCAAAAATAGTGACCCCACTAACCAATTTAACTCGAAAGACAGTGAAGTACGTCTGGACAGATAAGTGTGAAGAAAGCTTCCAAGAGTTAAAGAAACGATTGAGCATTGCACCAATATTGTCGTTACCAGATGATACAGGAGGCCTTGTAGTTTATAGTGATGCATCACACAAGGGATTAGGTTGTGTGTTAATGTAACATGGGAAAGTAATCACATATGAGTCAAGACAACTCAAAGATTATGAGAAGAGGTATCTTACGCATGATCTTGAGTTAGCCGCTATGGTATTTGCCTTCAAAATTTGGAGGCATTACTTGTATGGGGAGAAGTGTGAGATATACACAAATTACAGCAGTCTGAAGTATATATTCACATAAAAGGAGTTAAACATGAGGAAGAAGAGATGGCTAGAGTTGATAAAGGATTTCGACTGTGAGATCTTATATCATCCAGGGAAAGCCAACGTCGTAGTAGACGCATTAAGTAGAAAGAATCAAGAGAAGTTATATGTAATAACCAACAACGAGGTACTGATAAAAGACTTTAATAAACTTGAGATCGAGATAAGAGTTCCAGTTAACTCTACCCATAAGTTATTCGTCATAGAGAATAGTTCGACTTTATTAGATAGAGTCAAAGAACTACAATAGGTAGATAGAGTGCCAGAAGTGTAAGACCGAAATAACTTATAAAAAGAATGACAAATTCAGAATAGACAAAGATGGGATACTGAGGTACGAGGATAGAATTCAGGTACCCTCAGTACAAGAACTAAAAGATAAAATATTGAATGAAGCCCATAGTTCTAAGTTCGTCGTACATCCAGGTAGTATAAAAATGTATAAAGATATAAGCTGTGACTTTTGGTGGTCTAACATGAAAAGAGAAATAGTGGAATGGGTAAGTAAATGTTTCGCATGTCAAAGAGTTAAAGTCGAACATCAGAAACCGAGTGGATTATTGCAGCCCTTAGAAATTCCCAAGTGGAAGTGGGGACATATTACCATGGATTTCGTAGTAGGTCTTCCAAATACACCGAAAGGTCATAATGCCATTTGGGTAATTGTAGATTGTCTTACCAAGTTAGCTCATTTTCTACCTATAAAAGTTAACTTCAGTCTTGACCAGTTAGCCAAACTTTAAATCAATGAAGTTATTTCTAAACATCGAGACCCTGTTTCTTTTGTATCCGACCGAGACCCACGATTTACTTCGAACTTTTGGACAAGTCTCCAGAAACACTTAGGAACCTAGTTGAGATTAAGCACAACTTATCACCCTACAAACCAATGGTCAAAGTGAGAGGATGATTCAAACACTAGAGGACATGTTGCGAACTTGCAACATGGACTTCAAGAAAAGTTGGGAAGATCAGTTACCTTTAGTAGAATTAGCCTACAACAATAGTTACCATGCAAGCATAGGAATGCCACCATTTGTAGCTTTGTACAGAAGAAAATGTAAGACGCCGAAGAAATCAGTGGTAAATTGATAGCTACGCTTGTGAGGTGATATCTTTTTCAGATATGAGTCACAAGTTGGTATCACAGATAGGAAAGAACAAAATCTACGGAATAAAGTGATACCTTCGGTCAAGGTTATTTGGGGAAATCAAAACATAGAGAAAACTACGTCCGAGCTCGAGAGAAAAATGTGAGATAATTACCCACAATTGTTTTTATAACCCGTACCATAATTTCGAGGACGAAATTCTTATTAGTAGGGGTGAATGTAATATTCTGGACCCTAATAAGATTATATATGTAAATTATGTGTTTATTAAATGAAATTTCATGTTCCGACTTTGTATTATGTGGTTGTGTATTTTATTAAACAATTAGGTCAAATAAAAAAAAAATTCGCCAAGCAGCTGTGTCGTGCTTAATCGGACAAAATGATTTGTCGTACTTCCGGCGATTTCACTGAGAAGCGTCTCGGCAAATTATTTTTGTAAGCTGTTATGTCGTGCTTAGAAATGACGAAGTGATTTGTCGTGCTTTGGAGTTAATATAATATTATATTAACTGATAAAAATCTAAAATAAGTTAACTAGGGTTTAAAATGTTAAACTAAAATAGAAACCCTAAATTTGAAAACCCTAATTAATAAAAGTTGTCCGAATTGGTAAATTAAAATCCTAATTATTACACAAGAATCCTCATTGAGATAATTAGATTCTAAGTAATAAATTATAACATTAACTATGAATCATTTAATCTAGATTAAAACCTTAATTGAAAGATTTAAAATCTAATCTATGAATTAGAAAACCCTAACCCTAATTAGGAAACCCTAACCCTAATTAGTAAACCCTAATTATAAAATTTTGAGTTTCTAAATCTTAATAATGAAACTTAAGCTTAATTAAGTTATTACTAACCTAATTAAGTTACCCTAATCACTAATTATCAAACCCTAATCAAAAATAAGATGAATTAAACCTAGGTTAGTAAACTAACCAATTGGAAAATTTGAAGGAGTGTGCTAGCATGTGTCCAACACACTTTGACACACTCCAGCACAAGCATGAGGCCAAGATCAGATTTCAAGCAACACAAGTAACAATGCCAAGATATTTATGGAGGCAAAATATGGAAAAATGACCTAAAAACCCTAATATGCAAGTTCTATAAATAGGCAACCATTCTGATCATGTGAGCCACGAAATTTTGAAGCCTAAACACTTATATTACCAGCCATAATAAGCCTCAATAGCTACAAGAACAGAATCAAAGATTAGAAATCAAAAGAAGCTCAAAAAGGTGCAAAAACCCTAATTTTATACTAGATCTTTAAAGCTTTGTTAGATGTTATGTTTTAATGTTTAAGGATATGTAATAATATGTTATTTAGTGATCTGCGTTGGTTAAACAAGGATCCATAACATTTAAATGGTCAAAATTGATGAAAAACATGAACTGACTTTGGCAGCCTAGAATGGTCTGACAGGGTATTTTGTCAGTCATTTTGATCGGCTTAAATTGGTCGTTTGATCTGTTTTAAAGTTTATATATGTAGTATGCCATGTTAACTATAATATCCAATTCGTAGAATAGTAAACAAATGTCTAGGATGGAAGTTCTTAATGGTCAAAATCCGTTGACCGATCACGGATGGCTGAATTCTGGGCAACCCAGAAAATTCTAAGTATAACTGATATCCGTCTAATAAGATTTGACCACCTTTAATCTTGCTTATATGATGTTTGTAAATGTTATTTCTTGGTTTAAACATGTTCTACGCCATGTATACTACAACCCTGAATCATTAAAACACATAACAAATAACGACCATGAAAGTTATTAACGGTCAAATATGGTTGACCGACCATGACCAGCATGTTTCTGGGCAACCCAGAAACCTCAAGCACAGCATGAACTAGGTAGTTTGACCATGAATTATCTAGCATCAATTGATGTTGTTTATGCTTAAATTTCATATGTCGTTATACCTTGTCATGCCTACTATAACAACAAACAAAAATCAAACTCAAAACATTAACCAACTGGAAATCATTTGCGGTCAAAAGTCCCTACTCGACTATGACCGGCTGTTCTTCATGAATAACACCTTTAGTGACACTCTCCTTCCCAAACCCAGAACACTAAGAACCCTATGCAGTCCGTCGCAAACAGTCCGTCGCTAAAGCCCTTTTGCGACGGTTTTTAATAAAAATTAATAAAAATAATTAAATAAATTATATAAAATTATAAATAAATATTAAATATTCATATTAATTAATAATAAATATTAAAAAAATTCATTTTTAATTATATTTAATATTTTTATATATTCTGATAAATATTTTTATATAATTATGTAATTTAATTAAATATTAAATTATTTAATAAATATTTTGAATAAATGATTTAAAAATGATATTAATGTATTTAAAATATTTTAAATGATAATTAATTCATTTAAAAATATTACCAACTTTCTAAAATTATTTTAAATAATAAATAAATTATTTAAAATAAAATAATAAATATTTAATATTATTATAAATGATAAATAAATCATTTAAGTATTAAACTGAGTTTTAAAAATTATTATAAATAATAATTACATCATTTAAATGATAAAATAAATTCTGAAAATATTATTAATGATAAAATAAATCATTTAAATAATATTCTATCTTTCTAAAAATATTATAAATGATTAATAAATTATTTAAATAATATTCTATCGTTCTAAAAATATTATAAATGATAAATAAATCATTTAAATAATATTTTAGATATATCTAAAAATATTCTAAATGACAAATAAATTATTTAAATAACATATTAATGTTTTAAAAATTATTTTAAGTGATAATTAAATCATTTAAAAATATTCCTAAGCTTGTAAAATTATTTAAAAATATTTCTAAGCTTGTAAAAATTATTTAAAAATAATATTAAGCTTCTAAAAGTGTTATAAATAATAATTAAATTATGTGGACTAATATTTAAGCTTCCAAATGAAGTTTTATTGATAAACCTATGTGTTTAGCTATCTAATGACGCGACCGAGATACTGAATCGACGTCGAACCTTCGTGAAACTTGTCTAGTTTAATTAGATAAATATTATTATAGATTCTAATATTTATTATTGATATGAATAGACATAAATAAACTACCCAATGTTGATAAACAGCGTAAACTTAACGTGCTACGCATAAGCAAGTGTCCTAACTTTTCTCAACTTATATTAAGCAATTCATTTATGTCTTGCTATCAATTATTGTGAAGTTATTGCTACTTGTTCAGCATAACTTAAGAAATGAAATCATTTATTGATTGTTTGAGCTTAAATTTATTGTGTCAAGCCAAATTATTTTGGTATGACATCTATACTGAGTAAAAGGGACACCGTGGATGGAAGGTGGTCCGACAAACCTTCAAATAAGGTTTAATTTGGCAATTAAATGAATTGACCAAAATTGGCAATTAACTTAAATTGACCAAAAATGTGGTAGGATGATATTCATACTCCTAGGATATTGGTGAGGCTGATCACCTACCAGATATCCGAATTCAAAAGGTTCTAAGTCATTGAAGACTGATAGAACAAATTGAAATATATGGTTCCGGTACATAACCCTCAGTATCAATTATACATCACCTAACATCTTTAAATCAAACACACTGTGTTTACATTTTCAAATGAACTTGCTGAGCATTTGTAGCTCATTCTTGCGCGTATCTTCTTTTGCAGCTTTAAATGATATCCCTGGCACTTTTGGGACAGATAAAGGGAAAGGACACGTTTACTAGTTTTATTAACTGCTTTTGAATAATCTAAGTCTTTTAAAGGCTTTTGTTGTAATAACTTAGTACTGAGAACAATGTAATCAAACGAAATGATATGTAATATATTATAATCCTTTATTTCATCGATTGCGTTATACTCTGATTTTTATTTTAATTAGCATAGTTGTACTAAGTTAGATACAGTATCTATACGAACTATACATCTGAATAAGGGTATTTAAATGATATTGAAAGTCCTATAAGCTCTGGAGTTACACTTAATGAGCGCCGATAAGGTGCCATCTTTACGGGAATGCGCCCCTCAGTTCTATGGACAATCTTATCATTAATATTGTGAATGTCAGATAGGTAGAGAATATTGATATGAAAGAGGTTTTCATAAGATATGAATCTACACATCCAAGTGAGGGTATCCAAACACAGATCACGTTCTGGCAAGAATTAACATCTGTTATGGGATACTGTGAACCTTGGATAGGAAGAAGTCATATATTATTGAGTATTTATAGTTGTATAGTTCCACGTGAGCACAAATTCTGCTACAGAGAGAGTAGAGAATTTGGGGGCGTCATATATTCAACTTAAATAGAAAAGTCAATAATAATATTATTCAAAATTCTCGGGTATTACATCCTCCCTCCCTTATAAAAATTCTGTCCTCGGAATTGATACAAGGTTACACAAACAAATGGGGATAATCCCTCCTCATTTTACTTTCTAACTCCCACGTAGCCTCCTCGGCGTCGTGGTTTCGCCAAACTACCTTAACAAAAGATATAACTTTATTCCTCATGGTTTGCTCTTTCCTATTTAGTATTTGGACAGGAATCTCCTCATAAGTCAAATTCTTCTCTACTTGAATTGGCTCATACAAAATCACGTGCTTATAGTCGGGTTTGTACGGACGTAGCACAGAGATGTGAAACACATTGTGGATGTGTTCCGGCTCAGGCGGTAAAGCTACCATATACGCCACTTTGCCCACCCGCTTCAACACTTCAAATGGCCCTATGAACCTCGGACTCAATTTTCCTTTCTTGCCAAATCTGATCTTTCCTTTCCAGGGAGATACTTTTAAGAATACGAAACTACCAACTTCAAAGTCTCGGTCCTGACTATGCAAATCTGCATATTTCTTCTGACGATCTTGGGCGGCTACTAATCTGGCTCTTATTGTTGTCACCACATCAACCGTCTGTGGAACTATTTTTGGCCCCAAAAGTCGTCGTTCTCTGACTTCATCCCAACACAACGGTGTTCTGCACTTCCTCCCGTAGAGAGCTTCATATGGTGGCATACTGATACTCGCGTGATGACTATTATTGTAAGCGAATTCTACTAAGGGTAAGTGGTCATCCCAATTTCCCTTAAAATCCATTACGCAAGCTCGAAGCATATATTCTAGCACCTGTATCGTTCGTTCACTCTGTCCGTCTGTCTGAGGATGATAAGCGGTACTCAACCTCAGTTGTGTTCCCATTCTTTCTTGTAAGCTTTTCCAGAAATTTGACGTGAATCGCGGATCTCGATCGGAGACGATTGACACTGGTACTCCATGTCACGAAACTATTTCCTTCACGTATAAATTTGCTAATTGATTAAGGTTAAAACGAATCTTGATTGGTAGAAAATGAGCTGTCTTCGTTAGTCGATCCACGATAACCCAAATGGCATCAAAACCCTTCTGTGTGACTGGAAGTCCCACCACGAAGTCCATCGTAATGTGCTCCTATTTCCACTCCGGTATTTCCATCGGTTGAAGTAGACCACTCGGTCTCTGATGTTCTGCTTTGACTCGTTGGCAAGTGAGACATCTACTGATGTACTCTGCAACCTCTCGCTTCAAATTGGGCCACCAAAAATATTGTCGTAGATCCTGGTACATCTTCGTTCCTCCAGGATGAACAGAATATATCGTGCTATGTGCCTCGCGCAAAATTTCCTCCCTAAGTTCAGTAATAGCTGGCACCCACACTCGATTTTCAAATCTCAAAATACCATCCTTATCCATTCGGAATTTTTCTTCCTCACTTCCTGTTATCCGCTTCTTTATCTTCTCGCACTCCTTATCCGCTTCTTGTGCTTCTTTGATTCGATCCAATAATGTTGGACGAGCTTTCATCACAAATAACTTTTCCCTGGGCCCTCGAGGTTCCCCAACTTCTATTTCCAATTTTTCCATGTCTCTTATTAACTCCTCCTGAGTTGTTAATGTGAACAGTTTCTCCCTTTCTTTCCTACTCAGCGTGTCAGCTACTACGTTAGCTTTTCCCGGGTGATAAAGAATTTCGCAGTCGTAATCCTTGATTAATTCTAACCACCTCCTTTGTCTCATATGTAGCTCCTTCTGTGTGAAAATATACTTCAGACTTTTGTGGTCCGTATATATCTAACATTTTTTTCCGTACAGGTAATGCCTCCAAATTTTTAACGCAAAAACTACTGCCGCTAGCTCCAAGTCATGGGTAGGGTATCGTTTTTTGTAATCCTTCAATTGCCGTGACGCGTATGCAATGACTTTGCCATGTTGCATAAGCACACAACCAAGTCCTTTATGCGATGCATCACTATACACCATAAATCCTCCTGTACCATCTGGTAAGGATAATACAGGTGCCTCGCTTAACCTCTTCTTCAATTCTTGAAAACTCTATTCGCATTTGTTCGTCCACATGAATTTCACTGTCTTCCTTGTTAAATTGGTTAACGGGATTGCTATCTTAGAAAAATCTTGGATAAATCTTCGATAGTACCCGGCTAACCCTAAGAAACTTCTTACTTCTGTCGGCGTCCTTGGTTGTTCTCAACCACTAACAGCCTTTACCTTTGCAGGGTCTACTCAAATCCCATTCTTGTCTATCACGTGTCCCAAGAATTGGACCTTCTCCATCCAAAATTCACACTTGGAGAATTTTGCGTACATTTTCTCCTTAGTGCTTCTAGCACCATCTTCAAATGTTCAGCGTGCTCTTCTTTGGTCTTTGAGTAGATTAGGATGTCATCGATGAAAACTACTATAAACTTATCCAAGTATGGCTTGAAAACTCGGTTCATCAAGTCCATGAATGCTGCTGAGGCGTTGATGAGTGTGTTTTATACACACAATTTGGGTACTTTTCGCCTTGATAATTTGCAAGTCTTTAGGTATTTTATATAATTTTTATGTATTTTTATCTTATTTTTACATAAATTAGTTTTTAGTTACTTTTACATGTTTTATGTTGCTTTGATGCATTTTTATTATGATTGTAGGAATTGAAATAAAGACCGCTCGGATCGTTGTTTGGATTGAATCATTGTCCGTGCCTGGACGTCGGTGCCCGAATGGTAATATGATGGATTGTGGTGATTGGCAGCGCCCGATGCTTAATTTGACAAATATTTGGTAGTTGGGCGTGCACGGCGTTGGATTGCGTGCACGGCGTTCGGCGTCGGCCAAGCCACGTGGGCATGCCCGTGCTTGGATGTCCGTGCCCGAATAATATCACGGTGAGAAATTATGTTTGGCGATGCTCGGGGCTTAAATTGTTGACATTTGGATGTTGGGCGTGCACGGCGTCGGAGTGCGTGCACGGCGTGCGGCTGGGCGCTGGACGCTGGGCGCTGGGTGCTCGGCAGCCTCGGCGTTGGGCGCGCGCGCGGGCGGCATGGCTCGGCATGACTCGGCAGCATCCAGGTGCTTGGGCGCGGGCGCGCGCCTGGGCGTGCGGGCGCACGGGCGGCCTCGGCAGCCAGCCTCGGTAGCGCATGTGGGCGAGCGAGCGGCATGCAGGCGCATGGACGCGGGCGCACGCCTGGGCGTGCGGGCGCACGCCGCCGTGCTGAGTGCGATCTGACACACCTTCAGTGCGATCTGAGCTGCATTTTGTCCGATTTTGGCTAGGGTTTCTTGATGAAGACTATATATAATCTCTTCTAAGCCTCATATCAGATATCTAGAGGGAGGGAGGCTACAAAATACATCAACCAACAGTGCTCAAGGCTGCAAATCAAGCTGAATCAAGCCAAAAGCCAAGGAACTCAATCAAGAAGAATTGCAAAGCCAAGGAGGAGAGGTAGAAATCTACAGCAACCAAAGGAACACCAGCTGAATAGCTTCAAAAGTGGTTTCATTTCTAGTTTTCCATCTCCTTTGTAATTCGAATTTGACAATGTATCAATTGAAAATGATGTTTATTGTAGCTATCATGAACTAACCTTCTATTCTAAGATTGCAATGGAACCCAACACTTAATTTGAATTGAATTCTCTCTCTATTGATTTTAGTTATGCATTTGTGAATTGATTGTCATAACCTTTGCTTCTAGATTAATTGATTGGCCCGTAATTACCGTGGGAACCTATATGAACTTGACGAACGGATTATAGGTTAAGACCTAGTTATGATAACATGCAAAAGTATAGATTATTGTGGGTTATTAATTGGATTAAGTGACATGTGTCTTATTAATTATCTGCAATAATAGGTATCTTGATAGTAGTTGGGATAGATATATACCTAATTGCCGCATGCAACCTATTGAGAATCTAGTCTTAATGACTTCCGAGGTGAAAGTTGGTAATGGAAGGGAGGATTAATTAGATTTGGTGACACGTGTCTATAAATCATTCCTGAAATTAGTCTCTTGATAGTGTATAGGATAGACATATACCTATGCACCGCTTAGGAAGATTCGTGATTGACCATCGACAGAGGCTCTTATGTAGTTGTGATTTCTCGGTTGTCAATTCGTATGCTATAATTGACTGAAAAGAGAGAGTTAGGAGATTCAAATGACGTGTTGGGGGAAATTGTAATCTTAGACCCTTCTATCTTGATATTTTACTGCATTTTACTTATTACTCGACTTGTGAACTCAAACAATCAACAAACAATCAAACCTTCATCGTTTAAATTAGATCAATTTGATATACAATTGATACTTGGTTATTATTTGTCACAATTCCCTGTGGGTTCGACTCATATCTTATCATATATTACTTATAGACCGTGTATACTTGCACGTGTGTGTTTATCGATAGCTAAATCGACCAACAAGTTTTTGGCGCCGTTGCCGGGGAATTGTTTCCTAATAATTATACCAATATCAATTTTATTCGACTTGGTCTCTTTTTAGACTTGTATATAATTTTCATTTTGTTTTGTAGGTATTCTTGATTTGTATGCCACGCTCACGTGATCTTGAGTTAATTCCTTACGATCCCGAGATCGAGAGAAATATTCGACGACTGCGTAGAGAATGAGTTCGGGGTATACCCAATCAAAATACCATGGCTGAGGAGGAGCCTAAAACCTTGAGGGAGTACGCCATGCCTCTTGTCACAGATTTGCACTCAAGCATTTCCAGGCCAGCCATTGAGGCTAATCACTTTGAAATTAAGCCTGGAACCATCCAAATGGTTCAAAACTGTTTGCAGTTTGGTGGGTTGCCCAATGACGACCCAAATGCTCATTTGGTGAGTTTTCTGGAAATTTGTGACACATTCAAGTACACTCAAGTAACTGATGATGCAATTAGACTCCGACTATTTCCTTTCACACTCCGTGATAAGGCAAAGAGTTGGTTGCATTCGCTTCCCTCAGGTTCGATTACAAAGTGGGATGACTTAGCCCAGAAATTTTTGGCAAAGTTCTTCCCACCCGCGAAAACTGCAAGATTGAGGAATGACATCACTTCGTTTGTTCAATATGATTCCGAGTCCTTGTACGAGGCTTGGGGAAGGTTTAAGGATCTAATTAGGAGATGTCCACACCATGGTTTGCCTCAATGGTTGCAAGTTGAGATTTTCTATAATGGGTTGACCAATGCCACTCGATCAAGTGTCGACGCAGCTACAGGTGGTAGCTTAATGGGAAAGAATTTTGCGGAAGCCTACAAATTATTGGAAACCATGGCTGCTAATATTTATCAATGGCCTTCGGAGAGGAAAATGCCACAAAAGGCAGCAGGAAAATTTGAGGTGGATCATCTCACTTCAATCACAGCACAGCTAGCCGCGCTCACAAAAGAAGTGAAAAATTTAGGAACTCAATCTGTGCAGAGCATTTTTGAAACCTGTGAGTTGTGTGTTGGAAATCACCCTACCGAGCAATATCCCATCAATGCAGAATCCATACAGTTTGTTGGTAATTACAATAGACAGCAAAACAACCCCCACTCAAATCACTACAATCCTGGATGGAGAAATCACCCAAATTTCTCATGGAGCAACAACAATAATACCCAAACCCAATATTTAGCTCCTAGGCATCAATATCCTCCAGGATTCTAAAATCAAACTCAATCACACCATCAACCCCAATCACACCAACAAGCCTCAAACCCACCTCCACCACAACAAGAGAAAAAGCCTAGTGGGGACGAGTTATTGGCTCAATTGGTTGCACAACATAGCGCTTTGATACGGAATATAGAGCTTCAGCTTGGGCAGATAGCTAGCGCCATGAATATCTGTCCCCCTGGTGCCTTACCTAGTGACAATGAAGTTAATCCGAAAAGAGATGGTAAGGAGCATTGCAAGGCTGTGACTTTGAGAAGTGGGAAGGAGCTACCGGAAGTTGTGAATGAGGTTCCAGCTGAAGCGGTGGTTGAGGATGTGAATGGGGAGAATGAGGAAGAAAAGAGAAAAGAAGAAGAAAAGGAAAAGGAGCCAGTGCCAAAACCAGCGGGGAGTAAGCAAGGCCCTATGTATCCACCGTGCCCATTTCCACAACGTCAGCAGAAATTAAAATTAGATAAGCAATTCTCTAAGTTCTTGGAGGTTTTCAAGTAATTGCACATAAATATCCCATTCGCTGAGGCATTGGAACAAATGCCTAGTTATGTGAAGTTCATAAAAGAAATCTTGTCAAGAAAGAGAAGGCTTGAGGAATCTGAGACGGTGGCACTAACCGAAGAATGTAGTGCTGTGTTACAAAGGAAGTTACCACCAAAGTTGAAAGATCCGGGGAGTTTCACGATTCCTTGCACAATTGGTAACCAATTCTTTGGCAAGGCCCTATGTGATTTGGGGGCAAGCATCAATCTAATGCCACTCTCAATTTATCAACAGCTGGGATTAAGTGAGGCAAAACCTACAAATGTTACATTGCAACTTGCGGATAGGTCTCTCACATACCCAAGAGGCATAGTGGAAGATGTGCTTGTCAAGGTGGACAAGTTTATTTTTCCAGCAGATTTCATTGTCCTTGATTTTGAAGAAGACAGGGAGATACCTATCATCCTTGGGCGACCATTCTTAGCCACAGGCAGAACCTTGATTGATGTGCAAAAAGGAGAGCTAACCATGCGTGTCCAAGACCAAGAGGTAACTTTTAACGTTTTTAAAGCAATGAAATTTCCTAATGTGCAGGATGAATGTTTCAGGATAGACTTGATTGACGAGGCGGTGGAAGAGGTGTTCACAGCAACATATGAAGTTGACCCTTTTGAAGAATTGCTAGGAGAATCACTTGAGAGTGAACCTCTGTTTCCTAACGAGATGGTAAATGTGCTGAATGTTCCCCCACGTTTTATCAAGTTTAAGCAACTATTTGAACCGTTAGATAGACCAAGCAGCTCTAGTACCATTGCAAAATCCTCATGGGAGGAGCCACCTACTCTGGAGCTTAAACCATTGCCAATCCACTTGAGGTATGCGTATTTGGGTAATGCTAGTACTTTGCCTGTTATTGTGTCGGCTTCACTTGATGATGTGCAGGAAAACAAATTGCTAAGAGTGCTACGGGAGTACAAAACAGCCCTAGGTTGGTCCATTGCCGACATCAAAGGAATTAGCCCTGCTTTTTGTATGCACAAGATCATATTGGAAGATGAGGCCAAACCCGTGGTTGAGCATCAGCGTAGATTGAACCCCGTCATGAAGGAGGTGGTCAAGAAGGAAATCATCAAATTACTCGATGCCGGCATCATCTATCCCATTTCAGACAGTCCATGGGTCAGTCCAGTGCAATGTGTTCCAAAGAAGGGTGGCATGACAGTGGTGTCAAATGAAAATAATGAGTTGATACCAACTAGAACTGTCACAGGATGGAGAGTGTGCATGTACAGAAGGTTGAACAAGACTACATGCAAAGATCATTTCCCGCTCCCATTCATTGATCAAATGCTAGACAGGTTGGCGGGACATGAATTCTATTGTCTCTTGGATGGATATTCGGGCTACAACCAAATTGCCATTGCCCCCGAAGATCAAGAGAAAACGACGTTCACTTGCCCATATGGGACATTTGCTTTTAGAAGAATGTCGTTTGGGCTATGCAATGCACCCGCCACCTTCCAAAGATGTATGATGGCTATATTCTCCGATATGGTTGAGCAAGGATTGGAGGTTTTCATGTACGATTTTTCGATTTTTGGAGATTCATTCGACTTATGCCTAGAAAACCTTGTGAAAGTGCTGAAACGTTGTGTTGAGACGAATTTGGTGCTTAATTGGGAGAAATGCCACTTCATGGTGCAAGAAGGGATTATTTTGGGGCATAGAATATCTTCAAAAGGGCTGGAGGTTGATAAGGCCAAGATCGAGACCATTGAGAAGCTTCCTCTACCAACCAACGTCAAGGGAATCCGTAGTTTCCTTGGACATGCTGGATTTTATAGGCGGTTTATCAAGGATTTCTCAAAAATTGCAAAACCGCTGTGTAGTCTCCTTGAGAAAGACACTCCTTTTGTCTTCGATCATGCTTGTTTAGAGGCTTTTGAGTTACTAAGGAAGAAGCTTGTAAGTGCACCTATTATCGTGGCCCCGGATTGGAATCTTCCGTTTGAATTGATGTGCGACGCTAGCGACTTTGCAATTGGTGTTGTATTGGGCCATCGCAAGGACAAGGTCTTTCATGTAATTTATTATGCTAGCAAGACACTAACTGGAGCTCAACTTAATTACACAACAACGGAGAAGGAATTGCTTGCTATCGTGTATGCCTTTGACAAATTTCGTGCCTATCTCATTGGCACCAAGGTCATTGTGTACACGGACCATTCTGCCATAAAGTACTTAATAGCAAAGAAGGACGCAAAGCCGCGCTTGATTCGATGGGTTTTATTGCTTCAAGAGTTCGATCTTGAGATAAGAGATAAGAAAGGAACCGAGAATCAAGTGGCGGATCACTTGTCTAGGTTGGAAAATGCAGACCGTGAGGTGGGAGATGATGTCATGATTAATGAATTTTTTTCGGATGAGCAGCTTTTCGCCATCACACATGAGGTGCCATGGTATGCTGACTATGTCAATTATGTGGTGAGCCATGTGCTACCGCCTGAGCTTAGCTACCAACAAAAAAGGAAGTTCCTGCACGATGTAAAGCATTATTTTTGGGATGAACCTTTTCTGTTTAAGCAATGTGCTTACCAACTAATCCGGAAGTGCGTACCTCAATCTGAGATGGAAAGTATTTTGCAACAATGTCATGCCTCAACTTTTGGTGGACACTATGGCGGAGAGAGAACAGCGGCGAAGGTGCTTCAGTCGGGTTTTTATTGGCCAACGTTGTTCAAGGATGCCCATGTGTTTGTGCTGAAATGTGATCGATGTCAAAGAGTGGGGAACATTTCCAGGCGTCATGAGATGCCACTAACCACAATCTTGGAGGTTGAAATGTTTGACGTTTGGGGTATCGACTTTATGGGCCCGTTTCCCTCTTCGTTCAACAATTTGTATATCATTGTGGCTGTAGATTACGTGTCAAAATGGGTTGAAGCAGCAGCGACACCCACCAATGATGCCAAGGTTGTGCTAAAGTTCCTTCGAAAAAATGTATTCACAAGATTCGGAACTCCGCGTGCAATAATTAGCGATGAAGGGTCGCACTTTTGTAACAAGAACTTTAATGCCCTTCTTGCTAAATATGGGGTAACCCATAAAATTGCCACGGCCTATCATCCTCAAACAAGTGGTCAGGTGGAGGTATCTAATAGAGAGGTGAAAAGGATTTTGGAGAAGGTTGTAAACCCGAATAGAAAGGACTGGTCTTTGAAGCTTGATGACGCCTTATGGGCGTATAGGACGGCATACAAAACTCCTATCGGGATGTCACCATATCAGCTTGTGTATGGGAAAGCATGTCACTTGCCGGTGGAACTTGAACATAGTGCTTATTGGGCCATCCGGAAGCTAAACTTTGATTTAAATGCTGCGGGAGAGAAACGCCTCTTGTAACTCAATGAGATGGACGAGTTCCGTCTCCAGTCTTATGAGAATGCAAAGCTCTACAAGGAAAAAGTCAAGAGGTGGCACGACAAGAAGATTATCGATTGAGCGTTTGAGGTTGGACAACCCGACCTCCTCTATAATTCTCGGTTGAAGCTATTTCCCGGTAAGCTCAAATGACGATGGTCAAGGCCATTCTATATCAATCATGTATTCCCACATGGTGCAATTGAACTGCGGGATGAGAAGACAAACCAATTGTTCAAGGTGAACGGGCAAAGAATTAAGCACTATTGGGGTGGCGACATCGAGCGCCAAAAGACCTCAATTAATCTCATTGATCCGATATGAAGGGGGTATAGTCAGGCTGAGGACTTTAACTCAAGCGCTAATTGGGAGGCAACCCAATGTTTCATTTTAATGTTTAAGTCAAATTTCTTTAAAAAAAAAAAATTCAAAATTTTTTTTTTTAGTGTTAATTGTTTCTAATGTTGTTAATTTTGTTTCTATATGTAGGTATTTGTATCCAATTTTGGCAATTGAGCGATGCGTGTCAGCGAAACGCCGATGGCACGCCAGTAGCAGCACGCTAGCAGCACCAGGCAGGCGCCAGCGTGCGGGCGCACCAGGCGCCGCGCGGGCGCTCGAGCACCAGGCGCAACGCTCGGCAGCAGGCGAGGCGCAGCAGGCGGGCACATGCGGGCGCGCTGGGCGGCACCAGGCGCGCGCGGGCGCACAGCAGGCCGTGCGGCCGCACCTGGGCAGCTTGCTTGGTTCCTTAAATCACCACTTTGGCTCATTTTTTTTGTCACTCCATTCTTATATCTCTCTCCTCCCACTCCATAGCCAACTTGCTTAAACTTACCCAAACTCAATTTTGTGCCCCATTGCAACATTTTGGCACCCAATTGCGGTAACCCATCATTATTCTCACCTTCCATCTTGGATTTGAACAACATTTTGAAGGTTTTTGAAGAATTTCTTTGGTTTTTCGCAAGTTCTCCAAGATAAAGTAATAAGGGCTATAAATTTCCAATTTTTCTTGCTTGGGTGCTGTGTTTTGGTGATTTTGATTAGCAGGTACATATCTAGCTCCCATTGCAAGGCTTTGTGGAGGGTTTGGCCGAGTCCCCATTGCACTTACACTTGTGATTTTAAGGAGTGCACACCAACTGTTCGATAAATTGCCTGAGTGGGATTTCGTGGCTATTTTGAGTGTTTTGCTTGCATCTCTGATCTTGATGGCCACCAAACGACAAAGGGGTGAACCTTCCTCATCCAGGGCATATGATAAGAAAAGGTTTGTCAGTGCGGAAGCCTCCGAACGTTACCACACCACCATGGTCACAAAATCTTTGATTCCAGAACGGGGTATTCTTCCTGACGCAACAAACAACTGGGGGTTAACTGAAATAATTAGGGAAAGAGGATGGGAAACTTTTGCCGCTCAGCCCGAGCCTGCGTGTATTCCTCTTGTCAGGGAATTCTACGCTAATGCATTAGAAGCTGAAAATTATGTGGTAACGGTTAGGGGCAAGAAAGTTTCATTTGGAAAAAGGAGCATTGAAGAATACTATAACCTACCTAAAAGTCATGGTGAGGATGACCTTACTAAATATGGGGCCGACAAGCCCGACTAGGATGCAGTCATTATAATATTATGCAAACCCGGTGCTCGTTGGGCTACGTCAAGGGGAGAGCCGGTGCATTTTCGCCAAGGCGACTTAAGCAAATATGGGAAAGCATGGTTATACTTCATCAATGCAAAGCTATGGCCGACCACACACGCAACTCAAGTAATTCCAATGCGGGCTCTTATCCTGTTTTGTTTGGTGACTGGGCGGAGCATTAGTGTGGGTCGGTTGATTCGGAACTCAATTCTTCAGTTTGTTAATGGGAAGTCTTCTGGCGGGTTGCCACACCCATCCCTAATCTGCGGGTTGTGCAAGAGGGCCAAAGTTAAGGTGCATGCCCACGAGTTACTTCAACAACCACTCACACCCATTGACAGCCTAGCTATTGGCCTTTACAAGGTCTGGAATGGGGCGGCACCGGAGCCACATGGTGCTGGGTTTTTACCGTTAGTTCAGCCTCACGAGCCCGAGGCAAGTGTCGGAACTCCACCACCAAGCACGGAGCACACCGAGGCGTCTAGCTCTTCTATGGACCTACTTATTGCTGAGATGCGGGAGCTTCGTCGTGACAATCAGGCGATGAGGGCCGAAATGCAACAGAACGAGCAAGCAAGACTGTGGGCAGAGCAGGAGAGGGAGCGTGAGCATAGGCGCATGTCCCGCCGCCTTGATCACTCCATTCAGCAAGTCAATTCCTTATGCATTTACACTACCGATTTTTATAACGCGGCTGCACAGGTGATCAACAATAGCGGGGCCAATACCGGCCCCAATGCAGTCCAATTTCCCATGACACCTATGTTCCCGGAGTATGGCTTTGACTCGGATGATGACGCTGCTTGAGTTCCCCGATGATGTTCTCTATTTAAATTATGTCTATTTTAAACATCGAGGACTATGTTTACTTTAAGTTTGGGGGTGTGTGTTAGTTTAATTGTGTCATGTTATTGTGTCCAAGTTGTGTGTGTTAGTTTAAGTTATTCATGTTATTGTGTCCAAGTTGTGTGTGTTTCAAGAATGGCCAATGATATTCTGCTGGTTAAGGTGTTCTTTCTAAAGTAAGGCTCGAGCAGACTTAGTTACTTCTTAACATTATGGCTAACTCCCCTACTCTTGGTTACGTTAACTCCTCACGTTTTCAGCATGCCTGTTAGTTAGTTAGTATTGAGAAATCTCATTTACTTTTATGTTTGGGCGATTATACTTGAAATGTACTGAACTCATGTCTTTCAACCTGTTTTGTCATTTTAGGCTTTCATATAAGTTTGGGGGAAGTTATTAATTCGAAAAAAAAAAACTGACCAAGTTTAATTACGTGGCCTTTGCTACTCGAGTTAATAGACCCTTTGGGGTGTTTTACACCTAATGCCCTAAAGCCATCTGGTTTGGGAGTCATTGATCAAACGCTCGTTACATGGGTAACTCTGTATAGCCTAATGTGATTAGACATTGCACGGTCATGCGATTAGTAAGGTGAGACATTGCACTCACCAATGTGATTACTCATTACTGCATCAATGTACTTGGAACCCCCCCCCTTCTCATGTGGTCGTCTTGTTTGATTTTCTCTAGGTAACGATGAGTTTGTAGATTTATAGTATAATCCCTCGGAAGTTGAGTTCATGCGTTAGCTCTTTCCTAACTTACATAAACAGATATCATGCACTCACACACACACTACTGGGATCTTGAGTAGCCGTGTGCTTAGAACTCTGGTTAAATTGTAACTTTTCAGTCTGCTTGGGCCCCTTTTGGATTTTTTTCCTTTGAGGCCAATTCTTGGAGTCACTTTCCTCTAAATTCAGTTGTTTTTATATAAATTAGTAAATCTCTGTTTACTTGAGGACACGCAAAGATTTAAGTTTGGGGGTATTTGATGAGTGTGTTTTATACACACAATTTGGGTACTTTTCGCCTTGATAATTTGCAAGTCTTTAGGTATTTTATATAGTTTTTATGTATTTTTATCTTATTTTTACATAAATTAGTTTTTAGTTACTTTTACATGTTTTATGTTGCTTTGATGCATTTTTATTATGATTGTAGGAATTGAAATAAAGACCGCTCGGATCGTTGTTTGGATTGACTCATTGTCCGTGCCTAGACGTCGGTGCCCGAATGGTAATATGATGGATTATGGTGATTGGCGGCGCCCGGTGCTTAATTTGACAAATATTTGGTAGTTGGGCGTGCACTGCGTTGGATTGCGTGCACGGCGTTCGGCGTCGGCCAAGCCACGTGGGCATGCCCATGCTTGGATGTCCGTGCCCGAATAATATCACGATGAGAATTATGTTTGGCGATGCTCGAGGCTTAAATTGTTGACATTTGGATGTTGGGCGTGCACGGCGTCGGAGTGCGTGCACGGCGTGCGGCGTCGACCAAGCCTCGGGCACGGCGTGCGGCTGGGCACTGGGTGCTCGGCAGCCTCGGCAGCCTCGGCGTTGGGCGCGCGCGCGCGCGGGCGGCATGGCTCGGCATTACTCGGCAGCATCCAGGTGCTTGGGCGCGGGCGCGCGCCTGGGCGTGCGGGCGCACTGGCGGCCTCGGCAGCGCATGTGGGCGAGCGAACGGCATGCAGGCGCATGGGCGCGGGCGCACGCCTGGGCGTGCAGGCGCACGTCGTCGTGCTGAGTGCGATCTGACACACCTTCAGTGCGATCTGAGCTGCATTTTGTCCGATTTTGGCTAGGGTTTCTTGATGAAGACTATATATAATCTCTTCTAAGCCTCATATCAGATATCTAGAGGGAGGGAGGCTACAAAATACATCAACCAACAGTGCTCAAGGCTGCAAATCAAGCTGAATCAAGCCAAAAGCCAAGGAACTTAGTCAAGAAGAATTGCAAAGCCAAGGAGGAGAGCTAGAAATCTACAGCAACCAAAGGATCACCAGCTGAATAGCTTTAAAAGTGGTTTCATTTCTAGTTTTCCATCTCCTTTGTAATTCGAATTTGACAATGTATCAATTGAAAATGATGTTTATTGTAGCTATCATGAACTAACCTTCTATTCTAAGATTCCAATGGAACCCAACACTTAATTTGAATTGAATTCTCTCTCTATTGATTTTAGTTATGCATTTGTGAATTGATTGTCATAACCTTTGCTTCTAGATTAATTGCTTGGCCCGTAATTACCGTGGGAACCTATATGAACTTGACGAACGGATTATAGGTTAAGACCTAGTTATGATAACATGCGAAAGTATAGATTATTGTGGGTTAATAATTGGATTAAGTGACATGTGTCTTATTAATTATCTGCAATAATAGGTATCTTGATAGTAGTTGGGATAGATATGTACCTAATTACCGCATGCAACCTATTGAGAATCTAGTCTTAATGACTTCCGAGGTGAAAGTTGGTAATGGAAGGGAGGATTAATTAGATTTGGTGACACGTGTCTATAAATCATTCCTGAAATTAGTCTCTTGATAGTGTATAGGATAGACATATACCTATGCACCGCTTAGGAAGATTCGTGATTGACCATCGACAGAGGCTCTTATGTAGTTGTGATTTCTCGGTTGTCAATTGGTATGCTATAATTGACTGAAAAGAGAGAGTTAGGAGATTCAAATGACGTGTTGGGGGAAATTGTAATCTTAGACCCTTCTATCTTGATATTTTACTGCATTTTACTTATTACTCGACTTGTGAACTCAAACAATCAAACCTTCATCGTTTAAATTAGATCAATTTGATATACAATTGATACTTGGTTATTATTTGTCACAATTCCCTGTGGGTTCGACTCATATCTTATCATATATTACTTGTGGACCGTGTATACTTGCACGTGTGTGTTTATCGATAGCTAAATCGACCAACAGGCGTTGGTCAAACCGAAAAACATCACTAAAAATTCGTAGTGTCCATATCGGGTTCGAAACGCCGTCTTCGGAATATCTTCCTCCCGTACCTTTAGTTGATGATAACCCGTTCGTAGATCTATCTTAGAGAACCACTTTGCTCCCTTCAATTGATCGAAAAAGTCATCTATCCTTGGTAATGGATATCTATTCTTGATCGTTACTTTGTTTAACTCTCGATAGTCGATACAAAGCCTCATCGATCCATCTTTCTTTTGACGAATAACACTGGTGCTCCCCAAGGAGACACATTCGGCCGAATATAACCCTTATCTAATAATTCCTGCAATTGTATCATCAATTCCTTCATTTCCACCAGTGCCATACGATACAGAGCTTTCGAAATCGGTGCAGTTCCTGGTGCTAAATCTATTACGAATTCGATTTCTCTATCTGGCGGAAGGCCAGGCAGATCATCAAGAAACACGTCTTGAAATTCTCTCACTACTGATATATCTTTCGCTTCTACTCCCTTCTTTTGAGTATCCACAATATAGGCTAAATAACCCACACATCCTTTCTCTAACAATTTCTTGGCCTGCATCATCGTAAGACAACAGGATTGCTTAAGCGATGAGCTACCATAAAACATTACCTTAGACCGATTTAAAGTCTGAAGGTTCACACTTTTCTTTTGACAATCGATTATCGCAGCATGGCTGGATAACCAATCCATTCCTAATATCACGTCAAACTCTCCCAGTCTTATCAGAATCAAGTCTACACTGAGTTCGTGACCTCTAATGCTTACAGAAGAATTTCGGTAAATGAACTCTACGGGAATTACTTCCTTATTTGCAATCTCTATGTTCAAAGGATTCTCTAAACGTTCTAGGGGTAAGTTCAAACGTGTAGCAAAATCTTCAGATACAAAGGAACAGGTAGCACCCGAATCAAATAATACATATGCATTTATATTATTGATTGGTACAATACCTAACATCACATCCTTTGTAGCAACTGCGTCTTGGACGGTCATATTAAAAGTTCGGGCCGTCGTGCGATTGGGTTGTGCTGGTCCACCTATCATTAGCTTGTTTCCCCCTCGATTGCCGTTTCCCCCGGTGTTCCCCTTCTTCGGGTAGTCCTTGATCTGGTGTTCAGTCGAGCCGCAACCAAAACATCCTCAGTTTTTCTTCGGCTTTGGACAATGGGGTGCAATGTGCCCTTCTTGGCCGTAGTTGAAACAGACACTGCGCCCTTTCCAGCATTCCCCTTGATGGTTCTTTCCACATTTAGAGCATACCTCAGCCCTTTTCTTAAATATTCCCTGATAACTTCCCGGCTGGTTGCCTCGGTTGTTGTTGTTGTTGTTATCCCACTTTCTTTTTCCTAAATTGCTTCCTCCACTGCTACTTCCCCCATGACTTTCTCCTACATAATTCTTATTCTTTTTCTCCTTGTTGTACTGACTTAACGCCTCACTACCTCCCTCAGCAATGATCGCCTTTTCCAACAGTGTGGAGAACGAATCGATTTGAAGAACTGACACCTTGTTGAATAACCAAGGTTTCAGCCCTAACTCAAAGCGTCTAGCCTTCCTTTCTTCGCTGTCGACATAGTGTGTAGCGAATCGTGCGAGCTCGTTGAATCTTGCCGCATACTGAGCTACTGTCATCTCACCTTGCTTCAGTTCCAAGAATTTAACCTCCATCTTATTCTTCATGCTCTTTGGAAAGTAATTCTCGAAGAACAGAGTGGTAAACCTATCCCAGGCTATCACTCCTTCACCTGCTCTCTGTTGATTGGCTTCCCACCAGTAATTCGCTTCACCCTTCATCATATAAGTAGCGAATATCGTCTTCTGATCTTCTCCCACTCGAGCAATAGTAAACGCCTTTTCCATTTCCTTGATCCAGGTTTGTGCTTCGATGGGATCGATAGTTCCCCTAAATTCGGGCGGTCCTACACTCTTAAAATCTTTGAAGTTTGTTACTGGTGCAGCTAGGGGGTTGGGGTGTACTAGTTCGTTGTTCCTTCCCCGCAGGGCTTCTCCTAGCAAGTCTACTAATCGTTGAATGGGGTCCACTTGGTTCCTTTCGTTATTGACTGACTCATCCAATTCGGCGATTCTACGTCTGGGCGGCATTTTCTGCATGACAAAATTTTACTCTTATTTTCTAAGCATATAACTCAGATATTTCTCTAATGCAGAAATTTAATAACACGGTGATGAAACAAAACATTTATATTCATATGCCAAGTTGTTACATCATGTTGACTTCTTGCATACTGCTATAAATGTCACCTCTATCTCCTAATATAACAAAAGGTGGGGAAAACATTAACATACTACCCTTAACATCAAAAGGGTTCACATAACAATTCCGCATCTCACACAGTAGATCGGAGTTTACATAACGATGTACACCTAGACATACCACTATCAGTACTAGACTACTAATCACTAGGTTTCATCCCAACATTCCGCGCTCCATTGCGCTGATAAATTCTTGCTGCGCGATATGCGCCACCAAATCCCGGCTCACAGTGTATCGGGTTTGCCCCTGCTCTGCCGGATAGTGGTACACACTATCCACTAACCTCTCCATAGCTGTGCGAAAAGCATAGTCCATCTTATTCGTCTTCCTTTTCTTGCATCTCACCTCATCCTCTAAGTTGTTAGCTCTGTCATTGGCTTCCTCCCACTTTTCCTGGAAGTGGATCCTATCCATCACCTCCATTTCTAACTGTGCACGAAGGGCTTCTTTCTCTGCCTTCTCGGACAACTCCCTCTGCTCAGACTCTTCCAGCTTTCCCACCAATTCTACGCTCCTAGCTACCAAACGGTGAAAAAGGGCTCCCATCTGAATACTGGCTTCCTTGCAATGTGCAAGCTCCACCTCCATCTCCTGCATCTTTAGTTTTTGCTGAACATTCTCCTCCCTCAACTTCTGGATCTTCGCCTCTCGATATTGAGCTTCAGTCTCTAATTCTAAGATCCGTTTTTCGTACTCTCCCAATATGCGATCCTCGATAGGAGTCTCGTCAGGGTCTGTCTCAGGCTCCTCCTCTAGGGGTTCTTCCTCGGGGTCAGACTCTATCTCTATTGGTTCTTCAGGGTCAGACTCCACCTCTTTATCTATCATAGGTGCCTCATACACCACGTGTATATTACGTGGCTCCTCCTCGATAATCCAACCATTACCTCCCACACTTGACATCCTACAGCCACAAACACAAGACAAAACAACTAACTCCATCAGAAGGTCAAACAAAACATAAATTCATTGTATGGAATGAAAATATATTTCATAATGCTACTAAGTCTTCACGAAAACTCTATATGAGTTTTATCTCCTCCTAGTTCCTAAATTCTTCTAAGGTTATAGTCTAAGGACTCTCGCTCCTAAGGTTTATAACCTAATGCTCTGATACCAACCTGTGACGCCCCCAAATTCTGACACCACTATCTCGAATTTGGTTCGTCACGTTCTAACACAATAATGACATAAAACTAATGCAGCGGAAAAGATAGAACAAATTACATTAATTTAATATAATTATTCTCGTCCCAAGGTCTCGCAACCGTTACTACCATACTATCCAATAGTCTTAATTTAAATTGAAAAATAGTACAAATACATAATCCATGTCTAAGCTTATTACATAACCAAAACTAGAAACTTCAAACAACATCGCAAAATAATTTCCTTTCTAAGGAAGAATAAAGCTACTCCGTAGTTTTGCTCTTTCCCTTATCCTTGCCTGAAGGTTCACCTCGTTCTGCCTTAACTGAAAGGTTTAAAGAAAGCAAGAATGAGCAACAAATTTGCCCAACAAGTATATACAATGAGGATGAACAATAAAAAGTTCAAACCGCAAAGATATGATAGAAAAAAGGTAATTCAAGAATAATAAGGAAAATCAATTGTTATACATAAGAGTCGCTAAGGACTGAAGAATATCAATAGGATCCTTGCATCTAATCATTTCAAGTCCAAGAATATGAACACTGAGTAGTCACTAAAGGACTAAGAACTCTTACTAGAATTAACAGTTTTTATACTGAAAATCCAATAAAACAAGTACACAGGTGATCATCATATAGTACCCCAGATTATGCATAACTGTCACATGCTTATAAGTGTGCACGTCGGTCCCCGACAATATATAATTTTCCCCTTTTTTTTAGGGTTGTTCATCTTAGTAGATAAGAGTCCTCACCAAGACAATTGGTTTGGAATAGCTTTCTAACACATGTATACTAGTCTAACCGAAACAATGGTTTAGACAATCGTATTCAATGATTTAATGAATACCAATACTCGTAATAAGGTTTAAGGGATATTAATCTTAAACCACTCCTTAGAATGTGAATAACAGTTTATAAAGCATAAGAATCATTGTCACATACTTGTATGATACAAGAATATACAAGTTTACATGCTTGCTCAATAAAGAGAAAGGGTTCGAATACTTGCACAATATACCACATCCTGCTCGAATGTAAATTGAGTAGGGTTAAAGGAAACTTGCACAAAGTAAAGTTTCAGAAAAAGGGAACTTGCCTGTTTGCTCAGCTACAAGTATTCTAACTTTAATTTAAATTGCGTTGAAACGACCTAATCATTAATAAGTCGGTTCCGTAGTTAGTATAGCATCCATAACAAGTGGTTACGCACCACATAGTTTTAATACACAGTCACGTAGGTGGAATCAAGATTACTAAGTCCATATTCGAAATTTCTTATCTTTAGCTAAATGAGTTAGCAACTTAGAATACCCCGACCCTAAGCATTAACATAAGCTTGAACACATAGTATATCAGTTCAATCATGCAATACAACTTAAAACATTCATACATACATGCTGCAAGACTCTACTTACAAATTAAAACAACTGCGTAGTTCTGGCGACCGGCGCGGCCGCGCTGGTTTTTGCCTTAGGAGTGGCGCGGTCGCGCCACTCTCTGGGCAAACCAAAAATGCAATTTTATTCAGGTAGAAATCTGAGTCTATTCTCCAACATTCAGGCTACTGATAAAACTCAAATACACATGCTCATAAGGTTATTAGTCTGAGTTCAAAACCTAACATGCTCATGCCAAATTTAATCCAAAGTTATAAGGTGTTATGTTAGAAACTTTTATATTTTAAACCAATCAAATCCATCTCACAAAGGATCAACTATTATAGTCATGATACCACATAATGAGACTAGACCTGTGACGACCCCAAATCCGGGTTGCCTTAACCTCGAATTCGGTGCATCATTGTGCAACTCAAACACATACTATTAACAACTAATTGCGGAATAATAGAAATATTTACATTGATATAACATAAATACTCTCGTCCCAAGTCTCGATACCAATACAAATACCTAACATAACATAATACACAAAGTCTAATACATAAGTCTGAATACATGACATAACTTAATACACAAAGTCTAAACGAGTCTTAATACATAGCATAAATCATAAGGTAGTAGGACAAAGCTAATCCGTAGCTTTGCCTTTGCCTTTATCCTTTCCCGAGCTCTCGCCTCTATGGGTAACCACTGAAATGTTTTAAGGAAAGCAAGGGTGAGCAACAAATTTTCCCAGCAAGTATAACAATAAAGATAATGTATGATCAAAAGTAAGATTTCTCAAGTTTTAATACAAATCTCTACTATTACTGATGAGTCACTATGGACTAGATGAATAACAAATGAATTCAAGGATTTCAAATTGTTTCAATTGCAGGAATCACGGAGTGGCCACCATGGCACTTACCTTTTATTAGAATTAACAGTATTGCACTATTAACTCCAAAACAACAATTTCAGGTACAATAGGTGATCAGCCTAAAATACCCGGCGTTATGCATAAGCCTCAAACATTCTACTAACGCGCGTGTCGGTTCCCCGACTAAAAATATAATTTTTCCCCACTATGAGGGTTGTTCATCTCTGCAAAGAGTCCGTACCAAAACAATTGGTTTGGATAGCTTTCTAAATCATGGACACTAGTCTAGCCGAATCAAATGGCATTGACACTCTTCGTAAACAGTTCATGCATAATGTGAACTTAAAAGCTTTAACCGTTTATGTAAATAACATATCTTGAACGTTTGTGCAAATATGAAAGATTCGCATAAGTATAGAATTCACACAATAATATATGTATTGCGTAAATATGAACTTTGAACATTAAATAGCCTTCATAAGAATATAATCGAATGAAGTTGGTAAGCTCGTCTAGTACGAAGACTAGCAAGGGTTAGAACACTTGCTCAAATTTAAATTGAGTAAGGTAGAAAACTTGCATTCAATATATAGAAGGAATGAAGTTAGGAAACTTTGCACAATACAACATGAGTAGGGTAAGGAACTTGCCTTAAGCGCTTGCTAATAACTCGACGTTAATCGTCCTTCAAAGGTCCTACACATTTAAGTACATGTCCACATACCAATTAGCCACATAATTGATGTCAAATATTGGTTTACATTACTCTATAAGGTTTCATTCTAATTAGAAACATAATATCAAATAAGGTTACACACACTTGATACGATGTTTCGGCGTTTGCACAACGCACACTCGATTCGCCCCATTTGCATAAGCTTAACATGCTCATACACTTGTCTAGTTCATCATTGATTAAAGCTAAAGGTCATTATAAATCATAATGTACAAGTTCTAGAACTTAAAACAATAACTTTTAGCGTTGGAAACATTACACGTTACATACGTGCATGTATGACGCCCTCTATTTGCTTCCTAATGCACAATAGTCCTAAAAATGGCCAATTTAGAAATTTGTCAAGACATTAAATTACAGTTCTAAATATTGGAAGTTGTAGTTCTACTTCTTAGCTTTCTGGATCATCTTGAATCATCCAATTTGGAGTTCGTATGAGAAAGTTACGCCCATTTTAGTAAAGGATGTCAGAGCTGTCAAGCCCATGCGCCCGCACGCGCCCGCGCGCGCCCCACCTGCGCCCAGCTGCGCCTAGCAGCCCCTAGCGCCCCCAGTGCGCCCGCACCATGCCCAGTGCGCCCGCACCCAAGCCGCTGGCACCAACACTTGGTTTTCCTTCTCGTTTTGGCAATTTGACATACAAACTTCAAACCTTCATAACTTCTTCGTTATAAATCGGAATTAGGCCGTTCCGGAAGCTATGGAAAGCTTATAACATGGACTACAAAACCCTCATGGATTCATAATTTTACAGACTCATTTACTAGCCATAAAATTAGCCCGAAAGTCCCTCCAAGGCTAAGTTTTTACTATTTTGGACAGATTGGATACCTTTTCTCCCAAACGCCATAACTCCCTCATCCGAGGTCGAAATGCGTTCGTTCCAAAGCCTACAGCTTACTAACTCAGGGTACTATACTACCTCTGAAGTTTAAAATTAAACACATAACACAACATTACCAGAATTAAATCAAAGGCCATTGTTCATACTAGTTTTCAACGAAACTCAAGGTTAGGCCAATTCCTTGATCCTCCTTGTGGCTTAGCTATTATGCAACAAGTCAATATGACTTAAAACATGCTTTCAATACCCAACTAAGCAATATAACACCATTTCGATAATTAATCATAACTAATTCTCATGATCTTTAGAGAAATCATTCTCTTTGACATTAAATCAAATAGTTGGTGGGCATGAGTTGGAAACTCATATTAGAGTGGGGTTTCACTATGTTCTAGTCCAGATTTCCAAATGAAATCATTACCCACAACTTCATAACACATTATGGGCATACACAAACAAGCATACAACCAACAATAAACAAAATTTTCATCAAACTATAAGAATTGTCCAAATCAGTCCATATATGTCCAATAGTCCATTAATGTCCATACTTGATTCCTTATGCAAGGGCTTTGGTTATCAATCATTGTTCCACTTTCATTGATTATTAAGGATTTTAAAGAGTTATCAACATTCATACATGTCCATGAACAACTAAGCAAAAACAACTACATTACTCCAACAAAGCAACCAATATCAACTGAAAATTGAAACAACAATGGAAATGAGCTAGGTTCCATAACACTAACCTCTTGAAGCTCCTTCTAGGATGAAAAAGAGATTGATTACAGCTGCTACCACACTTCTTCTTCTTCCTTCAATCACCCGTACACCAACTCTCACAATCTCTCTCACTTTTAGATTCTAACTTAGCAACAAACAAAGGAATGCATGAATGGCAAGGGAGGAGTATATAAAGAAGGAATGGCCAGCTCCTTGGGTGAGTGAAGGAATGTGCTGAGCATGTAGGATCAGCTCCCTATACATGGGAGGCTGGAATTGAGCTCCCCTATCTACGGGTAACTCCCCCTCTCCTTCTCCCCAATTGTTCTTCATCCCTTTTCCTCTCCCAAATGCAAGAATTGCTCCAACCAAGAAGTTCTTATTCCCTTTGTTCCTCCTATCTTCATTCTCCTGTTCATCTCCTTCTTCCTCCAATATTCAGCTGATTTGTAACCCATTTCCCTCATGGGTCATGGGTTATGGGTCATGGGGTTGGGTCTTGGGTTGCTCCATGGGTTTGGGCCACCCTTAAGCAATTTGGGGCTTCTAATTAAATCCCAATTTGGCTAAAATAAAATCCAACACTTGGATTATTAACCAATCACATTAACACTATGACAAAAATAAGAAAAGTCGAAATAAACGAAAAAGACGTTTTTGGGACGAATAGTGCCCACGCAAATAGTAACCCGTGAATAGAATTTTAGCGGTATTTCTCCGAAATCATTTTAATAACTCTACAAAATAACAACACTTGATAACATTCCAAACACATAATCTAGGTTATTACATAACCTTTAATCACATCACATAAAATAATATTAACAAAAATTCATTCATTAAATAATATTCATAAGCGTATATTACAAAGCCATGCAAAATTCACGGTCGTTACAAGACCGTACTTAATAAGCATGCTCGTGCATATATAACACGTGTACACATTAATCACATAGTTTACAATTGGAATGTCACTTTCTTAAACATGCGAACATAGGTAGAATCCATGTTTAGCTAGATGATGCTCATGTCAACATGTTCTAGAGGCATAATGAATCCTATTATTCATGCTTGTAAGCTCAGAACATCTAAGATACAAAGTTCGCTAAGTTTCACTTCCAATACTTCAAGTTCTCTTTTAAAAAGTCGTTGGAACCGAGATAACACAACTCATGTCATGCAAGGTAACCCTAGGTAATACATTGGACTTGTTTTCATACATGTCTAAGCTAGTTACATATGCTCAAAGGATCAGAGTCAAAAAGGCATCACTTTCATAAGGTTTAGTTTTCAAATTCTAAGTTTTACCTCAAAATCTAGTAAACCCAACACATTTCATGCAAGACCATACTTAGATCACATATCAGATACACACCTAGGCTTATTTAAGCTAAACTAACATGCTCATGACATCAGAAGAATCAAAAGTTGAAATTTCATTCTGGGGCACGGCGCGGCCGCGGCTAGTTTTGCCTGGGGAGTAGCGCGGCCGCGCTGCTCCTCGGCAGAACCAGGAAACTCCCTGTATGGCGAAATTTTCCAAAACCAAAACCAATCCAACCCATAATCTGAGTATACCCATCTCACATAAAGTTTATAACCATGATTTTAAGCATACCTAGCATGATTTTTGTAACGATCGGGAATTTTAGATTTCCTTGTAACCCGAGTTATGTATGAATAAAATGAATTTTTATTTTTATTTATATTAATCTATGTTACGTGCTTAGAGTTGTGTTTCGGCCTAGAAAATGTGCATGTATTAAATTTTATGTGTCCTGGTGTTATTGGTGCGAATAAATTGTTTCCCCGAAAAAAATCGCATAATTAACTATTAGCGGGACCCGCTTCCTGAGGTACTATTCACGAGCACTATTCACACCCGAACTTCTTCGTCTATTTCGATTTTTCTTAATTTAGAGGAGGCATATATGCGGAGGAATAATTTTTCCAAGTGTCAGAAATTTTATTGGGGCTGATACGTGATTTAATCCCTATCCGAAATGTATAGCATGGGTGTTCCGAATAAATGGGAAAATCCCATAATAAATATTTTTACGTGTCCCAATAATTTATGGGAGTACCCATTTTAATTTTGGGTAGAGTTATTTACCAAATTTGGGTACAAAAGTGGGAATATTCGGGTATATTTGTCTGTGTATTCGAATTAATTGGTGAGGCATTTAAGCCTCAAACCAATTGGGGGAGGCCACGTGTATATTGAAAGCCAACCAGGGGAAAGGAATCAGCAAGCACAGTACACAATGCATGGGGCTGTTAACACTTTGCCTTAATATCAATTCCAATGGCTCGGGTAAACCATTTTCTGCATACCTATACATTCCATATGCTCCCGAAGCATTCTCCTTATTCCCCTCAGCTCATTTTCCTCCTCCATTCCAGCCATACCCATCTGTTTGTAACTTAAGAGGGAGAGAGAGTTATTTTGCTAAGCAAAAAGCTCACTATAGCTAGAGGGAGAGTAAATGTGCTTGTGTGTTTGTATGTGTGCGACAAGAACGTAGAAGGCAACCAAGGAGAAGAGGAAAGGAGGTATCAGCAGAAACAAGCAAGGAGAAGAGCAGCCTAGCAAGACATCTCAACCTACCCGAAGCCAACAAGAAGAGGTAATCAAACTACAACCCATTTCTTTCATGCTTGCGGGTTAGATTTTGTTAATTTTTGTTGTTGTTGGTTGTGTTGAATCTATCATGGAGGTTCTTAAAAAGCTATATAAACCATTAACACTTTCAAAGTGAAACAAAAAGAAAGAATGATTCGGACCCAAGCTTAAGGAGGAAGATAATGGACATTAATGGACTGTTTGGACCTTCGGATAATTAGAGGACTATAAATCCTGGATGTTGTGATTATTTTGATGGTTTGTTGTTGGAATATTGTACTTCTATCAGTTGTGAAGATATACCAATTTGAATGAACCAAAATGATGCTTAAATGTAGTCACAGTAGCCATTTGTGTGAGATATTTCATGGTTGCAAAAAATAGAGCGTGCAGTTTATGTTTTAGCTCAGGATTTGGTCATGTTAATGAATATGGGTCATCCTGAATTTGTGATATGTTGTAGCCTTGTGTCTTACGAATCCATAGAGTCTGTAAGGGATGAAATTGATCGAGTTTAGGGGAGATATAGCAGCTGGAGCAAGGCGAGGTATGACTGTATCGCTACTTGCAAGAACTGCAGTTCACTACTGCAATTGCTACTGCATGGCGACTGGTCCGTGTCGGGTCGGGCTGGACCGGGTTGGGTCAGGCCGGACCGGACCCGGTCGGGTCGGGCCGGATCGGGTCGAACCCAGCAAATTTTCCCGCGAGTCTAAAACTTATATTTTTGTACAAAATGATTAAAAACGCCTATATCTTGTTAAAGTTGTATGTGCTTAATTTATACCCGTGTCGACCTAAATGACATTGTCTTAAGGCGTAAATTGAATAAATTAATTGCAAATTACGACTGGGTAAGCGTAGTGGCAATCAATGTATTTTAATGATGTGATGACTGTAATGAACCTAGTCCTTATGTGACTATTATTTATGATGATTTTAATGAACTATGTAGGATATTTTTGACGGACGATTAACGTCAAGATATTAACGCACGTACAAGGCAAGTTCCTTACTCAACCCTTATTTAATTGTGCGAGTTTTCCTTAACTCATTTATCTATCGAGCAAGTCTCCTATCTTATTCAAGTTATTATTGTGCAAGCTTACTTACCCTACTCAGATTTATATTCGAGCAAATATTATTTATTGGGCAAGCTTTTTGAGTTTCTTGTCTCCGTTCAAGTTACTTATCGATTTAGCAATTATTGTGCTAGTATTCATACTTTTACTCAAGTACTGCAATGAAAGCCCATTTCATGCAGTGTTATATACTGTGTGATTCCAAAGATTATGAATTGTTATTCATTCAAGATATTATTGATGTTATTATACATGCTATTGAACCTTAAAGTTCTTTATTCCATAAACTGTTTGAAAGTTATGTCAAAGCTAATTGCTTCAGCTAGACACTAATGGATTTGTTTATTGAAGTGAGGTTAAGTCCTCCAACAATTATTGTTGATAAGTAAAACTGTCCGATCAAATTGTTTTGGTCTAGACTCCCATGTAAAGCTGAGAAGAACAACCCTCATAGCAGGGGAAATGGTATAAACGTCGGGGAACCGACACGCGCGTAAATGGAAAATGTAAGGCTTATGCATAACGCCAGGTATTTTAGGCTGATCACCTATTGTACCAGTTTTGTGGATTATCGGATGAATTTCCAGTAATTCTAGAATAGAGTTATGTGCCTAGGTGCAACCTCAGTATTGAATAGTTCCCTTCTTTGGGAAACTTTGAAATCCTTGGATACTTCAGAAATCCTTCGGTCCTCAGCGGCCACTATAACGGTGATGAAAGAAGTTGTTTATTTCCTTGTGTTAGCTAAATTTTTACTCCTGAGAGCTATAAAGTTATTCATGTGATTATTCACTGCTATTATACTTGTGGGGCAATTTCTTGCTCACCCTTGCTTTCCTTAAAACATTTCAGTTAGTGCGGCACGTGGCGAGAGCTCCGGAAAAGATAAGGGAAAGGGGAAAGCTACTGATTAGTGTATTTTGTTGTTCTAGAATTACCATTTGTATTAAGACATATTTACCCTTTTGTATTATGTTATGTTTTGTAATAGTATTGGTTTTGAGACTTGGGACAGGTTTATTTATGTTATATCAATGTAAATATTCCTTTATTCCGCTTTAAGTTATCGATTGTATCATTTTGGTATTAGATAGTGATGAACCAGGTCCATGGCTCAGGTGACCCGGATTTGGGGGTGTCACAATTTTAACAACTTAAAACAAGTAATTAACTAAGTTCAAGAATTAAATTCAACATTCATGTTATTTCTCCATATTTTCGCATACTTAGCGATCGATCATGCTACGAACTCGTTTCTAAACCAAAATGGTCCGTTTAACTTTCATTGTTTTCGTATTTGACTATACTAACAATGTATATCATCCACATACAGATTACCACAACTTAGCTCAACCATTTTTGGTACATTATAAGCATGTATACATGTTATTTTCTAAGAATTCGTAAAACTCCAATTTGATAGCATAAAACATGATTAACGCATGTATATGAACTTGACAACTTATATACATCAACTACTAACCAACTAACCCGAGATTCATGGCAAAATTTTAGAAATTTATATATAGAACTCAAGAACACAATTAAAGAGAAATTACCTCTTGAAGCTAATTGAGTACTCTCCAATACCACTAATAGAAAATCACTCAACCTCACTCTCTAATGGAAGCTTACCTCAGATTTCTAGCAACAAGAATTGTGTAGAGGAGGCTTCAATTTATAGGGAAATCAAAATCTGGTTCATGACCTTGCTCAAGGGTTTCACCCAATGGAAGAAGAAGAAGAACCTTGGTTAATGGAGGTTTGGTGGAATAGTGGTGGCACTATTTGGACCACCTCCCCCACCATCATGAGGCTAAGGTTTGCAAGGAAGAAGATGAATAGGATAGCCTTTTCTTCTCTCTTTGAGTTTACTGAGTTTGAGCAATATAGGGAGGATAGGCCATTGGTCTATTCACGTAATGAAGGGAAGGGACTCACAATATGGGACAAGAGCAAACTCAGCATTCTAAGCAAGGCTTGCTAGTATGCTTTAATTTAAAATGTAAACTTAGGTCATATGAAAATAATTAAATATTTTCACATTGTATCAAATAGTGTCACATGTACACATATCATAAAATCCATGTACATTAATTATAGCGAAATCTAATTAATCGCTAACACCCAGATATTCACTTTACATTATTATTTCATAATACATTTATTGTAATAATATTTAAGTATGGAAATAATTATCGTGTAGCAAATATTAATTACCTCATATAATTTAAATGTACATCACACAGCAAAATGTCACATAGGATGTTCATTGTCGACGCCGGTTTTTGTCTTTTCCCATTTTAGCCTTTTGATTGAATGATTTTTTGGAAAAGGTCGGCATTAATGTCGACGGGGTTTTGAAAGATCGTTTTTTATGATGAGCCAATTATCCAGAGTCGCCAGTTGGTATATTTGAAATGGATGTACCAACTCATCCGAGTTTTCGTTTTTTTATAAATCGATGGCTCATATGTGACTCCGAATTAATTGGTCTGCAAACCGAGATTCATAAAGTTCGGGGGTTTGCTTAAGCAAGGGGAAGGTGTTAGGCACCCCCCGACTTCCGTGAAACACGGTTACTGTAATCTTGATACTTTCCTATCCTTCAATTCATGAAACGTGTATGTGTGCGTGTGTGTGTGCCTACGTGAATGTCGTGGTGATTTTACATGAAGAAATCATTTGTGTTTTCGGAAAAATCGTGTTTTCTTTTGGGAATGCTTTAGAATGTCCTTCGGCTTTTACGAGAAAGCTTTATGAGAAAAGGTTTGGTTTTTATTGTCAAAAGTATGAGATTTCATTAGGTGTTGTTTTGGCAAAACGAGAGTTTTTCTAAACCTTCACCAAAATAGGAATCGAGATCTATACGTTGCTTTCGTGAAACGATCAGGCAATTTCTAGAATCTCTTTAACCCTATGCACAAAGATTTAATAAGACATTATTTATTTTGTATAAAACCATTCTTGTGATGTTCTTAGAAAAATGATTTTCTTTAGCTTTTCGTTAAAGAGGAATCGACATTCATTAGCACTCCCCACTTTTAGCCTCGTAGTTCTAATAACCTAATTTGATTGATTTTATGAAAATCTTATCATTTAGCTTTGAAATCAATTTTGTGTCATAAATCAAATCAAAACATTAAAATGCGTTGAGGCTATTCATGGGCATATAAGCCATCAAAATAACCCCGAACGCCCACAATCACATATTTTCACTATGCCGGGGCCTTAAACACGATTCTCGCCTTGGCGTCGTTTTAAGGCCCGAAGATTACATGTTCACAATGAAGATTACATCGTTTCTACGACCCACATCAAAAGACGTCCATCATCGGATTTGGACCACGGGGTCGCGTTCCTAGGCCCATGCTCGAAATTTCCACACAACCACAAAGCGGATATTACAAAATATAACCAATACGGATAATCTAACAATGCCAAGACATCCTAAAATAGCAACCTAAAGGAACCACACCCAATACATCACCGTAAAACAAACAAGAAATCAATAAATGAATATCATCGGGTTATTAGGAAGAATTTTGTTCCGATGGAACCCTCACCAATAACCCCTAATTCATTATTCCACCATAAATTACATGAAAACTACAATTAATTTAACCAAATGATATGATAGAAATTACAATAATAAGGAGATTTTCACTTTGCAAATGATATCAAAGTGGATGTAAACTTGTGTATTTGGATAGATTGGGAAGTATGTGTGATACAATTAAATCAAAAGAGTGTAAATCTTGTCTTTTTTCTCTCTTTCTCTCCTCTTTTGTGGCAAATTTATGCTATTTCTTCCTCAATTCCTGAGCTTGCTGCTGCTGTTTTTCTCTTCTTCTCCGCCTGTTTCCAACCTCTTCTCTCTTTTTCTGGATGCTGAATGAATGAGCTGAAATAGGCTGGCCAAAGCCAGCCGCAGATGGATCTGCGGCTGGCTGGCCGCCAGCCCCCCACTCAACTGATTTTCGGTTCCTGTGTTTCGAGTTCCGTGTTTTCAAAAGGCGCACTCATTGGCCGCAGATCAATCCACGGCTGGCTGGCTTGACTTTCTTGATTTTCGTGTTACGCCTCGATTCTCGGGTCGTGACGTCGGTTCTCGCCGACAGGCTTGTATTTTACAGTCCAGGAATGCACAATTTGGACAGCCTTGTTGTCACGTCGGTTTCGGTTGTAAATCGTCGCGGTGGCGTCGAATGTTCGCACTTGTCCATCCTTTGCTCTCGCAGGCCGGTTCATTTCCCGAATTTTCCCTCCTGTCAGGGTTAGTATATGAACTGCAAAATTTGGGTGTCTACAGCTGTCCCTCTTTATCATGTTTATGAAATGTTGAATGAAATGAACATGATAAAGAAATAGACACCCGATGCATGAATGACAGTGCACAAAAATGACAATACATGCATGATGCAACACTCACAACTTATGATGCGATGCAAGATGTAAGGCATGCAAAACATTCGTAAAGGTGTCGATGCATCAATCCCTGGCCGTATTGTTAGTCGTCGGGTTTCGTCTTCCAATCGATCGTATCGTTAGTGCCGGGACTCGTATCCGGTCGCCAATCTTGTGATCACCGGGTCTCGTCTCCGGTCGATTGTCTAGTGAGTGCCGGGTCTCGTCTCCGGTCGCTCGGTCGTAATCACCGGGTCTCGTCTCCGGTCGATTGTCTTGTGAGTGCCGGGTCTCGTCTCCGGTCGCTCGGTCGTAATCGCCGGGTCTCGTCTCCGGTCGATTGTCTTGTGAGTGTCGGGTCTCGTCTCCGGTCGCTCGGTCGTAATCGCCGGGTCTCGTCTCCGGTCGATTGTCTTGTGAGTGCCGGGTCTCGTCTCCGGTCGCTCGATCGTAATCGCCGGGTCTCGTCTCCGGTCGATTGTCTTGTGAGTGCCGGGTCTCGTCTCCGGTCGCTCGATCGTAATCGCCGGGTCTCGTCTCCAGTCGATTGTCTTGTGAGTGCCGGGTCTCGTTTTTGGTCGCTCGGTCGTAATCGCTGGGTCTCGTCTCCGGTCGATTGTCTTGTGAGTGCCGGGTCTCGTCTCCGGTCGCTCGGTAGTGATCGCCAGGTCTCGTCTCCGGTCGATTGTCTTGTGAGTGCCGGGTCTCGTCTCCAGTCGCTCGGTCGTAATCGCCGGGTCTCGTCTCCGGTCGATTGTCTTGTGAGTGCTTGGTCTCATCTCCGGTCGCTCGGTCGTGATCGCCGGGTCTCGTCTCCGGTCGATTGTCTTATGAGTGCCGGGTCTCGTCTCCGGTCGCTCGGTCGTGATCGTCGGGTCTCGTCTCCGGTCGATTGTTTTGTGAGTGCCGGGTCTCGTCTCCGGTCGCTCGGTCGTGATCGCTGGGTCTCGTCTCCGATCGATTGTCTTGTGAGTGTCGGGTCTCGTCTCCGGTCGCTCGGTCGTGATCGCCGGGTCTCGTCTCCGGTCGATTGTCTTGTGAGTGCCGGGTCTCGTCTCCGGTCGCTCGGTCGTAATCGCCGGGTCTCGTCTCCGGTCGATTGTCTTGTGAGTGCCGGGTCTCGTCTCCGGTCGCTCGGTCGAATTGAGAAGTCGTGTTCGACACCCAATTCAACAAAATCTCGTATTTTATTACCACATTATGAGTCAAACGGGCCTTAGGATCGATTAAGCCTGCAATGGATAAGGGGGGAGCCACTGGGCCCAGCCGCAGATGGATCTGCGGCCAGCCGCAGATTGATCTGCGGCCAAGATCGGGGCTTTAAGCGGCCAGCCGCTTCCCAGATCTGTCATTTTCATTCGTACCCCACGCGATTTTCACACCTTTGCACGTCCCTTTTGCCGATTTTTTCAATCTTTTTGCAAAAACTGCTCCGGTTAGATCGATCTACGCGCTACAAGTAACACTTTGACCGATTGTTTTCCAATTTCGTCAATGTTTTGCTATACATTTGCTATTCTGCATGTTTAGAGATATAAATGTATGCTTTGACATGCTATGCCATGTATTATTGCATGTATATGCTATGTATGAACTGGGTAAGTCATATTTTATGCTCATGATGCGGTCCCACATTCTTGTTATTTCTTTTTGGAAGAAAATCATGCATTAGGGTCATTTTTATGCTGCAATTATCCATATAAATGCAATTTTGATCTGTTGTGGCTTGGGTTCTTTGAAAAACATGCTTGGCTATGCTTGGGATGTCCATTTTATAGACGAAACTCTGCCGATTTTTTTTTTCATATAGTAAACATGCATCATGCTGCATTAATTCTATGATGATGATAGGAAATTAGAATGTTTATGACATAATTCAAATTAGAATTTACCTCCCCTTTCGCCTGCTCTATTCCAGCTATGGATCCTGACACTCCCAGTAGCTCCACCGCGTCTCGGACCTCAGGCGTTCACCGCCGTAGGGTTGCGCCCGTTCCTGCCTTGTCCCGGACCCGCCAGGCTCGTCGACTGGCGGAGGCTGTCATCCGTCCCGATCACCCCGATGTTGAGGAGGCTGCTCTTCCGGACGTTGCGGTAGAGGGGCCATCCTCCAGCACACCAGCTCCATCTCCTCATCGCGCCCTGTCTGGCGCCTCTGTGCAGATACCCGATCTATTGGGTCGGGATCTCGGTCGTCACCCCTCAGCATCTCTCGTGGCTAACGAGGTATATTCAATTCTACTCTGATTTTATTCTCAATTTCTCAATTCCCGTTCTATCTGGACTCACCCATTGGTGATTGCCACAGGTGCCCGAGTTTACTTAGCCGAGGGGTAACTGGTTTAACATTTACTCCCTCTACACGGCTTTGCACAATGATTACCGAGCGGTGGTGGATTCCTGGGGCTTTCGTCATTTTTTTACCATCATTCCCTGCCAGTGCCCTTAGGGTTATATGCGGGCTTTATCCGAGAGATGGTTTCACCAGACCCAGTCCCTTCACCTTTTGGACTGTGAGGTCGTGCTGACTCCCTGGGACTGGAGGTACATCACGGGCATCGAGTTCATCGGATCCTGTGTCCCTCTGGATCTTAACATTACTCCAGTGGAGGTCCGAGCTTTGCTGGGTTTTGCTGCCGATGATCGGGTCTTTAAGGCCCGCAGCATTCGGTCTGGAGCTTTGGCTGTTGACGCCGTCGGGGGCATATATGCGACGCCGTTTCCAGCGGATCGAGCCACTCGTGATATATTGCTCCGACGTCTGTTCCTGACCATCATGAGGGGTTGTTTCCTAGGGAATAACTCCTCTACCATTCATTTCAGCGTCGTCGAAGCTGTCAGGGACGTAGACCGGATCGGCAATTATGACTGGGGGTCCTTCACATTTGCTTATTTCCTCCACGGTCTTCGTCTACGCTCGGAGGGACAGACAGATACTTGGCTCGGATTCTACCACTTTCTGCTGGTGAGCCTTCTCTTCCTCTTTTCTTACTGTACTTCCCGTCATTTCATTTCTCTTTTCTGCATTTGTTGGTTACTCATACCTTTCCTTGTTCTTGTTCACAGTTCTGGGCCTACGAGCGACTCCCCTGTCTGAGGCCTGTCACTACCCTCAGTCTGGATACCTATCCCCGGGGTCGTCGATGGCATCACAGCACCTTGGAGGAGGTGCCGATGTCTGGCAGCTTTGCCCACTGTCACATTCAGCTGGAGTTGGTCACTGTTACGGAGGTCGTCTGGACTCCCTATCTTTCCGAGCATTTGGCTGTGGGGTTCACCGATGGATATCCTTCCGGCCCGGAGTTCGCACTTTCCACTTGCCGCCTTACTTTACAGAGTGTCGGGGGTTGGGTAATGTATCTGGGAGAGCGCGCATTCAGATGCTTTACTGGAGAGATCCGCATCCCGCACTCCCTTCCTTTCACTACCTCCTGGCCGTTGGATTCTCAGCCTTCGGAGATCATGCTCGCGGGGGAGGATGGCCAGACGCTCTCTTCGGGTCCCAGCACGAGCGAGGCCTTTCGTACTAAGTGGGTGCCCGGGCCACATTCTTCCTCGGGGATATGGTCCCCGGCTCGGTGATGATGACTGACTGGGCCGCCTGCGTTCGGAGTCCCACCCATGCTGAGCAGATTGCCACGCTGACCCGCCAGGTGGAGCAGTTATCCCTGTACCTGCGGGTGTTGGGCCGAACCCCAGAGGATGCTTACGCATATGATCCTGACAGTGCGGATTTCGCCACAGGTCCGAGCTCATTTGATGCCCCAGTGCCGCCTTATATCCCGGATATGAACTTCGGTCCTTTGACTTCGACCACTCCAGGGGATCAGTTCGGGGATCCGGATTTCACAGACGACATTACTTTTGACTAGATCAGACTAGGATAGGGCCTTTTGTACCTGGACCTGTTAGATGTTTATTATTATTTTTTCATGCACTATGTATTGAACTCATTTGTTTATTTATGCATAGTTTTTTTTTATCATTATGACCGTTCAATTGCTTTATTATTAACTGTATGATGCATGCTTCTTTTTTGTTCATGGATAGAGAATGACCCCTGTACAGTCTTTTTGATACTATTTTTCACAGATGTCGTCACCAGATGTCGTGGTACGTTTGGATTCCATTCCTTCCACAGGGTTGGTCGGCAGTCTTCTCCGCTGGTTGGACAGTTTATCGCCGGCCGACAGGGTTATCGCAGATGGTCTTTTGGGACATTCTTGGTCCTTATTATCCTTTCAGGTGCCAGCGGGCTTTGTGGAGGGTATTCTGAGCTATTGGGCCCCTGCCCCTCAGGTGTTCAGATTAGGGACAGTAGAGCTAACCCCCACTCTTGAGGAGTATGCTCGCTTTACCGGCTTGCCTTTGGATAGACCTTGTACCAGGGTCACAGTTGGTTCCATACGCCGTCAGTTCTTGACTTTCACTGGTTTGCGGAGGACAGTCTTGTTATCGGTGATCACATCAGACCATCTAGTTCCCCTACATTTCCTGATTGACCGATTCGGCTCACCCAACAGTTTTCACCTATTTTATGGTGATTTTTCCATATCCGAGGAGCGCTGGGGTGCTTTGAGATTAGACGTTTTGATGGCCTGTGTTATCTCAGTTTTGTACTTGCCAGCAGGACCCGATCAGTTGGACATGCGAGTTGTCGCGGCCGTTAGAGCCCTTCAGGAGGAACACACCATTCTTCCCATGATTTTGGCGGACACCTACATGTCAGCCTCATATTGCCAGTCCTTCCGAGGCAGAGTATTTAGGGGGAGCTCTGCTTTGCTGTATGTATGGTTTATGAGCCATCTCAGTCCCATCGGCCATTTCCGTCGCCAAGGGTTTTGCTTCAGCCATGACATAGCCACGCAGTTTTCGTTTCGTCCCGTGAGTTGTACTGATGCGGCCTCCTGGACATCATTTTTGTCGGTCATTGAGGATCTTTTCATCTCCTGGTCCATTCGGGTTATTGCTCCTTTATGAGCTTCTTGACTCACGTGCCCAACCTGGATTTCATCCCTATTGCTGGCTTGAGAGGCGTGACGACCTATCATCCCTTGGCGGTTACAGGGCAGTTTGATCAGACACAAGATTTTCACCCTTTCACGGGTGCAGCCGCCTACCGATTCCTTATATCATCCCAGACAGAGAGGGATCTACTGCGGGTATATGATCTTTGGTCTCGCGGGATCTTTGCCGAATATAGTGAGGGCTGCCACATCCAGACATTTGCTTACGTGCAGTGGTTGCGCGAAGACTTGGATCCGGCTGGTTTGAGTCAGACTGGGGCCTTTGATGACTCTGGAGTGATTTCCCAGATGATACCATAGACCACTCCATCTCAGCTGATTCTGCCCCAAGTCGGGTTACTGAGGATACCCGACTCCGCCTGGCCTTGATTACTACTGAGGCTGAGAGGGATGCCGCTCTTGTTGAGAGAGATGATGCCATTCTGGCTAGAGACGCTGCCATTGCTGATAGAGACGCCATTGTATTTCAGACCATGGCAGTTATAAATGCTCATTCTGGGACTGTCAGCCGAGCTACTGCTTTATTGGACCGCATCGACATGATCGGGCAGCAGATTGCAGGGGATGCTGATGCTTCAGATCTATCCACCACTTTATCCATCCTGCTTCAGCTAGTTTCAGATTTGTAGATTATTTTATTTCCTGCATAGACTATGTTAGTTTCATCGGTTATCGAAAGAGAAATCTTGTAACAAAATGACTTATATATACAGACATGCATTTAAATTCAGTCATTTTCCTTTTTTGTCGTATCGTTGCCTTTCATTTGATCTTCATTTTATCCAGCTGACCATGATTTTGACATTTCGCTTTCTTTCTCTTCTCCAGTCTTGATGGAGATTTGACAGATATTGCCGCACACCCTGTTGATTTCATCGGATTGAGTCTTTAGATTTTGGCTAACTGTTTGGTTGGGCTAGGTTTATGTTACTCGGGATGAATCTGATTAGGGCTGGTATCGGGAAGGTTTCGAGGGTAGAGGAAGGCTTTTTCTGGCTATTGGGCATTGGTTTTGGTTAGAGAAAGGATTATTATTTTTTAAGGAATCAGACCGCGCCATGATGGCTGCCTACGTACCCCCACAAGTTGGGAGATTAGGTCCTACGTAGTTCGTTTCTCAAAAAAGGAAAAACTGATGATTCAAGCGTAGAACCGCTTCACCGAGTCGGAATTGAGGGGTTGTGGAAATACCTCACCATCCATTTCTTGCAATATGAGGGCTCCTCCGGATAGCACTTTCTTAATCACAAATGGTTCTTCCCAGTTCAGGGCGAACTTCCCCTTTGCTTCGTCTTGACAAGGCATGACTCTTTTTAGCACTAGGTCATTTTCCTAGAACTTCCGAGGTCTTATCCTTTTATCGTATGACCGAGAGATCCTTTGTTGATACAATTGACCGTGCCAAACAGCAACCACCCTCCTTTCATCAATTAGGGTCAATTGGTCGTATCGACTTTGCATCCAATCCTCCTGGCTTATCTGAGCATCGATCACTATTCTGAGGGACGCCATCTCAACCTCAACTGGCAGAACAACCTCCATTCCATATACCAAAGCGTAAGGGGTTGCCCCTATAGAAGTACGCGTTGACGTTCTGTATGCCAGCAGGGTGAGGGGTAGCAGATCCGGCCATCCCCGATGATTAGCAGACATTTTCGCCATGATCTTCTTGATGTTCTTGTTTGCAGCCTCCACTGCCCCATTCATCTTAGGACGGTAAATGACGGAATTGAGGTGTTTAATCTTAAACTGGTCGCACAATCCCTTCATGAGGGCGCTGTTCAAATTCTTGGCATTGTCGGAGACCAAGACCTCAGGATGCCCGTATCGACAAATGACATTATTCCTGATGAAACCGACGATGACCTCCTGAGTTACCTTGGGGAAAGAAGCTGCTTCTACCCATTTAGTGAAGTAATCGATCATTACGAAAATGAATCGGTGTCCGTTGCTCGCCTTGGACTCTATTGGTCCGACTACATCCATTCCCCACATTGAGAAGGGCCAAGGGGAGGTCATACAGTGCAGTTCATTGGGAGGTGTATGGATCACATTACCGTGTGCCTGGCATTGATAACACCGTTTGACATGATCATCGCAGTCGGCTTTCAGTGTTAACCAATAATGCCCCGTTCTCAAGATCTTTTTGGCCAGCATCGGTCCACTCATGTGTGGCCCACACACTCCACCATGTATTTCGTTCATAATCTTTTGGGCCTGTGTCTCATCTATGCATTGCAACAGTCCCAACCCAGCATCCCTCTTGTAGAGTGAATCCCCACTCAGGTAAAACTTCATTGCCATCTTTTGAATTCTCATCCTCTCAGTTCGGCTTGCCTGGTCGGGAATGGATCTATCCCTCAGGTACTCCCTTATGTCGTGATACCAAGGCTGCCCCGACATAACCACCTCGTCCGATAATACTGCAACATGTTCCTCGTATGTCGGGGTATTCCGTACTGCTATCTCAATCTGTGGAACATCTTTTCTTTTAATTATATAGATTAAGGAAGCCAGGGTTGCCAACGCATCCGCAAAATCATTCTGTCCCCGGGGAATATGGCGGAAAGCGATATCTTCGAACTCCTGCATCAACTGGGTAACACAACGATGGTATGGAAGTAACCGAAGCTCTTTAGTATTGTACACCCCGATCGCTTGTCTGATTACCAGTTCTGAATCCCCAAACACCGCTAATCTCTTCACTCCCATATCGCGGGCAAAATGGAATCCCAATATACACCCCTCGTACTCAGCTGTGTTGTTCGAATTGCTGAACTGCAATTTAGTGGCCACAGGGTATTGCTCTCCGGTGATAGAGACCAAGACTGCTCCGGCTCCTGCCCCTTCAACATTCATGGCACCATCAAAATACAGCTTCCAGAACTGTCCCTCGTCATCACATTTCGTGTGTAATACCCAAAATATATCTTCGCCCGGTAGAGGAGTTTCTAACAGCTCTATCCCTCCTGATGGGGTTTTTGCCAACTGATCTGCAATTCCATACCCTTTCATGGCTTTCTGAGTTACGTATACCATGTCGAACTGTTGTAAGATTAACTGCCATCTTGACAGTCGACAGTTTAGCATGGGCCTTTCAAAAATATATTTCAGGGGATCCATTCTCAATATCAGGTACGTAGTATGCCCATGGAGGTAGTGCTGTAATCTCCCTACAGCCCAGGCCAAAGCGCAACAGGTTTTCTCGATGGGAGTGTAATTTTGTTCACATCGGCTAAATCTCTTACTAAGGTAATAGATGGCCTGCTCTTTACCTACTTCATTCTTCTGTCCCAGCATGCATCCCATCGCAATGGCATTGACCGATATATACATAAACAGAGGGATCCCATCCTTCGGGGGTACCAGCACTGGTGCCTCTGTCAGCTGCTTTTTAATGGTCTGAAAGGCTTTCTGACATTGTTCATTCCACTCTTGGGAAGCATCCTTCCTTAATAGTTTGAAAATCAGCTCGCATGTAGTCGTCAAGTGGGATATGAAGCGGCTGATGAAGTTTATTCTTCCCAGGAATCCACTTATCTCCTTCTCTGTATGAGGTGCCGGCATATCCATAATAGCCTTGATCTTTGCTGGATCCAACTCAATGCCCCGATCACTAACCAGGAATCCTAAGAGCTTTCCCGACTGCACTCCGAAAGAACACTTCGCCGGATTGAGCTTCAAATTATACTTTCTGAGCCGATCGAATAGCTTTTTGAGATGGGTTATATGGTCAGATTCTACCCTTGACTTCACGATAATGTCATCCACGTAGACCTCTATCTCCTTGTGCATCATGTCGTGGAACAGGGCCATCATGGCTCTCTGATAAGTAGCCCCCGCATTTGTGAGACCGAAAGCCAACCGTCTATAGCAGAAAGTGCCCCAAGGGGTGATGAACGCGGTCTTTTCCCGATCTTCTTCCGCCACCATTATTTGATGATACCCCGCAAAGCAATCAACAAAAGAGTACATCTCGTACTAGGTCGTGTTATCCATCAGGATGTGTATGAAAGGCACCAGGAAGTTATCCTTGAGACTGGCCTTGTTTAGATCTCTATAGTCTACACATACCCTCACCTTCCCTCTAGGCTTAGCCACTGGGACTACATTGGACAGCCATTTTGGGTAAGTGGACACCATAATGATTCCGGCCCTGAACTGCTTGATGATCTCTTCCTTCACCTTCAAGCTCCACTCCGATTTCAACTTTCTTAGTTTCTGCTTGACAGGCCTGAAACCCTCCTTGATGGGCAACCGGTGTACCACAATGTCTGTGGACAAACCGATCATATCCTCATAAGACCAGGCAAAGACATCCTCATACTGGCTTAGCAACTCAGTTATTTCTACTTTCTGGCTAGGGGTAAGGTCTGTCCCTATCTTGAGCTCCTTTGGCTTATTCGGGGTTCCGATATCTATGGTGATGGTTTGGTCTAAGTTGGGTTTGGGTTTATCCTCGACCCATCCTTTGATCTCATCAGGCGCGTCGTCGTAATCTGTCTCGTCTTGCTCAATGCCCATCAAATCGAAATCCACCTCAATGTCAAAATCATAATCATCTTCAAATTTGAAAGACCGTTTGTTAGGCAAGGATTACTCAAATTGGTACACCCTTGTTTGGATATCACTGGTTTCATGGTGCAGTTGTCGACGGTCAGGTCAGATGAAATGCGCTGGATAAAAGGGGGCTTTACATCGGAAACTTCCCCGATGATTACGGCTACGTCGCCTGGGTCCCTCCTCCTACCTTCTTCAGGAATAATTAGCCCTGCCCAATCGATGACAGGCACACCCTGTTGGGCTCCCGGTGGCGTGACAACATTCGTCCCCTCTCCATTACTTGTTAATTGTCCGGGGATATAGCACCTGGTTTCAAACTTTTGCGCGACCTCTTGTAGGAAACTTTCCCTCTTGGTCGACTCATCACTTGCGGGGGTTAATTCTTCATCCCCTGCCCCAATCACAGGCTTGCTAGTCCCTCGTTCATTGCCAACCTTGGTCATTGGATTTCCGACCAGTCGAATTGGGGCCGCACCTTGACGGTGTCTCCGTGTAATGCCTTCATGATATCCCAACCCTGCTTTGCCTATCTGATGAGGCTGTTGAATGGGCTCGGTGATTCCTTGACTGCTCTTTCCTAACCCCTGTCCAGGTTGGAATTTCATTTTCATCATTTCCTTTGCAACGAAGGTGAGTTCTGGAGAGACACTAGGTTTCATGGCTGGAGCCCCCAGGCATCTGTAGTGGGGAGTGCTGATTTCCAGTGCCTGAAAACTGGCAGGTGCTGCCGACTCGTCCACATTAATCACAGGCAGGCCATTCCTGGAAGGAGAAGGGTCATCACACTCCGCCGAGATCGACACCAGATTCCCGTCGATGATAAGTTTGATTTGCTGGTGTAGCGTGGAAGGAACTGCCCCGGCCATGTGTATCCACGGCCTCCCCAATAATAGGTTATAACTTGCCGCAATATCAAGGACTTGGAAAGAGATATCAAAAGTACAAGGTCCTATTTCCACCGGCAATTCTATCTCCCCAATGGTATCCCTCCGGGATCCGTCGAAAGCTCGTACCACCACATGACTGGCCCGTAGGTGCTTAGGATTGATGTTCATCTTTTGCAAAGTACTGAGGGGACAGATATTCAACGCCGATCCCCCATCAATCAGCACTCCATTCATGATATAACCTGAGGAGATTACCGCAATATGCAGCGGTTTTCGATGCCCCCTTCCCTTTTTGGGGATATCATCATCTGTAAATGATATTACATCACTCTCCACCAGATGGCCCACCAGATGGCCGAAACCTTCCTTGCTAATTTCTTTGGGAACGTATGCCTCCTCCAGGACGTTCGTCAGACTTTTGCAGTGATCATTGGACGATAACACCAAGTCCATGATTGATGTCAGGGTTGACTCCTCGCTTAATATCTGGATCCCTCTTGTTTCTGGATGATCCATCCTCTTCAAGAATTCTATGGCTTTCTCCTTGGAGATCTCTTCATTTTTCTTCGTTTTGTTCTCAAGGACTCGTCCAGGGAGATACAGGGGATTCCCCCTCGATGTTACAGAAGCACAACTGACTGCTTCCTCTGACACTCCCCCATAATTCCATGGTACCGTTTTAAGATTGTTGACAGGGATTTGCGGTCTCGCTGTGAAAGAGATGGGTTTCGGAACCGACAACTTGATAGGCCCTGCCATTATGTTTCTGCTTACACCTGCCAACCTGATTGGCGCTCCCCGTGCACTCTCGTGATCACTTATCACGCCGACCATCTCATCAATTTTCTTTACATAATTCAGCCTTGACGGCCCCTCGGCTTCACTGGCTTCCGCCACATTGACCCCTTCTCCTTCATGCCTAGGCAGGGGATTGACTTTGACATTCGGGGGGAGTCTGGCTTTTCCACCACGATTTCTCCACTATCAATCAAGTTCTGAATTATATGATTTAACGTCCAACATTCCTGCGTATCATGACCAGGGGAACCCGAGTGGTATGCGCATCGCTTGCTTGGGTCAAACCTTCTTCCCTTAGGGTCACTCGGGGGTGCCAAATCGACTATTTTCCTCTGGGCCATCAATACTGCCAACACCCGCTCAAGAGGATCCCCGAGTGGGGTGAACACTCGGTTTCTCGAGGACTCGAATCTCTTTCGCCCATCCACCCTCTGATCAGTGAAGTTAGGCTGTCGGGATGGCCCCACTCTTTGCATCTGTACTAGAGGACTATTTTCTGCCTTTCTAGATGATCCCTGTAGGATGAGGGAAACATCCTCTTCCTTTTTCTTTTGGACCCTACGGGAAGTGCTACCATAATTTCCGCTTTGGATTTGCTCTGCAGCTGTTTCCAAAGCCGTGAGATCCCGGATCTTGCCAGACTTCAACCCTATGTCCACCATTTCTCCGTGTTTAATCATCTCGGCAAAAGGACTACCAATCCCTGATATAACCCGCTCATAATAAGGTGCTTCTTGAATATCCACGAAGGTCATCACCATCTCCGACTCACTCATTGGGGGATTCACCTGTGCAGCCATACCCCTCCATCGCTGTGCATAATCCCTGAAAGATTCCCTTGGTTGCTTCTTGATTTTTGTCATTTGATATCTATCAGGGGCCATTTGTGCCTGGAAGCTATATTGTGTTAAAAAGGTGTGGGCCAACTCCTCCCAATTGTGGATCCGGGCATTATCAAGACGAGCATACCAGATTCTCCCTTCTCCCGTCAGGCTTTTTTGGAATAATTGCATCCTTAGACCCTCGTCTTCTGCATAAGATCCCAGCTCCCCAATGTAAATTTTCAGATGTGTATAAAGATCCCCCTTTCCATTGTATTTCTCAAATTCGGGGATTTTAAATTTCTCAGGATATCTGGTTCCGGGAAAGACACATAGATCTGAATAGTTCACCCTGCCTAGGGACCCTATGCCCTTCAGAGATTGGATAGTTTCCTCCATTTGTTTCATTTTCTTTCGCTGGTCATCACTGTCCTGTTAGGTATGGGAATGGCCTTTGGGACGACTGGCTCGCCCTTAGGTTGGGGTGGATCCTCTTTAGGTGGATCCTGTCTAGGTAGCAATTGTTCCTTTAGCATCATGGCCATTTATAACATCTGTTTCTTGAAATCATCAAATTCCTCACGAGATATGGAATCAGGATTAGTAGGTGGAAGATCATCCATTTCAGATGCAGAGTCCTGGGCTTTCTTAGATTGCGAACGCGTTTGAGGAGCAATCCTACAAAAACAATGGTTCGAAGTTTAGTCCTGGGGAATGAAAAATGTGGATGCATGCTAAAGCTGTAACTTTTGTGTTTTTGGGTTTTTCTTTTTTTTTTCTTTTTTTTTTAATCTTTCCCTGTAAAACAGAAAGTTAGTAGTCCTTTAATGCAATAACCAATGCTAAACACGACTTTATTATGCTTCCCCAGCTGTTCCCTGCAAAACATAGAGGTTAGTAATTTCTCTTGACAGAAGGGGAGGCATATATGAATTTTGAATGGGACCATGACTTTATATGCGCGAACGTAAAAAGGCATGAAGAGACTTTTCCTGCGTTGGGTAATGAGCTTCAGCGTCAGTTGGCTCAATGCATCATGCTCGTATCCATGAGTAACGAGCTTCGGCGTCAACATGAAACTATGGATGCTCCTACTGTACTCTTGCACCTTCAAGGAGTTGAATGATGAGGAAAGTAGGACTGCTAGATATTAAATATCTAAGGAGCTGTTCCAATCTACAATAACCGATGGCACTACAGTATAGACAAATGTCCTAAAAATGATCAATCTGATTAAACAATTGGGACAACTGGGTTTTGTATTGGATGAAGAGTTGATCCAAGATTTGATCTTGCAATCACTCCCACTCTTTTTCACAATTTGTTGTGAATTTCCACGTGAACAAGCTATATGTCAGCTTGCATGAGTTGCTTAAACACGTTGAAAACTGTAAAGAGTCACTTTCCAACCAAGAAAGACCAAGTCTTACTGGTAGATGATTCTTCCAGGAAGCGGAAGAGGGCCAAAGGATCTTCTTAAAAGAAGAACAATTCAAAGAAGGTAAATGGAAAGGCAAAAACAAAGGACAATAAGAACAAGACCGATGCAGATAGCAAAGGAGTTTGCTTCCACTGCAATAAGCCTGGATACTAGAAAGGAAACTGTAAGGAGAATCTTACAGAGGCTAACCAGAAGAAGCTTAGTGAAGCTTCGGTTACAGATATAGGTTTGTTCATGATTGAAATAAATTTTTCTGTAATTTAAGGTTCTACTTGGGTATTGGATACCGGCTATAGTTTCACATATGCAATCTAATGCAAAGACTAAGCAGAAGTAGAAAGCTAAACAAAGAGTAAGTAATCTTACGTGTGGAGAATGGAGCAATGGTTGCTACATTAGCCGTAGGAACTTATAGTTTAGCGTTGCATACGGGCAAGTCTATTAAGTTAATAAGCTGATATTATGTTCCAGTTCTCTTTAGAAACATTATTACTTCCGTTGTTGGACAAGGAAGGTTCTGGTATTATATTTAAGAACAATTGTTGTTCTATTTATAATGGTAATATTTTGTTTAAAACTGGAAGATCACTTGATGGACTTTGTAAACTTGACTTACATGAAAAATAATTTTGCAAATTGAACAAACTAGTAAAAGAAAAGGAGATGATCATTCAAAGAGTTGAATATGTGTATTTGATGAAATACAAGTCTGAATCATTTGAAAGGTTCAAAGAATTCAGAAGTGAAACAAATTGACAAAGTATTAAGATTCTTTGATCAGATCGAGGAAGGAATACTTGTGCAATAAGTTTCTAGATCATCTCAAAATGGTATTTTCTCATAATGGACACCTCGTGATACGCAATAATTGATTAGTATATTTAAAAAGGAGAAATTGTACCTTGTTAGACATGGTGCGGTCCATAATGGTTTTTACCGATATTCCAGTATCCATATGGGGTTATGCCCTAGAAACGGCTGCATATCTACAAAATAAGGTAACCTCAAAATTCGGCCCCAAGATTCCATAAAAGTTATGGATAGGGAAGATTCCTACTCTTAAGTATGTTAAGATAAGAGGTTGTCCAGCTTATGTGAAAAAGTTTCAAAGATAAGTTTGCGACAAAATCTGACAAGTGCAGATCTGTGGGATATCCTAAAGAAAGTTTAGGGTATTATTACTATAATCCTACACGCTGCCTTCTTATATAAAGGTGTTTATCATTGAAGGAGCTAATGGGAGGGTAATAGATCTTGAAGGAGTTCAAGAACCACAAAGCACTTTAAGTCGAACCGAGAAACCTGTAGATAGACCTTTTGTGCCACAACCGAATCGTAAATCTAGAAGAGTACCGAAAATACCTGGGAGGTATGGATTCATCATAGAGCATGATGATGAGGTACGCATCATAGAGGATGATGATCCAGTTATATATGATGAGGCTATGAGTAGAAGACACTCAGAGAAATGGAAGGTGGCCATGAAATCCGAAATGGACTCCATGTATGAGAACCAAGTATAGACTCTGGTTACTCCACAAAAGGGCATAGTGCCTAGAGTGTGAATATGGGTCTTTAAGAGAAAGACTGAGGCAAATGGCAAGGTGGAGACCTATGAGACCAGACCTGTTTAAAAGGTTTCAAATGAAGTCAAGGAGTTGACTGTGATAAAACCTTATTATCAGGTAATGCTCAAGTCCATTTGGATTTTGCTTGTGATTGCAGCTTATTATGAAATCTGGCAAAATGGATGTGGAGACATCCTTCCTCAATGAAGACTTGAAGAGAATGTATGTATAATACAGCCAGAGAAATTTGTTTCAAAGGTTGAAGCAAATCGTGTTTTAAGGTACGATGATCCATTTATGGATTGAAACAAGCTTCTCAAAGATGGAACATTCGTTTTGATGAGACAATCAAAAGAGTTTGATTTTATCAAAAACGAGAATGAACCTAGTGTGTACAAAAGGGTCAGTGGGAGCACTGTGACATTCCTAGTATTACATGTTGATATACTACTGATAAGGAATAACACACCAATGCTACAATCAGTAAAGATATAATTGTCTAAACATTCCTCTATGAATAACTTGGGAGGAGCATCCTATAAATTGGGGATATAAATCTATATAGATAGATTTAAAAGGATGTTCGGCTTGACCCAATGAACGTATATTCATTCGATGCTAAAGGTGTTTAGCATGGCAAACTCCAAGAGAGGTCTCATGATGATGAGTCATGGAGTGTATCTCTTTAAATTGTCCTCAATAAAAAGGAGATCGCATGAGTTACTATTATGAATGCAATGAATATACAAGGTCTAATATTGATCAGTCAGATTCTGGAGAAGATCATTGTAAGACAGTGATAAACATCTTTAAGTACTTAACCGGTATTGAAGATGTGATCATGATTCGTGGTAGGTCTAAATGAAAACTAGAAGGCTAAACAGACTTAAGTTTTTCAGACTGACCAAGACGATAACAAATCTACTTTAGGGTAAATTGTTACCTTGAATGGTGGTGCAGTGAATTGGAAAGGTTCCAAACAGGAAAGGTTCCAAACAGCAAAGAGTTGTTGGTTTAGTGACAAAGACAAAGTATATAGCTGTAAATGAAGCTGCAAGCTGATTATTTAGATGAAAAGTTCATTACAGAACTAGGAATAGTTCCTAAGTCTCATCTTGGATTCAAACATGTGTTGCGGCACTTTCAATTGATTAGAGGAATCATTGAAAGAAGAAAAGTCACTATAGAGATAGTGGACTCTCAAGAACAATATTGCATATCCATTTACTAAAGCTTTATCCAAATGGTAGGATGATCGTCACTTAGAGAAGAAGGGTATTAGATACCATGACGATTGGCTTTAGTGCAAGTGGGAGATTGAAAGTAGTATGCACACAAGCCAATCATATTTGGTATGATGTAGCATATACTTTGTAATCTTATAAATTATTAAAGGCATTTTACATTATCTACATAGTGCTGTTATATTAAATGTGACAAACCCATAGTTTTGATATGTTATAGCTCTATGTCTTAGGAGTCCATAGAGTTCGAAACGGACCAATTTGAACGTGTATAGAAGGAGTTATGGTGGTTGGAGGCAAGATAGGTTAAGAAAACCAAAAACAGAGCATGAAACCGAGTTTGGGCATATAGACATTGGATTTACACCGGAGCTACTGACTTGGGCGTATATACGCCGGTCACAGGCAAATTTGGGGCATATATACGTCGGGCCAAAGTTAGGCCAGAGTCAGCTTTGACCTCCTGTAGTAAAATAGGCATAACTTTCTCATACGAACTCGGATTGAGGTGATTCAAGATGATTTGAAAAGAGAAAGAGTAGACCTACAACTTTTTTTTAATACGTTTTAACATTTGAGATCGGGATCAATTCCCAAATTGGCCATCTTTAGGACTGATGTGCGGTTGGAGACAATCGGAGGGCGTCGGACATGCGCGTGTGCAACGTGCAATGTTTTGACGCTATTTTTTGATGTTCTAAGTTCTAAAACATGAATGTTATAAATGGTAAGGATACTTAGCATTATTCAATGAGTATTAGATAAGTAGAATGAGTGTGCTAAGCATACGCAAGTCCATTTCGCTTAGGCGTTCGAGTAGACAAGTTTGGCGTATAGGCGTGCAAGCGTTGTAACGTCGTGACAAGTGTGTATAACTTTGTTTAATATTTTGTTTCTAATAATAATGAAACATGATAGTGTGTTATAACCCAATGTATGAGCATGCTAAGCACATGCAAACAAGGCGAATTAGGTGTGTGACGTGTAAACGTCAAAACATTGCGTAAAGTGTTAATGAACCTAAATAGTGTTTCGATTCAAATGAAACGAAAATTATGAGATATGAAGTAGGATTATTGTAAGCCAATAAGGATTTATGATGATGAGAGTCATAACTAAAAGTAGTATGCACACAAGCCAATCATATTTGATATGATGTAGCATATACTTTGTAATCTTATTCAGTTATTAAAGGCATTTTACATTATCTACATAGTGTTATTATATTAAATATGATAAACCCATAGTTTTGAGCAATGCTTTTAGAATCATGATGTTGATCATGCTAATGAGATCTAAATTCTAGATAGCTCACAAACTAAAATCGTTCTTAATCATTGGATTACTAAAAAGGGGATTAGTGAATCCGGATAGATTAGTACATATGTTGCTTGCTCTTAAGAAGAGGATGATTGATCTCATAATCATTTGTGTGGAGACACTAAAGCAAGTATGTAGGTGCTTATTAGAGAATAAGTACACTGAACGTGGCTCGCTAAGGAATACCTAATGGAGTTTTACTCACCTGTCAATAGGAATTCCTCCAGTGATAGTAGTATAAGTGATCCTTGGACTTGAGATCATCATAGTATCTTGTGTATGATGAGTTATACTTTGACATGTCCTTTAAGACCTTTAGGGTATGATTGGGTATAATGAGTTGTACATGGAGATAAGTAAATGATCAACAAAGAATCTACCACGTCTAGTAAAAGATGTGAATGTCCTATGTGATTCGATAAATGACAACTTAGTAGTCCTTGGCCAAGGCAGAATGAATTTAGAAAGGAGTTTCTAATTTGCATTAATTAGAGTTGTGCATTTGGGAATCGAAATACATATAATTAAATAAAATAAGACTTGACAGTAATTCCATGTCTTATATTTAATTGGGACATTGTATGGTAGAAGGATTGAATTGTATGGTAACTATTCACTGAAAGGTTCTTTTGTGATTAATGTTGAAATCTATATTATCAGGAAAGTCGTTGATCGCTAAGGGGGCTTACCCTTATTATAGAATAAATATTATTTATTTAAATGAATTAAATAGTTTAATTTATTTATTTAAATAAGATTAGAATTGTTCTAATTGATTTATTCACAACCGGTTTAATATGGAGAACCTAAAGGGTCACACCGCAAAAGAAAAATATTTATTTAAAAAATAAATGGCATAATTGTAATAATAAGTTAAGTGTATTTAATTTAATCTATGGAGATAGAATAAATTAAATAGCTTAATATTTATTATTTAATATTTTAGAAATATTAAATATAAATTAATAAGAGAAGTCTTATTATTTTTATTACTATTACTATTATTTAATTCCTAATAGGGATTGGGAATTAATTAATAGAAGTACTCTCTCATGAATTTCTAATTAGATTAGGAGTTTAATTTAATTAAAGGAGTTTAATTAGAATAGAAACCCTAATCCTAAATAGTTTAGGGAAGGGTTTTTCTACATCTATAAATAAGATAAGTCTTATCATAGATTAGGGTTACACACTCTTGCATAAGAATTGTGGAGAGTACTTACAATTTCTATAGAGATAGAAACTAGGGTTTTGCCAACACCCATCTTCTTGAACAAGTATTATTCCATGGTGGATCACCTCTAGAGGCCAAACACTTGGGTGGCTAACGTTAATCAAAGGAAGGAATTTAATCGGTGGAATTCAAGGAGAACGCGAAGGAATTAGAGGTGAACTTGTACCTGAGGAAGTTAGAATTCTACAAGGGTATAATTCTTATTCTCCATCTCTTTCGTTTAATTAATAATTGTGCGTAAAGAAAGATCATGGTGATGGTTTGTATAAAATTTTAAAATCTGATTTTATCGCGCTTCCGCTTTATTTATGTAATTTGATTGCATGTTCACGTTATACAAACCTAACAATAACGTTTTCAAACGACACGACGCTGAGAAATGTTTTAGTGTTAATTGCGTTAATTGTCTATAATGCGCGAACAATAGGAGATAAGAATTATTATAATATAAACCTTTATATGAAGCCTTTTTAGTGGCTAATTAGTATTTTATTGTTAAATAAATTGTGTAGGATATTTGAAGGACGAGCCATCATAATTTGGCAAAGAACGCTTAAAGGAAAGTTCTTTTAGTAACTTGTTGACTTGTTTAAATGTATTAATGTACATGAATTGATTGCTAAATCCTCTACTGTTGTGTGAATTATTTGCGAGCATAATTAAAGTGTGCACAATGTGCAATTATGTGACTATATTATTCAATGTGGAACTTTAATTATTATAAACATACAATGTGAGATGCATGAGGTATGCTATGAGATGCATGATGCATATATATATAGATGAATTGCATAAGATTTATAATGCATGAGTAAGATGCATAGTATGAGAACCATGATGCATGGATAAAAATTCGAACTTATGTGTTACGTGAAGCATGTAATGTGAAAACTATTAGTTCTTGCTGAGCCGTCGTGCTCATTCTTCAAAAAATAAAACTTTTGCAGATTTATGATGCAATGCAATTATCTTGATATCGTGATGATAAGGACTAGAGGCGCAGGGATACAAGAAGGTTTTGCTACATGTTTTTTTATTGTAATTATTTAGCTGTGATGACAGTGTATGATGTACGTGAATTTGACTATGTAAACCTTTAGTTAAAAATGAAGGTTATCCATTATAGTATTTAAGATGTGATTATGTTAGTTACTTGTTATAGTAAACTAGAAGGATGACAATGATGTACAAAGGATATTTTTATAACGAATGTATACTTGTTGAACAATTTTGTGAATATTCAGGGATTGAATAAAGTCAGGATCTGAACCTTGCGTTCATATAGGAGTTTTTTTTTGTAAATGATCAATGGTATTTATTAAATCTTGATCATAAGTATTTGAGTTAAACGTTACAAAACCTGAGATTGAGAAGAGTTTGAGGTAGTAATTGTTAATGCTTGTATTGATATGGACTGCTATATATACAACAGGAGTAGTATTAAATTTATAATGATTATTAAATGATATGTTAGTTAAGGTCTTCGTTTCTGAGATTAGATGGGAACATGTTGTAATAATCTTGTAATTACATTCATGTAGTAAGATCATGTTTTAGTTATGGTTTCGAGGCTTGGGACGACAATATTTATATTATATCAATGTAAATATTGATTATTCCGCATTAAGCTATTGTTAGATTGATATATGAGTGGCACAGTGATGCATCAAACCCGAGGTTAAGGTAAACCAAATTTGGGAGCGTCACAGGCACGGTGGGTGATCAGTCCGTTATGCCCTGCGTTGATCAACACTACATACTAAAACGACATTTGCGTTTTGTTATAGGCACTTGAAGCCTGGTCAGAAACATCTGACAAAAATATTTCCCCGTATTAGGGTTGTTCATTCTCAGACTTGAATCCATATCAAGTATAATTAGTTGGAAAGCTCTATATAAACCAATAACATTTCAGAGAATTATAATTGAAATCAATAAAATGTTTAACATGTGTCTAGCCAAAACAAATGGCTTAGACCATTCTTCAAAATAGTTCAAGTATATTAGAACATAACATTTTAGAAAAACTTGATTAGCTTATACCATTGTAGGTTTGAAATCATTCAAGATATACGCGTATTGCGTAATCATAACATACATATATACATTCATTAGAGTATGATCAATTGAATCATAAAACTTGCACATAGCATATTGCACAAGGTTAGAACACTTGCCTTTTGGGGTCTTTAAACTATTAGTGTTAATCGCCTTTTATAAGTCCTACATATTCAATGCACATAGACATACAGATTAGCCACATAGACTTCACATATTTGTTTACAATATTCTTTAACTCTTCTTTTATCATACTTATTATACTTGAATTTGGAACCTTCTTTGAATCTCACATTGATTAACTTTGCATGTTGACATCCATTCATCGAACGCTTGTCTTAGGTTATGTGCGTGCTTGAGTGATACGCTCGTGCGTACACTCAATGCCTCATTATTTCATTACGCGTATCAATCGATAACTCTTTTTATTATCGTTTTAAATAACTTCTAAGTTGATTCGAATCATGCTACCATTGAGTTATTCAATTCTCGTACGCTTAAAATCTAGCCTTGGAAGTTATTAAACATACATACCAAGGTTACTATGATAAACAAACCATTCTTGGAAATCTGCAAATTCAGCGCGGTCGGCGCTGAATCCTTCAGTATTCAGCGCTAGTGATGCTGAGGTCTCTGGGGCTAAGCACGGTCGGCGCTGAATCCTTTAGTATTCAGCGCTGGCGGCGCTGAGGTCTCTATCCCAACGCGTCCGAGCACTGAATCCTTCATTGTTCAGCGCGGTCGGTGCTAAGTTCTGGGGTTGAGCGCAATCGACGCTCAAACTAGGCATATTGAGAGCAGTCGGCGCTGAGTCACAGCAGATTCAGGCTGTTTCATTTTCTGCTGCAGCTTTTGTTTCGGCGACTCGATCGACTCCCAATGCCCAATCCAACTTCTACCATGATACATTAACCATAACTTAACATATTTGGAATGATTTCCTCGGATTCCTAACAAATCTCAAATTTTAGCTCAAAAGTCCCGACTCCGACAACTTTCTTAATAAACGATGTTTTTTGACGTTTAACTTTCGTTTTAGCATAACTCGTTCATCCGACATCGGATTGAACTCGTTCTTGAGCCTACGGCTCACATTTTTCATGGCCTTCAAAAGCCCTATGATTTTATACTCGCTCAAATGTGATGGCCAAAAATCTACCCCCCACGCGGTATTAAGCTATAAAATCATTTTAAAACGCCTTTTCGGACATTTTTCGCCATAACTTCGTTATAGAAAATTTTTCCCCTGTTCCACGTAGAAATTTCCTTCGTGGCCTATATCACATGACATAATAGCCACCGTTTTAGTCAGTTTTATGTCCTCTACGAGTTTTTCAATCAATTACGCACAGGTTTAGGATTTTAACTATCGTTTTCACTTTCATGGTGTCGACGCCGGGTTTTTCGCTTCTTTGTCTTTTCCAATTTTAGCCTTTTGATTTAGATGACGTTTGGAAAAGGTCGGCATTGATGTCGACGGGGTTTTGAAAGATCGTTTTTATGATGAGCCAATTAACCAGAGTCGCCAGTTGGTATATTTGAAATGGATGTACCAACTCATCCGAATTTTCGTTTTTTTATAAATCGCTGGCTCATATGTGACTCCGAATTAATTGGTCTGCGAATTGAGATTCATAGAGTTCGGGGGTTTGTTTAAGTGAGGGGAAGGTGTTAGGCATCCCTCGACTTCCGTGAAACACGGTTACCGCAATCTTAATGCTTTCCTATCCTTTAATTCACGAATGTGTGTGTGCGCGCGCTTGTGTGTGGGTGTGTGTGTCTATGTGAATGATGTGGTGAGTTTGTATGAAAGAGTCATTTGGATTTGAGGGAAAATCGTGCTTTTAATTTGAGAACGTTTCGGAATGTCTTTTCGGTATACACGAGAAAGCTTTATTCTTTATGAGAAAGGTTTGATTTTAATTGTCCAAAACTATGAGATTTTCATTAAATGTTGTTTTGGCAAAATAAGAGCTTTAAACCTTCGTCTAAATAGGAATCGAGATCTATACGTTGCTTTCATAAAATGATGGGCAATTTCTAGAATCTCTTTAACCCTATATACAATGGTTTAATAAAACGTCATTTTATTTATAAAATCATTTTGTGTGATGTTTTGGAAAACGATCTTTCTTTAGCTTTCTCGTTAGATAGGAATCGACATTCATTAACATTTCTCAAATTTTAACCTCGTGATTCTAATATCCTACTTTGATTGATTTTATGAAAATCTTATCATTTAGCTTTGAAATCAATTTCGTGTCATAAATCGAATCAAGCATAAACACGCGTCGGGGCTATTCATGGGCATGTAAACCATCAAAATATCCCCGAACGCCAACAATCACCAATTTCACTATTTCGGGGCCTTAAACACGATTTTCGCCTTAGCGTCGTTTTAAGGCCCAACGATTACATATTTACAAAGAGGCTACATCCTCCCCGCTACATACATCAAGACATGTCCATCATCGGATTTGGACCACGGGGTCGCTTTCCTAGGCTCACAACCAAGTATCCACACACAAACAATTGGATATTACAAGAAAATAAACCAACCCGGATAATCTAACAATACCAAGACATCCTAAAATAACGATTTAAAGGAATTGATACCGAATATAACACCTTAAAACCAACAAAGAAATTAATGAACGAATATCATCGGGTTGTTAGGAAGAGTTTTATTCCGATGGAAACTTCACTCATAATCCCTAATTCATTGTTCAATCAATAAATTACATGAAAAATTGCATCTAATTTGATCAAATGATATGATAGAAATTGATATCACAAAAGAGATTTCACCTTGCAATTGATATCCAAATGGATGTGAACTTGATGTATTTGAATAGAAGGAAAAAAATCTATTTGATACAATCAAATCAAAAGAAAATTACTCCTCTCTTTTTTCTCTCTTTTCTTCCTATTTGATTGCAAAATCTAGCTATTTCTTCCTCAATTTCCGAGTTGGCTGCTGCTGTATTCTCCTTCTTCCTCACAATTGCTGAACTCCCTGTATGCTGCCTGAAGCTGGCTTAAATAGGCTGGCCAGAGCCAGCCGCAGATCTATCTGCGGCTGGCCGCAGATGGATCTGCGGCTGGCCAGCTGGCACGCCTCCCATCGCACTCAGCTGGTAGTGCTGATTTCCCGGTTTTCGTGCTGGCGCACTCACTTGGCCGCAGATCTATCCGCGGCTGGCGGGCTTGACTTTCTCGATTTTCGTGCCACGCCTCGATTTTCGTACCGCAACGTCGGTTTTCGCTGATAGGCTCGTATTCCGCAGTCCGGGAACTTCCGGGAGACGTGCCACCTCATTCGGAAATGCCTGCCTCAGACGGCTTTATTGTCACGTAAACTTGGGTTGCCCAAAACATTGCGGCGGGGCCGGGCGCTCGCCCTTGTGCCCGCTCCTTTGCTCCCGCAAGCTGGTTCAATTGACGATTTCGCCCTCCTGTCACGGTTAGTAGAAGGAAACGCAAAATTTGGGTGTCTACAGCTGCCCCTCTTTATCATGTTTATGAAATGATAAATGAAATGAACAGGATAAAGAATAGACACTCGATGCATGAATGACAGTGTGTAAGAATGACAGTGCATACATGATGTCTCACACATATAGCTTATGATGCAACATAAGATGCAATGCATGCAAGACATTCGTAAGAGTGTCAATGTATCAACCCCTTGACCGTGTTCGTTAGTCTTTGGGTTCACTCCTTCAATCTATCGTCTCGTTCGGGGCCGGGTATCGTCGCCGGTCACCCATCGCGTAACCCCCGGTTATCGTCGCCGGTCGGTCCTCTGTCGGAGCCGGTTATCGTCGCCGGACATCCATCTCGTGATCGCCGGTTATCGTCGCCAGTCGATCGTCATGTCGGGACCGGGTATCGTCGCCGGTCACCCATCTCGTAACCCCCGGTTATCGTCGCCGGTTGGTTATCTGTCGGAGCCGGTTATCGTCGCCGGACATCCATCTCGTGATCGCCGGTTATCGTCGCCGGTCGATCGTCATGTCGGGGCCGGGTATCGTCGCCGGTCACCCATCTCGTAACCTCCGGTTATCGTCGCCGGTCGGTTATCTTGTCGGAGCCGGTTATCGTCGCCGGTCATCCATCTCGTGATCGCCGGTTATCGTCGCCGGTCGATCGTCATGTCGGGGCCGGGTATCGTCGCCGGTCACCCATCTCGTAACCTCCGGTTATCGTCGCCGGTCGGTTATCTTGTCGGAGCCGGTTATCGTCGCCGGTCATCCATCTCGTGATCGCCGGTTATCGTCGCCGGTCGATCGTCATGTCGGGGCCGGGTATCGTCGCCGGTCACCCATCTCGTAACCCCCGGTTATCGTCGCCGGTTGGTTATCTGTCGGAGCCGGTTATCGTCGCCGGACATCCATCTCGTGATCGCCGGTTATCGTCGCCGGTCGATCGTCTCGTCGGGGCCGGGTATCGTCGCCGGTCACCCATCTCGAAACCTCCGGTTATCGTCGCCGGTCGGTTATCTTGTCGGAGCCGGTTATCGTCGCCGGTCATCCATCTCGTGATCGCCGGTTATCGTCGCCGGTCGATCGTCATGTCGGGGCCGGGTATCGTCGCCGGTCACCCATCTCGTAACCTCCGGTTATCGTCGCCGGTCGGTTATCTTGTCGGAGCCGGTTATCGTCGCCGGTCATCCATCTCGTGATCGCCGGTTATCGTCGCCGGTCGATCGTCATGTCGGGGCCGGGTATCGTCGCCGGTCACCCATCTCGTAACCTCCGGTTATCGTCGCCGGTCGGTTATCTTGTCGGAGCCGGTTATCGTCGCCGGTCATCCATCTCGTGATCGCCGGTTATCGTCGCCGGTCGATCGTCATGTCGGGGCCGGGTATCGTCGCCGGTCACCCATCTCGTAACCTCCGGTTATCGTCGCCGGTTGGTTATCTGTCGGAGCCGGTTATCGTCGCCGGACATCCATCTCGTGATCGCCGGTTATCGTCGCCGGTCGATCGTCATGTCGGGGCCGGGTATCGTCGCCGGTCACCCATCTCGTAACCTCCGGTTATCGTCGCCGGTCGGTTATCTTGTCGGAGCCGGTTATCGTCGCCGGTCATCCATCTCGTGATCGCTGGTTATCGTCGCCGGTCGATCGTCATGTCGGGGCCGGGTATCGTCGCCGGTCACCCATCTCGTAACCTCTGGTTATCGTCGCCGGTCGGTTATCTTGTCGGAGCCGGTTATCGTCGCCGGTCATCCATCTCGTGATCGCCGGTTATCGTCGCCGGTCGATCGTCATGTCGGGGCCGGGTATCGTCGCCGGTCACCCATCTCGTAACCCCCGGTTATCGTCGCCGGTTGGTTATCTGTCGGAGCCGGTTATCGTCGCCGGACATCCATCTCGTGATCGCCGGTTATCGTCGCCGGTCGATCGTCTCGTCGGGGCCGGGTATCGTCGCCGGTCACCCATCTCGTAACCCCCGGTTATCGTTGCCGGTTGGTTATCTGTCGGAGCCGGTTATCATCGCCGGACATCCATCTCGTGATCGCCGGTTATCGTCGCCGGTCGATCGTCATGTCGGGGCCGGGTATCGTCGCCGGTCACCCATCTCGTAAACTTTTCACTTCAACACGTCAAATGGCTGCAAGGGAGCAAGGTGGGACCCACCAGGGCCAGCCGCAGATGGATCTGCGGCCAGCCGCAGATGGATCTGCGGCCAGCCGCAGATACATCTGCGGCCATGATCGGGCCTTAAATCCAACGCGGCTCCTCCAGATCTGTCACTTTCAACTTGTAATCCAAAGAGATTCTCTCGATTTTTCTTGTTCGCAAGGGCTTTTTGTCGATTTTTTCAACTTTCCTGCAAAAACTGTTCCGGTAGGATTGATCTACACGCTACAGGTAACACTTTGACCGGTCACTTTTCAATTTCGTCAATGTTTTGCTATACATTTGACTATTTACATGTTTAAAGATAAAATGTATGCTTTACGATGCTATGTAATGTTTCATCATATATACATGCTATGTATCAACTATGTGAGTCCTATTTTATGTTCATGAGGCAGTCCCACATATTGTTATTCCTTTTCTGCAATAAAATCATGCATTACATGCTGTAATTACATATATGAATGCAATTTAAATCTGTTTGAGGCTTTGATTGATGGAAAACACGTTTGGCTTATGCCTGGGATGTTCAATTTACAAACGGAAATCTGCCGATTTTTTTTTTTTTTTTTTTTTTTTTTTTTTAACATGCATCATGTTGCATTAATCATATGATGAGGCTAGAAATTTAGAATGTTCATTACATAATTTTAAAAGGAAACTTACCTTCTTTTTCGCCCGTTCTATTCCAGCTATGGATCGTGATGCGCCCAGTAGCTCCTCCGCCTCTCGGACTTCGGGTGTTCGCCGTCGTAGGGCTGCACCCACTCCTGTTCCTCCTCGGACCCATCAGGCTCGTCGTTTGACGGAGGCTGTCATTCGTCCTGGTCATCCGGACGTTGAGGAGGCTGTTCCTCCGGAGGTCGCGGCAGAGGGGCCATCCTCCAGCACACCGGCTCCATCTACTCATCAGGCTCCTTCTGGCGCCTCTGTGCAGATACCCGATCTTTTTGGGTCGGGATCTCAGTCGTCACCCCTCAGCATCTCTCGTGGCTAACGAGGTATATTTCAGCTCTATTCTGATTTCACTCTCAATTTCTCCATTCTCCTTTTATCCGGATTGACCCCTTGGTGATTGCCCCAGGTACCCGAGTTTACCCAGCCGAGGGGCAACTGGTTCAACATCTACTCCCTTTACGCGGCCCTGCACAGTGACTATCGGGCGATGGTGGACTCTTGGGGCTTTCGACATTTCTTCACTATCATCCCCCGCCAGTGCCCCTGGGGTTACATGAGGGCTTTATCCGAGCGATGGTTCCACCAGACGCAGTCTCTTCATCTCCTCGACTGCGAGGTCGTGTTGACCCCATGGGACTGGAGGTACATTACTGGCATTGAGTTTACCGGGTCCCGCGTCCCCTTGGATCTTGATATCACTCCTGTGGAGGTTCGAGCTTTGCTGGGCTTCGCTGCTGAGGACCGGGTCTTTAAGGCCCGCAGTATCCGATCTGGTACCTTGGCTGTCGATGCAGTCGGGGGTCTCTATGCGATGCCCATTCCAGCGGATCAGGGTACCCGCGATATTCTACTCCGCCGCTTGTTCCTGACGATCATGAGGGGTTGTTTCCTAGGGAACAACTCCTCCACCATTCATTTCAGCGTCGTGGGAGCGGTTAGAGACGTGGATCGCATCAGTGACTATGACTGGGGGTCATTCACCTTTGCCTATTTCCTCCACGGCATGCGCCTACGCTCGGAGGGACAGACTGATGCCTGGCTCGGTTTCTACCACTTTCTGCTGGTGAGTCCCTTCCTCCTCTCTATTACTGTATTTCTTTTCTTTTCATCCTTTTCTGTATTTGATAGTGACTCATGCCTTGCCTTGTTTCTATTCACAGTTCTGGGCTTACGAGCGGCTGCCATGTCTGAGGCCTCTCACTACTCTGGGCCCGGATACCTATCCTCGGGGTCGGCGATGGCATCACAGTACTCTGGAGGAGGTCCCCGTGTCGGGCAGCTTTGCACATTGTCGTATTCAGCTGGAGTTGATCACGGCTGCCGACGTCGTCTGGATTCCCTACCTCTCCGAGCATTTGACTGTGGGGTTTGCTGACGGGCATCCTTCCGGCCCGGAGTTCGAGCTTTTCTACCCGTCGCCTCACTTTGCAGAGTGTTGGAGGCTGGGTGATGTATCTGGGAGAGCGCGCATTCAGATGCGTCACCGGGGAGATCCGCATCCCGCACTCCCTTTCTTTCACTACTTTCTGGCCGCTGGATTCTCAGCCTTCAGAGATCATGCTTGCCGGGGAGGATGGTCGGATGCTTTCCACAGGTCCCACTACGAGTGATGCATTCCGTACATGGTGGGTGCCCCGTACCATCGGTCCTCAGACTCGGGCCACTTTCTTCCTTGGAGACATGGTTCCAGGCTCGGTGACGATGACCGATTGGGCTGCCTGTGTTCGGACCCCTACCCACGCTGAGCAGATCGCCTCATTGACCCGTCAGGTAGATCAGTTGTCGCTGTTTATTCGGGGGTTGGGCCGGACCCCGGAGGAGGCTTACACCTACGATCCTGACGGTGCAGGTTATGATGCAGGCCCGAGTTCATCTGATGCCACAGCGCATCCCTACATTCCTGATATGAACTTTGGTCCTCCGAGCTCGGCGACTCCAGGGGATCAGTTCGAGGATCCTGCTTTCATAGATGATACTGATTTTATTTAGACCAGGATAGGATAGGGTCTTTTGTATCAGCACCTGCTTAGATTTCTTTTTCATTTATGCACTATGTACTGAACTCATTTATTTATTTATGCACAGTTTTCTTTTCATTTTTATGGGATTCACCTGCTTTATTATTAACTGTATGATGCATGCTTTTATTTATGGGTAGAGAGTGACCCCTTCACAGTCTTTTTTTGATACTGTTTTTTCACAGATGTCGTCCTCAGATGCCGTGGTTCGTTTGGATTCCACTCCTCCCACAGGGTTGGTTGGCAGCCTCTTCCGCTGGTTGGACAGTCTACTGCCAGCAGATAGGGTCATCGTAGATGGTCCTTTGGGACATTCTTGGTCCTTATTAACCTTCCGGGTGCCAGCGGGCTTTGTGGATGGTCTTCTGAGCTATTGGGCCCCTGCCCGTCAGGTGTTTAGGTTTGGGACAGTAGAGTTGACCCCCACCCTTGAGGAGTATGCTCGCTTTACCGGCTTGCCGTTGGACGGCCCTTGTGCTAGGGTCACAGTTGGTTCCATGCGCCGTCAATTCTTGACTTTCACCGATTTGCGGAGGGCTGTCCTATTACCGGTAATCATATCAGACCATATGGTTCCTCTTCAATTCTTGATTGACCGATTTGGCTCACCTGACAGTTTCCGTCTTTTCCTCGGTGATTTTTCCGTGTCCGAGGGGCGCTGGGACGCCTTGAGAGTGGACGTTCTGATGGCCTGTGTCATCTCAGTTTTGTACTTGCCTGCAGGGTCCGATCATTTGGACATGCGGATTGTTGCGGCCGTTAGGGCCCTTCAGGAGGATCACACCATTCTCCCCATGATATTGGCGGATACCTATATGTCGGCCACATATTGCCAGTCCTTCCGAGGGAGATTCTTCAGAGGGAGTTCGACCTTATTGTATATGTGGTTCATGAGTCATCTTAGTCCCATCGGCCATTTCCGTCGCCAAGGGTTTTGCTTCAGCCATGACATAACCACGCAGTTTTCGCTTCGTCCCGTGAGTTGTACTGATGTGGCTTCCTGGACATCATTTTTGTCTATCATTGAGGACCCCTTTCATCTATTGGTTTACTCGGGCTATTGCTCCTTCATGAGCTTCTTGACCCATGTGCCTGGTATGGATTTCATTCCCATTGCAGGGTTAAGGGGCGTGACGACCTATCATCCCCTGGCGGTTATGGGGCAGTTTGATCAGACACAGGATCTACACCCCTTCGCGGGTGCAACCGCATACCGATTCCTTATATCATCCTGTACAGAGAGGGATCTACTGCAGGTATACGAGCTTTGGGATTGCAGGATCTTTGCCGAATATAGTGAAAGCTGTCACATCCAGACATTTGCCTACGTACAGTGGTTGCGTGGAGACCTGGATTCGGCTAGTTTGAGTCGGACTGGGGCCTTTGATGACTCTGGAGTGATTTTCACAGAAGATACCACAGACCATTCCATTTCAGCCGATTCTGCCCCGAGTCGGGTCGCTGAGGATTCCCGACTCCGCCTGGCCCTGATTACTACTGAAGCCGAGAGGGATGCCGCCCTTGCCGAGAGAGATGAGGCCATTCGGGCTAGAGATGCTGCCATTGCTGATAGAGAGGCCATTGTATTTCAGACCAGGGCAGTGGTAGATGCTCATTTTGGGACTGTCAGCCGAGCTACTGCTTTACTGGATCGTATTGATATGATGGGGCAGCAAATTGCAGGAGATGCCGATGCTTCAGATCTATCCACCACCCTGTCCATCCTGCTTCGGCTAGTGTCAGATTTGTAGATTATTTTATTTCCTGCATAGACTATGTTGGTTTCATCAGTTATTGAAAGAGAAATCTTATAATAAAACGACTTATATATATAGACATGCATTTGAATTTAGTCATTTTCCCCTTTTGTCGTATCGTTGCCATCCATTGGATCATCATTTTATCCATCTGACCATGATTTTGACATTTCGCCTTCTTTCTTTCCTCAAGACTTGATAGAGATTTGACAGATATTGCCGCACACCCTTTGATTTCGTCGGATTGAAATCTCAGATTTTGGATAACTGTTTGGTTGAATCAGGGTATGTATTCTGGGATGAAACTGGTTAGGCAGTTGGTTTCGGGAAGGTTTTGAGGGTGTAGGAAGGTTTTATCTGGCTATCGAAAATTGGTTTCGGTTAGGGAAAGGATTATTTTTTTTAAAGGATCGGACCGCGCCATGATGGCTGCCTACGTACCCCCACAAGTTGGGAGATCAGGTCCTACGTAGTTCGCTCTCAAGGAAAAAGGACCTGATGATTCAAGCGTAGAACCGCTTCACCGAGTCAGAATTGAGGGGTTGTGGAAATACCTCACCATCCATTTCTTGCAATATGAGGGCTCCTCCGGATAGCACTTTCTTGATCACAAATGGCCCTTCCCAGTTCGGGGCAAACTTCCCCTTGGCCTCGTCTTGACAAGGCATGACTCTTTTCAACACCAAATCATTTTCCTTGAACTTCTGAAGTCTTATCTTTTTATCGTATCGTACGATCGAGAGATCCTCTGTTGATATAGCTGACCATGCCAAACGGCAGCCACTCTCCTTTCATCAATCAGGGCCAATTGGTCGTATCGACTTTGCATCCAATCCTCCTCGCTTATCTGAGCATCGATCGCTATTCTGAGGGACGCCATCTCAACTTCAACTGGCAGGACAGCCTCCATTCCATATACCAAGGCGTATGGGGTTGCCCCTGTGGAAGTACGCGTTGACGTTCGGTAGGCTAACAAGGTGAGGGGTAACAAATCCGGCCATCCCCGATGATTAGCAGACATTTTTGCCATGATCTTCTTGATGTTTTTATTTGCAGCCTCCACTGCCCCATTCATCTTAGGACGGTAAATGACGGAATTGAGATGCTTGATCTTGAACTGGTCACACAATTCCTTCATGAGGGCGTTGTTTAAATTCTTGGCATTGTCGGAGACCACAACCTCAGGTTGCCCATATCGGCAAATGACATTATTCCTGATGAAGTTGACGATGACCTCCTGAGTGACTTTGGGGAAAGAGGCTGCTTCTACCCATTTGGTGAAATAATCGATCATGACGAAGATGAATCGGTGCCCGTTGCTTGCTTTGGGCTCTATTGGTCCGATTACATCCATTCCCCACATTGAAAATGGCCAGGGGGAGGTCATACAGTGCAGTTCATTGGGAGGTGTATGGATCACATTACCGTGCGCCTGACATTGATAACATCGCTTGACATGATCATCGCAATCGGCCCTCAGTGTTAACCAATAATGCCCTGTCCTCAAGATCTTTTTGGCCAACATCGGTCCACTCATGTGTGGCCCACACACCCCGCCATGGATTTCATTCATAATCCTTTGGGATTGCGTTTCGTCTACGCATTGCAACAGTCCCAACCCGGCATCCCTTTTGTAAAGCGAATCGCCACTCAGGTAAAACTTCATCGCCATCCTTTGAATTCTCATCCTTTCAGTCCGTTTTGCCTGATCGGGAAGGGATCTGTCTCTCAGATATTCCCTTATGTCGTGATACCAGGGCTGCCTCGTCAACACCACCTCGTTTGATAACACTGCCACATTTTCCTCATATGCCGGGGCATTCTGTACGGTGATCTCAATCTGTGGACTGTCCCTACTCTTGATCACGTGGATTAAGGAAGCCAAAGTCGCCAATGCATCGGCAAAATCATTTCGTCCCCGAGGAATATGGCGGAAGGCGATATCTTCGAACTCTTGCACAAGCTGGGTGACACAACGATGGTATGGAAGTAACCGAAGCTCCTTAGTGTTGTATACCCCGATTGCTTGTCTGATTACCAATTCTGAATCTCCAAACACCGCTAGTCTTTTTACTCCCATGTCACGGGCCAATCGGAGTCCCAAGATACACCCCTCGTATTCAGCGGTGTTGTTCGAATTGCTGAAACGAAGTTTAGTGGCCACGGGGTATTGTTCTCCGGTGATAGAGACTAGGACCGCTCCGGCTCCTGCCCCCCGGCATTCATGGCACCATCAAAATACAACTTCCAGAATTGTCCCTCGTCATCACATTTTTCGCGCGATACCCAAAATATATCCTCGCCCGGGAGAGGAGTTTCTAACGGCTCCATCCCTCCTGCCGGGGCTTCTGCCAACTGATCTGCAATTCCCTGCCCTTTCATGGCCTTTTGGGTCACGTACACCATGTCAAACTGTTGTAAAATCAACTGCCATCTTGATAGTCGACAATTCAGCATGGGCCTTTCGAAAATATATTTCAGGGGGTCCATTCTTGATATCAGGTACGTTGTATGCCCATGGAGGTAGTGCTGTAATCTCCCTGCAGCCCAGGCCAGAGCACAACAGGTCTTCTCAATGGGAGTGTAATTCTGCTCACATTGGCTAAATCTTTTGCTGAGGTAATAGATGGCCTGCTCTTTTCCCGCCTCATTTTTCTGTCCCAACATACATCCCATCGCGATGGCATTTACCGATATATACATAAACAGAGGGATCCCATCCTTCGGGGGGGTACCAGCACTGGTGCCTCCGTCAATTGTTTCTTAATGGTCTGAAACGCCCTCTGACATTGCTCATTCCATTCTTGGGACACCCCTTTTCTTAACAGTTTAAAAATCGGTTCACATGTAGTCGTCAAGTGGGATATAAAACGGCTGATGAAGTTTATTCTCCCCAGGAATCCTCTTATCTCCTTTTCCGTGTGGGGTGCCGGCATATCCACAATGGCCTTAATCTTTGCTGGGTCCAACTCAATGCCCCGATCACTAACCAGGAATCCCAAGAGCTTGCCCGATTGTACTCCGAAAGCACACTTGGCTGGATTGAGTTTTAGATTATACTTTCTGAGCCGATCGAATAGCTTTTTGAGATGAGTTATATGATCGGACTCTACCTTCGATTTCACAATAATGTCGTCCACGTAGACCTCTATCTCCTTGTGCATCATATCGTGGAACAAGGCCATCATGGCTCTCTGATAAGTAGCTCCTGCATTTGTGAGACCGAAAGCCAGTCGTCTATAGCAGAAAGTGCCCCAGGGGGTGATGAATGCGGTCTTTTCCCGGTCTTCTTCCGCCACCATTATCTGATGATATCCTGCGAAGCAATCCACAAAAGAGTACATTTCGTACTGGGCTGTGTTATCCACCAGGATGTGTATGAAAGGCACCGGGAAGTTATCCTTGAGACTGGCCTTGTTTAGATCTCTGTAGTCTACGCATACCCTAACCTTTCCTCCAGGTTTAGCCACTGGGACCACATTGGATAGCCATTCCGGGTAAGTGGACACCATAATGATTCCCGCCCTGAACTGTTTGATGATCTCTTCCTTCACTTTTAAGCTCCACTCAGGTTTCAACTTTCTTAGTTTCTGCTTGACAGGCCTGAAACCCTCCTTGATGGGTAACCGGTGCACCACAATGTCGGTGGACAATCCGATCATATCCTCGTGCGACCAGGCAAAGACATCCTCATATTGGCTTAGTAACTCAATTATTTCTGCTTTTTGGCTGGGGGTAAGGTCTGTCCCTATCTTGAGTTCTTTTGGATTGTCAGGGGTTCCGATATCTATAGTGATGGTTTGGTCCAAATTGGGTTTGGGTTTATCTTCGACCCATCCTTTGATCTCATCAGGTGCGTCGTCGTAATCTGTCTCGTCTTGCTCAATGCCCATTAAATCGAAATCCAGCTCAATGTCAAAATCATAATCATCATTCAAATTTGAAAGACCATTTGTTAGGCAAGGAATACTCAAATTGGTACACCTGACATAAAACAAAGTACTTGTCATATATAAATCATTTACGACGATCGCAATTTCAAATAACACGAAGAAACGACACAATTATGCAGAAATAAAACAACAACAAAATAAAACTTCTTCATTCCCCCATCCTCTAGGGTTAACCACCCTGACGTCGAGCTTTACCCTTGTTTGGATATCACTGGTTTTTGGGTCCAATTATCGATGGTCAGGTCAGATGAAATGCGCTGGATAAAGGAGGGCCTCACATCGGACACCTCCCCGATAATCACGGATACGTCGCCTGAGTCCTTCTCCATATCCTTTCCAGGAATAATCAGCCCTGCCCAATCGATGACAGGCACAACTTGTTGGGCTCCTGGTGGTGTGATAACATTCGTCCCCTCCTTACTGCTTGTTGATTGTCCGGGGATATAGCATTTGGTTTCAAACTCTTTTGCGACCTCCCGCAAGAAACTTTCCCTCCGGGCCGACTCATTACGTGTGGGGGTTAACTCTTCATTCCCTGCCCCAATCACAGGTCCGCTGATCCCCTGCTTATTGTCGACTTTGGTCACTGGACTGCCAACTAGTCGAATCGGAGTCGCGCCCTGACTGTGTCCCCGTACTGCGCCCACATGGTATCCCAATCCTGCTTTACCTATCTGCTGTGGTAGGTGGATGGGTTCGGTGATTCCCTGACTGCTTTTCCCTAGTCCCTGTCCAGGTTGAAAGTTCATTTTAATCATTTCCCTTGCCACAAAGGTGAGTTCCGGAGAGACCCTTGGTTTCACAGCTGGAGCTCCCAGGCATCTATAATGGGGAGTGCTAATCTCTAGTGCTTGAAAGCTGGCAGGTGCCGCTGATTCATCCACATTGATTACTGGTAGGCCACTCCTGGGAGGAGAAGGGTCGTCACATTCGGCCGAGATTGTTACCAGATTCCCATCGATGATCAACTTGATTTGTTGGTGGAGCGTGGAAGGAACTGCCCCGGCCATGTGTATCCACGGCCTCCCTAACAGCAGATTGTAGCTCGCCGTAATATCTAGGACTTGGAAGGATATATCAAAAGTACAGGGCCCTATCTCCACTGGCAATTCTATTTCCCCAATGGTATCCCTCCGGGAGCCGTCAAAAGCCCGAACCACCACATGACTGGCTCGGAGGCGTTTGGAACTGATGTTCATTTTCTTTAGCGTACTGAGGGGACATATGTTCAATGCCGATCCCCCATCGATCAACACCCCATTCATGACATATCCTGAGGAGATTACCGCAATGTGTAGCGGTTTTCGGTGCCCCCTTCCTTCCTTGGGAATGTCCTCATCTGTAAATGATATTGCATCGCCTTCCAATAAGTGGCCTACCAGCTGGCCGAAACCCTCCTCACTAATTTCTTTGGGCACAAATGCCTCCTCCAGAACCTTCATCAGGGTTTTGCAATGCTCACTGGATGACAACACCAAGTCCATGACTGATGTTAGGGTTGATTCCTCATTTAAAATCTGGATCCCCCTCATTTTCGGGTGATCCATCCTTTTCAAAAACTCTATGGCCCTTTCCTCGGAAACCTCTTCATTTTTTCTCTTTTGGCTCTCAAGGACTCGCCCGGGAAGATATAAGGGGTTCCCTTTGGTCGTCACGGAAGCACAACTGGCCGCTTCCTCGGGTATTCCCCCGTAATTCCAGGGTACAGTCTTCAGACTACTGATAGGGAGTTGCGGCCTTGCTGCAAGGATGATGGGCCTCGGGGCTGTCAGCTTGACAGGCCCCTCTATGTTATTCGTACTTACCCCTATCAACCTGATGGGCGCTACCCGTGCATCCCCATGATCATGTATCACGTTGATCATCTCCTCAATTTTCTGCACATAGTTCAACCTTGGCGGCCCCCCAGCCTCACTTGCCTCCGTCACATTGACTCCCCCCCCATCATGTCTTGGCAGGGGGTTTGCCTTAACATTCGGGGAGTCCGGTTGCTCCACCACAATTTCCCCATTGTCGATCATGTTCTGAATTATATGTTTCAATGTCCAACAATCTTGTGTATCATGACCCGGGGAACCCGAGTGATAGGCGCACCGTTTGCTTGGATCAAATCTCCTTCCCTTCGGGTCACTCGGGGGAGCCAAATTGATTATCCTCTTTTGGGCTACTAATACCGCTAATACTCGTTCAAGCGGCTCCCCGAGCGGGGTGAACACTCGGTTTTGCGAGGCCTCATATCTTCTTCGCCCCTCTGTCCTTTGATCTGTGAAGTTTGGCTGACGGGATGGCCCTCCCCTCTGTACCTGAACCGGAAGATGACTTTCTGTTTTTCTGGATGACCCCTGTAAGATGAGGGAAACATCCTCTTCCTTCTTCTTTTGGACCCTCCGGGAAGTGCTGCCATAGTTTCCATTCTGTATTTTGCTCGGCAGCAGTTTCTAAAGCAGTAAGATCCCGGATTTTACCCGATTTCAACCCCATGTCAACCATCTCTCCATGTTTAATCATTTCAGCAAAGGGTCTTCCAATCCCCGAGATGACCCGCTCATAATACGGCGCCTCTTGGATGTCTACAAAAGTCATTACCATCTCTGATTCGCTCATCGGGGGGGTTACCTGTGCGGCCATGCCCCTCCATCGTTGCGCATATTCCCTGAAGGACTCCCTAGGCTGTTTTTTAACCTTTGTCATTTGGTACCTGTCAAGAGCCATCTGGGCCTGAAAGCTGTATTGGGTTAAGAAGGTATGGGCCAATTCCTCCCAGTTGTGGATTCGGGCGTTGTCGAGGCGGGCATACCAGATTCTTGCCTCCCCCGTTAAGCTTTTCTGGAATAGTTGCATTCTTAACCCCTCGTCTTCGGCATAAGCCCCGAGTTCTCCAATGTATATTTTCAAGTGTGTATAGGGGTCTCCCTTTCCATTGTACTTTTCGAACTCGGGAACTTTGAACTTTTCTGGATATCTGGCTCCGGGGAAAACACATAGATCCGAGTAATTAACCCTGCCCAGGGAGCCTATGCCCTTTAGGGATTGGATGGTTTCCTCCATGTATTTCAATTTTCTCCGAAGGTCGTCATTGTCCCCTTCTTCTGGGATAGTAATCACTGTCCTGCTAGGTATGGGAACGGGCTTTGGGATGACTGGCTCGTCCTTGAGTCGGGGTTGGTCCTCTTTAAGCAAGTTTGTACCATTTTTAGGAGGAATCTGATCATCCCCTGGTGGTGGAATATTATGCGATCCCTGGTTTACCGGATCCTGTCTGATTAAGAACTGTTCCTTTAACATTGTGGCCATTTCCATCATCTGTTTTTTGAAGTCATCAAACTCTTCCCGAGAAATGGAACTATGATTAGGAATATCAGCCATTTCAGATGTAGAATTTTGGGCTTTCTTAGACTGCGAACAGGTTTGAGGAGCAATCCTGCGAAACAACGGTTCGAAGTTTAGTCTTGGGGAAACGCAAGAATGGATGCATGCTAAAACCGTAACCTTCTGTGTGTTTTTGGGTTTTTTAATCTTTTTCTGCAAAACAACTCGTTAGCGGTTCTTTATTGAAATAAAACATGCTAGATATGATTTATGCTTCCCGTGTCGTTCCCTGCAAAACACAGAGGTTAGTATTTTCTTTTGACATAAAGGGGAAGCATATATGACTATGTTGCAATGGAATTATGGCATTTATGCGCAGAAACGTAAAAAGGCATGAAGAGACTTATCCTGCGTTGGGTTAATCTGGGGCTGACCTATCCTAGGGTTACTCTCACGGGCTTTTCGGCATGAAGGTTCCCAAATCTTCGCAATCTACTCGTTTGAGCCCTTTCGATTGGAGCGGATTTGAGTGGTGCGTTTCCTGAGCCATCTCCGGGGAGCAGCCCCATCGAGTCCAGTAATAAGCAACCGACGGGTTCGCCTCAGGAGGAGGTACAATCTCAACATACATTCACATTCATCGTCCTCACCGTATGCAAATGATTACTTTAAGGTAAAACAAATCCATTCAATCATTCATTCATTGGACAACAACACACATTCACACAACAATAAAAAGAAGTCAAAATGTCGCATACACATACACATTTATAAATTTTAAAGGATAGGATAGCATCAAGACTTGACGCGGCTTAAGCCCTTTAATGTCCCCAGCAGAGTCGCCAGCTGTCGACGCCGGGTTTTTCGCTTCTTTGTCTTTTCCAATTTTAGCCTTTTGATTTAGATGACGTTTGGAAAAGGTCGGCATTGATGTCGACGGGGTTTTGAAAGATCGTTTTTATGATGAGCCAATTAACCAGAGTCGCCAGTTGGTATATTTGAAATGGATGTACCAACTCATCCGAATTTTCGTTTTTTTATAAATCGCTGGCTCATATGTGACTCCGAATTAATTGGTCTGCGAATTGAGATTCATAGAGTTCGGGGGTTTGTTTAAGTGAGGGGAAGGTGTTAGGCATCCCTCGACTTCCGTGAAACACGGTTACCGCAATCTTAATGCTTTCCTATCCTTTAATTCACGAATGTGTGTGTGCGCGCGCTTGTGTGTGGGTGGTGTGTGTGTGTCTATGTGAATGATGTGGTGAGTTTGTATGAAAGAGTCATTTGGATTTGAGGGAAAATCGTGCTTTTAATTTGAGAACGTTTCGGAATGTCTTTTCGGTATACACGAGAAAGCTTTATTCTTTATGAGAAAGGTTTGATTTTAATTGTCCAAAACTATGAGATTTTCATTAAATGTTGTTTTGGCAAAATAAGAGCTTAAAACCTTCGTCTAAATAGGAATCGAGATCTATACGTTGCTTTCATAAAATGATGGGCAATTTCTAGAATCTCTTTAACCCTATATACAATGGTTTAATAAAACGTCATTTTATTTATAAAATCATTTTGTGTGATGTTTTGGAAAACGATCTTTCTTTAGCTTTCTCGTTAGATAGGAATCGACATTCATTAACATTTCTCAAATTTTAACCTCGTGATTCTAATATCCTACTTTGATTGATTTTATGAAAATCTTATCATTTAGCTTTGAAATCAATTTCGTGTCATAAATCGAATCAAGCATAAACACGCGTCGGGGCTATTCATGGGCATGTAAACCATCAAAATATCCCCGAACGCCAACAATCACCAATTTCACTATTTCGGGGCCTTAAACACGATTTTCGCCTTAGCGTCGTTTTAAGGCCCAACGATTACATATTTACAAAGAGGCTACATCCTCCCCGCTACATACATCAAGACATGTCCATCATCGGATTTGGACCACGGGGTCGCTTTCCTAGGCTCACAACCAAGTATCCACACACAAACAATTGGATATTACAAGAAAATAAACCAACCCGGATAATCTAACAATACCAAGACATCCTAAAATAACGATTTAAAGGAATTGATACCGAATATAACACCTTAAAACCAACAAAGAAATTAATGAACGAATATCATCGGGTTGTTAGGAAGAGTTTTATTCCGATGGAAACTTCACTCATAATCCCTAATTCATTGTTCAATCAATAAATTACATGAAAAATTGCATCTAATTTGATCAAATGATATGATAGAAATTGATATCACAAAAGAGATTTCACCTTGCAATTGATATCCAAATGGATGTGAACTTGATGTATTTGAATAGAAGGAAAAAAATCTATTTGATACAATCAAATCAAAAGAAAATTACTCCTCTCTTTTTTCTCTCTTTTCTTCCTATTTGATTGCAAAATCTAGCTATTTCTTCCTCAATTTCCGAGTTGGCTGCTGCTGTATTCTCCTTCTTCCTCACAATTGCTGAACTCCCTGTATGCTGCCTGAAGCTGGCTTAAATAGGCTGGCCAGAGCCAGCCGCAGATCTATCTGCGGCTGGCCGCAGATGGATCTGCGGCTGGCCAGCTGGCACGCCTCCCATCGCACTCAGCTGGTAGTGCTGATTTCCCGGTTTTCGTGCTGGCGCACCCACTTGGCCGCAGATCTATCCGCGGCTGGCGGGCTTGACTTTCTCGATTTTCGTGCCACGCCTCGATTTTCGTACCGCAACGTCGGTTTTCGCTGACAGGCTCGTATTCCGCAGTCCGGGAACTTCCGGGAGACGTGCCACCTCATTCGGAAATGCCTGCCTCAGACGGCTTTATTGTCACGTAAACTTGGGTTGCCCAAAACATTGCGGCGGGGCCGGGCGCTCGCCCTTGTGCCCGCTCCTTTGCTCCCGCAAGCTGGTTCAATTGACGATTTCGCCCTCCTGTCACGGTTAGTAGAAGGAAACGCAAAATTTGGGTGTCTACACATGGCATTTACCGGTAAATATTCACAAGATTCTCATATAGTACACATTCCTTATCTCTCCATGATCCTTCTTTGATCATAAATCAATAACCACCAACAAGCACTTCATAACATGCTAAAAAATCTTGTAAAGCTATAAATCTATAAAAGAAAATGGATGAAGAACTTGGTTATTATTCTTACCTTGTTTCTTGACTATCCTTATTCTTGCTTCTTATTTTTGCTCTTGCTTCCAGTTGTTTGATGATCAAAGTCTATAGCCTTGATCCTCCTTCTTAGTCCTTAACAATCTTTCTTGATTTCTGTCTTTCTTTCCTCTCTATCTTTTCTCTCTAGCTCCTTAAGATGGGATGAAGATGAATGAAAAGAGAAATGGCTAAGTCTTGATAACCTATCTTATTAAAGGAACCTAATCATGCCTAAGGCCATGTTTGGCTAGCTAACTAAAAAGAATGGGGAACCATGCATTAAATGGTTGTCTAAAGATGGTGAGTCATGCTAGATGACTCACCTTCTTGTCCCCTCTTGCTACACATGGCTGGCCATGTATGACCAATATGCCCTTCTTGGTTTAAAGAAATTACAACTACTTTAATTTTAATTTCATTTAACCTGCATTTCATGTGAGCTTACTTAGCTCTTAAGTCTTAGTGTTTAACCCTAGGGCTTGAGCCATGGCTCAACCTTAGCCAATCCTATCCAAGCCATCATCAATCCTAGCTCAAGCCTAGCTGAGCCATCTTAAATCCTAACCGAGCCACTTTTAAAACCTTAGGCTCATTTCGATTTGGTTACTTCAAAACTTAGTTTTGATTCCTAGTTTCCTTTTTAGTTAACTATTTTAATTAGTATAGTTAACCAAAAGTCTATTTTACCCGTTTTATAAAATCAAGTAGGGTTTACTTATCCGAATTCTCTCGGTTACCCGATTTCGTTCTAGTTAGATTTTATAACCCATCACACATGCAAAAACTGTGAAATTTCTTTCTTCATTCTTATTAGAGATTACGTCTCCCGTCCTTGAACGACTAACATCTCGTGATTCAAAATTTCAACAAACCGAAAAGATGTTTTCTGCGTTTTATGAATAGTGTTTTCGTCGTTTTTCTCGAAAAACTTTTATTTTGTCTATGAAATCGCAACACGTATTCATATTCACATATCACATTCATTAGGTCAATAATCGAACTTTAATCACATAAAACATAATATCATTAATAAAATTCTTATTTTATTAAATAATATTTGGAAACCTGAATTACAAGGATTTGAATATTTACAATCGTTACATTCTTTCCCCCTTATAAAGATTCTGTCCTAGAATCGTAAACAAAACTAGGCAAATAAATGGGGATAATTCTTCTGCATCATTTCTTCGAGTTCCCACGTTGCTTCTTCGGCATTGTGGTTCCTCCATACTACTTTTACTAAAGGTATGACTTTATTTCTTAGGACTTGTTCTTTCCTATTAATTATCTGAATCGGAATTTCTTCATACGTTAAATCCTTCTCAACCTGTATTGGTTCATACACTATTACATGCTTATAGTTTGGTTTATACGGTCGTAACACCGATACATGAAATACATTTGTGTATACGCTCTAACTCTAGAGGTAGGGCTATTTCATAAGCCATCTCTCCTACCCTTCTCAATACCTCAAAAGGTCTTATAAACCGTGGACTCAATTTTCCCTTCTTGCCGAAACATGTCTTTCCTTTCCAAGGAGATACTTTCAAAAATACGAACGACCCGACTTCAAAATCTCTTTTCTGACGATGCTAATCTGCATACTTTTTCTATCGATCTTAAGCCGCTATTAGTCGTGCACGTATTACTTTTAACTATATCTGCTATCTGTTGTATCAGCTCTAGTCCTAGTAAGCGACATTCCCCTACCTCGTCCCAGCACAATGGCATTCTGCACTTTTTTCCGTACAACACTTCGTAAGGCGGCATGCCTATACTAGCATGGTAGCTATTATTATACGCAAACTCAACTAGAAGTAGGTGGTCATCCCAATTCCCTTTAAAATCCATGACACAGGCTCTTAGCATATCCTCTAAGGTCTGTATCATTCTTTCGCTCTGTCCATCAGTTTGAGGGTGATACGTCGTGCTCAACCTCAACTTCGTTCCCATATATTCTTATAAACTTTTGCAAAAATTCGACGTAAACCGCGGATCCTTATCCGACATAATCGAAATTGGCATTCCATGTCTAAAAATAATTTCCTTGACATAAAGTTTAGCTAATTGGTCTAAGTTAAACCTGATTTTGATTGGCAAGAAATGTGCCGATTTCGTCAAACGATCCACTATTACCCAAATAGCGTCGTATCCTTTCTGCGTGTTCGGAAGTCCTACCACAAAATCCATTGTGATATGCTCCAACTTCCACTCGGGAATTTCTAATGGTTGAAGCAATACACTCGGTCTCTGATGTTCGGCCTTGACTTTCTGGCAAGTCAAGCACTTACCAACGCATTCTGCGACCTCTTTCTTCATATTCAGCCACCAGAAATGTTATCGGAGGTCTTGATACATCTTCGTACTTCCCGGATGTATTGAGTACCTCGAACAATGGGCCTCTTGTAATATCTCATCTTTCATCTCTGGTTTTGTAGGAACCCAAATTCTTCCTTCAAATCTCATCATCCCCTCGTTATCAAGTTTGTATTTTAATTCCTCACCTTCAGAAATCCTTTTTCTAATTCTCTCGCGCTCCTCATCTTTGAGTTGTGCCTCCTTTACTATGTCCAAAATGTTCGGACGAGTCTCCATTGCATGTAACTTCTCCTCCGATCTCTTTGAAAATTTCACTTCCAACTCCATTTTAGCCATCGCTGTTATTAGCTCTTCTTGAGCCGTTAACAACGATAACTTTTCCCAGCCCTTTCGACTCAAGACGTCGGCCACTACATTCGCTTTTCCTAGGTGATATAGAATTTCACAATCATAGTCTTTGATCAATTCTAGCTACCTCCTATACCTCATATTCAACTCCTTCTGTGTGAAGATATATTTCAGACTCTTATGGTTTGTATATATTTCACACTTTTCCCCGTACAGGTAATGCCTCCAAATCTTTAAGGCAAAAACTACCGCCGCTAATTCCAGATCATGAGTAGGATATCCCTTCTCATAATCTTTCAACTGTCGTGACGCGTACGCAATGACCTTCCCGTGCTGCATAAGCACGCATCCTAGTCCTTTATGTGATGCATCATTGTACACCACAAAGTTACATGTATCATCCGATAAGGATAATACAGGCGCCTCACCCAATCTTTTCTCGAGCTCTTGAAAGCTCTCCTCACATTTTTCCGTCTATACGAACTTAACTGTCTTCCTCGTCAAATTTGTTAATGGGGTAGCTATCTTCGAAAAATCTTGGATAAATCTTCGATAGTAGCCCGTTAACCCTAAGAAACTTTGCACCTCCATTGGCATCTTCGGTTGTTCCCAATTAATCACCGCCTCCACCTTTGCTGGATCTACAGATATTCCCTCCTTGTCAATCACATGGCCCAAAAACTGGACTCTTTCTAGCCAAAATTCACACTTCGAGAATTTTGCGTATAACTTCTCATTCCTTAATGTTTCTAACACTATCCTAAGATGTTCAGCATGATCCTCCTGCGTCTTTAAATAGACCAGGATATCATCTATGAGCACTACTACAAATTTGTCCAAATACGGTTTGAACACTCTATTCATTAAATCCATAAATGCGGCTGACGCATTTGTCAACCCGAATAACATCATCAAGAACTCGTAATGACCGTAACGAGTCCTGAATGCTGTCTTTGGAACATCTTTTGCTCTTACCTTCAGCTGGTGATACCCAGTCCTTAAGTTTATTTTTTAAAAGTACCTTGCCCCTCTTAACTAATCAAAGAGATCATCGATCCTGGGCAATGGATATTTATTCTTGATCGTTACTTTGTTCAACTCCCTGTAGTCAATACAAAGTCTCAATGATCCATCCTTTTTCTTGACAAACAACACTGGTGCTCCCCATAGAGACACACTTGGTTGAATATACTTCTTGTCTAGCAATTCCTGCAATTGTATCATCAATTCCTTCATCTCCACTGGGGCCATCCTATATGGAGCTGTCACGCCCCGAAAATCCACCTGCTAGCTTCTTTTAGCCAGGTCGGACTTCGTGCTGACTTATATAACCTTATTCAAAACATTCATTAACTTAAAGGTAATGTACACGATAAATTTCTATAAAAACTCGTAATATAATTGATTTGAATCGTATATAAAAATCTTAACTTCTAATAATCAGAGTATAATGCGAAAAAGTGATAATATTATAAAATATCATCTGTTCATTGTTACAACATTCCCAGATAACTTGTTCTTATTACAAATAAGTCCTAAAAGACTTAAAAACAAATCTCCATTTATCTATCTAAGACTTTTAGTATTAGAAACCAGGCAGTTCCCAGGAAAGAGGGGGCTTTCCGTTAAAACGGCGCGCAATTAAATGACCTAACCCCTTTCCTCGTCAGAACTTTCTAGACATTGCCAATAATGTTAATCTAGCATAGTTGAAATGACTTCTACATCTTCAACTTTCTTTGTACCGCCATAATCGTCTGGTAATTCTTCCTTAGCTGTAATTTGTTTTAAGATAATTGTAAGAATGAGCATAAGAATGCCCAACAAGTCTAACAGATATATATATATATATGAGAAGAGAATCACCTTTTCAAGATATATATACAGAATAAGCTGATACAAGATTTCAATGATTATCAATATAGTGAACTGAGTGGTTCCCCACCCACGAACTAATGAATTAGTTCCCCGTCTCATTAACACTGCTACAATTGTATCAACAGTGTATATCCCTTCTACGATACCTCTACACTGCGACAAATGTTACCTCAATGAGTTAGATCGGTTTCCTAACACATCTTAAACTCCTGCCCATACAAGAGAGTTGTTCAACTCAGATACTAACATGGTTTTCAATTGAAATTCAACAATCACTATCACGTTGCACATAAAAAATAACAAGCATGTTAATGCATGGAGTGCAAAAGAAACAATACTTGCATAACAATAAACCTCATAAATAAGACACGTTATTGCACGGAGTGCATTTCAACAAATAAGTAGACTTGCGTTATTGCACGGAGTGCATTTCAACAAATAAGTAGACTTGTGTTATTGCACGGAGTGCATTTCAACAAATAAGTAGACTTGCCTGAATATGGATAATATGTTAACGCTAATGTGTCATTCCTCGCTCAATCTCCTGAAGTGTAAGCTCTAGAACTTTTATCCTCCAAGCTTTTCCTTTCCTTGGATTATGCTACGCTAATTAAACATTTTAACGATTAAATATTTTAAGTTTTATTTCGGGTATTATAACAGCTTATAAATAAGACTCCTTCTAATATAATGAAATAATTTCAGCATTATAATTACATATAAAATGAATATTCATCAACTATATTTAAAATAAATTGAGCATTATAACTGCTTATAAAATGAATATTCGGCTATTATATTTGAAATAATTTCAGCATTATAACTGCTTATAAAATGAATATTCTTACTAAATATTTGAAGAAAATCAGGCATAGTAACTGCTTATAAAAGTATATTTTCTAATATATAAGAGAAATAAATCGGACATTATAGCTGCTTGTAAATAGGACTTTTGTACTATATACTTAAAATAATTTGGGCATTATAACTGCTTGTAAAAGTATATTTCTACTAAATATATAAAGAAGAATGAAAATAATAACCACTAAAGTAATACCTCTTGTAGTTGCTAGCTTTACTTCCAATCGCGTAGCGCTTCGATACTTCGAAAGTAATTTTTATCTCACAATATCTCTCAGAATATAAATATAGAGTATTTTTTTCTTGAACTGCTCTTGAAATGGTAGGAAATAATGAAGAACTAAGCTTGCTATTTATAGGAAAACCAAGTTTCGCAAATTGCACGTTAGGCTTATTACACTTTGCACCCGACTTATTACACTTTGGTACCTAGGTTAGTTACACTTTAAGCTAAGAAAAAGTGGTTAATTACACTTTAGTACCTAGATTAATTACACTTTAGTACCTAGCGTGTGCAAGGCGTAAGCCGGCGTGTGCAAGGCGTAAGCCGGCGTGTGCCAGGCGTAAGCCGGCGTGTGCCAGGCGTAAGCCGGCGTGTGCCAGGCGTAAGCCGGCGTGTGCCAGGCGTAAGCCGGCGTGTGCCAGGCGTAAGCCGGCGTGTGCCAGGCGTAAGCCGGCGTGTGCCAGGCGTAAGCCGGCGTGTGCCAGGCGTAAGCACGACAAAGCGTAAGCACGACAAAGCGCATGCACGACAAGGCGTAAGCACGACAAGGCGTAAGCACGACAAGGCATAAGCACGACAAATCACTTTGTCATTTCGAAGCACGACACAGCAACTTACTAAAAATAATTTGTCAGGACGCTTCTCGGTGAATTCGCCGGAAGCACGACAAATCATTTTGTCCGTGTAAGCACGACACAGCTGCTTGGTGAAAAAATTTTATTTGACCAAATTTATCGTTTACACGATATAATCACAAAACACCTGCTTCAAAATATCATTTGGATCTTTATTTAAGCACATATGATACAAAATTTGAATCTCATTGGGGTTTAAGATTTTAAACTTCTCGATACCTAGTTTTAGGTCACTAAATTAACCTCTAACCATATACGATCGTATTTATAAGCCTCATAAATATTCAAAGTATTACATTTACCCCTACTTCAAAGAATTTTGTCCTCGAAATTAACTTTACAGCTAACTTTAGTCATTCAATATCATATTTATAAGTTCTATAAATATTCAGGATATTACATTCTCCCCTCCTTATAAGAATTTCGTCCTCGAAATTCCAGTATAAGCATTTTTAAGCTTCTTTTTACGAGTTTTTTCTATCTCCAAAATTTTACGCAGGTTATATCCTAAGGTACTCTTACCCTAGAGCTATAACCTAATACTCTGATACCATAATGTCACGCCCCGAAAATCCACCTGCTAGCTTCTTTTAGCCAGGTCGGACTTCGTGCTGACTTATATAACCTTATTCAAAACATTCATTAACTTAAAGGTAATGTACACGATAAGTTTCTATAAAAACTCGTAATATAATTGATTTGAATCGTATATAGAAATCTTAACTTCTAATAATCAGAGTATAATGCGGAAAAGTGATAATATTATAAAATATCATCTGTTCATTGTTACAACATTCCCAGATAACTTGTTCTTATTACAAATAAGTCCTAAAAGACTTAAAAACAAATCTCCATTTATCTATCTGAGACTTTCAGTATTAGCAACCAGGCAGTTCCCAGGAAAGAGGGGGCTTTCCGTTAAAACGGTGCGCAATTAAATGACCTAACTCCTTTCCTCGTCAGAACTTTTTAGACATTGCCAATAATGTTAATCTAGCATAGTTGAAATGACTTCTACATCTTCAACTTTCTTTGTACCGCCAGAATCGTCTGGTAATTCTTCCTTAGCTGTAATTTATTTTAAGATAATTGCAAGAATGAGCATAAAAATGCCCAACAAGTCTAACAGATATATATATATATATATATATATATATATATATATATGAGAAGAGAATCACCTTTTCAAGATATATATACAGAATAAGCTGATACAAGATTTCAATGATTATCAATATAGTGAACTGAGTGGTTCCCCACCCACGAACTAATGAATTAATTCCCCGTCTCATTCAATATCATATTTATAAGTTCTATAAATATTCAGGATATTACAGGAGCCCTCGAAACCGGTGTTGTACAAAGCACTACGTCAATAACAAATTCGATCTCCCTATCTGGTAGAAGACCTGGTAACTCATTCGAAAAAACATCTGTGAATTCTTTTACTACAGGTATCTTATTCATCTCTGCTCCCACTCGTTGGGTATCTACAACGTAGGCTAAATATCCTACACATCTTTTTTTCAACAATTTCTTTGCTTGCATCATAGTTAGACAACGCGACTGACTTGGTGATTTACTACCATAAAATATTACCTAAGACCGCTTCACAGGTTTAAGGTTTACAAGCTTCTTTTGGCAATCTATCATTGCCTCATGGTTGAACAACCAATCCATACCTAGAATTATATCAAATTCTCCCAGTTCAATCAAAATTAAATCTACCATCAACTCATGTCCGCCTATCCTAACACAACAATTCCTATAGATATGCTCTACATGGATTACTTCTTTATTCGTAACTTCTACGTTTAAAAGACTTTTTAGATTCTCAAGAGGTAAATTTAAACGTCTACCAAATTTATACGATATAAAGGAATAGGTCGCACCCAAATCAAAAAGCACGAAAGCATTAATATTATTGACCGGGACGATACTTGACACTACATCTTTAGATGCTACCGCATTTTGGACTGTCATGTTGAACGTTCTAGCGGTCGGCCTATTTGGTGGAGTTGGACCAGCTATTATCAGCTTCCTACTACTGTTCCCCTTGTTGCCGCTTCCTCCATCGGCTCCCGCTCCCTTCTTTGGGCAATTCCTTGCCATATGTGAAAGTAATATGCCCTCAAGCTAATTACATTTGATGTAATAAGCATTTACTTTGTAATCTTATTCAAATATTAATAATAATATAAAAGGCATATTTTATCCATGTTAATTGGTTAAATTAATAAATGTGATAAACCCATAGTTTTCGGGCAATGCTTTTAGAATCATGATGAGATCATGCTAGTGAGATCTAAATTCAAGAAAGCTCAAAAACTAAAATGTTCCTAATCGTTGGATCACTAATATTGGGATTACTGATTCAGATAAATTGGTACATACTATGCTTGATCTTTAAAAGATGATGATTGATCTCATAATCATTTGTTTGGAGACACTAAAACAAGTATGTAGGTGCTTATTAGAGAATAAGTTCACTGAACGTGACTCGCTTAAGAACCCTAATGGAGTTTTATTCACCTGTCAATAGGAAGTTCTTAAAGTGATAGTAGTACAAGTGATCCTTAGACTTGAGATCATCATAATACCTTGTGTATGCTGAGTTATACTTTGACATATTCCTTAATACCTTAGTGTATGTTATAGGATATGTACGGGTATAATACAGTATACACGAAGTAGGTGAATGATCGACAAAGGATCTACCACTTCTAATAAAGGGAGAGAATGTCCTATGCGATTTGATAAATGACAGCTCAGAAATCCCTAACCAGGGTTGAATAAAAATTAGAAAGGAGTTTCTAATTTACATTAATCGAAGTTGTGCATTCTTGGATCGAAATGCATATGATTAAATAAAATAAGACTTGTCAGTAATTCCATGTCTTATATTTAATCGGGATATTATATGGTAGAAGGATTAAATTGTACGGTAACTACTGCTGAATAGGTTCTATGTGATTAAACATTGATTTCATATTATACGGATAGTCATGATACATTATCGTAAGGTGTCCCTCATGATGTAGAATAAATAATATTTATTTATATATGAATTAAAGGAGTTTAATTCATTATAAATAATATTAGAATAGTTCTAATTTATTTATTCTATGACCGGCATAATATTGAACCTAAAGGGTCACACCGCAAAAGATTAATTTTGTATTAGAAACAATTGGCTAAATAATAATAAATTAAGTATTTAATTTATTAGTTGAATAAATTGAAATGCTTAATATTTATAATGATATATTTCGAGAAATATTGAATTATAAATTAATGGGAGAAATCTTATTATTATTATTATTATTATTATTATTATTATTTAATTCTTAATTAGATTGAGAATTAAATTAAATGAAAATACAAATTAAATAAAATGGTAGTATACTTGCTCAATATTGATTAACCAAGTAACACATGTTAATTGCTTAAATGAATAACATGTGGGTTAGGAGCAAATGTATACTTACATTTTGTGTAAGTATTATTTTTGTAAGTATCTTAATAAGATTAGGGTTTCCTAATTAACTTAGCATATTCATTAGCCTCCATCTTAAGAGTTAAGAGAGAAATATTAAAAAGATCATCTATGTGTTCTTAAAGAAGTGTTCTTGTTATTCTTAAGAGTTAGGAATAAAATTAATTGGAATAGCCATCCAAGATTTCTAGGAAATCAAAATATTGGTTCTTGTATAATTGTTCTTAGTGGATTACCTCTAGAGTGCTACATACACTTTGTAGCTAGTGTTTAATCTAAGGAACAAAGATTGGAGGAGCTTGAAGAAATCAATAAAGGATTGTAGATTGGAAGAGCTTGAAGAAATCAAGAGAGGAGTAGATCTTGTAGCGGTTCAAGAGTTGAATCATCAAAGGTATTATCTCTTGTTAATCTTCAACAATTAATAGCTATGCATAAGGTGATTCATGGGTAAGTTACAAAAATTTTAATTTCTATTTTCCGTTGCGTATTACAATTAGATTGTGATTTTGCAAACTTACAGCGGTATCAAGAGTCATCCTTATGCGTATTATTAATTGTGTCAATCATATATATGTTGATATGTGTTTAGAATAATTTTTTTTGGTATAATTATTAGTATGAAATTATATTTTTTTGGAAAAACATCAAAATCAAAACAAAACAAAAAACTGCTGCCCGGGCACTGTTCGGACACTGTTCACTTCTGCCCGAGCATTGTTCATTAAAAAAAAAAATTTGTTTTGTTGATTTTTCAATTTTAAAATTTCAATGTTAAAAATAAAGATGTTTATTTTGGACTTGGAATTGGTTTAAAATAAAGATGTTTATTTTAATTAATATTGGATTTCAATTTTAAACAGAGATTCTAAATTTTTATAAAGGAGTTTATATTAATTTGGAATGGATTAAAATAAAGGAGTTTATTTTCATTGGATTTTGGATTTCTACTAGTCAATTGCCCATTAAATGATATCAATTATATATATTGAATGTTTATTTATTCATGAGATGAATGGTTTTATATATGTTGATATATATATAGGGGATGATTAAGGACTATTGACCAATGTGATTGGATTTAATTTTATGGATGCTTGAATGGATGGTTTTATTCATAAATGGGGTCTGCGTACCCCGCCTATCTAAATTTCTAAATGTAATTTCTATCTCCCTCCTATGTACTTCCCCTTGACTGTTGATCAAGGTTTCTATTTGATTAGAAGGAATGTTATAGGATTTAATAGAGTTACTAGAGAAATTGGAACCGAAGAGCAGGAGCATTGAAGACCCATTTGTAATGAAGCCTGGGTTGAATGTAATAGTTATATTCAAATTTATTCTTGCACCCTAGGTTTAACCTATTGATTTACTCGATGGCTCGAGTGAATCAAATTAGATTAAGTCCATAATCATCCCATATAGAATATATTACTCTATGAATGCATGCTTATAATATATATTAATTATATTTTTATTCATGTTGATGAATGTTTAATATGACGCGTATTTATATATATACTTACATGCGCGCTAAACAAGATGAGACCATTAATAACAAAACCCTCATTTCAAAATATTAAGTTGAATACGTTTAAAGGTATTTCAAAAATATCAAACGTAGTCTTCTAGCATGATAAAACAATAGAGTATTAATTATTTAATATTAGTTTGTTGTGCACACACAAGACTCATATTAAATTTTTCAGATGTTGGCTTTATTACATTAAAAATGTTTTATAAGGAATTGAACAATACTAGTTTTGTTACACAAGGACTATATTTTTCTATTCGCTTATATGAAAATGCTAGGTGAAACTTAACTTGGATTATTTTAGTTCGGATGTGCACACACTTGACTATTATAATCTAAGAGGCAAAATACAAGGAGTTACATAGTTGATGTAATTGACAAGAGTTGTCTACCCTTTGAATAAATATATGGTTTGTTGTGCACACACAAGGCTATATATTTATGTCAATAGGATCCTTACTCACTAAACAGATTTTTCAAAAATTTGTCGAACTATATATGGAGGGTCATATAGTTTGAATAAAATAGTAGGAGACGCCTTTTAATAAAGACCTATATTAAATTGGTGTTTAATAAATTGAATGCATGCTAATGTTGTTTAAATTACAAATTCATTTACAGAATTTTACAATGCGGAGCATAATGGATGCTAATAAACTAACCGGACCGAATTACACGGATTGGTTAAGGAATTTGAGATTGTTCTCACCGTTGAAAAATTATCTTATGTCCTTAATACACTTGTCCCTGCAATTATTGCAGAAAATGCCTCTGAGGAAGAGATTGCTACTTTTAAAAAATGGCAAAATGATGCTATGGTAGCTTAATGCTTCATGCTCGCATCCCTGAGTAACGAGTTACAACGTTAACATGAGAAAATGGATGTACCTACTATATTGCTTCACCTTCATGAGTTGTATGGTGAACAAAGTAGGTCTGCTAGATATGAGATATCTAAGGAGTTCTTCCGATCTAGAATGACCGATGGCACTACAGTACAGACACATGTTCTTAAAATGATCAATTTGATTGAACAATTAGGACAACTAGGTTTTGTAATGGATGGAGAGTTGAGCCAAGATTTGATCTTGCAGTCACTCCGGGACTCCTATTCACAATTTGTTGTGAATTTTCACATGAACAAGCTTGATGTTAGCTTGTCTGAATTGCTTAACATATTGAAAACTGCAGAGAGTCACTTTTCATCCAAGAAATACCAAGTCTTACTCATAGGTGACGCTTCCAAGAAAAGAAAGTGGCCCAAAGGAGCTTCTGCTAAGAAGAAAAATTTTAAGAAGGGAAAAGGAAAGACAGCTGATAAAGGCAATAAGAATAAAACAAATACGAATAGCAAAGGAGTTTGCTTCCACTGCAATAAGCCTGGAAATTGGAAGAGAAACTACAAGGAATAACTTGTAGAGGCAAAGCAGAAGAAGCTCGGTGAAGCTTCAGCTACAGATACAGGTTTATTCATGATTGAAATAAATCTTTCTGTAAGTCAAAATTCTACTTGGGTATTAGATACCGGATGTGGTTCTCACATATGCAATTCATTGCAGAGAATAAGCAGAAGTAGAAGGCTAAACAAGGGAGAAGTAACTCTACGAGTGGGAAATGGAGCAAAGGTTGCTGCATTAGTTGTGGGGACTTATTGTTTAGCATTGCCCACGGGAAAGTCAATCAATTTAATAAATTATTATTATGTTCCAGTTCTTATAAGAAACATTATCTCAATTTCTATGTTGGACAAAGAAGGTTTTGATATTATATTTAAGAATAATGGTTGTTCTATTTATAATAATAATGTTTTGTTTGGAACTGATAGATTAATTGACGGACTTTACTTACTTGACTTACATGAAAATATTTTTCAAATTGAACAAACTTGTAAAAGAAAAAGGGATGATGTGAATCATACTTTCATATGGCACTGTAGACTTGGTCACATCAATGAAACAAGATTAAACAAGTTGCATAGAGATGGATTTTTAGAACCATTTGATTTTGAATCATATCCAACTTGTGAATCTTGTCTCATGGGTAAGATGACTAAATCTCCATTTAGTGGACATGGAAAGAGAGTTGCAAGGTTGTTAGAGTTGGTACACACAGATGTATGTGGACCTATGACAACAGATGCTAGAGGAGGGTATTCATATTTCATTACATTCATTGATGATCATTCAAGATTTGGATATGTGTATTTAATGAAATACAAATCCGAATCATTTGAAAAGTTCAAAGAATCCAGAAGTGAAGTAGAGAAACAAACTGGCAAAAGTATTAAGATTCTTCGATCAGATCGAGGAGGAGAATACTTGAGCAATGAGTTTCTTAATCATCTCAAAGAAAATGGTATTCTCTCACAATGGACGCCTCCTGGTACGCCACAATTAAATGGTATATCTGAAAGGAGAAATCATACCTTGTTATACATGGTGCGGTCCATGATGAGTTTTACCGATCTTCCAATATCATTTTGGGGTTATGCCCTAGAAACGGCTGCATATCTACTTAACAAGATTCCCTCAAAATCCATCCCCAAGACTCCATATGAGATGTGGACAGGGAGAAAACCCAGTCTTAAGCATGTTAAGATTTGGGGTTGTACCGCTTATGTAAAGAAGTTACAAAGCAACAAACTTGAGGCTAAATCTGACAAGTGTAAATTTGTGGGGTATCCTAAAGAAAGTTTAGGATATTATTTCTATAATCCTACCGAGCAAAAGGTGTTTGTTGCCAAATATGCTACCTTCCTGGAAAAGGAGTTTATCCTTGAAGGGGCTAGTGGGAGAAAAATAGATCTTGAAGAAATTCAAGAACCACAAATCACTACAAATAAAGTGGATGAACCTGTTCAAGTAGATATAACTTCTGTGCCACAACCGAGTCGTAAATCTGGAAGAGTGCCGAAAATACCTAAAAGGTATACACTCATCATAGAAGATGATGATGAGGTACGCATTATAACTGATGATGATCCAGTAACATACGATGAGGCTATGAGTAGTAAACACTCTGAGAAATGGCAAATAGCCATGAAATCCGAAATGGACTCCATGTATGAAAACCAAGTATGGACTTTGGTTACTCCACCTGAAGGCATTGTGCCTATAGGGTGTAAATGGGTCTTTAAGAAAAAGACTGGAGTAGATGGCAAGGTGGATACCTATAAGACCAGACTGGTTGCAAAAGGTTTCAAACAAAGACAAGGAGTTGACTATGATGAAACCTTCTCACCAGTAACTATGCTCAAGTCTATCCGAATTTTGCTTGCGATTGCAGCTTACTATGACTACGAAATCTGGCAAATGGACGTGAAAACGGCCTTTCTCAATGGGAAACTAGATGAGGATGTATATATGATACAGCCAGAGAGTTTTGTTTCAAAGGTTGGAACAAATCAAGTATGTAAGTTACAAAGATCCATTTATAGATTGAAGCAAGCTTCTCGAAGTTGGAACATCCGTTTTGATGAGACAATCAAAGAGTTTGATTTTATTAAAAATGAGGATGAACCATGTGTGTACAAGAAAGTTAGTGGGAGTGCTGTGACATTCCTGGTATTATATGTTGATAATATATTACTAATAAGGAATGACATACCGATGCTATAGTCAGTTAAAATTTGGTTATCTAAACACTTCTCCATGAAGGACTTGGGAGAAGCATCCTACATATTGGGGATAAAGATCTATAGAGATAGATCAAAGAGGATGCTCGGCTTGACCCAAGGTGCATACATTGATACGATGCTAAAGAGGTTTAGCATGCAAGACTCCAAGAGAGGGCTCATATCGATGAGTCATGGAGTGAATCTCTCTAAGAAATTGTCCCCAGAGACACCTGAGGAGAGAGATCGCATGAATCAGATTCCTTATGCTTCGGCAATAGGATCTATCATGTATGGAATGATATGCACCAGACTTGATGTTGCTTACGCACTAAGTGTAACAAGTAAATATCAGTCTAATCCTGGAGAAGAATACTGGAAAGCTGTGAAAAACATCTTAAAGTACTTGAGAAGAACTAAAGATGTGTTTCTAGTGTACGGTGGGTATGATTTGAAACTAGAGGGCTATACAGACTCAAGTTTTCAAACTGACCAAGATGACAGCAAATCTGTATCAGGGTACGTATTTACCTTAAACGGTCGAGAAGTGAGTTGGAAGAGTTCCAAACAGTAAACAGTTGTTGATCCAGTGACAGAGGCAGAGTACATAGCTGCAAGTGAAGCTGCAAAGGAGGTTGTTTGGATGAAAAAGTTCATTACAGAACTAGGGGTGATTCCTAGCATTCAAGGACTAGTACCGGTTCATTGTGACAACACTGGAGCTGTTGCATAGGCTAAGGAACCCAGGTCTCATCAGAGATTCAAACATGTTTTGCGGAGATTTCATTTAATTATAGAAATTATTGAAAGGGGAGATGTCACCTTAGAAAGAGTGGACTCTCAAAACAACATTGCAGATCCATTTACTAAAGCATTATCACAAGATCAGTTCAATCGCCATTTCGATAAAATGCGTATTAGATACCAAGCTGATTGGCTTTAGTGCAAGTGGGAGATTGAAAGTAATATGCCCTCAAGCCAATTACCTTTGATGTAATAAGCATTTACTTTGTAATCTTATTCAAATATTAATAATAATATAAAAGGCATATTTTATCTATGTTAATTGGTTAAATTAATAAATGTGATAAACCTATAGCTTTCAGAAAATGCTTTTAGAATCATGATGAGATCATGTTAGTCAGATCTAAATTCAAGAAAGCTCAAAAATTAAAATGTTCCTAATCGTTGGATCACTAATATTGGGATTACTGATCTAGATAGATTGGTACATACTATACTTGATCTTTAGAAGATGATGATTGATCTCATAATCATTTGTGTGGAGACACTAAAGCAAGTATGTAAGTACTTATTAGAGAATAAGTTCACTGAACGTGACTCGCTTAAGAACCCTAATGGAGTTTTATTCACCTGTCAATAGGAAGTTCTTTAAGTGATAGTAGTACAAGTGATCCTTAGACTTGAGATCATCATAATACCTTGTGTATGCTGAGTTATACTTTGTCATATTCCTTAATACCTTAGTGTATGTTATAGGATATGTACGGGTATAATAAAGTATACACGAAGGTAGGTGAATGATCGACAAAGGATCTACTACTTCTAATAAAGGGAGAGAATGTCCTATGCGATTTGATAAATGACAGCTTAGAAATCCCTGACCAAGGTTGAATGAAAATTAGAAAGGAGTTTCTAATTTACATTAATCGGAGCTGTGCATTCTTAGATCGAAATGCATATGATTAAATAAAATAAGACTTGTCAGTAATTTCATGTCTTATATTTAATCGGGACATTGTATGGTAGAAGGATTAAATTGTACGGTAACTACTGCTGAATAGGTTCTATGTGATTAAACATTGATTTCATATTATACGGATAGTCATGATACATTATCGTAAGGTATCCCTCATGATGTAGAATAAATAATACTTATTTATATATGAATTAAAGGAGTTTAATTCATTATAAATAATATTAGAATAGTTCTAATTTATTTATTCTATGACCGGCATAATATTGAACCTAAAGGGTTACACCGCAAAAGAATAATTTTGTATTAGAAACAATTGGCTAAATAATAATAAATTAAGTATTTAATTTGTTAGTTGAATAAATTGAAATGCTTAATATTTATAATGATATATTTGGAGAAATATTGAATTATAAATTAATGAGAGAAATCTTATTATTATCATTATTTAATTCTTAATTAGATTGAGAATTAAATTAAATGAAAATGCAAATTAAATAAAATGGTAGTATACTTGCTTAATGTTGATTAAGCAAGTAACACATGTTAATTGCTTAAATGAATAACATGTGGGTTAGGAGCAAATGTATACTTACATTTTGTGTAAGTATTATTTTTGTAAGTATCCTAATAAGATTAGGGTTTTCTAATTAACCTAGCATATTCATTAGCCTCCATCTTAAGAGTTAAGAGAGAAATATTAAAAAGATCATATATGTGTTCTTAAAGAAGTGTTCTTGTTATTCTTAAGAGTTAGGAATAAAATTAATTGGATTAGCCATCCAAGATTTCTAGGAAATCAAAATATTATTTCTTGTATAATTGTTCTTGGTGGATTATCTCTAGAGTGCTACATACACTTTGTAGCTAGTGTTTAATCCAAGGAACAAAGATTGGAGGAGCTTGAAGAAATTAATAAAGGATTGTAGATTGGAAGAGCTTGAAGAAATCAAGAGAGGAGTAGATCTTGTAGTGGTTCAAGAGTTGAATCATCAAAGGTATTATCTCTTGTTAATCTTCAACAATTAATAGCTATGCATAAGGTGATTCATGGGTAAGTTGCAAAAATTTTAATTTCCATTTTTCGTTACGTATTACAATTAGATTGTGATTTTGCAAACTTACAATATGTTCTACTGACCCGCAGATAAAACATCCATTGTTCTTCCTCGGGTTGGGGCAGTTAGGAGAGATATGTCCCTCCTGCCCACACTTATAGCACACTACTTTCCCTTTCAAACACACCCCTGTGTGGTTCTTCCCACAATTCTTACAAGCTTCGACCCTTTTCTTTGGGTCTCCCTGCTTATTTCCGATATTCCTGGAATTATTCCATTTTCTCTTTCCTCTTCCACTTCCACTGCCTCCTTCAGCCTTGGCGGCTCCCTTATATTTGGCCTTATTCTTTCTCTCTTTATGATAGAGGCTCATGGCCTCACTCCCCCCTTCGGCTATGATAGCCTTTTCCAAGATCGTACCAAACGATCCTATCTGCAACACTGATAATTTATTATAGAGCGAGGGTTTCAAACCCTGCTGAAATCTCCTAGCTTTCCTCTCCTTTGTGTCCACCTGATGTGGAGCAAATCGTACCAGTTCATTGAACCTGGCTACATACTGGGGCACCGTCATGTCCCCTTGCTTCAGCTCTAAAAATCGAATCTCCATTCAACTTTGCATACTAGCAGGGAAGTAATTCTCGAAAAATATTTCTTTGAATTTGTCCCATGCTATCATTCCTTTCCCGGCTCTATTCTGGTTTGCTTCCCACCAGAAGTTAGCCTCTCCCTTTAGCATATAAGTTACAAAAGTAGTTTTCTGCTCCTCACTTACCCTACCGATGTTAAACGCTTTCTCTATCTCTTTTATCCATGCCCGAGCCTCTATAAGCTCAATGGTTCCCTTAAATTCTGGAGGTCCCACACTCTTGAAGTCTTTAAAGCTGGCCAAAGGCGCAGCCGGCGGGTTTACATTAACATTATCGGGAGTTCTAGCTTGAAACGCCCTTAATAGCAAGTCTACAAATTGCTGCATTGGGTTCTCCTGACCCCTATCCTCGTTTTCATTACGTGATTCTGCTTCTTGATTTCTTTGTCTTCTTCTTGGCGGCATTTTCTGTTTAATAAAATTTTATTATTATTAAACCATTACTCATCTTAAAACATTTGTATTTAATGCTACAAACAACCATTACAAGCATATTTAATAAAGTCTTATATTAATATGCTATTTTCTGACATACGTATAGCTATCTGCTATATTTACATGGCATAGTACCTTCGGCTATATATTTCTACATCCCTCTATTACTTACAAAAAGATGGGATTTACGTGTTCTAATCCTTAACTTATATTAGAGTTAGGATTTACAAAAGATATCCCGCTACTATAATCAAAAGCTGGGGTTTACATACACACATACACAAAGGTATATTTACATGTCACTATACATACTCCTATACTATATTAGTCCAAATGGCAATGGTCTTGACACGCTCCTCTTCCGTGATGGCAATCACGCGAGCTCGAGAGATAGAGCATCTGAACTGTCCCATCTCATCGGGGTACGTCCACACCTTATCCTGGATATTCTCCATGGAAGTCAGGTAGGCATAATACATCATATCAGCCTTTCTTTTCACCCCCTTTGCCTCTAGATCAAGGTTGAAAGCCTGCTCTTTGGCTCTCTGCCTCCTGTTAATCTCCTCATTCCACAAGTTATTCAACTCATGGTTCTCCACCTGCAACTCCCCGATTTTGTTCTCATAGTATTGGGCCTTGAGCTCGACCGCCTCCAATTGGTTGTGCAATTCTGTATTTTGGTCCACTAGATGGTGAACCAAAACTCCCAGCTGTGCCAATGCCTCCTGAATCTCGGGATTGACATACTCATCATCTGACCCATCCCAATGCTTAGACGGATCCTCATCAAAATCAATCTCCACCTATACAACTAGTATAGCTCTACTATCATCATCACCTGACATCTATAATAAAACTATTATCTGATTAGCATATAGCATCAAATATATTACATATAACATATAACAGTTGAATTTATGTTATTTTTACTTCTTTATACCTCTTTCAGGTGAATTTCCTTAACCCATCTCCATACGAACTCTATAGGAGTTTATTTCTTTTCCTTATCTCTAATTCTTCTAAGGTTATAGCCTAAGGTAATCCCCACCTAAAGTTTCTAAACTACAGCACTAATACCAACCTAAGACTCCCCCAAATTCGGGTACCTTCAAACCCGTGCCTGGTGCACCACGGTACTATTCATCCACAATCAACATCTAAATAATATTAACATTGTGAAGGTAATTACTAGCAATTACAAATATAGTCTTACCATCCCCAGGTTCTAAGACCTTTAAAGTGTTCTTACATAATATTATACGAAATATTATTACAAACATTCTATCTATTACAGACAGTTCCACCTCCTATTCGTTCATCTTCCCCTTTCCTTTGTCCTTACCAGAACCTTTCACACGTTCGGGCTTTGCTGAAAATATTGAATTACAAGCAAGGGAGAGCATTTGATTTCTCAGCAAGTAATAACAATTAAATATAACAATATAACAAGAATTAAATATTTTCAGTAACATTAGATTCAACAACTGAACGATAGTTCTGAAGAAATCTGAAATAATTTTGATTATCAAATACTTTTGAAACTACATACCGACTGACATGCTGAGAGGTCAAAAGACCAAGAACTTCTGTTTTTCTTTTGAAAAGGTTCAACAATAATTCAACTGCAGAACCGTCTTAACTTACGGGCACGGTGGGTGATCAGCTCGTTATGCCCTGCGTTGATCAACACTACATACTGAAACGACAGTTACGTTTTGGTATAGGCACTTAAGGCCTGGTCAGAAAACATCTGACAAAAATATTTCCCCGTATTAGGGTTGTTCATTCTCAGACTTGAATCCATACCAAGTATAATTTGTTGGAAAGCTCTATATAAACCAATAACATTTTAGAGAATTATAATTGACATCAATAAAATGTTTAAAATGTGTCTAGTCGAAACAAATGGTTTAGACCATTCTTCAGAATAGTTCAAGTATATTAGAACATAACATTTTAGAAAAACTTGATCAGCTTATACCATCGTAGGTTTGAAATCATTCAAGATATACACGTATTACGTAATCATAACATACTTATATACATTCATTAGAGTATGATCAATTGAATCATAAAACTTGCACATAGCATATTGCACAAGGTTAGAACACTTGCCTTTTGGGGTCTTTAGACTATTAGCGTTAATCGCCTTTTATAAGTCCTACACATTCAATGCACATAAACATACAGATTAGCCACATAGACTTCACGTATTTGTTTACAATATTCTTTAACTCTTCTTTTATCATACTTATTATAATTGAATTTGGAACCTTCTTTGAATCCCACATTGATTAACTTAGCATGTTGACATCCATTCATTGAACGCTTGTCGTAGGTCATGTGCGTGCTTGAGTGATACGCTCGTGCGTACACTCAATGCCTCATTATTTCATTACGCGTATCAATCGATAACTCTTTTTATTATCGTTTTAAATAACTTCTAAGTTGATTTGAATCATGCTACCATTGAGTTATTCAATTCCCGTACGCTTAAAATCAAGCCTTAGAAGGTATTAAACATGCATACCAAGGTTACTATGATAAACAAACCATTCTTGGAAATCTGCAGATTCAGCGCGGTCGGCGCTGAATCCTTCAGTATTCAGCGCTAGTGACACTGAGGTCTCTGGGGCTGAGCGCGGTTGGGGCTGAATCCTTTAGTATTCAGCGCTGGCGGCGCTGATTCTCTGTCCCAGCGCGTCCGAGCACTGAATCCTTCATTGTTTAGCGCGGTCGGTGCTAAGTTCTGAGGTTGAGCGCAATCGACGCTCAAACTAGGCATATTGAGAGCGGTCGGCGCTGAGTCACAGCAGATTCAAGCTGTTTCATTTTCTGCTGCAGCTTTTGTTTCGGCGACTCGATCGACTACCAATGCCCAATCCGACTTCTACCATGATACATTAACCATAACTTAACATATTTGGAATGATTTCCTTGGATTCCTAACAAATCTCAAATTTTAGCTCAAAAGTCCCGACTCCGACGACTTTCTTAATAAACGACGTTTTTTGACATTTAACTTTCGTTTTGGCATAACTCGTTCATTCGACATCGGATTAAACTCATTCTTGAGCCTACGGCTCACATTTTTCATGGCCTTCAAAAGCCATATGATTTTAGACTCGCTCAAATGCGATGGCCAAAAATCTACCCCCCACACGGTATTAAGCTATAAAATCGTTTTAAAATGCCTTTTCAAATATTTTTCGCCATAACTTCGTTACAGCAAATTTTTCCCCCGTTCCATGTAGAACTTTCCATAACTCATTCGTGGCCTATATCACATGACACAATAGCCACTTTTTGGTCCGTTTTACGTCCTCTACGAGTTTTTCAATCCATTATGCATAGGTTTAGGATTTTAACTATCGTTTTCACTTTCATGGCATTTACCGGTAAATATTCACAAGATTCTCATATATTACACATTCCTTATCTCTCCATGATCCTTCTTTAATAATAAATCAACAACCACCAACAAGCATTTCATAACATGCTAAAAAAGCTTGTAAAGCTATAAATCTTGAAAAGAAAATGGATGAAGAACTTGGTTATTATTCTTACCTTTCTTGTTTCTTGACTATCCTTATTCTTGCTTCTTATCTTTGCTCTTGCTTCTAGTTGCTTGATGATCAAAGTCTATAGCCTTGATCCTCCTTCTTAGTCCTTAACAATCTTTCTTGATTTCTCTCTTTCTTTCCTTTCTATCTTTTCTCTCTTTTCTCTCTAGCTCCTTGAGATGGGATGAAGATAAATGAAAAGAGAAATGGCTAAGTCTTGATAACCTAGCTTATTAAAGGAACCTAATCATGCCTAAGGCCATGTTTGGCTAGCTAACTAAAAAGAATGGGAAATCATGTGACAACCCGAATTTTCGAGAATAATTATAATAAGAATTTAATATAGAATAATTTTTATTATGATTCGAGTTTGAATATATATATAAGTTATATATATTTATGTAATTTATTTGGTGAGCTTAATATGTATATATATAATGTGAAATATATACATAGATTCAGAATGAATGAGTTACTAGTTAATAATTGTAACGATCGAGAGCCGTGGAGAGGTTGATAATTCGAGCTTACGGACATTATTGAATAAAATAGACTTTTATTAATAATATTATGTGTTAAGCATTTAAAGGTTATATTATGACCGAGATTATGTGTAGGCGATGATTAGTAAGTATGAAAGTGTTCGTATAAGCTAATTTGGCGGTTTCGAGAAATATCGCTAGAGTACTATTTATTGGATTAAATAAATAGTTGATGGGTAATAATATTGAACGAGTTATTTGTTGTAAAGATGCTAACCCGAATTATGGGTGAGATATATGTGCGATGATGTATATCATTATGGGGAGTTAATCGTGAAGAGCAGCGAGCGCGAATCGTGAATACTCTTGTTATTTGGGTTTATTAATTTTATTAAATGGATTAAATATTATTTTTTATGTGACATGTTTAAAAGTTATTTTATAACCTGGATGATGTCAATGTATGAATTTTTATGCGTTATTGAACCGTATGAGTGGGTAATTGATTTCACGAAAAATCGCAAAATCACTATTTGCGGGGCACGTTTCCTGAGGCACTATTCACGCCATAAAATTTTTGTGTCTTTTTCGATGTTGAATAATTTCATAAATACGTGTATGCGTACGAATAATTTTTCCAAGTATTAGAAATTTTATTTGAGCTGATATGTGATTTTATCCATATCCGAAATGTATGATATGGGTGTTCCGAATATTTGGACAAATCCCATAATAATTATTTTTACCCATCCCAATATTTATGGTAATACTCATTTTAATTTTGGGAGGAGTTATTTACCAGTTTTGGTACAAAAGTGGGAGTTTTTGGATATATTTTTGTGTATTTGGGGAGTTATTTTGGCTTGTTACTCCAAGAGGGAACCAGTCCCTCATTTTAAACCAATTAGAATTGAGCAAGGAGGGAGGTTGCCGGCAAGCTCCTTGAGCAACCAACCCACCTCTCCCAAATTCACTCCTCCACTCTCCCATTCCATTCAAACTATTCCATCTCTCTCTCTTGCATCCCATTCAAACCATTCCACCAGTAGATAGAGAGAGAGAGAAAGAGGGAGAGAGATGCAAAGAGGAAGAAGAAAGAAGGGAAGGCCGCCGAAAAAGTCGCCGGAAAAGAAGAAGGTCGCCAGAAAAAGGAAGCAGGAAAAAGAAGAAGGCACGGGTGGAAGAAGAAGAACATCCAAGTAAGGAGAACTCAAGCCAAGCAAGCCTAGCTATCTTCTTAATCATCTAGAAGAGATTTACAGAGGTAAACATCTCATTCAAACCCATTTCATTTAAGTTTGTTAAGATTTTTGAGTTTTGAAGGTTTTTGAGCTCTTAAGCTTGTGGGTCGGATTTGTGACGATTCTTGTTGTTTTTGTTTGTGTTGGATGTTTGTGAATGTTGTTAAGAGGTTATATAAGCCATTAATAACATCAAAGTGGAACAAAAATGCAATAAATCCGTACCTATGCTTAAGGAGGATGAAGAACATGAAGAACAATGAACTTTGGACATGAACTTGGACATTTGGACGATTTAGAGGACCTTGTAGCTATGATGTCGTGTTTGTTTAATTCGTTTGTTGTTATGATATTGTACTTCCATGGGTTATGAGTTTAACCCAGTTGGAATGGAGTAAAAAGGGATTAAAACAAAGTTTTGATGATGATTTTTGTGAAGAATACCAAGAACACCAAGAACACGAAAATATAGCATGAGTTGATACTCTGGCCTAAGATTTGGCCATGTTAATGTTAATGATAACTCTAAATTTTTTATATATTGTAGCTCTATGTCTTAGGAGTCCATAGAGTCCGAAAGGACCAATTTGAAGGTGTATAGAAGGAGTTATGGTAGTTGGAAGCAAGATAGGTCTAGAACACCAAAAAAAATAGAGCATCCGGGAAGTAAAACGAGCTGTCCACGAGCTCAGCTACTGGATAGAGCGCCCCGGCACTGTCCATAGGCCATTTTGAGCGCCTAGGCACTGGCCAAAGAAACTGGGCAAAACAGTTTCGATGTCCTTTAGTAGAATGGGCATAACTTTGTCATACGAATTCGGATTGAGGTGATTCAAGATGATTCGGAAAGAGGAAGAGTAGACCTACAACTTTCGTTCTTTAAGTGTTTCAATTTGACGTCAGTATCAATTCCAAAATTGACCATTTGTATGACTGATGTGTTTTTGGAGGCAATCGGAGAGTGTCGGGCATGCGCGTAAGCACGCGTAATGCTCCCGACAATGTTAAATGATGTTCTAAGTTCTAAAACATGATTATTATGATATATAGTGATACTTAGCATTAACCATAGAGTATTAGACAATTCGAATGGGCGTGCTAAGCACGCGCAAACGCATGTCGTTTGGGCGTTCGAGTAGACAAGTTTGGCGTATGGGCATGCAAACGTCGTAACGCTGTAACAAGTGTGTATAACCTTGTTTAATATTTTGTTTCTAATGATAATGAAACATTTTAGAGTGTTGTAACTCAATGTATGAGCATGATAACCGTGTGTGAAGGAGCCGAGTTAGGCGTGTGACGTATAAACGTCAAAACGCCGCGTAAAGTGTTAATGCACTTAAATAGTGTTTCGATTCAAATGAAACGAACATTATAAGATATGGAATGGGGTTAATGTAACCAATAAGTATTGATGATGATAAGAGTCGTAACGTTTTCAAACGACGCGACGTCGAGTAACGTTTTAGAGTTAATCGCGTTTATTAACTTATAATGCACGAACAATATGAGATAAGAGTTGTTATATTGTAAACCATTATATGAAGCCTTTTTAGTGGCTAATTGGTGTTTTATTATTGTGTAGGATATTTGAAGGATGAGCCATCATAATTTGGCAAGGAACGCTTAAAGGCAAGTTCTTTCAATAACTTGTTGACTTGTTTAAATGTATTGATGTACATGACTTGATTGCTAAATCTTTCACTGTTATGTGGATTACATGCGAGCATGATTAAAGTGTGTACAATGTGTAATTATGTGACTATATTATTCTATGTGGAACTTGAATTATTGTAAACATACAATGTGAGATGCATGAAGTATGTTATGAGATGCATGATGCATATATATTGATAAATTGCATAATATTTATAATGCATGAGTAAGATGCATAGTATGAGAATCATGATGTATGGATAAAATGCAAACTTATGTGTTACGTGAAGCATGAAATGTGAAAACTGTTAGTTCTTGCTGAGCCGTCGTGCTCATTCTTGCAAAATAAAACTTTTTCAGATTTTACGATGCAATGCAATTATCTTGATATCGTGGTGATAAGGATTAGAGATGCATGGAAACAGGAAGGTTGCTAAATATTTCTTTATTGTAATTATTTAGCTGTGATAACGGTATATGATGTACGTGAATTTGACTATGTAAACCTTGAGTTATAAATGGAGGTTATCCATTATAGTAGTAAGATGAGGTTATGTTAGTTACTTGTTAAAGTAAACTAGAAGGATGACGATGGTGTATAAAGGACATTTTTTATAACGATTGTTGGTTATTGAATAACCTTGCGAATATTCAGGGATCGAATAAGTCAGAATTTGAACCTTACGTTCACATATGAGATATTGTAAAGGATCATGGTATTTACTCGACCTTGATCATAAGTGTAGTATTTAAAGGTTACGAAATCTGGAATTGTAATAAAGAGTGTGATGGTAAGTTTTAATACTGATTGTTGTATAGTACTGTTATGTACAACATGAATAGAATTATATTTGTGATGACTATTAAATGATGTATTAGTTAAGGTCTACGTACCTGAGACTAGATGGAAACATGTTGCAATAGTCTTATAATCACTTTCATGTAGTAAGATCATGTTTTAGTTATGGTTTCGAGGCTTGGGACGATAATATTTAAATTATATCAATGTAAATATTGTTATTACTCCGCAATGAGTTAGGGTTAATATGATGTACGAGTTGCACAGTGATGCACCGAATTCGTGGATAAGGTAACCCGAATTCGTGGGCGTCACAAACCATGCATTAAATGGTTGTCTAAGGATGGTGAGTCATGCTAGATGACTCACCTTCTTGTCCCCTCTTGCTACATATGGCTTGCCATCTAGGACCAATATGCCCTTCTTAGTTTAAAAAAATTACTACTTTAATTACAATTTCATTTAACTTGCATTTCATGTGAGCTTACTTAGCTCTTCAGTCTTAGGGTTCAACCCTAGGGCTTGAGCCATGACTTAATCCTAGCCAACCCTAGCTAAGACATCATCAATCCTAGCTCAAGCCTAACTGAGCCATCTTAAATCCTAACCGAGCCATTTTTAAAACCCTAGGCTCATTTCGATTCGGTTACTTCGAAACTTAGTTTCGATTCCTAGTTTCCTTTTTAGTTAACTATTTTAATTAGTATATTTAACCAAAAGTTTATTTTACCCTTTTTATTAAATCAAGTAGGGTTTACTTATCCGAATTCTCTCGGTTACCTGATTTCATTCTAGTTAGATTCTCTAACCCATCACACATGCGAAAACTGTGAAATTTTTTTCGTCAGTTCTATTGGAGATTACGTCTGCTATCCTTGAACGATTAACATCTCGTGATTCAAAATTTCAAAAAAACGAAAAGACGTTTTCTGCGTTTTATGAATAGTGTTTTCAGCATTTTTCTCGAAAAAATTTTATTTCGTCTATGAAATCGCAACACGTATTCATATTCACATATCACATTCATTAGGTCAATAATCGACCTTTAATCACATAAAACACAATATCATTAATAAAATTCTTATTTTATTAAATAATATTTGGAAACCCGAATTACTAGGGTCCGAATATTTACAATCGTTACATGATACGGTTGCTCCAACTTTTCCTTGTAATTCCTTGTCTCCACAAAGTATAATCGCTTTACAATGCTCCTGGCCTTGGTTCCTTGGATTAATCTTGGTGTCACTGGGTAGATTACTTTGTGGCCGATTGTTAATGGCATTCATAAGTTGTCCCATTTGAATTTTTAACTTCTAAATCACCTCATCTTGATTGTTCATCCTAGCCTCGCTTTGTACTATATACTTGGACAACAATTCCTCCATAGTTGACTTTGTCTCTTGTTGAGATGGAGTTTGATTCTGCAAGACTAATGGGATTGGTCGACCAAGTGCAAAAATTTTGTTGTTAGTTGTTATTGCTCCATGCTATATTAGGTTGATTTCCCCATTCTTGACGCATTTGATAATTTTTGACACACTGCACCGATTCTGAACTAATAGCACATTGTTCTCTTAGATGATTACCCGCACAAAGCTCACACATCATTGCCATATTCCGAGTATATTATGCTCCTAAAGCATTGATCTGCTTTGTCAATGCAGCCATTTGTTCTAGATTAAATCATTGATGTAGAAGGCCACTAATAATTATTTGTTGTCATCGTCTCCAGTAGTTCATAAGCTTCATCAACATTTTTCCCCTTTAAGGCTCTACCCGCAGCTGCATTGATATTCGTTCGCATTGCGCTAAACAACCCATTGTAAAATGTCTGAACTTACAACCACTTTGGAATGCCATGATGTGGACACCTTAGGAGTAGTTCTTTGATCTCTCCCAAGCTTCATATAAAGACTCGGAATCATATTAGGCAAATGATGTAATGTCATTCCTTATTCTCGCAGTTTTAGTTGACGAAAAAAATTTGGCTAGAAACTTTTATGCTAAATCTTTCCAAGTAGTGATTGACCTTGCTAGCAGTGAATGTAACTAACTTTTTGCCTTGTCACGGAGTGTGAAAGGAAAGAGTCGGAGTCTAATTGCATTCTCGGTAACTCCGTCATACTTGAATATATCGCAAATCTCTAAAAAGTTCATTAATGATAATTCGGATCATCGTTAGGCAATCCCCCGAACTGTACCGAGTTCTGAATCATCTGGTGGATTGTACCCAGCTTGATCTCAAAACTATTTACCTGAATGACGGGCCTCTGAATGCTCAATTAGATCTCTGTGACTAACAGTATAGCATAGTCCCTCAATGATTTTTGTTCTTTCACAACCATTGTTTCTTGATCTAACGCCTTTTGACAAAGCTTGCAAACTTTTCAGAACTTGTTGTCAATTTCGTCTTCGAAAGGAAGTGGTTTTTGACCCTTAGAGCGCATTTGCATACGAACACAAGAGTGCCTGCGAAAGAAAACAATCAAAACAAAATAACAAAAAATGTTTAAACTAAAACCAAACTGATGGAAATTAATATCGAAAAAATAATTATTAAAATAGTCCCCGGTAATAGCACCAAAAACTTATTTACCTAATTCTATCACTTAGCAAATTCACGCAAGTATACGCGATCAACTAGCAATATAGTGGTAAATAGAGTATCGTTCCCATGAGGACTAATTAATAACCTATTAATCCAATTAGTAATCATGCACCAATTCGATTTTATCTAAACGAATGCAATTTTAGTTGTAAAACTAATTATCAAAATTAACTACCTAATTAACAAAAATTATCAACATATTAAAGTATTAAGATTACAATTTTCCCTGATGAGTTATTTAAATATATTCATTCCTTTTATAAGTAATCAACTATGCTGAATCGTTAACCGAGAATTTTCAATTATTCATATAATTCTTTTTCAAGTAATTATATAAAAATATTCATTTCAATTAATTCACTATATTTCTATGTAAAATAATAAAGAACAAATTCATTAAGCACATATTCTCAAACAAGTTACCTGCGGTATATAGATATATTCATATTCTATACACAAATCCGTTATCCCGATTTTAGAATAAATGAGATCACAAGTTATTATATCCAAATCTAATTCTAGACTGCATTTTTCAATTTCATCTAAGATCTATCAAATAATTATTAATCAGGCAATTATAAATTCAAGCACAAGATATAATAAACGATTCAACCATAATTAATTAATTAAAAGAAAATAAATTAATCTAAATTATCATCGGGTTCCATTGCAATCTTAAATAAATGATTAGTTCATAGCGTAGGAATAAAATATCATCCAATTAAGTAACATCTTAGATTACAAAAATAAAAGGAAAAAGATAAGAGAGAACGAATATATGTCACGCAGCCTTCACTATCCAAGCTTAGCCCTTGAATCCTCGCTCTCCTTCATGCTCCTTGAAATCTGATGAAGAACCCTAACTTTGATATGTGTTAGATTAGATATCTATGTTGTTAGCCCCCTGATAATCAGCTTATAATGTGTATTTTATAGGCTTTTCCATAGCTTGGTAGACATTTAATCCAATTAGGAATCAATATGGTAAGTCCCAAGTCAATTAGAAGTACTAAACTCAGTAAAATCAGCCCCCACACGCACAAAACAGTCGCAGCAGCGCTGCCTCTAGCGCGGGAGCGCTCTATAGCAGCGCAGCTGCACTGCACTGCACATTTTTGCTCCCTCCTGTAGATCTTTTCACGAGCTTTGTTTTGACAGGTGGTACATCTCGTAACTCTTTTCGGATAAAAAGTTGTGACCATTTTACCAACAGACGTCGAACTAGCCAATATCCTAGCACTACGGTACTTTGCAACTTCAATGTGACTATAATGTAATCATTTTGCTTCCATTTTCTTTTCCTATATAAAAGCATAAAAACACATAAAAAGAAATAGAGAATACTCAAGAACTCACAATTTCATCAAGCTAAAAGTACTCAATTTATAGGTATAAAACTCACTCATCAACAAACTACTATTGCAAGACCAAAACCCTATCTTTCAGCTATTATTGCAAAATCAGAAACCCATCTTTTAACTATTCAAATCCTAAACACTACATAGTTACAGTTAACATGTCAAATCTACATTACAACTACCACTGAAGGTTAATATCTCCTACATTAATGACAAATGAAATACCATAAATACCTGAAAAAGTTAGGGCTTGTCTTGTTCAATATATTATGTCTTCTTCAGATAAGGAAGATGAATACATTTGGGCTTTAGAAGATAACGAAGATTGCTCCTTTGCGTGTCTGAGTAATAGAAGATAATACTTGAGTCTTTATGCCAAAAATTGATGCTTACTCACGCAACATATTACAGAGTTCAAAATTGAATTTAAGGTTAAATCGTTTATTGGAATGACAATATTGAGCCGGGTTAATTAACTAATTAAGTAGGGCAATTAAGTGAATTTCGCTATTATGAAAAGCAGAATAGGGGGAGAATTAGCAAACTTAATATCACTGTTTATAATAGCGATACTACTGAAACATCGCTAGTTGCAGTAGCGTTATTGAGCAAGTAAGTCAGACAAAGAAAAGCTGAACGCAGTAAGTTAAAACAAGTAAATGAACTCAGTGCGACGCCAAAACAAGAAAGGAGCCGACATGGAGGAATTGTTAGGTTACTCCTCGAATCCTATTCAGAAAAGAATTGCTATTATGGAGAGAAAGGTGTTCTATTTTTATTGGATATTTATCATATGCTAGAGTGGAGTCTTATTATGGAAGGAAATCTTATTTTTGATAGGAATATTATTTTGGAAGTGTCCTATTTTGAATAGGAAGAGGAGATTTGTAGGTACTCTATAAATAGAGTCTTTAGTTTAGTTATTAAAGTGTAGCACAACCAAAAGTCATGTAGCATCTTAAGAGGGGAGAGAGGGTGTGAGTGGGTTTTGGTTTGTGTGAGGGAGAGGGAGAGGGTTTTTACATCTTTTATATTCTGTGCTAAAAAATTGTATTGTGAGAGGGAGGGTTTTACAACTTTTATTTTGTACAAATCATGGATATTACTCATTTCATCCCATATTAAACGTCCTAAATTTTTTTTAGGATGTTCCACAATAAATGTCATATTTCTATATTAGTAACTATTTTATCTTATTTTTTCACTTATACCCTCATAATCTTTTTAGTCAACTTTTGTTGTAAACTTATAAAATGATAAAAGTTTACATTGGGAAGTGATGTATTGTTATACCACTTTCTCTCTCATATTATCAATATAACATCTCTTCTATTCATGTGAGAACTAACAAGGAATAATTAATGTTGGGGTCATAGAAAAATGAATGTATACTACAATTAAAAGGTAATTTAGGTAAAAAAAAATATTATTAATTAGCGTGTCAAAACCAATTAGGACGTTTAATACGGGACGGAGGGAGTATAATATTGTGTAACCTCAAGTTTTAGAGCGTAAAACTTGAGAGGATTATAGTAAGCTCGTTATTGTTGATATAGTAGAGATTCGAAATTTGGTCAATGATTTTTCCTTAATGCTTTTCCACGTTAAATCTTATGTTGGTTTATCTCTCTTTATTTTATATTGTTTGATTTGCGTAGACTTAATTTCCAACATAAGATATAATTACTTGTATGAATTTAACGTTATTTCGAACTAGTTTATTCCATCGATAAGTCCGTTACAATTCTATGGACCATGATTTTTCATTTTTATGGACATTTAATGATGAATTATAGTCCCAAATAGAAAAGTAGTATTATATAATCTCATTTTGAGGTATCAAATGACTTTATAAACGATAGCAATAGTCCAAGAAATTAAATAACGGATTAATTTTAAGATAAAATAGTCCAAAATAATATAAAATTAATACAAATAATCATATTTCATCTATCATTTGTGCAAACAAACACAATCTTAGTACGTAATGCTAAGAGCATCCATCCCAAGACTGAATATTTCCATGTGGAAGGTTAGACTACCGGGTACATGTTTTTTCCCCGTCAGAGATCCAGATACCTTTACGAGGTGAAGGTTGTGACCAAAATCTTAGTGACCATAGGATAGGAACTTTTTGATGTTCTCGTGTGGGTTTCCAGACCATTCATCAGTGCAAATTAAAAGTGCTTATTTGTAGGCACATAACCAACCAAATTCAGTCTAGTTCGAGTCTTCGTTTCGTAACTGTTACTGCTTTCATGATTCTCGTCCTTATTTTTGTTTGCTTATGCTCCTACTTTTAAATGCTTTAACTAGTGAATACGCTTTAACTAGTGAAAATAAAAATTAGACAATGTTATCTGATAATTATATTTGAATGTTAATTTTATATTATTTAAAAAAAGAGAGTTTGAAATTTTATTGTTAAGGAGATGACATGCTTGTACCTTATTAGAGTTGAAATACCTCCTTGTATTACCAAAATTGAAAAAACAACTTTTTTGTGTTTTTATATTTTTGCTACCAAAGTGGATTTTGCTACCAATTTTTTCAAAGTATAAACAGTTAAAGAACACTATTTTCTATTTCTAATTTCAAAAAAGTAGAAGTAGAAATAAAATTTGAAAGCAAAAAAATTAACAAACGTACCCAAGAATGTTCTTGAAGATCGTTCTTTGTTCATCAACTTCGTAATTCGTAAAGCACAAATCATCACGTTGTCATTGGGAAGTCTGGATTAGCTGTCTAAAAACCTTCTCCAGACCTATTTGTACCGTAATGAGACACAGAGACAGCATTCCAGTAAAGAGCTTGTGTTGTGTTAGAACTACCATCTTGAGCTTTAAGCAAGTACTGAAGCACCAATTGGCACGATTTCATCTCTAGCTATGTTTCCATCGGAGTAGTGACATGTCTAGAGGAATCACTACGACTACTCTGAACGGCTGCAATGCTCAGAGTAGCGGGATGAGGAAACGATTTGGCTGGGTTTTTCAGAATGGGCGTTCAGAACCAGTGGCTGTGGTGGTGGTTGTTCCGACAGCCTGCTTCCCAACTCTATAGTTGACCACACCAAGAATACCCTATTAGAGGTGCCAAAATAGAATGATAGTATTTATGCTCTAGATTTGGCTTATATGTTACTAACTAGGCTAAAATGGGAACGTACCTCCAAAAATGGTAGAGGTTAGAACTTAGAACTAAAGCCATACATATATATGGAGAATATAGAGGGGGTCTTGGTAGTGCTGTTTCTTATCAATGCAAACCCGTATTATAATATTTTGAGTAAATTCTGCATCCATTTATGCTATATTTGGATTAAAAGAATGATACAGAGGAAAGAATTGAATGAAAAATAATGGATTTGGTAATCATTTCGGTGGATAAACTATTATGATGAAACGAAAATTTACTTTCATTTCATATGGGAGGTGGTGGAATGAGATTCATTTCAATGAATAAATGTATATTCATATGCAACAATTGTGTCATCCTATCACACTATCCACCACCGTCAACAACCAAAAAGATGCTAAAAAAATCATCCCATTCCTTCAATCCAAACATAGCATTTAGGGAACTGGACATCTGCCCAATAAAGACCAAAAACTAATGCAAGCATAAATGAATAATCAAGCTTCAAGCAAGCCCCTTGTCCAAAAAGACCAAACTTCTTGGACTCATTGTGAACAAATGGGGGGCCTTAAATAAACTGAACCTCAGGATAATTGGAAAACAAATTTGTTCTAAAACATATATCAGTAATATATATTATATATCACAAAAGAACCACATTAATGATTAATGCTGCTTAGGAACCACGACACTGAATTACGAATGCCAAGATTTACAACAATTAGGCACTAACATGAACTTTTCTTTATTTTTCAGTTGTCTAGAGGCAATAGCAAATGGCGAAAGTGTGCAGAGACTGAACAAGGACTGCTACAAAAACCAGATACTCTTGATGGTTCTTGACGTGGTAAACAAACTTCTACATACATCTGCCTCTTTTCGATTTGAGAGAATATGCATTCTATTGTGCTTTCCCAAATTAGAACCAATAATCCTCATAGAACTATCAGTTTTCTATGCAATTGCGCTGTACTATCTCCATGTTCATGATCATGATCATGATCATGAAAGATGAGTGTCAAAGCACCAACTAAACATAACACTGAACCCACAAGAAGCTTGTCATAGCGTTCCACCCAGTGAAACTTAAGCTGACTTGCACCATAGAATGAGAGAGCCACCAGTGAGGTCATCACAGTAATAGTGCTGCAAATCCAATATCATCAACAGAAGTCAAATTTTCCTAACTTAACAGTTGTCACAAGAATCAAAGGGAAATCTCACATATTGACAATTTGTTGTCATTATTCTTCCATTGGCATGGAAGTATGGTATCATTAGATGTAGCCGAGGCTCAAGAATTTCTCTCTCAATGCCTACTGGAGAGGAAATCCACAAATGACTCGTGTGTTCCCACATCAATGCCAAGCTAATTGAAAAGGAATATCTTACAGAAAATTAGACAGTTATATAAATGTCGCATGAAATATTGTTTAGATTCTTAGAACAAGTATATCTCCACACACACAAAAAGAAAAATTAAAAATAATAATAATAATAACAAAAACAAACCCAAACCCAAAACAGAACAACAAAAACTAAAAAATACTATATATATGTGTGAGTGTGTGTGTGCGCGCGCGCGTGAGTGTGTGTGTGCGCGCGCGCGTGAGTGTGTGTGTGTGTGTGTGTGTGTATATATATATATATAGGTTAAAATTGTCCTTTCTAGGGTATTTTAGATAAATCTAACCGTTGTAAATTTTCATATTATTTGGTGTTGTGTATCAATGACTTTATACTAGCGAAAAATAAACAAATCTAAACTGCAAAAGAAATAATAATTATTTTACGCTATTATAGCATTATAATAATGGTGTTCCACAATCTCGAATTAAATAAAAGCTTACATTCTCATATTATTGCACGCTTTTTCCATCCAGATGGTTAGATTTTATTAAAAGGTCTATTATATGTTAAAAAGTGGAGTTATTCTTAAAAACTAAAGGTACACATTAATATTTGTAAACCAATACCTATATGCACACATCTTGGCTATCATTCGAAATCAATGTTGGGCCTACTGTCCATGGCCACTTCCGACCCACGAGTGGCTGCTTCACATGGAGTTTATTGCTCAAAGGTATATATTTTAAGCAAATAGGGTACATACATAATCATTCTTAAAGGAAAAGTTACTTTAATTTGGTATTTTGTTTTGCTCAAAATATTCATCCGTACATCATAATATTCATCCGTACAATATGCCACACATACAAGCAACAGACATGGCACTATGAAAAATCTTATGAAGCTTCCTCTGCAGCCTGCAGGAGTTGCTATTGATTTGGGCCAACAAGAGGCTGAGACCGATGGTGTTCATAGGAAGGCAGAGGCCAAATGGTGTTGATGTGGAGGGATGGATCCGCAGATTTGGATCATCCAGATGAACCCTAGTCAGATTTGGAAGCTTCCAATTCCTCCCAAAATTTAATTGTTTATTTGGAAAGTTATTTTAAATGCTTTACCCCTAAATTCTAAGCGTGTCAAATTCATTCCTGGTGTTGTAGGTTGTGTGAGATTTGTCATGATCATTTTTGAAACTAGAAAGCACTTGTTTCTAAAATGTAATTTTGCTATGGTTGTCTCATTTGCTTCTATTAGTTTGGTAGCTGAGCAGTTTCCCTATCTTAATCATCTTCTTGGTTTCTTGTTAAAGTCCAGTAAGGTGAAGTAGGGAGAGGAGGGTTTGTTTTTATGGAATGCAGCTGTATGGACCATATGGTTAGCAAGAAATAATTGTGTTTCCAAGCAAACTCAAGCCAATCCACAGGAAGTTATAGGAGATTTGATAAAATGGTCCAAGGATTGGAGGGCAGCAGCTTACATAATTCAAAATGCTTTCTCTTGTTTTTCTCATATAAATAGCACACGTACCCGTTTTGTGCAGGTAATTCAGTAGACCTAGGATTGGGATCTAGTGATGCAGGGATGGAGTTGTCTATCACCATTCAGGTGGATGGTGGTTGGATGCAAGGATGCCATATGGCTGCTGCGGGTTTTTTGGCATATGTTCTGATAATCATGAAGTAGATTGGGGTTCTCTTTGTTGGAGCTCCTCTCCTCTTCACTCTGAAGCTCTCAGTCTTCTTCTTGGCCTGTTGTGGTGCTTTGTGCATGGATAGAGAAGAGTTTGCTGCATTACGGATTCCAGTCTCTTGGTTTCTTATGTAGCCCTCAATTTTTGTCTAGTATTAATGGTGTAATTAAAGACATTAGATTATTAGGTTATTGGTTTGATGTGAGTACTGTAACTAAGGTTCCTAGATGCTTTGTCCAACAAGCAGCTTGTTGGCCAAATAAACTAGAACAAAAAACAGCCATATTTATTTTTGGATGCATGTTTATTTCTACCAAAAAATTAAAGAACTAAATCTGACATCATATGAAAATTATTAATTTTTGTAACATCATATAACTTCATCATATCATAGATTGTGTCATTTACAAAGCATAATAATCAATTTTACATGCCATGTCAGTAGCAGTGAAAGTAAATATGCTTGCAAATGTATGGACATATATTTAACTAACAACAGACATGTACATAAAAGACACAGCAAGTATGAAGATTACTCACTCAACTAGCTGCGGTGGCGGAGGTTCGAGTCGCATGAGCCACCTATGCGGTTTCCTTCCCCTTCCCCACCCCCTTTCCCCTTCCTCTTAACGGTTGGCAAAAAGAGAAGTAAGAAGATTACTCCCATTTCCATTCATGCTATTTTAGGTTTTTGTTTTCCTTTCCTTCTCTTACTTTTGTTTCAATGAAAAATAACTTTCTTCCCTTTAATAGACCCTTTGGTTTCTTGGACATAGATGCAAGTACCTTCTATACATGATATTTAGTTTTATGGTGGACACCTAGAAATGCTAAACATGTGTCCACAAGAATGCCTATGAAGTGCTAGTGTCTAACAAGTCTTGATACAGACACATCGTAGTTGTAAAAAAAGTGTTCATACTTAGTAGATTCACTCATAACTTAGTCTGAATAAATGTATCTACAGGATCACATGCCATAAGTTATACCATTTTGGTGTCAGATTTAGGTATACCATTTTGAATGAATTTTTATGTTTGTTGCAAGCACTTGCTACAGAAAAACTTAAACACATGTCCAAGAATGTCCATTAAGTATCAGCGACAAACACGTCTTGATAATCAACCTTGTATAAGTGTCCATACTTCCTAGCTTCACTCATTATACTTGCTCTGAATTACAAGTACCTAGAATAACCTTTTCTGATGAAAAGTTACCCAGAGTATGCCACATATTAACCCTTTTTATGATGTAGCCATATAATTAAATTAAAAGCAACTCCATTCATCTCACTTTATAAGACAATTTTTTGGGTGTTCTTCCCACAGGGTTTCAAGATGCGCAAAAAGATATGTATAGATTATATTTTTTATATACTTTTATATGCTCAATATTTGTATATTAAACTTTCAGAAGAAATATTTTCAAATACTAATACAAAAAGTATAATACATAAACATATTTCAGCATGTCTTTAACTCCGTGCCAAAAAACCTTTTTTTTTTTTGATAAAAGAAAAAAATTTATTGATAGAGAAGAAATGATACAATAAATGGAGGACAAGAAGTCCACCATCAATATAGACTAAAAGATCAAATACAAGAAAGCACTTAAAAAGAACAACTCTCCAATCTCTACATAAATCAGTAACAGAGATGCCTCTAAAAACCCCCATAGCAGAAGCCCAAAAAGACGCAAGAAAAATAACCCTATCATTCAATAACTTTGAGGATAAGTAACTTTCTTTAAACAGCCTAGCATTACGCTCATTCCAAATTCCCCACAAGATAGAAAAGACACACTTCCATAAAATTTTGTCATCCCTCTTACTTTCAAATCCTCTAAAACGAATTAATAACATATCTTCCAACGTAGCAGGACACACCCACTCCTCTCCTAGCACTCCAAAGAGAGAGCTCCACAATCCCTAAGCAACAGAACAATGCAAAAATAAATGAGCATGTGTCTCATTACTCTGCCTACACATAAAATAAATGTCCAGAGATAGAACTTTGTTAGACCTACGACCTTGACTTTGTAAAACCACAGACCACACAAAAGCCTTGACTTTGGAAAGGACCTTGACTCTCCAAATGCACGAAGTCAATGGAAATGGATGAGAAACAATAGACCGAGTCAAAAAAGATGAGTAACTCTTACAAGAAAAGGAACCAATTGGATCTAAAGTCCAGATACACTTATCAGAAGAGGTACATAGATGAACCAAATCAAGCAATGTTAGCAAAGATTTCATCTCATTAGATTCCAAATCCGTGAGATTCTTAAAGAAATGAAAATCCCAAGAAAGTGAGTTGCCATCACGCTTTATGAAGTTAGAAATTGGAGCATTATGAAGTGAGAAACACGATAAATGTAACGACCAGGAACTTTAGAATTTCCTTGTAATTCAAATTTTTGAATATTAATGAATATATTATATTTTATTGCTATTATTTTGTGTTGCATGTTTAAAGGTTGTGTGACAACCTGGATTATGTGAATGCATGAAATTTTACGTGTTATAATTTTGTTTAAGTGAATAATTGATTTTGCGTAGCGTCGCTAAATCACTATTCACGGGGCACGTTTCCCGAGGCACTATTTATGCCAAATATTTTTGTGTCTTTTTCGATGTTGATAAATTTCATAAATACGTGTATGCGTACGAATAATTTTTCCAAGTGTCGGAAATTTTATTTGAGCTGATACGTGATTTTATCCGTATCCGAAATGTATAATATGGGTGTTCCGAATAATTGGACAAATCCCGTAATAATTATTTTTACCCATCCCAATATTTATGGTAATACCCATTTTAATTTTGGGTAGAGTTATTTACCAGTTTTGGTACAAAAGTGAGAGTTTTCGGATATATTTTTGGTATTTTCTGGTATTTAATTTGGCTTATTGCTTCAAGTGGGAACCACCAAACCACTTTCAACCAATCAAATGAGAGCTTGGGGAGAGCATTGCCGGCAAGCCTTTGAAAATTGGCCACCTTGAGCCTTACACCCATTTTTCCCACTTCTCCTTAATTTCCTCCACTTCTCCAATAATCATTCATTCAACTCTTAACCCATTCCATTCCCTTCCAAGTTGCTCAGCTGATATAGAGAGAGAGAGAGAGAAAGAGAGTGAGAGCTGCCAAGAAGGAAGAGAAAGAGGTCGTCGGAAGTTCGCCGGAAAAAGGAAGGAGGAAGAAGAAGAAGGCACGGGAGGAAGGAGAAGAGGAACCAAGCAAGGAGAACCTTCAAAATCAATCCTAGTCAAGCTTCTTAATCATCTAGGAAGGATTTACAGAGGTAAACAACAACCAAATCCTTTCCATTCGATTTCTTGTTGAGTTTTTCAAGTTTTTCTTAGTTTTGAGCTCTTAAGCTTGTGGGTCGGATTTGTGGCGATTCTTGGTGTTTTTGTTTGTTGTGATTGTTTGTAAATATTATCAAGAGGTTATGTAAGCTATTAATAATCTCAAAGTGGAACAAAAACGCAAGAAATCCTTACCTTGGCTTAATGGAGCAAGAACAATGGACAAAACATGGACTTTGGACTGTTGGACGATTTAGAGGACCTTGTAGCTATGATTTCGTGTTTGTTTAATGTGTTTGTTGTTATGATATTGTACTTCCATGGGTTATGAGTTTAACCCAGTTGGAATGGAGTAAAAAGGGATTAAAACAAAGATTTGGTGATGATTTTTGTAAAGAACACCAAGAACACGAAGAACACGAAGAACACGAAGAACACGAAAATATAGCATGAGTTGAGACTTTGGCCTAAGATTTGGCCATATTAATGTTAATGGATAACTCTAAATTTTTGATATGTTATAGCTCTATGTCTTAGGAGTCCATAGAGTCCGGAATGGACCAATTTGAACGTGTATAGAAGGAGTTATGGTAGTTGGAAGCAAGATAGGTCTAGAACACTTAAAACAGAGCATGCTGGAAAAGCCCGCACCTGGGTTGCTGCCGGTTGGGCGCGGGGCGCGCCACTAACAAGGCATTTTGGGCGCGGGGCGCGCCAGACATGCAGTCGGCTAGACAGCTTTGACGATCTTTACTAAAATAGGCATAACTTTCTCATACGAACTCGGATTGAGGTGATTCAAGATGATTCGGAAAGAGAACGAGTAGATCTACAACTTTCGTTCTTTGAGTTTTTCAATTTGAGGTCTGTAGCATGGCCTAAATTGGCCATTTATAGGACTGATGTGCAATTAAGGGCAATCGGAGGGTGTCGGGCATGCGCGTAAGCACATGTAATGCTCCCGACAATGTAAAATGTGGTTATAAGTTTTAAAACTTGAATGTTATGGATTATAATGATACTTAACATTAACCATTGGGTATTGGACAATTCGAATGGGCGTGTTAGGCGTACGCAATTGCATGTCGCTTGGGCATTCGAATAGGCAAGGTTGGCGTATAGACGTGCAAGCGTCGTAACGCCGTAACTAGTGTGTATAATATCGTTTAATATTATGTTTGTAATAAGAATGAAACATCATAGAGTAGTATAAACTATTATTTGATATCCAGTATGTGACTAATTGTTATGTGGATATGTACTTAATTGTGTAGGATATTAAGGAGCGTGTGTTGTAATATTGTAGCAGCGCTTCAGGCAAGTTTCCTAACGCTTGTCTAACCCTTGTGTTGGGCAAGTTCCCTAACTTCATTCTTTTTATATATTGAATGCAAGCTTCCTTACCCTAGCTCAAATTAACATTCGGGCAGGTTTCATATTTTATACAGGTGTTGTATATTGTTGCAAGTTTCATGACTCAAATGGAGTTATTACTTTTGAATCATATAGTGGATTAATTATTGTCAATTACTCCACCTCCAAGATAATTATTGATATTCGCAGCTTATGCATTTGAATTCATTATTTGTTGTTGGATTGTGAAACGTTTAAGTTCTTCATTCATGAACTGTTTAGGGAAATAGTCTATGCCATTCGTTTCGGCTAGACATGTACAGGTTATTATTTTAAAAGCTATCCAAACCGATTGTCGGTGCGGATTCTTGGACTGAGAGAGCAACCCTTATTAGGGGACTATAATGTGTCGGTTATTCGATGCAGTCAGAGTTAAATGTTATGCATATACATGGTGTACAAGAGGCTGATCCCCTCGAGTACAACTGACGGGGCCAGGTTTTAAAAGAGTTAGTTGAATGATTGACTCTTTGGCCAAAAGTTCATGGTCGGTTGGACCACTTAGCAGTAAATAATCATTATTCATTGTTTCATTTGGACTTTGATTATGTCATTTCAGCTATCTCATCAATGTTCATAAATTGTTGATATATGCAGCTATTATTCTCATTCATTCATGATATATCTTCTTCTTGCTTTTAAACTTGCTGAGCAAAGTAGTTGCTCACCCTTGCTATATCATGAACCTATTGCAGTTAAGCCGGAGAGTTTCAAAGCGGGCAAAGGCAAAGGAAAGCTTAAGGAATAGTTATATGTACTATCCCGTTATGTAATCGTGGAATAATTTTGTATTATTATTGTATTCTACGATATATTTATTTAAGGTTATAAACCTTGGGACCGTAATAAACCTTTTTGTAATGAACAACATATGTTTATTTATTCCGCATTAGTTGATTTATGTTGTTTAGAGGTGTATGGATGTACTTTATCGTGAGCACCAAATTCGAGGTATTGGTACCTGAATTTGGGGGTGTCACAATAAACACGATTGAAAACAAGAGAAAAATGGTCATCTCCCAACCAATAATCCTCCCAGAATCGAATTTGATGATCATCCCCAACTCCATATCTCAAACGTCGAATAAAGGACTTGCATGAGTAACATAAATCCCGGATCTAACATCCCACCCATTCAAATGCATGCTTAATTTGCTCCTAATAACCTTATGTCAAAGGGAATGAGGTTCCAAAAGAAATTTCCAAAGCCATTTACCAACTATAGCAACATTCTTGAAGACCAAATTACCCAGCTCCAACCCCCCTCCTACTTAGAAAGACACTGTTTTTCACTCAACCAAATGATCATTCCTCTCATCACCAGCTTCGGACCAAAGAAATTCTCTCATTAACTTTTCTAGTGTTAGCCACACTAATTGGGATCCTAAAAAGAGAAAGATAATATAGGAGTATGCTAGACAAGAAAGCCTGAATCAAAGTAATCCTAACCCCCAAGGAAAAATACGCACCTTTCCACCTATCAAAACGTTGACTCACTCTTTCAACTATCAGATCCCAAAACGAGACTGACCCAAGATTCTCACCAAGCAGGACCCCAAGGTAAGTATGCGAAAATTTCTCAATTCTACAACCAGCCAAAGACGAATGCACTAAAATCTCCCCCATATCCATATTGATCCCAACTACACTACATTTAGACAAACTAATCATCATACCAGAAATAGCCTCAAAAACTTGAAGAATAGTTAACACATTTTTAAAACCTTGGAACCCCAAGAAAGAGAATAGTATCATCAGCGAATTGGAGGTGAGAAACCCTCACCTCATGCCCAACTACAAAACGTGTGAGGATACCACACTCCTCTCCCTGGTTGAGCATCCTGCTCAAAACATCAACAACTAATGTAAACAAGAGAGGTGACAAAGGGTCTCCCTACCTCAAACCTCAGGAAGACTTAAACCAAGACCTCCCCACTCACAATCACAAAAAAATGAGAAGAGACAAAACACCCTTTCATCCAAGAGCGCCACCTAACTTCGAAACCTTTCCTCTCCAACACCTTATCCAAGAAGCCCCAACTAACCCTATCATAATCTTTTTCAAAATCCAGTTTAAGCACGAGAGTACGAGATCCTTTCTCCCTCTCCTATGTACATCCTCCACAACTTCATTAGCTACTAAAGTTGCATCAATAATCTGTCTGCCACCCACAAGCACTCTGAGAACTCGAAATTGTATCCCCAACACATTACCCAATCTCTTAGGGAGAACTTTAATAGGAATTTTATACACACTAGTTACAAGACTAATAGGTCTAAAATCCGTCACCTTAACAGATCGATCCTTCTTAGGCACTAGGGTAATGAAAGTAGAATTAACATTTTTCTCAATTATACTTGTTGCAAATGAATTATTAATCCGAATTAATACATATGAATGAAAAGGATCATCAAGCAAGATACTTATTCCATCTAGTACGTATTTCATACAAATGAATGAAAAGAAAAAGAATAGCATATATTTTTTTAGCCAGATAAATTCTTGATTTTGCACATGATTTTTTTCCAATTTCCAAAAACTAAACCACAGCCTTTAACTAGGCAAACTATATGACGTGGTATTATCATGATACAAATAACATTATTTATTACACGACACAATTTATATGAAGTGCAATTTAACAACGCATTGGCACTTCAACCATAAGTTCGGTAGATATATTTGCAAATGTGCTTCACCGACATGATAAGGGGGCATAATTTCATATGGCAAAAAATTATTCAGTTTGCCTCAGAAAGGATAACTTTCTTATACCTTGTTCTGTATGGATAGAATAGGAGGACACTAACCAATTTACACTTGAAATGGTTATTTAACCATGAGAAATGTGGGCAAAAGAGTGATCCCACGAAGGGGCTCTATAACTTTGCAACAAATCCACCTCCTCCCACAATTTTATCCCACTTCTCCACCATGAAACTTTCCAGAGTACAAACTTAAAGCAGATAGGGATTTTAGAAAATATGGGATAATTCATAATTGAAACCCACATAGGACTGCTAGTTCTTACTGTTCATATATTATGTTATAAATGACCTACTTAACTCAGTGGTTAGTGTCTCCCTGTACAGGGGATTGTCCCAAAATCTTTATAAAATAGATTAGATTCTTGCTAGGATTTTAACACACCAAATCCCTCTAGAGCCCAAACCTCTATATCTCCTACCCTATTTCTTGAAGCTCGATCTCTCCCCCGTTGGTCCTATTGGAAATACCAGTGAAAGTGAAGATCCGACATTATTTGATTCCAAATTCAGAGCAAACATTTCCTTTGAATAGATGCTGGTGTGGGGATCCTCTAATCCTTTAATATGGCCTACTGGTGAAATGCTGCAACCCTCGGGAAATTTTTTTCAGACTTGGTACTGAACATACCAAAAAAAAAAAAAAAAAAATTGAATCTGCCAAGACTGTCTATCTGGAACCCTTTTTATAGGAACTTCTGTACCAAAAACAATGGTATCTCCAGTTATAGCCCCTCTGGCATGTAAAATATATCTCTTCTCATCATCCCCGTGGTGTATAAGACAAATGTGTTCATTTCAGTACAAGAATTTCAAGCGAAACAGGATTATGGATATATGAACTTTTTTTTCTCGCTACACGCCAGAACTCAGTACCACAAAACTAACCGTTTGAAGATGTCTATATATTAAAATAGGGAAAAAAATTTCTCTTTGCCCACCCACGATTTAACTGTCGCAAGAGGGAGACAACAAACTAGGATTACATCAAGCATCATACTTTAGCATAGCCAAGAAACGAAGATGATGTCATACTTCAAACGAACCTACTACATTAATCAACCCCTCGATAAGGTAAAGTAGCAAATGGTGTGTAGTTGTTAAACCACTTAAAGTTTTTCTATTTCTGTTTTTCAAGTATTTTATTTTGATAAATAAAATACTACAAAAATTCAAACTAAATAGATAAAACAAGCATTATAAATTCATTACAGTAGGCAGTGATACCTGAATAGCAGTACTATGATAGCAAGCACCATCATGGAGGATGAGTTCCCAACAGCAAGAAACACCGGGAGAGTGGTTGCACAAGGAGATAATGCAGGAACAAGGACAAGTCCAGCAACAGCCATCTTTTCCATGGGTTGGTTGTGGGAGTGGCTGTGACCACCCTTTCCCGACAGAAACAGTATAATATAACTACCACCCAGAAAAACAAGCAATAGTGAAGCAAGTTTGTGCACAGTTTCCTCGCCAGCAATGGTGTTTGTTATGGTAATTGCAGTTATGCCAAGAAGTGAAGTGGATATTACATGCAACACTGCGCCAAATGCAGCTGGAGACAGAATTAAAAATCAATATTGGGGTTCATTAAAAAAAAGTATTGTATATAAGAGGCATGCTACCAAAATAAATATTATTTGCCATAGTTTATGGTGCGTCAACGTCAATGATTTTCACAGCTATTAAAACAATTAAAATAGATAACCCTCAATGTTAATCAGAATAAAAGTCTTGGCAGAAAATTGAATTTCGAAGGCAGGATGTACTCCAGCGCTCTCAACCTTTAGTCCAATGGTATCATCAGCTCTGGATTCGGTCATGGACCACCTTTCAAAGTCTTGGAAAGGTCATACAAAGCAAATCAGTAATCCCACCGCTCCAAAAAAAAAACGATTTACAAAATTTGCGAATATTAAGGATATATTTTTATTCCATATATACCCTAAAAATAATAAGTTGTTAGTTTATTAGTATGGTATGATAATGAAATTATGATGGTAAACTTAAGGATATTGTGTCATTTTATACTACTATCACTTAAAAGTGGACTCTTTTTGTGGACCAAAAGAAATGGCCAATGGGACTCTTCTTGGCCTATATGAGTGCATGCATCTGCAGTAGAGGAAATGAATGAGACTGGCTGCAGAGATGCAACAAGAATGAAAAATCAGGTTCATGTGGTTCGAGTTTAAAATTGACTTTCCTCAACTGGACACATTATTCCTCATAAAACTGTGTAATCAACTAAAATACCATTTCCTTGCATATAAATAACAATGAACTTAGCAAGAAAATGCAAAAACATTACATAGACATAAGTTTCATGGAAATCACAAGCCAAATCAACAAAAATAGAGTAACACGGGATAAGAGGTAATATATTACACACACTTTTATCAACGGAAATAACAATATTTCACAGTGCTTATCAAAGTAGGAATATAATTCACCTTATTGGTCTATCAGAAAACTTGTAATTAGCATACTGAGAATCACGTGTATATGTAGTTCTTCAAGATTTCTCACTATTGTCTGACACGGTTGTTAAAGGTGCGCCTAAGGAGCACGAAGCACAACGAGGCGAGGCAAGGCAAGGCGCACTTTTGGGCCTCGCTTTGCCTGAGGCGAGGCGCCTTCAATGAGGCGCAGCCGAGGAGCGAGGTGCACTAAGGCGTGAGGCGCTCGACTATTTGAAAATTCACCCAAATTAATCCAATTGTCCATTTTTGTAACCTATTGTCCATTATGATCTAATCCAATTTTCGCTCCAGCCGAGGAGCGAGGCGCACTGAGGCGTGAGGCCCTCGACTATTTGAAAATTCACCCAAATTAATCCAATTGTCCATTTTTGTAACCTATTATGATCTAAGACGTTTATACCCACTTTGAACTTAACAAAAAAAATGAAAACACAAAGATTTCCTTGATGGGTTGATTATTAGGAAGAATTATCCTAAACTACTAACTTATCCATAATGGATGACAACAATTTTTTCATTTATTTTATTTTTTGTTTGTTGAGCAATGTCTAGATCAGGGACGGACCTATACTATGGGCAACATAGGCGGCTGCCTATGCTCAAATTTTTTGCCTATGTTCAATTTTTTTTTTTTTATTTTTATAAGTATAGTTACAGGGTAAATATATAACTTAATAAACTTAAGGGGGACAGCTTAATAGAAGAGCTAAACTTGGAGGGAGCAAATAAACAATTTCATAAACTAATTTTAACTACAAGACAAGTTCGCCCCACTCTGCAAGTGAATTTGGTTTAAGGCTTTGAGCATTTGGGAAATATCATGACAAGTGAAGTAAGTTTCTAAAATGTATCTAAATATTTTTTATTTTGAAATTCCCTTTTTAGATTAAATTATGAATATTTATTTGTTGTATATTATAGAATTCTATTTATGTTGCATAAAATATTTGGTCTCAATTTGAGTTGTTGTATATTTGTATTTTGATTAATTTAGGCATTCATGACATGCGGTCAAAATTCAAACGTTCCAAAAATGAATCATCAACATCACAATCTATCTAAGTTGATGAATTCTATGTACGTTGCATAAAATAATTAGTGTCAAAGGGGTTGTTGACTTGTTTAAATATATAATATTATTACTTGTTATATTAACAATATTGTAACCAAATACATGTTTTACATATGCAACCGGCTGGAAAACACAAAATTATCTAAAAATATTGGCTCGGGGGCCCCCGAACCCCAGCCAAATCTACTCGAAGACTAAAATCCGCCCCTGCTGGGTTTGATTCCTGGATCCGCCCCTGGTCTAGATGGCTTCCATTTAGTCCAAAGTCCAAACAACACATGAACCATAGTCTGACATTTAATAAAATATATAGTTAATAACTATAGTTCAAAATTATTTTCTTTAAATTATAATTTCATATTATAAATTATACTTTTATTCAGGTTTGATAAGATTATTACTAGTTACATTTGGTCTAGTTTTCTTTTTATTGTAATTTAATTGATTATATTATTCAGGTTATAATAAGATTATATTATTATTAAATGAATTATTTTTGTTGAACTATCTAACTGATGAAGTGACAACAAACTTGATACTTTTTAGTTCATAAATACCTTTTTTATAAGTTGTCATTGTTTAGGAGCTTATATAATAAATTTAGATATGATTATACATATTTTTATATTTTTTGAGTATGTGTGCCTCACTTCGATAAGTCGCGTGCCTCTCCTCGCGCCTAGGCCCTAGGTAGACCTATCCCCCTCGGTGTCGTGCCTTTAATAACACTGGTCTAACATTACCAAATATAAAAATCTCTATTTACCATTTCATACTAAACAATAACATAAAACCCATACAAAATATACATATGGATTGAATTCTCTATAAGACTGGAAAATATAAAACACAATTAGACAACAAGATTAACTAACAAATGATGCTTTCATTAATCATTGCTCATTTAATAACTTTACAAATATTGGGGACAATACAATAATTTGTTATACTATTACAGTTCCCATTTCGGTCAGGTTCGTTGATTGATTGGGGTTGAGGTGAGAATTCCACGAAGGCTGCAGAATTGGTGAAGATTTGGACGAGGGAAGAGAGATTGTAGGCAAACTCCTCAAGGCAATATAGGCAGAGCCCTAGTGTTAGGGCCGTGGTGACTAGTGTATGTGTATGTGGGTTTGGGTGTGATTGGGGACTTAGCTCCATGGGGGCTAAGTCCTTGGAGAAGACCCTTGGGCTTGTGGAGACTTAAGTATGGAACCTAGCCAAGCAAACCAACAAGGTATATGTCACTTAGTAACTAATAGCTTGGTGCTTATGATTCTAGAGAGAGAAAGTGAGTTCTAAAAAGAGAAGCTCTCAAGTTCTCTAAGTTTCTAAAGTTTTTCAACCTCCTTTAAAAATGAGGAGAAAAGGGGTATTTATAGGCTTCATGGGGGAGTGCCCCCATGTGCCGTGCACATGACATAACTGTCACTTATAATTTATGACTACAATATCAATTCTAAGTGTAAATATTGGCTATTCGGAGTTCGTTTCGCCCTACGTCTGCATCCGTCAATCCAAAACCCTCATTGAATCCCATTTCCAGACAGCCTCTCTAACCCTCTGCCGGAGGCTAGAGGGGTAATCTATTAGCCCAAAGTAATTATTTTTTACAATATTTCTTCATATCAGCCCAATCGAGTGCAGTTGGAAAGGACCAATCTTCTAAGTGTGACATCATCATTGCTTTGGGTACAATAGGGGTGACATCATTCATGCCATCATCATTACACTTCAAAGAGTTGGATCTCACAAGGAACATTACTCTTGAAGCCTTGACATACACCTTGTGCTCCTAGTGCCAATCAGTTGTTTGAAAGCTTGAGTTGTTGCCTAACTGGCTCCCTACGGACCTACCTTCTCCCTACGAGCCTACTTGCTCCCTACAGGCCTACTTTTAGGAAGTGAAGTCCTTCTTACTCCTTTTCTTTTGTCTTCATGGAGAGCCTTGCCTTGTCTTTACCTTGAAATCTTCTTAGTTGGAATACTTTGGGATTTTGGCCAAGTGTTGAGACTCTTGGTAAGCTGAGTGGGGGAGCTCCCCATGGGGAAGGACCCTTGGGGCCGACCTGCTCCCTACGCGCCGACCCTAGGGAGCTCCTCACCTCATAATGGCTTTTCTCATGCTTTTTAATACTTTAATCTTCTTTTGCATAGCTTCCTTGATTTTGACTAACTGTTGGGAGCTAAGAAGCAATGATTCGGGTGCGCGATACGAGAATACGGGGATACGGGAGTTCGCCAAATTTGAAAAAGTGGGGATTCGGGTGCGGGGGGATACGGCACATATATTTTATGTTTTTTTTATATATAATTATATATATATAATAGAAAACATTCACAAAACTAAATAATTCACGTAAATCCAACAAAATACATAATTTATTGCCAACCATGCATTTAAATCATTAATTGTCATTTACCATATATTTAGTAAAATAAAAACATAAATAAAAAATAAAAATATTCATTATTCAGTTTCAATACATAAATAAGTACATAACATAACCCAAGCAGCCTAAGCAAAAGAACTAAAGGAGAAAAAGAAATTGGGTTGCCCAAGCAAAAGAATTGAAGGAGAAAAAGAAATTGGGCTGCCCAACCGGACCAAGTAGAAGAACGAAAGGAGAAAAAGTAAAGGAAAAAAAAAAGACAGCAATCTGAAGAACAAAGAAAGAGTGCAGAGTGAAGAGACGAAGAAAGAGAGAAGAACGAAGGAAGAGAAGGAGAGAAGAATGAAGGAAGAGAAGAAGGAAGACCGGAAGAGAGAAGACAAACTTGTATAGTGAAGTCTCCCAAGCCGCTGATTTGCTTCTCCCTAAAAGGTAGGTCAATTTTAGCCCTAGTCCCCTTCTGCGAAGTCGATTTTCTCTTCTTCCCTTCTTTTTGTTTCTAATAATTACGAAGTGTGCCATTGCCGGTACCCCCTTAGGCGCACCCCAACGCACCCACCGAGTAAAGTACGGGACACGGCTAATGTTGCACCCCGTACGCACCCCCGCACACCCTACGGAGGGTAGGCGCACCCCTGCTTCTTAGGTTGGGAGTGAGACATGATAAGAGAGTACTTGGGCAGCCCCTTCATGAGGGGGACCTCCATTGGGGCCGACCTACTCCCTACAGGCCGACCCTAGGGTGCTCTCCCACCTCATAAGGGGCTTCTTTCTTAACTTCTTCTCATTTTGATCCCTCCTTGTGTTACTTTCTTGAGTTTGACCAAGTGTTGAGATTGAGTCATGGTGGGCAAACATTTAGGCAGCCCATTCATGAAGGGGGGGGGGGGGGGGGGGGACCACCCTTGGGGCCAACCTATTCCCTACAGGCTTTCTCCTTAGCCCCTTCACACTTTGGTTCCTTCTCGTGTAGCCTTCTTGAATTTGACCAAGTGTTGAGAGTAGGGCAAGATGGGAGAGACTTTGGGGAGGCTTTGTCATGAGATGAGCTGCTTACGGGTCGACCCCGTGCCTATGGACCAACCCTAGGGCTTCTCCCTTGCTTGGCTTGCTTTTGCTCCCTTGTTGTTTGGTTACATCCCTTCGTGCCTTGTTTGATCTTGCTTTTCTCCCTTCCTTCTTGTTTGCATGTGGGAGTGTGAGATGTGCATTAGGTGATGGCATATAAGGCACTTCTTCATAGCGGTTCACCTAATGAGGTTCTCCATACTTAGCCATTTTCTTGTCGGTTTCCCATACTTAGCCAATTATGGACCATTTGAGTGGAAATAGCCCATGCTTCACCTTAGTTCCTTCTTGGGCAACCATGATGGATTGTGAGGGAGGTCAATGAGCATGTTAAGTATCCAGGAGTTGACATGGCAATACGGATGCCTTGGTGGCCTCTCTGATGGGGCCCACTGGAAGTCATTTTCTGGCAGAAACCATTTTTCTTGATACGGATAAATCCGGGGCGTTAATTATCATTAATTATGATTTAGTTAAGATAATTAACCCACTAATTTATACTCGAAATACATTCTCAAACATACATTATAGTTATGCTTTCTGTGAGACCTAGTCCCGTTCAAATCCCACAAAACACTACAACCAAACTAAGGAAGCTAGGAAGGGCACTAAGTCACGATGAAGAGATATTTACAAAGGGGAACTGTAATTTGGGACATGAAACGCTAAACAGAGTTGAACTCAACAAGGAATTACCATGTTTCCGTTCATCCTTATCGCTTTTGTTACATAATTGTGCCAACCCAATTAACACAATTATAAATGCATTGAGCTTGTGTCATATCGTGTTTCAACTCAATTACTCGTTTATGACTCTTTGTGTGTAGTGTACCAGTGTCGTGTCACGGGTGAATCCAATTAAAATTAACTTCAAGTTTGATAGTTTTTTTTTAATTATTTTAATACTCATAGTTTGGTTTGTATTATTGAACTCATAGACTCCATTTTCCACATTTTCAGTTGTTTGGCGTGGCATGAAAAATAATTCAACCGTATTTCAATTTCTCGCCAATGGAAAAGCAATTCACTTTTTTAGAAAATTGACTTATCGATTTCTAATCAACAAGTTATTCTCCACAAAATCTCACTCTAAATCTATCATCTCTCATTGCTAGTTTTCTTCTCTCCTCTTTCTTCAGCAGATCCAAATTCCTAATATTTTTTTAATAAAATAAATCTCATTTTCATCTATCTTTCCTGCTCCCAAATCTGGTAGTACTTATATCCTATCCTTTCTCCTTCATATCTTTTTCACAACAGATCCCTAGATCTGGTATTATTTTATATTTAAGATTGAAGCTTTGTGCCATTGCATCCTTCGGGCGTTGTTCGTCACCTTCCTCTTCTTTCTTCCTCCTTTATCCAATCTCTAAACCCTACTAGATATCGCATTCCATCATACCCTTTCCCCTTCTTTCTTCCTCCTTTATTTCTTCTCTAAACCTTTCTAGACCTTGTAACATCGTTCGTGGGAGGCAGGTTTCCTTCTCCAGTTCCTTCTACTTCTAGTTCTCCCTCTCTTTCACTGGGACATGGTTGACAAAACCACATCTCACAGAATCGCAAAAAAGATAAATCTACTGACATAACTTACTTTCATACAATAATAATTAACCTCATATCCAAAAAGATCATTTCTCCTATCTAGTCCCATTTCCCCACCAACAAGTTGAAGCTCACCCCGACACAGGGAGTCTATTTTCTTATCTCAAAGACCATGCAACCGATTACTAACCCAGATGTGTATATATATCAAATGCAACCAACTACTAATCCAAATGTGTGTAGAAACTAAACCTCAATTACAATCACAAAAGGACCAAATTTTATATTCTCACCATTCACAACAGTATTTACGGAAAAATTCCAAAATTTTCCGATTGGATTTACTATTCTTAACAAATTAATTTCCATTTCCTTTTCCAACAAAAACCATCAGAAAATATCTAGTTAGACAACAATTATCAGATCCAAAATCAAACACATTTCAATAGAAACAATTATCAGATCCAATATCAAACACATTTCAGAGAGATACAGAGAGAGAACATACTGACTAGGAGGGTTCTGGAGAGGGTCCATTTCTGAGCTCGACCAACAATGGAAAAGGGAAGCCAATGGGTAGGAATGAAAGAGTGAAGCAGAGAAACGGTGGCGATTCCACCGATCGTAGACAGATCTTCTGCACTAAATCCACCACCTTCCATCACTTTTTCTCGAGCTGCTATTTTTATTTTATTTGCCAAACAACAGGGGAATCTATTAAACTGAAACGGCTATTTGAAACAGACACTGCGCTTACCTGCACCAACACTGTTTGTGAGTTTGGGGGAGAAAAGAAAAGAAAATTTGTGACAAAGGAGAGTAAAAAAAAAAAATCCTTGTGTTTGTGAATTTTTAAAAAAAAATTAACTTAAAACAGTATATTACTATTTTACTCTTATGAAATTATATTTTAAAAATTATTATAAGGATAGTTTTGATATTTTAGTTTGTAAGTTAAGTGTTTAATAAATATCTTTTCAAGTTCGGTTGGTATACAAACGTAGCGTTTGGTCTCCAAATACAATTTCAAGATTTTTCGGTAAACAAATTGTATTAGTAACACGACAACCAAAACGCAACAGCGACAACATTTGTAGGCCAAAACGCAACGTAAGAAATTGATCAGGTTGTATTTTATTCCTCCAAATGCAGTACCAAAATAATTTTAGTTACTTTATTTGCCCTTTATTTCAATAGCTCTTTCTATACATATCTTTTTCCCATACCGCTTGATTTCCCTGCTTACCCTGCGTGATTTTGATTGAGGATGGATATTGTTCGGATATAAATCCTTGTAAGCTTGATCGGGCTCCTCATCTTGGGCTCGGCCCAAAGGCCCATCACGCTTAGCAGATTATGAGAAGACTCTCTAGTCCGAAAAGGATTGGGCCAGAATTCTAAGCCCTTGTGGTTCCTTACTGGATAATACTTCTATTGGATCAAGGTAATTGAATCCGGGTCCAATAAGGATTCTGGGCAGAACACTCCTAATAGGAGTAGTAATTAGCCAAGTGAATCTTATAAATAACCAAATAACAATGAAGGCAAGGTACGGCACTATTTACCCTACTAAATATTGAGCCTCCATTGTTAACGTATCTTAAACCCGTTACTCACTCTTACACCGGAGGAGTCCAAGGCGGCCCAAGCCGTCGGGACTTTTGTGCAGGTACGCGTCCGGTGAGTTGATTGGACGCACGGACATAATCAGGCGTTAACATTGGCGCTAGAAGGAGTGCCTTTTAGTAGTAATTTCTGTTTTACAAACCAGAACAGATAAAACATACTCACATGGCAACTTCACGCTCACAGCGAAGTCACCATGATCAACAAGGACTGACCCAGTCTCGATCACGCCGTGAGACGGTGGTAGAAAGGGAGCAGCGCCTCCAGCAGATTCTTGACCGGAAAAAATCTCTCGATCTCCAGCAAGAAGAGCTTGACAAGCAGTATATGGAACTGAATGAGGCTGGGCAAAATATGCTGAGCGAGAGAGGCTCGGCCTCCCGCTCAACAACCCACCGACGAAGAGATGACCGACCACCACAGGCGGCATCAAGATGATAGTGTGGTTCGATCCGAAACCATCTATACCAGGGACCTAAGGAAGTGAGCCATGTCACCATCAAGAAGAGACCGCCGCGAGGGTTCCCGACGAAGCTCTAGAAGGAGCCACACCAGAGAATCCTCCCCCCGAAGGGTTGCGAATCAACTTCCAGGGGCGAAGAAGCCTCGGGCTTCTCCTTTCACCAGGGACCTTGCTAACGCAAAGATAGATAGGAAGAATAAAGTCCCCTCGAACTTGGAGATGTATGACGGAACGGGAGATCCCCATGACCATACCTTCACTTTCGAGCAGGCCATGCTTTTTTATGGTCATGATGAGGCAGCTATGTGCCATCTATTCTTGTCCACCCTGAAGAAAACTGCTCGAGAGTGGGTCATCTCCCTTCCTTCTGCATCTATACGTTCATGGGATGATCTGCAAGAACAATTCCACACCCGTTTCGGCAGTAATAAGAGGCGTGCCAAGATGATCACGTCCCTCATGCAGGTCAAACAGAGGCCGAACGAAACGCTTTGGCAATATATCAAGAGGTTCTGAGAGGTCGTATCTGAAGTTAGTGATATAGATCCGAAGCAGGTTATCCACTTTTTAACCATGGGATTAAACGTGGACAAGTCCAGTAGATTGATCGAAGAAATCATCTCTAAAGCACCCGAGTCTTTGCCCGAAGCCTATGACAAGGTTGACAAGTTTGTTAAACTGGAAGAGGCGCTTGCCAATCTTCGGGGTACCTCAAAAAGTACAGGTGATTTCCACCAGAGAGACCACCGAGGTGAAGACGCCGATAAAAAGTACACGAACAACAAAGGTAATGGCAAGAAAGACTCTCAAGACAATCGGTAATGGAAGAATGATGGCTCGAGGGACCAAGGGAATCGGGACAATGGTAAAGATTACACCCCTCTAACCTTGAGCAGAGCCGTCATCATCAAAGAAATCAAAAATCAACCTTTTTATGAGAAACCCCCGAAGATCCGAGTCTTCGCTAGACAGAAGAATGGGGACAGGTATTGTAACTATCATGAAGCCAAGGGGCACGATACAGAGGAGTGCTATCAATTGAAAGATTTTCTGGAAAGGCAGGTGCAAAAAGGTAATCTGGATTGCTATGTAGCCGACCAATATAAGTCAAGCCCTTTCGACTGAATAGCACCCCTACCACCTTCGGGAGCTGCAAGGGGAGTGGTAGATGTTATCTCTGGAGGACCGATATCCGCTTTGTCTAACAGAAAAAGAAAAGCCTTCGACAGAGAAGTTCACCAATTGACTGGACAATCTAAAGCCACCCCAACCGAACCCATAACCTTCTCCGATGATGATTACCCCCCGGGAATAGTCATGCCGCATCAAGATGCCCTGGTTATCACAGCCCAAGTTGGGACCATGGATTTGAAACGGATGCTGATGGATAATGGGAGTTCAGTCGATATACTTTACAGTCATGCATACAATCGGCTGGATCTGGAGGGAAGGAAGCTGGAGATCTGTAACGAGTATCCGTTATACGGCTTCAGGAACAACCCGGTTGGAATAGCAGGGACGATTGAATTACTAGCGATCTTCGGCACAGCCTCGAAACAGGCCTCCATCATGATAAGATTCTATGTGGTCCAAGTGGAAAGTAACTACAATGCAATCCTGGGAAGAACGACTCTATCAGCTCTAAAAGCAGTCACCTCGATCCCTCACCTGAAAATGAAATTCCCAACCGAGCATGGGATCGGTGAAGTTGCTGGCGATCAAGATCTATCCCGACGGTGTTATATTCAGACTATCCAGGCGACTTCCGTAGGGGTTAGTAAACAGAAAACCACAATGAAGATCGAACTAGAGCCGTTTACGGAAGGAGGCTCGGAGCCGATAGCAACGCCTGCTGAAGAAACCGAGAAAATATCGCTGTTTCAAGAGGATAGCACGAAAACAATATAGATTGGCACTGGTTTGCAAACGGACATCAGAACCAAACTCATCGGTTTAATCAAAGAATATTCAGATATCTTCTCATGGACGCCAGCTGATATGCCGGGGATAGACAGGAGTGTGGTCGAACATAAATTGAGCGTCAATCCTAATCACAAGCCCGTCAAACAGAAAAGGCGAAATATAGCTCCCGAACGACAGAAGGTAATTGATGAAGAGATTGAAAAATTATTGGCTGCTAACTTTATTTATGAAATAACTTATCCAGAATGGCTCGCCAATGTGGTACTGGTGAAAAAGCATAATGGGAAGTGGAGGATGTGTATGGACTACACAGATTTAAACAAGGCCTGTCCGAAAAATTATTATCCTCTCCCGAATATCGATCAGTTAATCGATTCTACTTCGGGACACACTTTAATGAGCTTCCTGGATGCTTTCTCCGGATATAATCAAATTTCCATGTACAAACCAGATATCCCGAAGACATCCTTCATTACACACCGAGCAATATACGCCTACAAAGTCATGTCATTCGGTCTGATCAATGTCGGGGTAACTTATCAACGGATGATGAACAGCGTATTCAGAGATCAGATCGGAAGAAATATGGAAGTCTATGTGGATGATATGATCGTCCGAAGCATGGGGGATGAAAACCACCTGTCAGATCTAGAAGAATGCTTTCAGAATATCAGAATCCACAACATGAGACTTAACCTTGCCAAGTGCACCTTTGGCCTCGGGTCAGGCAAATTCTTGGGATATATGGTTAGCCAAAGAGGGATAGAGGCAAATCCCGAAAAGATATCGGTTATTCTTGAGATGCAGTCCCCAAGGAGTTTCAAAGTCGTTCACAGGCTAACTAGAAGACTTGCTGCTCTTTGGAGGTTTGTAGCCCGATCAGCAGAAAAATGTCTCCCTTTCTTCAATACGTTGAAAGGGGCTCAGAACCAAAAGACATTTGTTTGGACGAAAGAATGTCAGGATGCCTTTGAACAAATCAAACGATACATCTCTTCTCCCCCGATCCTTAGCAAAGCTCTCCCCGAAGAGGATTTACAGTTATATCTCTCTGCCACACAGTTAGCGGTCAGGTCAGCTTTAATCAAGGAGGATTCACAGGGTCAGAAGCCGGTCTACTATATAAGCCATGCTCTTCGGGATGCAAAAACCAGGTATCCAAACTTAGAGAAGTTGGCTTACGCATTGATAATTTCTAGTCAGAAACTTCGGCACTACTTCCAGGGGAGAACAATCACAGTATTCACAGATCAACCCCTCCGAAAAGTGTTGTATCGACCCGAGTCTTCAGGGAGGTTAGCAGCATGGGCTGTAGAGTTAAGTCAGTTTAATATCGACTTTCGTCCTCGAACAGCAATCAAAGCACAGGCCCTTGTCGACTTTATCGTCGAGTGCTCCATTCCCGAAGAAAAGGAAGAGGATCCCGCTGAACTACCTAATCCTGCAGCAGACTCAGCATGGACTCTATTTGTGGATGCGTCTAGCATCGGATCCCGCAGCGGAGCAGGAGTGATTCTTACCTCGCCCGAGGGATTTAAGGTCCAACAGTCCATCCGGTTTGGGTTCACAACCACCAACAACATTGCAGAATATGAAGCATTTATAGTGGGGCTAAAATTGGCCCGAAGTCTAGAAGTGAAGAATCTGGTGGTTTACAGTGATTCCCAACTAGTGGTAAAACAAGTCTTGGGAGAATATGAGGCCAGAGAACCACATCTTCAAGCCTACCTTCAGCTTGTGCAAACACTCCTTGGCCATTTTCCTAAGTATCAAATTGTCGGGGTAATCAGATCAGAAAACACAATGACCGATGCTCTTTCAAAGTTAGCTACAACAGACCAAGGGGATTTAGAAGGATCTGTTTACCTAGAAAACCTACAGGTACCAAGCACAACGGTCCAAACAGTGATGGATATTGAAACTGAAGACTCCTGGATAACCCCCATACTAAAATTTTTGAAAAATGATGAGCTACCCGAAGATAGAGCATTGGCCCGAAGGATAAAATTCAAATCTACAAAATACTGTCTCATCAAGGATAACTTATACAGAAAATCCTACTCCTCGCCCCTACTCTGGTGCCTTGGTTCGAGAGAATCTGACTACGCACTTCGGGAAGTTCATGAAGGAATCTGTGGAGATCATATAGGAGCAAAGACACTGGCACGCAAGATTTTAAGACAAGGATATTTTTGGCCGACCATGCTTCAAGGCGCCAAAGACTTTGTCAAAAAGTGTCATAAGTGTCAGCTATTTGCTTCGGTACATCACCAACCTCCCGAGGAACTTACACCCATACTATCTCCAATACCTTTTACAGTTTGGGGAATAGATCTCTCGGACCACTCCCTCAAGGTAAAGGTCAGGTAAAGTTTGTGGTCGTGGCAATCGACTACTTCACTAAATGGGTTGAAGCGAAACCATTGGCCAAGATCACCGAGAAGACATGCCTTCAGTTCCTTAAAGAGCAGGTGGTTTATCAGTTCGGCATTCCGAAGGTCCTAGTTTCAGATAATGGTCTTCAGTTCGTGGGGAAAGAATTCGAAGGTTTCTTGACAGAACTTCATATCCAACATCGTCGGACCTCGGTAGCCCATCCTCAAGCGAATGGTCAAGTTGAAGTGACGAACAGGCTACTGCTGAATGGTATAAAATGGAGACTTGAGGAAGTAAAGGGAGCTTGGCCCGAAGAGCTCATACATGTCCTCTAGGCTTACCGAACAACTCCTCGGACTACAACGGGCGAAACACCCTTCAAACTTTCTTATGGGACCGAAGACTTGATACCTATTGAGATTGGGATACCCTCTTCCCGAGTCCAGAACTTTGACGAAATTCTCAACAGTGAGGGGCTTCGGGAAAACCTGGTGTAGACACCCAATTTTTGCGTTCCTTGTACTAACCGTGACAGGAGGGCAAAATCGTCAATTGAATCGGCTTGCGGGAGCGAAGGAATGGGCACAAGTGCGAACGTCCAACACCACCGCAATGATTGGCGACCAAAGCTGACGTGGCAATAAGGCCGTCCGAAGCGGGCATTCCCGAATGAGGTGGCACGTCTCCCGGAAATTCCCGGACTGCAAAATACGAGCCTGTCAGCGAAAACCGACGTTACGACACGAAAATCGAGGCGTGGCACGAAAATCGAGAAAGTCAAACCGTCCAGCCGCGGATTGATCTGCGGCCAAATAGTGCGCCTTTTGAAAACACGGAACTCGAAACACGGAACTCGAAATCAGGCGAGTGGAAGGCAGGCGGCTGGCTTTGGCCAGCCTATTTCAGCTCAGTTTCGTGCAGCATACAGGGAGGGGAGAGTTGGAAGAAATTTTGGGGAGAAGAAGGAGAATTCAGCAGCAAGAAGCACGGAAATAGAGAGGAAAAAGAGAGAAATTTTGCAATCAAATAGGAAGAAAAGAGAAAAAAAAAGGAGAGAGGATTTATTTCTTTTGATTTTGATTGTATCAAATACACTCCTTATCCTATTCAAATACACAAGTTCACATCCATTTGAGATCAATTGCAAGGTGAAAATTCCTATTTGTTCTAGCAATTTATATCATATTGATTGGTTAAATTAGATGTAATTTTCATGTATCTTGTTGAACAATCATGGATTAGGGATCATTAGTGAGGGTTCCATCCGAACAAAATTCTTCCTAATAACCCGAGGATATCCAATTGATGAAATTTCTAGCTTGTTTATGGTGATTCATTGGGTGTAATTTATTTAGATTGTCATTTTCGGATATCATGGTGTATTAGATAAATCCGGGTTGGTTAGTTATGTAGTATTCATTTTGTGGGCATGTATTAATCTCGTGTGAGCCTAGGAATGCGACCCCGTGGTCCAAATCCGATGATGGACGTTTTGATGTATGTGATAGATTCAAGATGCTCGTTTTGTAACATGTAACCGTCGGGCCTTAAAACGACGCTAAGGCGAGAATCGGGTTTAAGGCCCTGTATTAGTGAAACATGTGATTATTGGCGTTCGGGGATATTTTGATGGCTTACATACCCATGAATAGCCCCGACGCGTGTTTAGGCTTGATTAGATTTTGTGACACAAAAATGATTTCAAAGGTTAAACGATGAGGGTTTTTTTTTTATTAAAATCAAACAAGCTAGGTTATTAGAATCACGAGGCTAAAAATTGGAAGTGTTAATAAATATCGATTCCTATTAAACGAGAAGGCCAAAGGAAATCATTTTCAAACATCACCAAAAGCGGCTTTATGAATGAACGAAACGTTTTATTAAACCTCGATACATAGGGCGAAAGAGATCTTAGAAATTGCCTATCATTTATGAAAGCAAGGTACAAATCTCGATTCCTATTTTGGCTAAAGGTTTAATAAACTCCTATTTTTGCCAAAACGACGCCTAATGAAAATCTCCTAGTTTTGACAATTAAAATCAAACCTTTTCATAAAGCTTTCTCGTGTATGCCGGAAAGACATTCCGAAGCGTTCCCAAATTAAAGCACGACTTTCCCTAAAAATCCAAATGATTCTTTCATACAAGCTCACCACAACATTCACATAGGCACACACACACACGCGCGCATACACACACACACATTTCATGAATTAAAGGATAGGACAGCATCAAGATTGTGGTAACCGTGTTTCACGGAAGTCGAGGGGTGCCTAACACCTTCCCCTCACTTAAGCAAGCCCCCGAACTCTATGAATCTCGATTCGCAGACCAATTAATTCGGAGTCACATATGAGCCAGCGATTTATAAAAAAACAAAAACTCGGATGAGTTGGTACATCCATTTCAAACATACCAACTGGCGACTCTGGTTAATTGGCTCATCATAAAAAATGATCTTTCGAAACCCCGTCGACATTAATGCCGACCTTTTCCCAAAAAATCATTCAATCAAAGGCTAAAATCGGAAAAGGACATATATCGCGAAAGAGGCGAGAGAAACCGGCGTCGACAGCTGGCGACTCTGCTGGGGAAATTAGAGGGCTTAAGCCGCGTTCAAATATTGATGCTATCTTATCCTTTTAAAATTCATAAAATGTGTGTATGTGCGATACTTTGATTTTTACTTTTGTTGTGTGAATGTGTGTTTTTTTCCCAATAAGTGAATGAAAGAATGGAATTGCTTTACTTTTAAGTAATCATTTGCATACGGTGAGGGCGATGAATGTGAATGTATGTTGAGAGAGTACCTCCTCCTGAGGCAAACTTGTCGGTTGCTTATTACTGGACTCGAAGGGGCTGCTCCCCGGAGATGGCTTAGGAAACGCACCACCCAAATCCGCTCCAATCGAAAGGGCTCAGACGAGTAGATTGCGAAGATTTGGGGACCTTCATGCCGAAAAACCCGTGAGAGTAACCCTAGGATAGGTCAGCCTCAGATTAACCTAACGTAGGAAAAGTTTCTTCATGCCCTTTTACTTTCACGCGTATAAAATGTCATGATTCATTCATATATGCCTCCCCTGTTGACAAAAAGTACTGACCTCCACGTTTTGCAGAGAATAGTTGGGAAGGCATAATAAGGGACTACTAACATACTGTTTTGCAGGAAAAGATTAAAAAACCCAAAACACAAAAGTTACAGCTTTAGCATGCATCCACATTTTTCATTCCCAGGACTAAACTTCGAACCATTGTTTCTGTAGGATTGCTCCTCAAACCCGTTCGTAGTCTAAGAAAACCCAGGTCTCTACCTCTGAAATGGCTGATCTTCCCAATCATAGTTCCATATCTCGGGAAGAGTTTGATGATTTTAAGAAGCAGATGATGGAAATGGCCACAATGCTAAAAGAACAGTTCCTAATCAGACAGGATCCGCCAAACCAAGGACCGCACAATATTCCACCACCAGGGGGTGACCAGAATCATCCTAAAAATGTTGCAAACCTGTTTAAGGATGACCAACCCCAACTCAAGGACGAGCCAGTCATCCCAAGGGCCGTTCCCATACCTAACAGGACAGTGATCACTATCCTAGAGGAGGGGGACACAGACGACCTTGGGAAGAAAATGAGACAAATGGAAGAAACCATCCAATCTCTAAGAGGCATAGGCTCCCTGGGTAGGGTTAATTACTCGGATCTATGTGTTTTCCCCGGAACCAGATATCCAGAAAAGTTCAAAGTCCCCGAGTTTGAAAAATACAATGGAAAGGGAGACCCCTACACACACTTGAAAATATACATTGGAGAACTCGGGTCTTATGCCGAGGACGAGGGGTTGAGGATGCAGCTGTTCCAGAAAAGCTTAACGGGGGAGGCAAGATTCTGGTATGCCCGCCTTGACAACGCCCGAATCCACAACTAGGAGGAATTGACCCATACCTTCTTAACCCAATATAGCTTTCAGGCCCAGATGGCCCCTGACATGTACCAAATGACAAAAGTTAAGAAGCAACCCAGGGAATCCTTCAGGGATTATGCACAACGATGGAGGGGTATGGCCGCACAGGTGAATCCTCCGATGAGCGAATCAGAGATGGTAATGACTTTCGTAGATATTCAGGAGGCCCCGTATTATGAGCGGGTTATTTCAGGGATTGGTAGGCCTTTCGTTGAAATGATAAAACACGGAGAAATGGTGGATATGGGTCTGAAATCTGGCAAAATCCGGGACTTTACTGCTTTGGAAACGGCTGCGGAGCAAATACAGAGTGGTAATTATGGCAGTACTCCCCGTAGGGTGCAAAAGAAAAAAGAGGAGGATGTTTCCCTCGTCCTTCAGGGCTCGTCTAGAAAGGCAGAAAATCATCTTCCAGTACAGGTACAGAGAGTGGGGCTATCCCGACAGCCTAACTTCGCTGATCAGAGGGCGGAGGGACGAAGGAGATATGAGGCCTCGCAAAATCGAGTATTCACCCCGCTCGGGGAGCCTCTTGAACGGGTTTTAGCGGTATTGGTAGCCCAAAAGAAGATAGTTGGTTTGGCACCCCCGAGTGACCCAAAGGGAAGAAGGTTTGATCCAAGCAAGCGATGTGCATACCACTCAAGTTCCCCTGGTCATGATACACAAGACTGTTGGACGTTGAAGCACAAAATCCAAAACTTGATTGATAGTGGGGACATTGTGGTGAAATAGCCGGACTCCCCGAATGTTAAGGTAAATCCCCTGCCAAGACATGATGGAGGGGGGTCAATGTGACGGAGGCCAGTGAAGCCGGGGGGCCGCCAAGGTTGAACTATGTGCAGAAAATTAAGGAAATGATCAACGTGATACATGATCAGGGGAGTGCACGGGGAGTGCTCATCAGGTTGATAGGGGTAAGTACGAATATCACGGAGGGACCTGTCAAGTTGGCGGCTCCGAGGCCCCTCATCCTTGCGGCAAGGCCGCAAAATCCTATCAGTAGTTTAAAGACGGTACCCTGGAATTATGGGGGAATGCCAGAGGAAGCGGCCAGTTGTGCTTCTGTGACGACAAAAGGGAACCCCCTATATCTTCCCGGGCGAGTCCTTGAGAGCCAAAAGAAGAAAAATGAGGAGATATCCGAGGAAAAGGCCATAGAATTCTTGAAAAGGATGGATCACCCGGAAACAAGAGGGATCCAGATTTTAAATGAGGAATCGACCCTGACATCAATCATGGACTTGGTGTTATCGTCTAATGGTCATTGCAAAACCCTGGCAAAAGTCCTGGAGGAGGCATACGTGCCCAGGGAAATTAATGAGGAAGGTTTCGGCCAGCTGGTGGGCCATCTGTTGGAGAGTGATGTAATATCCTTTACGGATGATGACATCCCCAAGGAGGGAAGAGGGCACCGAAAACCGCTACATATTGCGGTAATCTCCTCGGGTTATATCATGAATGGGGTGCTGGTTGATGGAGGATCGACATTGAATATCTGTCCCCTCAGTACATTGCAGAAGATGAACATCAATCCCAAGCGCCTACGGGCCAGTCATGTGGTGGTGCGAGCCTTCGATGGTTCCCGGAGGGATATAATTAGAGAGATAGAATTGCCGGTGGAAATAGGACCTTGTACTTTTGATATCTCTTTCCAAGTCCTAGACATTGCAGCCAGTTATAACCTGTTATTGGGGAGGCCGTGGATACACATGGCCGGGGCAGTTCCTTCCACACTACACCAACAAATCAAATTAATCATCGATGGAAATCTGGTAACGATCTCGGCAGAGTGTGATGACCCTTCTCCTCCCAGAAATGGCCTGCCAGTGATTAATGTGGACGAGTCGGCAGCACTTGCCAGCTTTCAGGCGCTGGAGATCAGCACTCCCCACTACAGATGCCTGGGAGCTCCGGCCATGAAACCTAAGGTCTCTCCAGAACTCACCTTCGTTGCAAAAGAAATGATGAAAATGAAATTCCAACCCGGACAAGGATTAGGAAAGAGTAGCCAAGGAATCACCGAGCCCATTCAACTACCCCATCAGATAGGTAAAGTAGGGCTGGGATATCATGGAGGCATCACACGGAGATACCGTCAGGGTGCAGCCCCAATTCGATTGGCCGGAAATCCAATGACCAAGATTGACAATGAACGAGGGACTAGCGAGCCTGCGATTAAGGCAGGGGATGAGGAATTAATCCTCTCAAGTGATGAATTGGCCAAGAGGGAAAGTTTCCTACAGGAGGTCGCGAAGGAGTTTGAAACCAAGTGCTATATCCCCGGACAATTGACGAGCAGTAGAAAGGGGACGGATGTCGTCATGCCGCTGGGAGCCCAACAAGTGGTGCCTGTCATCGATTGGGCAGGGCTAGTTATTCCTGAAGAGGGTAAAAAGAGGGACTCAGGCGATGTAGCCGTAATCATCGGGGAAGTGTCCGATGTGAAGCCACCTTTCATCCAACGCATTTCATCTGACCTAACCGTCGACAACTGGACCATGAAACCAGTAATATCCAAACAAGGGTAAAACCCGACATCAGGGTGGTAGACCCCAGAGGATGGGAGAATGAAGAAGTTTATTTTTGTTTGTTGTTTTATATTTTACATAATTATGTCGTTTCTTCATGTTATTTGAAAACGTGATCGTCGTGAAAAATAACTTATATATGACAAGTATTTTGTTTCATGTCAGGTGTACCAATTTGAGTAATCCTTGCCTAACAAACGGTCTTTCAAATTTGAATGATGATTATGATTTTGACATTGAGCTCGATTTCGATTTGATGGGCATTGAGCAAGACGAGACAGATTACGACGACGCGCCTGACGAGATCAAAGGATGGGTCGAGGATAAACCCAAACCCAACTTAGACCAAACCATCACTATAGATATCGGAACCCCTGACAAGCCAAAAGAACTCAAGATAGGGACGGACCTTACCCCCAGCCAAAAGGCCGAAATGACTGAGTTGCTAAACCAATATGAGGATGTCTTTGCCTGGTCTCATGAGGATATGATCGGATTGTCCACCGACATTGTGGTACACCGATTGCCCATCAAGGAGGGTTTCAGGCCTGTCAAGCAAAAATTAAGAAAGTTGAAACCGGAGTGGAGCTTAAAAGTGAAGGAAGAGATCATCAAGCAGTTCAGGGCGGGAATCATTATGGTGTCCACTTACCCAGAATGGCTGTCCAATGTAGTCCCCGTGGCTAAGCCTGGAGGGAAGGTGAGGGTATGTGTAGATTATAGAGATCTAAACAAGGCCAGTCTCAAAGATAACTTCCCGGTGCCTTTCATACACATCCTGGTGGATAACACAGCCCAATACAAAATGTACTCTTTTGCGGATTGCTTTGCGGGATATCATCAGATAATGGTGGCGGAAGAAAATCGGGAAAAGATCGCATTCATCACCCCCTGGGGCACTTTCTGCTATAGACGATTGGCTTTTGGTCTCACGAATGCGGGGGCTACTTATCAGAGAGCCATGATGGCCCTGTTCCACGACATGATGCATAAGGAGATAGAGGTCTACGTGGATGACATTATTGTGAAATCGAGGGTAGAGCCTGACCATATAACCCATCTTAAGAAGCTATTCGATCGGCTCAGAAAGTATAATTTAAAGCTCAATCCAGCAAAGTGTGCTTTCGGAGTGCAGTCGGGTAAGCTCTTGAGATTCCTGGTCAGTGATCGAGGCATTGAATTGGATCCGGCAAAGATTAAGGCCATTGTGGATATGCCAGCACCTCACACAGAGAAAGAGATAAGAGGATTCCTGGGAAGAATAAATTTCATCAGCCGTTTCGTATCCCACTTGACGACTACGTGCGAGCCAATTTTCAAACTTTTAAGGAAAGGTGCTTCCCAAGAATGGAATGAGCAATGTCAGAAGGCTTTTCAGACCATTAAAAAGTAACTGACAGAGGCACCAGTGCTGGTACCCCCGAAGGACGGGATCCCTCTGTTCATGTATATATCGGTCAACGCCATCGCGATGGGATGTATGCTGGGACAGAAAAATGAGGCAGGTAAAGAGCAGGCCATCTATTACCTCAGCAAGAGATTTAGCCAATGTGAACAGAATTACACTCCCATCGAGAAGACCTGTTGCGCTCTGGCCTGGGCTGCAGGGAGATTACAGCACTACCTCCATGGGCATACTACATACCTGATATCAAGAATGGATCCCCTGAAAATTTTTTTTGAAAGGCCCATGCTGAACTGTCGGTTGTCCAGATGGTAGTTAATCTTACAACAGTTCGATATAGTGTACGTAACTCAGAAAGCCATGAAAGGGCAGGGAATTGCAGATCAGTTGGCAGAAACCCCGTCCGGAGGGATGGAGCCGTTAGAAACTCCTCTACCAGGCGAAAATATATTTTGGGTATCACACGCGAAATATGATGACGAGGGACAGTTCTGGAAGCTATATGTTGATGGTGCCATGAATGCTGAGGGGGCAGGAGTCGGAGCGGTCCTGGTCTCTATCACCGGAGAGCAATACCCTGTGGCCACTAAACTGAAATTCAACAACTCGAACAACACCGCTGAATACGAGGGATGTATCTTGGGACTCCGCTTTGCCCGCGACATGGGAGTGAAGAGACTAGCGATGTTCGGAGATTCAGAATTGGTAATCAGACAGGCAATCGGGGTGTACAACACTAAAGAGCTTCGGTTACTTCCATACCATCGTTGTGTCACCCAGTTAATGCAAGAGTTCGAAGATATCGCTTTCCGCCATATTCCCCAGGGACGGAATGATTTTGCCGATGCATTGGCAACTCTAGCTTCCTTAATCCATGTAATCAATAACAGGGACGTTCCACAGATTGAGATAGCAGTACGGAATGCCCCAGCATATGAGGAACATGTGGCAGCATTATCAGACGAGGTGGTGTTGCCAAAACAGCCCTGGTATCACGACATAAGGGAATATCTGAGAGATAGATCCATTCTCGACCAGGCGAGCCGAACTGAGAGGATGAGAATTCAAAAGATGGCAATGAAGTTTTACTTGAGTGGGGATTCACTCTACAAGAGGGATGCTGGTCTGGGACTGCTGCAATGCGTAGATGAGACGCAGGCCCAAAGGATTATGAATGAAATACATGGTGGAGTGTGTGGCCCACACATGAGTGGACCGATGCTAGCCAAAAAGATTTTGAGAACGGGGCATTATTGGTTAACGCTGAAGGCCGATTGCGATGACCATGTCAAACGTTGTTACCAATGCCAGGCGCAAGGTAATGTGATCCATACGCCTCCCAATGAACTGCACTATATGACCTCCCCGTGGCCATTTTCAATGTGGGGAATGGATGTAATCGGACCAATAGAGCCCAAAGCAAGCAACGGACACCGATTCATTTTCGTCATGATCGATTATTTCACCAAATGGGTAGAGGCAGCTTCTTTCCCCAAAGTAACTCAGGAGGTCATCATTGGTTTCATCAGGAATAATGTCATTTGTCGATACGGGCAACCTGAGGTTTTGGTCTCCGACAATGCCAAGAATTTAAACAACGCCCTCATGAAGGGACTGTGTGACCAGTTTAAGATCAAGCACCTTAATTCCGTCATTTACCACCCTAAGATGAATGGGGCAGTGGAGGCTGCAAATAAGAACATCAAGAAGATCATGGCAAAGATGTCTGCTAATCATCGGGGATGGCCGAATTTGTTACCCCTCACCCTGCTGGCATACCGAACGTCAACACGTACTTCTACAGGGGCAACCCCTTACGCTTTGGTGTATGGAATGGAGGCCGTTCTGCCAGTTGAAGTTGAAATGGCGTCCCTCAGAATAGTGATCGATGCGCAGATAAGCGAGGAGGATTGGATGCAAAGTCGATATGACCAATTGGCCCTAATTGATGAAAAGAGGGTAGCCGCGGTTTGGCGTGGTCAGTTATATCAACAAAGGATCTCTCGATCATACGACAGAAGGATAAGACCTCGAAAGTTCAAGGAAAATGATTTGGTGCTAAAAAGAGTCATGCCTTGTCAAAACGAAGCCAAGGGGAAGTTCGCCCCGAACTGGGAAGGACCATTTGTGATTAAGAAAGTGCTATCCGGAGGAGCCCTCATATTGCAAGAAATGGATGGGGAAGTATTTCCACAACCCCTCAATTCCGACTCGGTGAAGCGGTTCTACGCTTGAATAATCAATTTCTTCCTTTTCTTTGAAGGAGCGAACTACGTAGGACCTGATCTCCCAACTTGTGGGGGTACGTAGGCAGCCATCATGGCGCGGTCCGATCCCTTAAAAAATAATCCTTTCCCTAACCAAAACCAATTTTCGATAGCCAGATAAAACCTTCCTACACCCTCAAAACCGTCCCAAAACCAGCTGCCTAACCACCTTCATCCCAAAGGACATAACCCTGATCCAACCAAACAGTTATCCAAAATCTGAGATTCAATCCGATGAAATCAAAAGGTGTGCGGCAATATCTGTCAAATCTCCATCAAGACTTGAGAAGAGAAAGAAGGCGAAATGTCAAAATCGTGGTCAACTGGATAAAATGAGGATCCAATGAAAGGCAGCGATACGATAAAAAGGGAAAATGACTAAATTTAAATGCATGTCTACATATATAAGTCATTTTATTACAAGATTTCTCTTTCGATAACCGATGAAACTAACATAGTCTATGCAGGAAATAAAATAATCTATAAATCTGAAACTAGCTGAAGCAGGATGGACAAAGTGGTGGATAGATCTGAAGCATCAGCAGCCCCTGCAATCTGCTGCCCCATCATATCAATGCGATCTAGTAAAGTAGTGGCTCGGCTGACAGTCCCAGAATGAGCATCTATAACTGCCCTGGTCTGAAATACAATGGCCTCTCTGTCAGCAATGGCAGCGTCTCTAGCCAGAATGGCATCATCCCTCTCAACGAGAGCGGCATCCCTTTCGGCCTCAGCAGTAATCAAGGCCAGGCGGAGTCGGGTATCCTCAGTAACCCGACTTGGGATAGAATCAGTTGAGAGGGAGTGGTCTGCGGTATCTTCTGGACAAATCACTCCAAAGTCATCAAAGGCCCCAGCTTGACTCAAACCAACCGGATCCGAGTCTCCACGCAACCACTGCACGTAAGCAAATGTCTGAATGTCTCACTATATTCGGCAAGGATCCTGCGAGACCAAAGGTCGTATACCCGCAGTAGATCCCTCTCTGTCTGGGATGATATAAGGAATCGATAGGCGGCTGCATCCGCGAAGGGGTGAAAATCCTGTGCCTGATCAAACTGCCCCATAACCGCCAAGGGATGATAAGTCGTCACGCCCCTCAAGCCAGCAATAGGGATGAAATCCAGGGTGGGCACGTAAGTCAAGAAGCTCATAAAGGAGCAATAACCCGAATAGACCAGTAGATGAAAGGGATCCTCAATGACCGACAAAAATGATGTCCAGGAGGCCACATCAGTACAGCTCACGGGTCGAAACGAAAACTGCGTGGCTATGTCATGGCTGAAGCAAAACCCTTGGCGACGGAAATGCCCGATGGGACTGAGATGACTCATGAACCACACGTACAACAAAGTCGAGCTCCCTCTAAATACTCTGCCTCGGAAAGACTGGCAATATGAGGCCGACATGTAGGTATCCGCCAATATCATGGGAAGAATGGTGTGATCCTCCTGAAGGGCTCGAACGGCCGCAACAACCCGCATGTCCAAATGATCGGGTCCTGCGAGCAAGTACAAAACTGAGATGACACAGGCCATCAGAACGTCCACTCTCAAGGCATCCCAGCGCTCCTCGGACACGGAAAAATCACCGAAGAAAAGATGAAAACTGTCAGGCGAATCGAATCGGTCAATCAAGAACTGAATGGGAACCATATGGTCTGATGTGATCACCAGTAACAAGATAGCCCTCCATAAACCGGTGAAAGTCAAAAACTGACGGCGCATGGAACCAACTGTAACCCTAGCACAAGGGCCATCCAAAGGCAAGCCGGTGAAGCGAGCATACTCCTCGAGGGTGGGGGTCAGCTCTACTGTCCCTAATCTGAACACCTGACGGGCAGGGGTCCAATAGCTCAGAATACTCTCCACAAAGCCCGCTGGCACCTGAAAAGATAATAAGGACCAAGAATGTCCCAAAAGGCCATCGGTGATAACCCTGTCGGCCGGCGATAAACTGTCCAACCAGCGGAGGAGACTGCCGACCAACCCTGTAGGAGGAATGGAATCCAAACGTACCACGACATCTGAAGACGACATCTGTGAAAAATAGTATCAAAAAGACTGTACAGGGGTCATTCTCTATCCATAAATAAAAAGCATGCATCATACCGTTAATAATAGAGCGAATGAATTTCATAGACATAAAAGATAAAAGCTGTGCATAAATGAGTAAATGAGTTCAGTACATAGTGCATAAAATGAAAAAAAATAAAAAATAAAACTAAACAGGTGCAGGTACAAAAGCCCTATCCTATCCTGATCTAAATAAAATCAATCTCATCTATGAAGGCGGGATCCTCGAACTGATCCCCTAGGGTCGTCGAACTCGAAGGCCCAAAGTTCATGTCAGGGATATATGGATGCGCTGTGGCATCAGATGAGCTCGGGCCCGCGTCATAACCTGCACCGTCAGGATCGTAGGCATAAGCATCCTCTGGAGTCCGGCCCAGCACCCGAAGATATAGGGACAACTGGTCTACCTGACGGGTCAGAGTGGCGATCTGCTCAGCACGGGTAGGGCTCCGAACGCAGGCTGCCCAGTCCGTCATCATCACTGAGCCGGGGACCATATCCCCGAGGAAAAATGTGGCCCGGGTCTGAGGACCGATAGTGCGGGGCACCCACTAAGTACGGAAAGCATCACTCGTACTGGGACCCGTCGAAAGCATACGGCCATCCTCTCCTGCAAGCATGATCTCCGAAGGCTGAGAATCCAGCGGCCATGAGGTAGTGAAAGGAAGGGAATGCGGGATGCGGATCTCTCCAGTAATGCATCTGAATGCACGCTCCCCCAGGTACATCACCCATCCTCCAACACTCTGCAAAGTGAGGCGACGGGTGGAAAGTGTGAACTCCGAGCCGGTAGGATACCCATCTGTGAACCCCACATCCAGATGCTCGGAAAGATAAGGCCTCCAGACGACCCCTGCAGCAGTGATCAACTCTAGCTGAATGCGGCAATGGGCAAAGCTGACAGACACTGGGACCTCCTCCAGGGTGCTGTGGTGCCATCGCCGACCCCGGGGATAGGTATCCAAGCCGAGGGTAGTGACGGGCCTCAGACAGGGAAGACGCTCGTAGGCCCAGAACTGTTGAACAGAACAAGGCAGAGCATGAGTAACCAACAAAAGCAGAAAAGAGAAATGAAATGATGGGAAATACAATAAGAAAAAGGAAGAAAAACCTCACCAGCAGGAAGTGATAGAATCTGAGCCAAGCATCTGTCTGGCCCTCCGAGCGTAGACGCATACCGTGGAGGAAATAAGCAAAGGTGAATGACCCCCAATCATAGTCACTAATACGGTCCACGTCTCTGACGGCTCCTACGACGCTGAAATGAATGGTGGAGGAGTTGTTCCCTAGGAAACAACCCCTCATAATGGTCAGGAACAGACGTCGTAGCAGAATGTCCCGGGTGCCCTGATCCACTGGAATAGGCAGTGCGTACAGACCCCCGACAGCATTGACAGCCAAAGCACCGGACCGAATGCTACGGGCCTTAAAGACCCGGTCCTCAGCGGCGAAACCCAATAAAGCCCGGACCTCTGCTGGAGTGATGTCAAGATCCAGAGGGACGCGGGATCCAGTGAACTCAATGTCCGTGATGTACCTCCAGTCCCAGGGAGTCAGCATAATCTCGCAGTCAAGAAGGTGAAGAGACTGCGTCTGGTGGAACCAGCGCTCAGATAAGGCCCTCATGTAACCCCAGGGGCACTAGCGGGGAATGATGGTGAAGAAGTGACGAAAGCCCCAGGAGTCCACCACCGCCCGGTACTCACTGTGCAGAGCTGTATAGAGGGAATATATGTTGAACCAGTTACCCCTCGGCTGAGTAAACTCGGGCACCTGGGACAATCACCAATGGGTCAGTCCAGATAAAAGGAGAATTGAGAAATTGAGAATGAAATGAGAATGGAATTGAATATACCTCATTAGCTACAAGAGATGCCGAGGGGTGACGACTGAGATCCCGACCCAAAAGATCGGGTATCTGCACAAGGGCTCCAGAAGGAGCATGATGAGTAGATGGAGCCGGTGTGCTGGAGGATGGCCCCTCTGCCACGACCTCCGGAGGAGCAACCTCCTCAACGTCCGGATGATCGGGACGGATGACAGCCTCCGCCAAGCGGCGAGCCTGACGGGTCCGAGGAAGAACAGGGGCAGGTGCAGCCCTACGACGGCGAACACCTGATGTCCGAGACGCAGAAGAGCTACTAGGAGCGTCGGGATCCATAGCTGGAACAGAACAGGCAAGGAGGAAGGTAAGTTCCCTTTTTAAATTATGCCACCAATATTCCAATATTTATCGTAGAATTAATGCAACATGATGCATGTTTATTATATAAAAAAAAAAAAAAAAATTCGGCGGAGTTTCGTCTGTAAAATGGACATCCCAGGCATAAGCCAAACATATTTTCAATCAATCCAAGCCTCAAACAGATCAAAATTGCATTCATATGTGTAATTGCAGCATGTAAAGTACTATAATGCATGATTTTCTTTCAAAAAAGGAACAACAGTATGTGGGACCGCATCATGAGCATAAAATAGGACTCACACAGTTGATACATAGCATGTATATACAATAATACACAGCATAACATTAAAAAAGCATACATTTCTATCTATAGCATGTAAATAGCCAAATGTATAGCAAAACATTGACGAAATTGAAAAGTGAACGGTCAAAGTGTTACCAGTAGCGCGTAGATCGATCCTACCGGAGCAGTTTTTGCAGAAAGGTTGGAAAATTCGGCAAAAGGCCCTTGCAAACTAGCAAAATCGCAGGAATCTATGTGGGGTACGAAGTTGAAAGTGACAGATTTGGAGGCGGCGAGCCGTATATGAATCCCGATCTTGGCCGCAGATTCATCTGCGACTGGCCCTGGTGGGGCCCCCTGGTTCCCTTGCAGCCGTTTGATGTGTTTAGTGAAAATAAATTACGAGATGGGTGACCGGCGACGATACCCGGCCCCGACGAGACAATCGACCAGCGACGATAACCGGCGATTACGAGATGGATGTCCGGCGACGAAAATCGGCTCCGACAAGATAACCAACCGGCGACGATAACCGGGGGTTACGAGATGGGTGACCGGCGACGATACCCGGCCCCGACAAGACAATCGACCGGCGACGATAACCGGCGATTACAAGATGGATGTCCGGCGACGAAAATCGGCTCCGATAAGATAACCAACCGGCGACGATAACCGGGGGTTACGAGATGGTTGACTGACGACGATACCCGGCCCCGACAAGACAATCGACCGGCGACGATAATCGACGATTGCGAGATGGGTGTCCGGCGACGAAAACCGGCTCCGACAAGATAACCAACCGGCGACGATAACCGGGGGTTACGAGATGGATGTCCGGCGACGAAAACCGGCTCCGACAAGATAACCAACCGGCGACGATAACCGGGGGTTACGAGATGGGTGACCGACGACGATATCTGGCCCCGACGAGACAATCGACCGGCGACGATAACCGGCGATTACGAGATGGATGTCCGGCGACGAAAACCGGCTCCGACAAGATAACCAACCGGTGACGATAACCGGGGGTTACGAGATGGGTGACCGGCGACGATACCCGGCCCCGACAAGACAATCGACCCGCGACGATAATCGGCGATTGCGAGATGGATGTCCGGCGACGAAAACCGGCTCCGACAAGATAACCAACCGGCGACGATAACCGGGGGTTACGAGATGGGTGACCGGCGACGATATCCGGCCCCGACGAGACAATCGACCGGCGACGATAACCGGCGATTACGAGATGGATGTCCGGCGACGAAAACTGGCTCCGACAAGATAACCAACCGGCGACGATAACCGGGGTTACGAGATGGGTGACCGGCGACGAAACCCGGCCCCGACAAGACGATCATCCGCATCGACACCCTTTTATGAATGTTTTGCATCCATTGCATCTTACGTTACATCACAAATCATATGTGTTGCATCACGTATGTATTGTCATCCTTGTGCATTGTCATTCATGCATCGAGTGTCTATTCTTTATCCTGTTCATTTCATTTAAACATTGCATGAACATGATAAAGAGGGGCAGCTGTAGACACCCAATTTTTGCGTTCCTTGTACTAACCGTGACAGGAGGGCAAAATCGTCAATTGAACCGGCTTGCGGGAGCGAAGGAATGGGCACAAGTGCGAACGTCCAACACCACCGCAATGATTGGCGACCAAAGCTGACGTGGCAATAAGGCCGTCCGAAGCGGGCATTCTCGAATGAGGTGGCACGTCTCTCAGAAATTCCTGGACTGCAAAATACGAGCCTGTCAGCGAAAACCGACGTTACGGCACGAAAATCGAGGCGTGGCACGAAAATCGAGAAAGTCAAACCGTCCAGCCGCGGATTGATCTGCGGCCAAATAGTGCGCCTTTTGAAAACACGGAACTCGAAACACGGAACTCGAAATCAAGCGAGTGGAAGGCAGGCGGCCAGCCAGCCTATTTCAGCTCAGTTTCGTGTAACATACAGGGAGGGGTGAGTTGGAAGAAATTTTGGGGAGAAGAAGGAGAATTCAGCAGCAAGAAGCACGGAAATAGAGAGGAAAAAGAGAGAAATTTTGCAATCAAATAGGAAGAAAAGAGAAAAAAAAAGAGAGGATTTATTTCTTTTGATTTTGATTGTATCAAATACACTCCTTATCCTATTCAAATACACAAGTTCACATCCATTTGAGATCAATTGCAAGGTGAAAATTCCTATTTGTTCTGGCAATTTATATCATATTGATTGGTTAAATTAGATGTAATTATCATGTATCTTGTTGAACAATCATGGATTAGGGATCATTAGTGAGGGTTCCATCGGAACAAAATTCTTCCTAATAACCCGAGGATATCTAATTGATGAAATTTCTAGCTTGTTTATGGTGATTCATTGGGTGTAATTTATTTAGATTGTCATTTTCGGATATCATGGTGTATTAGATAAATCCGGGTTGGTTAGTTATGTAGTATTCATTTTGTGGGCATGTATTAATCTCGTGTGAGCCTAGGAATGCGACCCCGTGGTCCAAATCCGATGATGGACGTTTTGATGTATGTGATAGATTCAAGATGCTCGTTTTGTAACATGTAACCGTCGGGCCTTAAAACGACGCTAAGGCGAGAATCGGGTTTAAGGCCCTGTATTAGTGAAACATATGATTGTTGGTGTTCGGGGATATTTTGATGGCTTACATACCCACGAATAGCCCTGACGCGTGTTTAGGCTTGATTAGATTTTGTGACACAAAAATGATTTCAAAGGTTAAACGATGAGGTTTTTTTTTATTAAAATCAAACAAGCTAGGTTATTAGAATCACGAGGCTAAAAATTGGAAGTGTTAATAAATGTCGATTCCTATTAAACGAGAAGGCCAAAGGAAATCATTTTCAAACATCACCAAAAGCGGCTTTATGAATGAACGAAATGTTTTATTAAACCTCGATACATAGGGCGAAAGAGATCCTAGAAATTGCCTATCATTTATGAAAGCAACGTACAAATCTCGATTCCTATTTTGGCTAAAGGTTTAATAAACTCCTATTTTTGCCAAAACGACGCCTAATGAAAATCTCCTAGTTTTGACAATTAAAATCAAACCTTTTTCACAAAGCTTTCTCGTGTATGCCGGAAAGACATTCCGAAGCGTTCCCAAATTAAAGCACGACTTTCCCTAAAAATTCAAATGATTCTTTCATACAAGCTCACCACAACATTCACATAGGCACACACACACACACACACAACACACACACATTTCATGAATTAAAGGATAGGACAGCATCAAGATTGTGGTAACCGTGTTTGACGGAAGTCGAGGGGTGCCTAACACCTTCCCCTCACTTAAGCAAGCCCCCGAACTCTATGAATCTCGATTCGCAGACCAATTAATTCAGAGTCACATATGAGCCAGCGATTTATAAAAAAACGAAAACTCGGATGAGTTGGTACATCCATTTCAAACATACCAACTGGCGACTCTGGTTAATTGGCTCATCATAAAAAACGATCTTTCGAAACCCCGTCGACATCAATGCCGACCTTTTCCCAAAAAATCATTCAATCAAAGGCTAAAATCGGAAAAGGACATATATCGCGAAAGAGGCGAGAGAAACCGGCGTCGACACCTGGATCTGTTAGAAGAAGAGCGTGATGCTGCAGTTCTAAGACTAGCTACCTATCAACAACGTACAACTCGACACTTTAACAAAAATATTAAGAATAGAATGTTCAAGATAGGGAATTTGGTCCTTCGGCAAGCAAAAGCGTCTACACCTCGAGAAACAGGAAAATTAATGCCTACATAGGAAGGACCATACAAGATTATCGAAGTGTTAGGATCGGGAACCTATAGACTTCAGAGAATGGATGGACAGGATATCCCAAACACGTGACATGCTGCTCGGCTCCAAAAATACTACCAGTGATGTTCAATTTTATTTACTCAGTTTCTCTTGAGGCTAGAATATTAGTCGATTATGTCATCTTTTCGAAATAAATGATAACTCTTCCTATATTTTATCTTTGTGTTTACTGTTTCAACATACACTTTAAATACATCTGCTAACCTCATGGGCTGACGGCTTAATAAGGTTAGCAGGGGGAGAAGACGTATAAGTAAACAGCCACACACATAGATAACGAGAGCTAACTTATGAGAAAAGATTGATTGAATATTACAAACACTGAAATTTATAAAGTACAAACACTTAATAAAAGAGTTTGAATTACAGAATAAAAATTCAAAATTACAGATCAGTTATCGGGGATAACAATTCCAGTGCATCAGGATCATGGCCTTTTCCTCGCACAAGTTCTCGGGAAAATTCGAAGCCATCATTGAACTCATTTACCATAGCATCCTGAACATCTTCGTGGAATTGATCTGAGGTCTTGTATTCCTCAATAACCTTCTGCCGAAGACTTGGCTCCAGAACGCTGGGAGATGCGGGGGCAATAGGACCCCTCAGCCAATCAGCCTCTCTAGTAGTCCAGCCTTCAATGATCGACTGCACATTCTCTTTCAAATTCCTCATTTGATCAGTTTGAAGCCGAATTGTATTGTCTGATTGGCCGAGTTGCTCCTTCTGCCTTTGGATCAGAAGTTCAAGCTCTTTATTTCTCCCCTCCGCCTCCTCGGCCCGCTTTGTGGCAGCCTCAGCACGTTTGGCGGCCTCTTCGGCTAGGGCTTCAGCTTCAGCTATGCGGGCATCAGCAGTAAGCAATTGGTCCCTCAAGGCTGTCAGCTCTTTGTCCGTCTTCACCTTCTCCGAACACATTGTCTCGTAATCGTTCTTCATGAGGTGGAAGCTATCGTGCTGAGCACGGAGCTGAGTTCGGACCTTCAGATGTTTTTTCTTCACCCCAGCACATTCTTCAGAAGACCTCTTCAGGTCATGCTCCAAGGTCTTCACTTGATTGGAGACCTGAATGAGAAGGTTGTTTCCCTGCAGAACAACGATTCGGAAATTAAGAGATAAGAAGTGGACAACAGAGGATATCCGTTAAATAAACTTACTAACCTCGGCATGACAGACGAACAGCTTCTCCATCAGAGTCTTCAAATCCCCCTGATCGACCTCAATTATTTCAAGAGGGATCAGGGATGAGTCCAAAGTTCCGACAGATGTCCCCACACCTTCTGCCCTCGGCGGTTCTATATTAAGAGGGGGAGGAGAGGGCCCTCTCTGCTTCTTCTTCCTTTGTAAAGCCTCCTCCGGGTGAGGGGATTCAACATCAAAAGAAGCTGTTGTGGCCAGCTCCTTCGGGGCAAGGTTGGAGGATCCCCCAGTCGTTGAAGAGGGCTCTATCATGATCATTCCGACTGGTTCGACCCTCGCATCGACAGAGGAGTGCTGTACCAGCCTTTTCCTCTTACCTCGGACCTCCCCCGCCTTCGTCATCCCTTCGGGCGGGCCAGACTTGGATGCTCCCTCGGCAGCTACCTCGGGCAAGGTTGAAACCTTAGTACCCGAGGCTTTCTTGCTTCGGGCCATCCTTACTTTCTCAGCACCCGAGAGTTTGACCCTTGGGACTCCAGCCGCCTCGAGGATCGCTTCATTGTCAGGGTTCTTTCCAGAGTCTGCCACTGTACAATCAAAGGATAAAGGAGATTCAACATTTCATCAATTCAATAATGATATACATTCGGGAAAATAAAATAGACTTACAACGATGTACGTGCAACCAGTCTTGGTCATTTAAGAGCAACCGGTTCCACTTCACCGAAGGTCACTTGGAATATAAAACCTTGAACTCCTCCAACCTTCTTCGGGTAATCCGATTTGGATTCAGTTGGTCTTTGTTCGGGTTTGACCAAGGTCCTACCAACTCGGTGTCCGGCCCCTTAATGAAAAACTAATCCCCATGCCATCCTTTATTACTAGATGGGGTATCCATTAGGGTATCTCTACCCGGGTTTTTGATTATTTGGTAGAATCCCTTCTCCTTACAGACGGTGAGGGAAAAGAATTGATAGAAGAAATCTATGCTCGGGACTATATCCTCGGATGAGCAGAAAGCAATAAAACTATTTAAATGAATAAAAAAATTCGGGGATAATTGATTCAAGTTAAGCCCGATTGTGTGGAGGAGCTCTAGAACGAAAGGACGGAGCGGAAATCGTACCCCGAAGAGAAGTAATCGACAGTGGATGGGAATCCACCCCCCTTCGAGTTGCCAGTATACTCTTTCCTGACCTTCAGGTCTCCTAATTTCGTATGATTCGGGAATATAGAACTCCATCATCAGAAGGTCAAAAAATAGGTTTTTTATCGAAGAAGGGATGTTAGCTACTCTATAGTCTAGGGCGAAATATTTGGTCCTATTGAACTCTTCAACTTCCCTCATTCGCTCTATAATCACCGGTTTCCATGGTTGACCTTCCGGGATTCCGGCCTTAGCGATAGTTACTTCATCTTTAACACGGGAAGATGAAGCGCCTGCTTCTTGAGCATTTTTACCCTTAGCCATTGTGAAAAAAGAAAAGAATGATAGACGACTTACTTGAGATGCTCTGAAAGTGGATCGAACGGGAAATTTCTAGGACAGAAGCAGCGACGGCGTGAGGTTTCTTTGCTAAGGAAAGACGGTTTCTTTGGGAAGAGGATGGATTTGCTGGTGGGAAGTGGCGTTTGGGTTAACTCTCCCTATAAAAGTAAATATCTGACGGCTGAAATTGATCCTATCTAACGGATGGGGCTCTGTTAGTGTAGCGGCGGGAGAAGTTATTACTGATAAGCAATGTTGCGTGCCAGCTGTCTCCCCTAACGCCGTTTTGAAATTCAAAAATGATCATTGGGACGCTTGTATTGGGGAAATGTTGATGGGCCTCAAGACAGAAAGATTGGGCCTACATACATTTACAAACGAAATCTACCCACTAAAGAGGCCTAATGTTGAGACAGGTTCATTAGTCCTCGGGACGATACCTCTAGGGATCCCAAGGAGCGTCCTCCTTCGGCTCTTATACTTTCGAGTATCCGAGGAGAGTTACCCTTGGTCTGATGCCTTCGAGAGTCCCTAGGAGTATATATATTTTTGGGTTAATCCTTGAAGACACGTAAAGACGAAGTGCCCTCGGTCTGGTACCTTCGGGTTCCCAAGAAGATGAATTCTCTTTTCGTATTATACGTTTCTGATTATTAGAATCCCTAGCTTACTCCCCCAGTACATGTCTTATACTAGGAGAGTAGGGGACAATGTTCGGATATAAATCCTTGTAAGCTAGATCGGGCTCCTCATCTTGGGCTCGGCCCAAAGGCCCATCACGCTTAGCAGATTATGAGAAGACTCTCTAATCCGAAAAGGCTTGGGCCAGAATTCTAAGCCCTTGTGGTTCCTTACTGGATAATACTTCTATTGGATCCAGATAATTGAATCCGGTTCCAATAAGGATTCTGGGCAGAACACTCCTAATAGGAGTAGTAATTAGCCAAGTGAATCCTATAAATACCCAAATAACAATGAAGGCAAGGTACGACACTATTTACCCTACTAAATATTGAGCCTCCATTGTTAACGTATCTTAAACCCGTTACTCACTCTTACACCGGAGGAGTCCAAGGCGGCCCAAGCCGTTGGGACTTTTGTGCAGGTACGCGTCCGGCGAGTTGATTGGACGCACGGACATAATCAGGCGTTAACACATATTAAATTCTCTCATTCAAGAATTGATCCGACAAAAAATAGGTTTGATTTGGGAAAAAATAATAAATTAATTTTAATTTGATACTTTTGGTTTAGAGAAGATAGCTCTAGCCATAGATAAAAATGACGACTAGTGGGAAAATTAGAGAAGAGAGAGAACAAACATCCAACCGAAAAGTAAAAGGGAAATAAAAAGGCTTTGATAAACAATAAAACTTTATTTGGATTTGGGCTTATTCAAAAATTTTATTTGGATTCGGGCTTACCCAAAAAATTTTGACCAGTGCTTGTAACGAAAAAATGTCACTAGTTAGTAATATTTTAAAATAACTTTATTTTATCTAAAATATAAATTCAATAAGTATAAATGTTGTCGACGCCGGTTTTTCGTCTCTAATGCGATATTTGTCCTTTTCCGATTTTGGCCTTTTGATTAGGTGATTTTGGGGAAAAGGGTCGGCTTGAGTGTCGACGGGGTTTTGAAAGATCGTTTTTTTAATGAGCCAATTAACCAGAGTCGCCAGTTGGTATATTTGAAATGGATGTACCAACTCATCCGAGTTTCGTTTTCGTAAATCGCTGGCTCATATGTGACTCCGAATTAATTGGTCTGCGAATCGAGATGCATAGAGTTCGGGGGCTTGCTTAAGCGAGGGGAAGGTGTTAGGCACCCCCCGACTTCCGTGAAACACGGTTACCGCAATCTTGATGCTTTAGTATCCTTTAATTCATGAAATGTGTGTGTGTATGCGCGCGCGTGTGTGTGTGTGCTTATGTGAATGTTGTGGTGAGTTTGTATGAAAGAATCATTTGGATTTTTAGGGAAAGTCGTGCTTTAATTTGAGAACGCTTCGGAATGTCTTTTCGGCATACACGAGAAAGCTTTATTTCTTTATGAGAAAATTTTGATTTTGATTGTCAAAGCTATGAGATTTTTCATTAAGTGTTGTTTTGGCAAAACATGAATTTGGTAAACCTTAGCCAAAATAGGAATCGAGATTTATACGTTGCTTTCATAAATGATGGGCAATTTCTAGGATCTCTTTCGCCCTATATATCAAGGTTTAGTAAAATATTTATTTCTTTTTATAAAAAAAAAAAAAAAAAACCATTTTTGTGGCATTTGAAAACAACTTCTCTTTAGCTTTCTCGTAGAATAGGAATCGACTTTCATTAGCATTTCCAATTTTTAGCCTCGTGATGCTAATATCCTACTTTGATTGATTTTAGAAAAATCTTTATTGTTTTGGCTTTGAAGATCCTTTGTTTGGTGTTACAAATCAAATTGAGTACCAAAACGCGTAGGGGGCTATTCACGGGCATGTAAGCCATCAAAATACCCCGAATGCCAACAATCACATATTTCACTATTACGGGGCCTTAAACCCGATTTTCAACTTGGTATCGTTTTAAGGCCCGACGATTACATGTTTACAATCAAGGATAATCGATCCTATTACATACACCAAAATTGTCCATCATCGGATTTGGACCACGGGGTCGCGCTCCTAGGCTCACATACACAATTCTTACACACCCCTAAAATGGATATTACAAAAATTAACAAGCTAAAATTCACCAAATGGATATCATCGGGTCATTAGGAAGAATTTTGTTCCATTGGAACCCTCACTAATAATCCCTAATCCATGTATTCTCAATAATATACAAGAAAACTACATTTAGTATGATCCAAAATGATAAAAATTTAACAAAATGATATAACAAAACTGCTATAAAAAGAATTCTTTTTCACCTTGCAAATGACACCACGATGAGTATAAACTCGTATATTAATTAGAGTAGAGAATATATGTGATACAATCTCACAAAAGAGATATAATTCCTCACTATTTTCTCTCTTTTCTCTCCCTAATTCGCTGCTGCTGTTGCTGTTTTTCCCTCTTCTTCCGCTGCTGCCAACCTCCTGGATGAAATGAAGAAACTGAGCTGAAATAGGCTGGCCTAGGGCAGCCGTAGATTGATCTGCGGCTGGCTGGCCCACCAGCCACTCAGCCTGGTTTCGAGTTCCGTGTTTCGAGTTTCGTATTTTCAAAAGGCGCACTCATTGGCCGCAGATCAATTCGCGGCTGGCTGGCTTGACTTTCTCGACTTTCGTGCTACGTCTCAATTCTCGTGTCGTGACGTCGATTTTTGCCGACATGTTCGTATTTTGCAGTCCGGGAATTACTGGAAGACATGCCACATCATTCGGGAATGCTCAAATCGGACAGCCTTGTTGTCACGTCGGTTTCGGTTGTAAATCGTCGCGGTGGCGTCGAGTGTTCGTACTTGTCCATCCTTTGCCTTCGCAGGCCGGCTCAATTGGCGATTTTGCCCTCCTGTCAGGGTTAGTATAGGGAGTGCAAAATTTGGGTATCTACAGCTGCCCCTCTTTATCATGTTTATGAAATGTTAAATGAAATGAACAGGATAAAGAAATAGACACCCGATGCATGAATGACAGTTCACAAGAATGACAATACATACATGATGCAACACAAGATGTAAGGCATGCAAAACATTCGTAAAGGTGTCAATGCCTCAATCCCCAACCGCACTGTTAGTCGTCGGGTTTTGTCTTCCAATCGATCGTCTCGTAACCGCCGAGTCTCGTCTCCGGTCAATTGTCTTGTCGGGGCCGGCTCTCGTATCCGGTCACCCATCTCGTAATCGCCTTATTCCATCGCATTGTCATCAAAGGAAGTTATTCTCCTAACTAGCTTGAAAGGCATCCTTGGAGTTCATCCTCATACATCATCCTTGGCAGCCATTGCCTTTGACTCAGATAGGTTAGGACCTTGACACTTAACCTGCATGGATCACGTACAGAGTTATCATCTATTCAATGCATGTGACACAACTTAAAATGTAGATTTGATGAAAAATGACCCCTGTACAGTCTTTTGATACTGTTCTACAAGTGTCACCATTTGTCGGGGTTTGCTTGGATCTCAGCCCTTCCCAGGGTTTCATTGATTGTTTGGATACTAGCCCTTCCCAGGGGTTTGTTGATTTTTGGATACCAGCCCTTCCTAGGGGTCGTTGATTTTTTAGATACCAGCCCTTCCTAGGGGTCGTTGATTTTTTTGGATACCAGCCCTTCCCAGGGGTCATCGAAATTTTTTTTTTGGATACCAGCCCTTCCCAAGGGTCGTTGAATTTTTTGGATACCAGCCCTTCCCAGGGATCGTCGAATTTTTGGATACCAGCCCTTCCCAGGGATTCGTTGATTTTTTGGATACCAGCCCTTCCCAGGGGTTCGTTGATTTTTTGGATACCAGCCCTTCCCTGGGGTCGTCGAATTTTTGGATACCAACCCTTCCCAGGGATTCGTTGATTTTTTAGATACCAGCCCTTCCCAAGGGTTCGTTGATTTTTTGGATACCAGCCCTTCCCAGGGGTCGTCGAAAATTTTTTGGATACCAGCCCTTCCCAGGGATCGTCGAATTTTTGGATACCAGCCCTTCCCAGGGATTCGCTGATTTTTTGGATACCAGCCCTTCCCAGGGGTTCGTTGATTTTTTGGATACCAGCCCTTCCCTGGGTCGTCGAATTTTTGGATACCAGCCCTTCCCAGGGATTCGTTGATTTTTTGGATACCAGCCCTTCCCAGGGGTTCGTTGATTTTTTGGTTAGCAGCCCTTCCCAGGGGTCGTTGATTTTTTTGGATACCAGCCCTTCCCAGGGGTCGTCGAAAATTTTTTGGATACCAGCCCTTCCCAGGGGTCGTCGAATTTTTTGGATACCAGCCCTTCCCAGGGGTCGTTGAATTTTTTTGGATACCAGCCCTTCCCAGGGTGTTAATTGTTTGGATCTCAGCCCTTCCCAGGGTGTTAGTTGTTCGGATCTCAGCCCTTCCCAGGGTGTTAGTTGTTTGGATACCAGCCCTTCCCAGGGTGCTCACCATCTTGTTGTGGTTTGCTTGGATGCCTTCCCAGGTTTGCTCACCACTCTGTTGTGGTCTGCTTGGATGCCTTCCCAGGTTTGCTCACCACCTTGTTGTGGTCTGCTTGGATGCCTTCCCAGGTTTGCTCACCACCTTGTTGTGGTTTGCTTGGATGCCTTCCCAGGTTCACTCCTTGTTTGGATACCAGCCCTTCCCAAGGATTTGTTGATTTTTGGATACCAGCCCTTCCCAGGGGTCGTTGATTTTTTGGATACCAGCCCTTCCTAGGGGTCGTTGAATTTTTTGGATACCAGCCCTTCCCAGGGGTGGTTGAATTTTTTTTTTGGATACCAGCCCTTCCCAGGGTGTTAATTGTTTGGATCTCAGCCCTTCCCAGGGTGTTAGTTGTTCGGATCTCAGCCCTTCCCAGGGTGTTAGTTGTTTGGATACCAGCCCTTCCCAGGGTGCTCACCATCTTGTTGTGGTTTGCTTGGATGCCTTCCCAGGTTTGCTCACCACTCTGTTATGGTCTGCTTGGATGCCTTCCCAGGTTTGGTCACCACCTTGTTGTGGTCTGCTTAGATGCCTTCCCAGGTTTGCTCACCACCTTGTTGTGGTTTGCTTGGATGCCTTCCCAGGTTCACTCCTTGTTTGGATACCAGCCCTTCCCAGGGATCGTTGATTGTTTGGATACCAGCCCTTCCTAGGGGTCGTTGATTTTTTGGATACCAACCCTTCCCAGGGATCGTTGATTTTTGGATACCAGCCCTTCCCAGGGATTGTTGATTTTTTGGATACCAGCCCTTCCCAGGGTCGCCTGTTGGTTGGATACCAGCCCTTCCCAGGGGTCAATGATTGGATTTGAGTGATCCTTTTTTTTTTTTTTTTTTTAAAATGGGATGCGTGATCGGCTTTTGTCTTGGATCTCCCACCCACATCGTTCATGTACCATGCCGCAAAAGTCATCACGGTCTGATCATTTGTGAGGTTGAAAGCGCCGTGCCTGTACTTTCCCCTGAAGATTTTCATTTTGATCGTACATGTATGCATGCAAAAGATGTTATGCATGATCTGGCAGATATGTTATGGACAGATGCATGTGCACACATATGTTTAGATAGAAATGACCCATGTTCAGTCAAATGATACGATTCGACCGTCGTCATTGTTTGCCAACATTTGATCGGATCATGCCTCGTCATGAAGTGTAGTTTCTAGACTTCAACATTGGTTTGGTATTCTGCCTGTTCTTGGTCGTCTTTATTTCATCGAGTTGAGGCAGTCTGTTTCGCTCTTTGTGATGATCGACATCTATGTTGGGGCCCCTTGGCCTTTTGATCATTTCTGATGGTCGATATGCTGTTGTCCCGCATTATATCATCCTTGTATATGCTCAGGCATGTGAATCATTTGGATGTCGAGGCAGTGATAGTCAGGATTGGGGAGATGTCCAATGACGAGAAGTTTTGTGCAGCCTCAGCTTCCTTCACGATTCTTAACTGCCCCTGCCTTGGTGCGTGTCGCTACCAAGAATTTCTATCGAAAACTCGCGATGTTGACCGTGCTGAGTTATCCACAGCTCTGCAAGATCCTGCATATTAGATGACTAACAAATGCCAAAACTTGAAGCTCGGGCCGTTAGTGTTAGTTCAACACAAAGATATTCTAATTTCGACAAAAATGCAGTTAAAGCACATGAAATTGAATATCTGTTGATCACACAATCTAGCAAGTTGTGAACCGTGAATGTACTAGATTGGAATTTATTTTCAATCCCTCGCGAGTTGATGATTTTCTACTTGACGAGTTATGAAATCGTAAGAACAGCTTCAAGCATTCATGGTCATTGTACGTGAGTAAGGTCGAATTCGAAAGAACTACCTTCCCTCGTCAAAGGTATCCTATCTCCATTCTCAACAACGTTCTTAGCAGGATTGACGTCATATGACAACTACACTGTGCGTTGCAGCATTCAGTAGGGGTTTCTCTTCCATGACTTCTTGTTTAAGGCTGGGAGTTTTTCGTATTATCTTTTCTCCTTATTAGCCCACTTCACTTGTCTCGTTTTCTTAGGCTATTCAAAGTTACCCATTTAACGAGTTTTGGACCAATGACTCCCGAACCAGACGGTTTTGGGGCATTAGGTGTACAGACACCCCTTTCGGATTTATTTACTCGAGTAACAAAGGCCACGGTTCGAGACAAGCTGGTGGTCTTGCACCATTCATTCTTTGCTTGACCTTGCACAAGATTCGTTTTCTTAGGCTTGAGTTACCCATGTAGCGAGTGTTAGGCCGGTGACTCCCAAACCAGACGACTTTAAGGCACCAGATGTAGAGACACCCCTTAGGCTTAATTACTCGAGTAGCCCATGCCACGATTCGAATCTGCTCGGGCCTCCTCTACTATAATGCTCGTTTTCTTAGGCTATGAGTTACCCATGTAACGAGTGTTGGGCCAGGGACTCCCAAACCAGATGGCTTTAGGGCACCAGGTGTAGAGACACCCCTCGGGCTTAATTACTCGAATAACCCAGGCCACGATTCGAGACATTAGCTTGATAATCATTTATCTTCTGACTTCTTAATATTAGCTTGATAATCATTGACTGTCTGACTACGTGTTAATTGTCATCAACGTCGTCATAGTTTTATACCCCACAACTGAAAGTTTGTGCAAATGCAAAGTAAAGGCTGTCACACGAGGTCGATTCTGTCGCAAACGTTGCTTTGAATTAAGGCTTTGTACCCGATCAAAAGGTTGAATAGCCTTCTTCGTCTAATCATACTCACGATCGTGCTCCACGGTTGCTTGTCAGAATTAATCCGATTCATATCAAGCCAAATAAAATCCCCTTTCACGCGAATCATCGTATCCCGGGAAAACTATGCTTGACAAATGCCAGATGATCGTACCGTTGAAGATTGAATTGACATGAGGTAGCATTTGATGATGATGGTGCATGTTGATAGGATTGTTGCATGGGTGCCAATTTGCACGTCATCATTTCCTAGGTAGTGACAAATGCCCCAGTGTTAAGTTGCTTTTCTTGTGATCTCCCTCGTACTGGTTGCATCGGTATCTTGCTGGGCTGACAAAAGATCCGGTCCTTTGACCTGTTGAAAGGTTTGGGGGATTTTTGATCCAGTGTTAAGTTGCCCTTTTTTTTTTTTGCCCCTACTTCGGGTTCTTCGTGATCGTTTGGGGGTTCTAATGTTTGATGGCGATGGTTTGGTCTAAGTCGGGTTTGGGTTTATCTTCGACCCATCCCTCGATCTCGTCAGGCATATTGTCGATATCTGTCTCGTTTTGCTCAATCGCCATCAGATCGAACTCTAGCTTTATACCAAAATCGTGATCCTCCTTCAAATTTGGCCATATTGCTTGTCAGGCTAGAATGCCTCAAATCGGGGTGCTGCCATAAAACAAAAAAATGCTTGTCATATATATAACACATTTCAGCACATGATCTTCCTTTTGGATAACATGACAAAATGACATGAGCGTGCAGGGACTTGAAATAAAACTCAGAATTTTAAAACCCATTGATCTTCTACTGGCCGGGATTCACTGCCATACTCCTGGATTTACCCCTTCCCCAACATGCTTAGGTAGAGGATTTAACATTTGGTGACCCTGGCTGTTCCACCACGATTTCCCCATTATCAATCAAGTCCTGAATTTTGTGCTTCAGCGTCCGACATTCCTGCGTATCATGACCAGGGGAACCTGAGTGATCGGCGCATCGCTTGCTTGGGTCAAATCTTCTTCCATTCGGGTCACTTGGAGGTGCCAACTCGACTATTTTCCTCTGGGCCATCAATACGGTCAACACCTGCTCAAGAGGATCCCCGAGTGGGGTGAATACTCGATTTTTCGAGGTCTCGAATCTCCTTCGCCCATCCGCCCTCTGATCAGTGAAGTTAGGCTGTCGGGATGGCCCCACTCTCTGTATCTGTACTGGAGGATTGTTCCCTGCCTTTCTAGATGATCCCTGCAGGATGAGGGAAACATCTTCCTCCCTTTTCTTTTGGACCCTTCGGGAAGTGCTGCCATAGTTTCCACTCTGGATTTGTTCTGCAGCTGTTTCCAAGACCGTGAAATCCCGAATCTTGCCAGACTTCAACCCCATATCTACCATTTCTCCATGTTTAATCATTTCAGCAAAGGGTCTTCCAATCCCCGAGATGACCCGCTCATAATACGCTGCCTCTTGAATGTCTACGAAGGTCATCACCATCTCCGACTCGCTCATCGGGGGATTCACCTGTGCGGCCATGCCCCTCCATCGTTGCGCATAATCCCTGAAGGATTCCCTGGGCTGCTTCTTAACTTTTGTCATTTGGTATCTATCCGGGGCCATTTGTGCCTGGAAGCTATACTGTGTTAAGAAGGTATGGGCCAACTCTTCCCAATTATGGATCCGGGCATTATCAAGCCGGGCATACCAGATTCGCGCTTCCCCCGTCAAATTCTTTTGAAAAAGTTGCATTCTTAGACCCTCATCTTCGGCGTAAGATCCAAGCTCCCCGATGTAGATTTTCAGATTTGTGTAGGGATCCCCCTTCCCATTGTATTTTTTAAATTCGGGGATTTTAAATTTCTCCGGGTATCTGGCTCCGGGGAAGACACATAAATCTGAATAGTTAACCCGGCCTAGGGACCCTATGCCCTTCATAGATTGGATGGTTTCCTCTATTTGTCTCATTTTCTTCCGTAGGTCATCCGTATCTCCTTCTTCCGGGATGGTAATCACTGTCTTGTTTGGTACGGGAATGGCCTTTGGGACGACTGGCTCGCCCTTAAGTTGAGGTGGATCCTCCTTAGGTGGTTCCTGTCTGGGCATCAATTGCTCCTTTAGCATTATGGCCATTTCTAACATTTACTTCTTAAAGTCATCAAATTCTTCCCTAGATATGGAACCGAAATTGGTAGATGGAATATCAGCCATTTCAGATATAGAGTTTTGGGCCCTCTTAGACTGCGAGCGGGTTTGAGGAGCAATCCTACAGAAACAAGGATTCGAAGTTTAGTCCTTGGGAATGAAAAATGTGGATGCATGCTAAAGCTGTAACTTTTGTGTTTTGGAGTTTTTTTAATCTTTCCCTGTAAAACAGAAAGTTAGTAGTCCTTTAATGCAATAACAAATGCTACACATGACGTATTATGCTTCCCCAATTGTTCCCTGCAAAACACAGAGGTTAGTAATTTCTCTTGACAGCAAGGGAGGCATATATGGATGGGATCATGACATTTTATACGCGTGAACGTAAAAGGGCATGAAGAGACTTTTCTTGCGTTGGGTTAATCTGAGGCTGACCTATCCTAGGGTTACTCTCACGGGCTTTTCGGCATGAAGGTCCCCAAATCTTCGCAATCTACTCGTCTGAGCCCTTTCGATTGGAGCGGATTTGGGTGGTGCGTTTCCTGAGCCATCTCTGGGGAGCAGCCCCTTCGAGTCCAATAATAAGCAACCGACAGGTTCGCCTCAGGAGGAGGTACTCTCTCATCATACATTCACATTCATCGTCCTCACCGTATGCCAATGTTTATTTAAAATATAGCAATTCAATCATTTATTTATTGGGCAAAACACACATTCACACAACAAAAGTAAAAAATCAAAATATCGCACACACATACATTTTATGAATTTTAAAAGGATAGGATAGCATCAAGATTTGAATGCGGCTTAAGCCCTCTAATTTCCCCAGCAGAGTCGCCAGCTGTCGGCGCCGGTTTTTCGTCTCTAATGCGATATTTGTCCTTTTCCGATTTTGGCCTTTTGATTAGGTGATTTTGGGGAAAAGGGTCGGCTTGAGTGTCGACGGGGTTTTGAAAGATCGTTTTTTTTAATGAGCCAATTAACCAGAGTCGCCAGTTGGTATATTTGAAATGGATGTACCAACTCATCCGAGTTTCGTTTTCGTAAATCGCTGGCTCATATGTGACTCCGAATTAATTGGTCTGCGAATCGAGATGCATAGAGTTCGGGGGCTTGCTTAAGCGAGGGGAAGGTGTTAGGCACCCCCCGACTTCCGTGAAACACGGTTACCGCAATCTTGATGCTTTCCTATCCTTTAATTCATGAAATATGTGTGTGTGTGTATGCGCGCGTGTGTGTGTGCCTATGTGAATGTTGTGGTGAGTTTGTATGAAAGAATCATTTGGATTTTTAGGGAAAGTCGTGCTTTAATTTGAGAACGCTTCGGAATGTCTTTTCGGCATACACGAGAAAGCTTTATTTCTTTATGAGAAAATTTTGATTTTGATTGTCAAAGCTATGAGATTTTTCATTAAGTGTTGTTTTGGCAAAACATGAATTTGGTAAACCTTAGCCAAAATAGGAATCGAGATTTATACGTTGCTTTCATAAATGATGGGCAATTTCTAGGATCTCTTTCGCCCTATATATCAAGGTTTAGTAAAACATTTATTTCTTTTTATAAAAAAACCATTTTTGTGGCATTTGAAAACAACTTCTCTTTAGCTTTCTCGTAGAATAGGAATCGACTTTCATTAGCATTTCCAATTTTTAGCCTCGTGATGCTAATATCCTACTTTGATTGATTTTAGAAAAATCTTTATTGTTTTGGCTTTGAAGATCCTTTGTTTGGTGTTACAAATCAAATTGAGCATCAAAACGCGTAGGGGGCTATTCACGGGCATGTAAGCCATCAAAATACCCCGAACGCCAACAATCACATATTTCACTATTACGGGGCCTTAAACCCGATTTTCAACTTGGTATCGTTTTAAGGCCCGACGATTACATGTTTACAATCAAGGATAATCGATCCTATTACATACACCAAAATTGTCCATCATCGGATTTGGACCACGGGGTCGCGCTCCTAGGCTCACATACACAATTCTTACACACCCCTAAAATGGATATTACAAAAATTAACAAGCTAAAATTCACCAAATGGATATCATCGGGTCATTAGGAAGAATTTTGTTCCATTGGAACCCTCACTAATAATCCCTAATCCATGTATTCTCAATAATATATAAGAAAACTACATTTAGTATGATCCAAAATGATAAAAATTTAACAAAATGATATAACAAAACTGCTATAAAAAGAATTCTTTTTCACCTTGCAAATGACACCACGATGCGTATAAACTCGTATATTAATTAGAGTAGAGAATATATGTGATACAATCTCACAAAAGAGATATAATTCCTCACTATTTTCTCTCTTTTCTCTCCCTAATTCGCTGCTGCTGTTGCTGTTTTTCCCTCTTCTTCCGCTGCTGCCAACCTCCTGGATGAAATGAAGAAACTGAGCTGAAATAGGCTGGCCTAGGGCAGCCGCAGATTGATCTGCGGCTGGCTGGCCCACTAGCCACTCAGCCTGGTTTCGAGTTCCGTGTTTCGAGTTCTGTATTTTCAAAAGGCGCACTCATTGGCCGCAGATCAATTCGCGGCTGGCTGGCTTGACTTTCTCGACTTTCGTGCTACGTCTCAATTCTCGTGTCGTGACGTCGGTTTTCACCGACATGTTCGTATTTTGCAGTCCGGGAATTACTGGAAGACATGCCACATCATTCGGGAATGCTCAAATCGGACAGCCTTGTTGTCACGTCAGTTTCGGTTGTAAATCGTCGCGGTGGCGTCGAGTGTTCGTACTTTTCCATCCTTTGCTCTCGTAGGCCGGCTCAATTGGCGATTTTGCCCTCATGTCAGGGTTAGTATAGGGAGTGCAAAATTTGGGTGTCTACAGCTGCCCCTCTTTATCATGTTTATGAAATGTTAAATGAAATGAACAGGATAAAGAAATAGACACCCGATGCATGAATGACAGTTCACAAGAATGACAATACATACATGATGCAACACATGTAACTTATGATGCAACACAAGATGTAAGGCATGCAAAACATTCGTAAAGGTGTCAATGCCTCAATCCCCAACCGCACTGTTAGTCGTCGGGTTTTGTCTTCCAATCGATCGTCTCGTAACCGCCGAGTCTCGTCTCCGGTCAATTGTCTTGTCGGGGCCGGCTCTCGTATCCGGTCACCCATCTCGTAATCGCCTTATTCCATCGCATTGTCATCAAAGGAAGTTATTCTCCTAACTAGCTTGAAAGGCATCCTTGGAGTTCATCCTCGTACATCGTCCTTGGCAGCCATTGCCTTTGACTCAGATAGGTTAGGACCTTGACACTTAACCTGCATGGATCACGTACAGAGTTATCATCTATTCAATGCATGTGACACAACTTAAAATGTAGATTTGATGAAAAATGACCCCTGTACAGTCTTTTGATACTGTTCTACAGGTGTCACCATTTGTCGGGGTTTGCTTGGATCTCAGCCCTTCCCAGGGTTTCATTGATTGTTTGGATACCAGCCCTTCCTAGGGGTCGTTGATTTTTTTGGATACCAGCCCTTCCCAGGGGTCGTCGAAATTTTTTTTTTGGATACCAGCCCTTCCCAGGGGTCGTTGAATTTTTTGGATACCAGCCCTTCCCAGGGATCGTCGAATTTTTGGATACCAGCCCTTCCCAGGGATTCGTTAATTTTTTGGATACCAGCCCTTCCCAGGGGTTCGTTGATTTTTTGGATACCAGCCCTTCCCTGGGGTCGTCGAATTTTTGGATACCAGCCCTTCCCAGGGATTCGTTGATTTTTTGGATACCAGCCCTTCCCAGGGGTTCGTTGATTTTTTGGATACCAGCCCTTCCCAGGGGTCGTCGAAAATTTTTTGGATACCAGCCCTTCCCAGGGATCGTCGAATTTTTGGATACCAGCCCTTCCCAGGGATTCGTTGATTTTTTGGATACCAGCCCTTCCCAGGGGTTCGTTGATTTTTTGGATACCAGCCCTTCCCTGGGGTCGTCGAATTTTTGGATACCAGCCCTTCCCAGGGATTCGTTGATTTTTTGGATACCAGCCCTTCCCAGGGGTTCGTTGATTTTTTGGATACCAGCCCTTCCCAGGGGTCGTTGATTTTTTTGGATACCAGCCCTTCCCAGGGGTCGTCGAAATTTTTTTGGATACCAGCCCTTCCCAGGGGTCGTCGAATTTTTTGGATACCAGCCCTTCCCAGGGGTCGTTGAATTTTTTTGGATACCAGCCCTTCCCAGGGTGTTAATTGTTTGGATCTCAGCCCTTCCCAGGGTGTTAGTTATTCGGATCTCAGCCCTTCCCAGGGTGTTAGTTGTTTGGATACCAGCCCTTCCAAGGGTGCTCACCATCTTGTTGTGGTTTGCTTGGATGCCTTCCCAGGTTTGCTCACCACTCTGTTGTGGTCTGCTTGGATGCCTTCCCAGGTTTGCTCACCACCTTGTTGTGGTCTGCTTGGATGCCTTCCCAGGTTTGCTCACCACCTTGTTGTGGTTTGCTTGGATGCCTTCCCAGGTTCACTCCTTGTTTGGATACCAGCCCTTCCCAGGGATTTGTTGATTTTTGGATACCAGCCCTTCCCAGGGGTCGTTGATTTTTTGGATACTAGCCCTTCCTAGGGGTCGTTGAATTTTTTGGATACCAGCCCTTCCCAGGGGTCGTTGAATTTTTTTTTTGGATACCAGCCCTTCCCAGGGTGTTAATTGTTTGGATCTGCGGCTGGCTGGCCCACCAGCCACTCAGCCTGGTTTCGAGTTCCGTGTTTCGAGTTCCGTATTTTCAAAAGGCGCACTCATTGGCCGCAGATCAATTCGCGGCTGGCTGGCTTGACTTTCTCGATTTTCGTGCTACGCCTCAATTCTCGTGTCGTGACGTCGGTTTTCGCCGACATGTTCGTATTTTGCAGTCCGGGAATTACTGGAAGACGTGCCACATCATTCGGGAATGCTCAAATCGGACAGCCTTGTTGTCACGTCGGTTTCGGTTGTAAATCGTCGCGGTGGCGTCGAGTGTTCGTACTTGTCCATCCTTTGCTCTCGCAGGCCGGCTCAATTGGCTATTTTTCCCTCCTGTCAGGGTTAGTATAGGGAGTGCAAAATTTGGGTGTCTACAAATGTATTCACAAGTTATTGATTATAATTATTCTCTTTATTATAATTCCTATTATCTAAACTAACAATTATTATTTAATTAATAAATATTATATATTACTATTATCTTATAATAAAATTATAAATTAATATTTTTATACGCTTACATAATTAATTTGTTATAATATATTAATACTATAGAACAATTCATGTCCTTTTTGGTCATTTTACATCATTTTAGTCACGGCCACTGCAATTCTAGCCAAATAAGAATCATAATTTCAACAACATAAGTTGATGGTAAACAAACAAGATCGTAATTTTTCAAACACTGTTTCAGTTGCGTTTGCAAAACGCCGTTATGGCTGCAACCGCTGTCGCTGCCATGTAAATGAACAAACCTCGAATCTTCCCAACTTTGGAATGAAATTTTTGAGAGGAAATTTTAAAAAAAAGAAAAAAATTCTATTCTTCTCTTTTCTTTTCTCTTATCTAAAAACTCACAAACAAGAGATTTTTATTCTCCTTCCTAAATTTTCTTTCTTCTCCTTTCTTTCCTTTCCATTTTGAAACTCACAAACACAGTGTGAGTTTATAAATTGAGGATGAAATTTTTTTTTGAAGAAAATAGAAAAAGTTCTATTCTTGTTGTTAATGAGTCACAAAAGAAAATGATAGAAAATAAGTTTTATATTTAGATTATTGATTTACCTTTATAATGATTTTGTTGTGTTTGTATTTAGGAATTATAGAAGAAAAAAATGTTTATTTTATTTAGTTATTTATTTAAATTCATTCATTTTTTGATAGAAACTTGGTAAAAATAGTAACTAACTTTTTAGTTCTTTTCTTTATTTTTTTTGTTTATTAAAAAAATTATAAACAAAAGAAATGGACACTTGATCATTTGTAGAACTGTGTCAGCTCATATACATCTGCTAAAGAATATACAACCGCAACATGTTTTGGTACCTGCAATTTTTCGTCTAGGTCGGACCATAAATAGTCGACATAAATAAACCATAGTATCCCATTAAAAACTGAAGCACCCATAACTGAAACAGAAAAAAATAAAAATAAAAGCCACTTGATCCGTCAATCCTTTCCTCTTCTTTTATACCCCTTCCTCTTATTATTATTATTATTATTATTATTATTATTATTATTTTATTTTTTTTTATTTTTAATTTATATTTTTTGGGCTTTAATTTGTTTTGGGAAAGAACAGGTTGGCCAGGTGGTGTCTCCATAACCATATGAATATACAATTTTTTTTTGTTTTATCTTTAAGCTCCTTAACAATTCTCCTACTATGGAAGTTTTGAGTTTGTTTCAAGAGATTAAACTCAATGTCTATTTTTATTATTTATTCTTATTAGTTGGCAATTTATCCTTATGGTGGTTTTAAAGTTATTTATTTGATTTAATGATGATGTAATAGGATTCATTCTTAATGTATGTGTTAAAGACCCTATTGTGAAATCCTTAAAATTGATGGAGTGTAAAACGACTTATATCTTTTGGGCTTAGAACTTGATGTATTAGTAGAGCCCTTGTGATTCATGAATAGAGTAAATGTATTAGACTTCTTTTTACTCTATAAAGTTAGTCTAACTGAGTCAATTTGAAGATTAACAGAACGTGTAAGATAAAACATCAAAACCAGAGCACATATGGTTTAGAAGAGCACCTCATTGTGAGGCTCAATGTTTAGTAAGGAAATCTAAAAACATAGAGCTCAAAACATCGCAGAGATACTAGCAGAGCTAAGTCAATAGAGCTCATCTTCGAAGGTCTTTGGAGATAAAAGGAATGCTAACTCAGAAGATAAGCCTTAGTCAAATAGTCCAATAAATAGCCACTGACATGAATTTAATAAAGCTATCCTTGCACCGCTTATCTATTGCTTAAAGCTTTGCATCTACTAAACATAAAAAGGACAAAAATTTGGTAGATTTTAAAACTCTTAAACAAAATCGAAACACGTGTCATCAAGAACACAATTATCAACGGCCAGAATTTTCACGAGCCTATAAATATCTAACCTTCCAGAAATAAAAAGGTTAATCATTCACTAACTTGAAAATCCTAAGTGAAAAAGAGCTCTACCATAAACACTCTATCAAAGACTCTACTGATAAAAAGAGCATTTTACGTTTGTTGCACATCTACTCTACTAAGGAGAAGAAGGAGAACTTCAAAAGTGCAGTAGACCAATCATCACTTAATTATCTATGAATTTAATCTTTGTAATTATAAAGTCTTTGTAAATGTAAAAGTCCTTTGTGAACTAAATCTATAATTGATCTTTATGATTGTAGACATCCAAAATTTGGATGTATTTTCTCTAATGATGGCAGGGGGCAATAATGTCAATTCACGACGAGCCTAGTGTGTCAAAGTGAAGATTATAAATTTAAGGACAATTACTTGGAGGCCACACATGGACTTTTGGGTACCAAACTTGGATCCGGATCCTCTATGAGGATTTCTCTGTGAGGATCTTGTGAGGATTTTGCTGTGGAGTTGACAACACATTAAAAAAGAGATCCAATGGCTCACAACTCCTTTCCTTGTCTGTGTATTAAAATAACGTCGTTTTAATAGGAAATTTTTTTTACAAGTTGACAGAAAATTGGAAGCCACCAAACGCCGTTTACTTCGTTTGTTTGCTTCGTTTTTCTGTTTTCTTCTCCTTTCCTTCTTTGCTTCGTTTCTTGTTCTTCCCAGAACATGCCCAGGTTTAGGATTAGCCAAATTTCAATTGTTTTTTTCCCTTTATTCAAATTTTTCCCAGATTGTTTGCCCCAATTTTTTCTTCTTTAATTTTTTTCAATTGACTTAAAGAATCACAATGGAAATTCAATTTTTTTAATAGGATAAAAATTGTCCGTTGAATTTATTTTTTTGAAGAGCAAAGAATAATATTATTAGCCTTTGACAAAGATACAAAGATTAATAACACTATCGATTCCAAAGCACAAAAAAAATTATTAATAAAACGTCTCATTAACACCCAACCCATTACAATCATGAAAAAGGTCATGCCGCTCATAACTAACAAGAATTAGCCATACTAATGCAATAAATAGAATTGACATTCAAAACTTCATTGGAATACTAGGAATGTTTAGACAATTTTATCTTTACTGATGTAGCATTGGCGTGTCATTCCTTATCAGTAGTATATCAACATATAATACTAGGAATGTCACAGTGCTCCCACTGACCCTTTTGTACACACTAGGTTCATTCCCATTTTTGATAAAATCAAACTCTTTTGATTGTCTCATCAAAATGAACGTTCCATCTTTGAGAAGCTTGCTTCAATCCATAAATGGATCATTGTAGCTTAAAGCACGATTTGCTTCAACCTTTGAAACAAATTCCTCTGGCTGTATCATGCATACATTCTCCTCAAGTCTTCATTGAGGAAGGACGTCTCTACATCCATTTTGCCAGATTTCGTAATAAGATGCAATCACAAGCAAAATCCAAATGGACTTGAGTATTACCCGATAATAAGGTTTTGTCACAGTCAACTCCTTGACTTTATTTGAAACCTTTTAAATAGGTCTGGTCTTATAGGTCTCCACATTGCCATTTGCCCTAGTCTTTTTTTAAAGACCCATATACACCCTTTAGGCACTATGCCTTTCGGTGGAGTAACTAGAGTCTATATTTGGTTCTCATACATGGAGTTCATTTCGGATTTCATGGCCATCTGCCATTTCTCTGAGTGTCTTCTACTCATAGCCTCATCGTATATAACTAGATCATCATCCTCTATGATGCGTACCTCATCATCATCCTCTATGATGAATCCATACCTCATAGGTATCTTCGGTACTCTTCCAGATTTACGATTCGGTTATGGTACAATAGGTCTATCTATAGGCTCCTCGGTTTAATTGAAAGTCCTTTGTGGTTCTTGAACTCCTTCAAGATCTATTACCCTCCCACTAGCTCCTTCAATGATAAACACTTTTATCCAAGAAGGCAACGTGTAGGATTATATTAATAGTACCCTAAACTTTCTTTAGGATATCCCACAAACCTGCACTTGTCAGATTTTGTCCCAAACTTATCTTTTGAAACCTTTTCACATAAGTTGGACAACCCCTTATCTTAACATACTTAAGACTAGGAATCCTCCCTATCCATAACTTTTATGAAGTCTTGGGGCTGAATTTTGAGGTTACCTTATTTTGTAAATATGCAGCCGTTTCTAGGGTATAACCCCAGATGGATACTGGAATGTCGGTAAAAATCATTATGGACCGCACCATGTCCAATAAGGTATAATTTCTCCTTTTAGATACACCAATCAATTATTGCGTATCAGGAGGTATCCATTATGAGAAAATAGCATTTTGAGATGATCTAGAAACTTATTGCACAAGTATTCCTTCCTCGATCTGATTAAAGAATCTTAATACTTTGTCAATTTGTTTCACTTCTAAATGATTTGAACCTTTCAAATGATTCAGACTTGTATTTCATCAAATACACATATTCAACTCTTTGAATGATCATCTCCTTTTCTTTTACTAGTTTGTTCAATTTGCAAAATTATTTTTTACGTAAGTCAAGTTTACAAAGTCTATCAAGTGATCTTCCAGTTTCAAACAAAACATTATCATTATAAATAGAACAACAATTGTTCTTAAATATAATACTAGAACCTTCCTTATCCAACAACGGAAGTAATAATGTTTCTAAAGAGAACTGGAACATAATAACAACTTATTGACTTAATAGACTTGCCCGCAAGCAACGCTAAACTATAAGTTCCTACGACTAATGTAGTAACCATTGCTCCATTCTCCACACGTAAGATTACTTACTCTTTGTTTAGCTTTCTACTTCTGCTTAGTCTCTGCATTAGATTGCATACGTGAGAACTATAGCCGGTATCCAATACCCAAGTAGAACCTTGACTTACAGAAAGATTTATTTCAATCATGATCAAACCTATATCTTTAACCGAAGCTTCACTAAGCTTCTTCTGGTTAGCCTCTGCAAGATTTTGCTTACAGTTTCCTTTTCAGTGTCTAGGCTTATTGTAGTGGAAGCAAACTCCTTTGCTATCTTCATCAGTTTTTTTTTTGTTCTTAGTGTCCTTAGTTATTGCCTTTCCTTATACCTTCTTTGAATTGTTCTTCTTTTAAGAAGATCCTTTGGCCCTCTTCCGCTTCTTGGAAGAATCATCTACTAGTAAGACTTGGTCTTTCTTGGTTGGAAAGTGACTCTTTACAATTTTTAACGTGTTTAAGCAACTCAGGAAGGCTTACATATAGCTTATTCATGTGGAAATTCACAACAAATTGTGAGAAAGAGTCCGGAAGTGATTGCAAGATCAAATCTTGGATCAAATCTCCATCCATGACAAAACCTTGCTGTCCTAATTGTTCAATCAGATTGATCATTTTTAGAACATTTGTCTATACTATAGTGTCATCGGCCATTCTAGATCGGAAGAGCTCCTTAGATATCTGATATCTAATAGTCCTACTTTCCTCACCATTCAACTCCTTGAAGGTGCAGGAATACAGTAGGAGCATCCATAGTTTCATGCTGACGTTGAAGCTCGTTACTCATAGTGTTAGGTTTGTATAGCGCGAACATGCAATCAAATTACATAAATAAAGCGGAAGCGCGATAAAATCAAATTTTAAAATTTTATACAAACCATCACCATGATCTTTCTTTATGCACAATTATTAATTAAACGAAAGAGATGGAGAATAAGAATTATACCCTTGTAGAATTCTAGTTTCCTCAGGTACAAGTTCACCTCCAATTCCTTCGCGTTCTCCTTGAATTCCACCGATTAAATTCCTTCATTTGATCAACGTTAGCCACCCAAGTGTTTGGCCTCTAGAGGTGATCCACCAAGGAATAATACTTGTTCAAGAAGATGGGTGTTGGCAAAACCCTAGTTTCTATCTCTATAGAAATTGTAAGTACTCTCCACAATTCTTATGGAAGAGTGTGTAACCCTAATCTATGATAAGACTTATCTTATTTATAGATGTAGGAAAACTCTTCCCTAAACTATTTAGGATCAGGGTTTCTACTATAATTAAACTCCTTTAATTAAATTAAACTCCTAATCCAATTAGGAATTCATGTGAGAGTACTTCTATTAATTAATTCTCAATCCCTATTAGAAATTAAATAATAGTAATAGTAATAATAATAATAAGACTCCTCTTATTAATTTATATTTAATATTTCTAAAATATTAAATAATAAATATTAAGCTATTTAATTTATTCTATCTCCATAGACTAAATTAAATACACTTAACTTATTATTACAATTATGCCATTTACTTCTTAATTAAATATTTTTCTTTTGCGGTGTGACCCTTTAGGTTCTCCATATTAAACCGGTTGTGAATAAATCAATTAGAACAATTCTAATCTTATTTAAATAAATAAATTAAACTATTTAATTCATTTAAATAATATTTATTCTACAATAAGGGTAAGCCCCCTTAGCGATAAACGACTTTCCAGATAATATAGATTTCAACATTAATCATAAAAGAACCTTTCAGTGCATAGTTACCGTACAATTCAATCCTTCTACCGTATAATGTCCCAATTAAATATAAGACATTGAATTACTGTCAAGTCCTATTTTATTTAATTATATGTATTTCGATTCTCAAATGCACAACTCTAAATAATGCAAATTAGAAACTCTTTTCTAATTTCATTCTACCTTGGCCAAGGACTACTGAGTTGTCATTTATCGAATCACATAGGACATTCACATCTTTTACTAGACGTGGTAGATTCTTTGTTGATCATTCACCTATCTCCGTGTACAACTTATTATACCCAATCATACCCTTTGTTATACCCTAAAGTCATAAGGGACATGTCAAAGTATAACTCATCATACACAAGATACTATGATGATCTCAAGTCCAAGGATCACTTGTACTACTATCACTAGAGGAATTCTTATTGACAGGCGAGTAAAACTCCATTAGGTATTCCTTAGCGAGCCACGTTCAGTGAACTTATTCTCTAATAAGCACCTACATACTTGCTTTATTATCTACACACAAATGATTATGAGATCAATCATCCTCTTCTTAAGAGCAAGCAACGTATGTACTAATCTATCCGGATTCACTAATCCCCTTGTTAGTAATCCAACGATTAGGAACGATTTTAGTTTGTGAGCTATCTAGAATTTAGATCTCATTAGCATGATTACCATCATGATTCTAAAAGCATTGCTCAAAACTATGGGTTTATCACATTTAATATAACAACACTATGTAGATAATATAAAATACCTTTAATAACCGAATAAGATTACAAAGTATATGCTACATCATATCAAATATGATTGGTTTGTGTGCATACTACTTTCAATCTCCCACTTCCACTAAAGCCAATCGTCATGGTATCTAATACCCTTCTTCTCTAAGTGACGATCATCCTGCCGTTTGGATAAAGCTTCAGTAAATGGATATGCAATGTTGTTCTTGAGAGTCCACTATCTCTATAGTGACTTTCTTCTTTCAATGATTCCTCTAATCAAATGAAAGTGCCGCAACACATGTTTGAATCCAAGATGAGACTTAGGAACTATTCCTAGTTCTGTGATGAACTTTTCATCCAAACAATCAACTTGCAGCTTCACTTACAACTATATACTTTGTCTTTCTCACTAAATCAGCAACTATTTACTATTTTGGAACCTTTCCAATTCACTGCACCACCATTCAAGGTAACACTTTACCCTAAAGTGGATTTGTTATCGTCTTGGTCAGTCTGAAAAACTTGAGTCTGTTTAACCCTCTAGTTTTAATTCAGACCTACCATGAATCATGATCACATCTTCAATACCGGTTAAGTACTTAAGATGTTTATGACTGTCTTATAGTGATCTTCTCCAGAATATGACTAATCAACATCAGGCCTTGTATATTCATTGCATACATGATAGTAACTCATGCGATCTCTCTTTAAATTGGAGACAATTTTATAGAGATTCACTCCATGGCTCATCATCATGAGACCTCTCTTGGAGTTTGCCATGCTAAACGCCTTTAGCATCGAATGAATATACGTTCATTGGTTTAAGCCGAACATCCTTTTAAATCTATCTATATAGATTTATATCCCCAATTTATAGGATGCTCCTCCCAAGTTATTCATAGAGGAATGTTTAGATAATTTTATCTTTACAGATTGTAGCATTAGTGTGTCATTCCTTATCAGTAATATATCAACATATAATACTAGGAATGTCACAGTGCTCCCACTGACCCTTTTGTACACACTAGGTTCATTCTCGTTTTTGATAAAATCAAACTCTTTTGATTGTCTCATCAAAATGAACGTTCCATCTTTGAGAAGCTTACTTCAATCCATAAATGGATCATTGTAGCTTAAAACACGATTTGCTTCAACCTTTAAAACAAATTCCTCTGGCTGTATCATACATACATTCTCCTCAAGTCTTCATTGAGGAAGGACGTCTCCACATCCATTTTGCCAGATTTCGTAATAAGTTGTAATCACAAGCAAAATCCAAATGGACTTGAGCATTACTCGGTAATAAGGTTTTATTACAGTCAACTCCTTGACTTTATTTGAAACCTTTTAAATAGGTATGGTCTTATAGGTCTCCACCTTGCCATTTGCCCTAGTCTTTCTCTTTAAAAACCCATTTACACCCTCTAGACACTATGCCTTTCGGTGGAGTAACCAGAGTCTATACTTGGTTCTCATATATGGAGTCCATTTCGGATTTCATGGCCATCTGCCATTTTTCTGAGTGTCTTCTACTCATAGCCTCATCATATATAACTGGATCATCATCCTCTATGATGCGTACCTCATCATCATCCTTTATGATGAATCCATACCTCTTAGGAATTTTCGGTACTCTTCCAGATTTACGATTCGGTTGTGGTACAATAGGTCTATCTACAAGTTCCTCAATTTGACTTGTAGTACTTTGTGGTTCTTGAACTCTTTCAAGATCTATTACCCTCCCACTAGCTCCTTCAATGATAAACATCTTTATCCAAGAAGGCAGCGTATAGGATTATAGTAATAATGCCCTAAACTTTATTTAGGATATCCCACAACTCTGCACTTGTCAAATTTTGTCCCAAACTTATCTTTTGAAACCTTTTCACATAAGTTGGACAACCTCTTATCTTAACAGACTTAAGACTAGGAATCCTCCCTATCCATAACTTTTATAGAGTCTTGGGGTCGAATTTTAAGGTTACCTTATTTTGTAGATATGCAGCCGTTTCTAGGGCATAACCCCAAAAGGATACTGGAATGTCGGTAAAAATCATTATGGATCGCACCATGTTCTACATGGGACAGTTTTTCCTTTTTAGATACACCAATCAATTATTGCGTATCATGAAACGTCCATTATGAGAAAAATACCATTTTGAGATGATCTAGAAACTTATTGCACAAGTATTCCTTTCTCGATCTGATCAAAGAATCTTAATACTTTATCAATTTGTTTCACTTCTGAATTCTTTGAACCTTTCAAATGATTCAGACTTGTATTTCATCAAATACATATATTCAACTCTTTGAATGATCATTTCCTTTTCTTTTACTAGTTTGTTCAATTTGCAAAATTATTTTTCATGTAAGTCAAGTTTACAAAGTCCATCAAATGATCTTCTAGTTTCAAACAAAACATTATCATTATAAATAGAACAACAATTGTTCTTAAATATAATACTAGAACCTTCCTTGTCCAACAACGGAAGTAATAATGTTTCTTAAGAGAACTGGAACATTATAACAACTTATTAACTTAACAGACTTGCCCGTAGGCAACGCTAAACTATAAGTTCCTATGGCTAATGTAGCAACCATTACTCCATTCTCCTCACGTAAGATTACTTACTCTTTGTTTAGCTTTCTACTTTTGCTTAGTCTCTGTATTGGATTTCATATGTGAGAACTATGGACGGTATCCAATACCCAAGTAGAACCTTGACTTACAGAAAGATTTATTTCAATGATGAACAAACCTATATCTGTAACCGAAGCTTCACTAAGCTTCTTCTGGTTAGCCTCTGCAAGATGCTCCTTACAGTTTTCTTTCCAATATCCAGGCTTATTGCAGTGGAAGCAAACTCCTTTGCTATCTGAATCAGTTTTGTTCTTAGTGTCCTAAGTTATTGCCTTTCCTTATACCTTCTTTGAATTGTTCTTCTTTTAAGAAGATCCTTTGGCCCTCTTCCGCTTCCTGAAAGAATCATCTACTAGTAAGACTTGGTCTTTCTTGGTTGGAAAGTGACTCTTTACAGTTTTCAACGTGTTTAAGCAACTCATGCAGGTTGACATATAGCTTGTTCACGTGGAAAAAATTCACAACAAATTGTGAGTAAGCGTCCGGGAGTGATTGCAAGATCAAATCTCGGATCAACTCTCCATCCAATACAAAATCCAATTGTCCCAATTGTTCAATCAGATTGATCATTTTTAGGACATTTGTCTATACTGTAGTGCCATCGGTTATTCTATATTGGAAGAGCTCTTTAGATATCTAATATCTAGCAGTCCTACTTTCCTCACCATTCAACTCCTTGAAGGTGCAGGAGTACAGTAAGCACATCCATAGTTTCATGCTGACGCTGAAACTCGTTACTCATGGATGCAAGCATGATGCATTGAGCCAACTGTGCATCATCTTGCCACTTTCTAAAAGTAGCAATCTCTTCCTCAGAGGCATTGTCTGCAACTATTGCAGGGATAGACATATTAAGGATATAAGATAGCTTTTCAGCCTTGAGAACTATTCTCAGATTCCTTAACCAGTCCGTGTAATTCGGTCCGGTTAATTAGCATCTAATATGCTACGCAGTGATAGTGAATTAGACATTGTAAAATTCTGTAAAATAAATTTGTAATTTAACAATATTTTAGCATACATTCATTTAATTAATTACCAAAATAAATTAGGTCTTTATTTTAAATTGGTATCTCTCACTATTTTTATCAAACTATATTACCCTCAATATATATAGTTCGACAAATCTAATTAAAGATTTGCTAGTGAGAATAAGGATCCCATTTCAAATGTATATAGTCTTGTGTGACACAACAAACTATATATAAATAAATAGGTAGACAACTATATTTGTCAATTACATCTCTATGTAATTCCTTGTATTTTGCCTCTTAGATTATTTTGATCAAGTGGTGACACATCCGAATCAAAATTATCCAAGTTAAGCCCATCCTAGTACTTCCATATATTCGTAAGAAAAACACTGTCCTTGTGGTGACACAACAAAACAACATCGTTCAGTCTATTTATAAGCATCAAATGTGGTAAGACAACATCTTAAATATTTAATACTTGCCTTGTGGTGACACAACAAACTCATATTAAATATTTAATACTCTATTGTTTTACCATGCTAGAAGGCGACATTCGATATTCCAAATATCTTTGAACGCTTAGGACTTAATATGATTTCTTGAGGGATTTATTATTATTAGTCTCATCTTGTTTAGCGCGCATGCACATATATATATATATAAAATACGCGTCATATTATTTTACATGCGAAGCATGTTGGATAATATATAATATATAGTAAGCATGCACATATAGAATACTATATTCTACCCGGATTGATTATGGACTTTTATTTTAGTTTGATTCACTAGAGCCACCAAGTGAACCAAAAGGTCAAACCTAGGGTGCAAGAATTAAATTTAAATATAACTATTACATTTAAACCCGGGCTCCATTACAAACGGGTCTTCAAGCGCTCCTTGCTCCTTTGTCTCCAATTCTTCAAAATTAATTCTAACTATTCCTATTACAAAAACTATTTACAATAAATAGAAACCTTGATCAGCAGTCAATGGGAAGTACATAGGAGGGAGATAAAATTTACATTAAGAAAAAAATTAGAGAAGACGAGGTACGCAACCCCATTTATAAAACCCATACATTCAAGCATCCACTAAAATAAATCCAATCACACATTGGTCAATAGTCCATAATCAATCCCTATTTATTATCATACATATCTCTATATGTATCAATAAATAATATTCATCCCATGAATAATAAAACTATTCCATATATGCATTGATATCATTTAATGGGCAATATAAGTTAGTATAAAATCCAATTTCAACTCCAATTAGTTATCATGGAATCCAATTCCAACTCTAATTAGTTATCATAAAATCCAATTTCAATTAAAATAAACTTCTTTATTTTAATCATATTCCAAATCAAAATAAACTCTTTTATTTTAATTTATTCAATTTTGAATAAAATAAACTCCTTTATTTTTAATCAAATTCGAAATCAAAATAAATTTCTTTATTTTAATTTATCCAATTTTTTGAATAAAAATAAACTCCTTTATTTTTAATCAAATTCCAAATCAAAATAAACTCCTTTATTTTAATTTATAAAAATAAAAAAATAAAAAAATAAAATAATTTTACACAAATAATTATGCCCAATTAAATTGTTCTAAACACATATTAATGTATATACAGAATCAAACAATTAATAATTCACATAAAGTTTGGCTCTCTGATACCACTGTTAGGTTTGTATAGCGCGAACATGCAATCAAATTACACAAATAAAGCGGATGCGCGATAAAATCAAATTTTAAAATTTTATACAAACCATCACCATGATCTTTCTTTATGTACAATTATTAATTAAACGAAAGAGATGGAGAATAAGAATTATACCCTTGTAGAATTTTAGCTTCCTCAGGTACAAGTTCACCTCCAATTCCTTCGCGTTCTCCTTGAATTCCACCGATTAAATTCCTTCCTTTGATCAACGTTAGCCACCCAAGTGTTTGGATTCTAGAGGTGATCCACCAAGGAATAATACTTGTTCAAGAAGATAGATGTTGGCAAAACCCTAGTTTCTATCTCTATAGAAATTGTAAGTACTCTCCGCAATTCTTATGCAAGAGTGTGTAACCCTAATCTATGATAAGACTTCTCTTATTTATAGATGTAGGAAAACCCTTCCCTAAACTATTTAGGATTAGGGTTTCTATTATAATTAAACTCCTTTAATTAAATTAAACTCCTAATCCAATTAGGAATTCATGTGAGAGTACTTCTATTAATTAATTCTCAATCCCTATTAGGAATTAAATAATAGTAATAGTAATAATAATAATAAGACTCCTCTTATTAATTTATATTTAATATTTCTAAAATATTAAATAATAAATATTAAGCTATTTAATTTATTCTATCTCCATAGACTAAATTAAATACACTTAACTTATCATTACAATTATGCCATTTACTTCTTAATTAAATATTTTTCTTTTGCGGTGTGACCCTTTAGGTTCTCCATATTAAACCGGTTGTGAATAAATTAATTAGAACAATTCTAATCTTATTTAAATAAATTAATTAAACTGTTTAATTCATTTAAATAAATAATATTTATTCTACAATAAGGGTAAGCCCCCTTAGCGATCAACGACTTTCTAGATAATATAGATTTCAACATTAATCATAAAAGAACTTTTCAGTGCATAGTTACCGTATAATTCAATCATTCTACCATACAATGTCCCAATTAAATATAAGACATGGAATTACTGTCAAGTCTTATTTTATTTAATTATATGTATTTCGATTCTCAAATGCACAACTCTAAATAATACAAATTAGAAACTCTTTTCTAATTTCATTCTGCCTTGGCCAAGGACTACTGAGTTGTCATTTATCGAATCACATAGGACATTCACATCTTTTACTAGACGTGGTAGATTCTTTGTTGATCATTCACCTATCTCTATGTATAACTTATTATACTCAATCATACCCTTTGTTATACCCTAAAGTCATAAGGGACATGTCAAAGTATAACTCATCATACACAAGATACTATGATGATCTCAAGTCCAAGGATCACTTGTACTACTATCACTAGAGGAATTCTTATTGACAGGCGAGTAAAACTCCATTAGGTATTCCTTAGCGAGCCATGTTCAGTGAACTTATTCTCCAATAAGCACCTACATACTTGCTTTAGTGTCTCCATACAAATGATTATGAGATCAATCATCCTCTTCTTAAGAGCAAACAACGTATGTACTAATATATCCGGATTCACTAATCCCCTTTTTAGTAATCCAACGATTAGGAACGATTTTAGTTTGTGAGCTATCTAGAATTTAGATCTCATTAGCATGATTACCATCATGATTCTAAAAGCATTGCTCAAAACTATGGGTTTATCACATTTAATATAACAGCACTATGTAGATAATATAAAATGCCTTTAATAACCGAATAAGATTACAAAGTATATGCTACATCATATCAAATATGATTGGCTTGTGTGCATACTACTTTCACATAGATGCGAACATGATGCATTGAGCCAACTGTGCATCATCTTGCCACTTTCTAAAAGTAACAATCTCTTCCCCTGAGGCATTGTCTGCAACCATTGCAGGGATAGGCATATTAAGTACACAAGATAGCTTTTAAGCCTTGAGAACTATTCTCAAATTCTTTAACCAGTCCTTTTAATTTGGTCTGGTTAATTTAGCACCTAATATGCTACGTAGTGATAGTGATTTAGACATCGTAAAATTCTGTTAAATTAATTTATAATTTAACAACATTTTAGCATACATTCATTTCTTAATTAATTACCAAAATAAATTAGGTCTTTATTTAAATTGGTATCTCTCACCTTTTTTATCAAACTATATTACCCTCAATATATATAGTTCGGCAAATCTAATTAAAGGTTTGCTAGTGAGAATAAGGATCCTATTTCAAATGTATATAGCCTTGTGTGACACAACAAACGATATATAAATAAATAGGTAGACAACTATTGTCAATTACATCACTATGTAACTCCTTGTATTTTGCCTCGTAGATTATTTTGATCAAGTGTGACACATCTGAATCAAAATTATCCAAGTTAAGTCCAACTTAGCACTTCCATATATTCGGAAGAAAAACACTGTCCTTGTGTGACACAACAAAACAATATCGTTCAGTCTATGTATAAGCATCAAATGTGATAAAGCAACATCTTAAATATTTAATACTTGCCTTGTGTGACACAACAAACTCATATTAAATATTTAATACTCTATCGCTTTACCATGCTAGAAGGCGACGTTCGATATTCCAAATATCTTTGAACGCATAAGACTTAATATAATTTCTTTGAGGGGTTTGTTATTATTTGTCTCATCTTGTTTAGCGCACATGCACATATATATATAAAATACGCGTCATATTATTTAACATGCGAAACATGTTGTATAATATATAATATATACATAGTAAGCATGCACATATAGAATACTATATTCTACCCGGATTGATTATTGACTTTTATTCTAGTTTAGTTCACTAGAGCCACCAAGTGAACCAAAAGGTCAAACCTAGAGTGCAAGAATTAAATTTAAATATAACATTTATATTTAAACCCGGGCTCCATTACAAACGGGTCTTCTTGCACTCCTTGCTTATTTGTCTCCAATTCTTCAAAATAATTCTAACTAATCCTATTACATAAACTATTTGAAATAAATAGAAACCTTGATCAGCAGTCAAGGGAAAGTACATGTAACGACCAGGAACTTTAGAATTTCCTTGTAATTCGAATTTTTGAATATTAATGAATATATTATATTTTATTGCTATTATTTTGTGTTGCATGTTTAAAGGTTGTGTGACAACCTGGATTATGTGAATGCATGAAATTTTACGTGTTATAATTTTGTTTAAGTGAATAATTGATTTTGCGTAGTATCGTTAAATCACTATTCACGGGGCACGTTTCCCGAGGCACTATTTATGCCAAATATTTTTGTGTCTTTTTCGATGTTAATAAATTTCATAAATACGTGTATGCGTACGAATAATTTTTTCAAGTGTCGGAAATTTTATTTGAGCTGATACGTGATTTTATCCGTATCCGAAATGTATAATATGGGTGTTCCGAATAATTGGACAAATCCCGTAATAATTATTTTTACCCATCCTAATAATTATGGTAATACCCATTTTAATTATGGGTGGAGTTATTGAGCAATTTGGGTACAAAAATAGGAGTTTTCGGATATATTTTTGTGTATTTGGGTATTTATTTTGACTTGTTATCCAAAGAGGGAACCAACCTAAGCTTTTGGACCAATGAGGATGAAGAGATGAGGGAGTTGCCGGCATGTGGCCCTTGTGCTAGACAAAATGTGCATGGAGAAGCAAACTAGCAACATTCTCCTTCCCCATCCCACTTCATTGCTCCCAAAGCCCCTCCATTTCTCCCATTCCATTCATCTGATTTCCTTCATTCTTTTCCTCATTCACACCCATTCAAACCATCAGCTCAATTAGAGAGAGATAGAAGAAGAGAGAAAACTGCAGAAATTATAAGGAAGGAGAAGAAGTTCTAGAGAAAGAGTGAGAGTTCGGGTGGGAGCTAAGAAAGGAGAAAGGAAATCTTCAAGCTCTAACCAAGCTATTTAGCAACAAGGAGGAGAAGTAAAGAGGTAATCATCTACCAAGCTTCATAACACCATCTTCATCTTCATCATCTTCTTCTTCAACCATTCTAGAGAGAGAAACAAGTGGGTGGAGTGAAGAAGCTTGAAGAGAGGCTACGGGAGAAACCCAAGGAGGAAGAAGAGAGGTTGTAGCAAACCTCTAACAACCATTAAACAAACTAGAAGGAGAATCCAAGAGGTAAATACCATTTTCAAACTCATTTCTTCAAAGTTTTCAAGTTTTCTTTTTTTTAGTTTATTTGCTTGTTGGACGAATTTGCTGTTATTATGGTTGTTGTTGGATGACTATGAATGACTAAGGATGTTCTTAAGACCTTATAAACCTTATTAATAACATCAAAGTGAAACAAAAATGCAAGAAATCCTTACCTTGGCTTAATGGAGCAAGAACAATGGACAAAACATGGACTTTGGACATTCGGACCATTTTAGAGGACCTTGTAACTATGATTTCGTATGTGTTTAATTTATTTGTTGTTATGGTATTATAGTTCCATGGGTTACAAAGTTAACCCAACTGGAATCGAGTAAAAATGTGTTAAAACGAAGATTTGGTGACGATTTTAGTGAAGAACACCAAGAACACCAAGAACACAAAAATAAAACATGATTTGATACTTTGGTCACGGATTTCAACATGTTAATGTTAATGGATAGCTCTAAATTTTTGATATGTTGTAGCCCTATGTCTTAGGAGTCCATAGAGTCCGGAATGAACCAATTTGAACGTGTATTGAGGGAGTTATGGTGATTGGAAGCAAGATAGGTCTAGAACACCAAAACAGAGCATTCCGGGAAGCAAAACGCATTGGGAACTCAGGCCTAGCGCCAACGGCGCTTGTCTGGGCGCTGTAGGCGCTGGCCACGGGGCCAGCTACTGCATAGGAGCGCTGTAGGCGCTGGCCATAGGCCATTGTGAGCGCCAACGGCGCTGGTAAGGAAACTGTGCAAAACTGCTCCGACGTCCTTTAGTAAAATGAGCATAACTTTCTCATACGAACTCGGATTGAGGTGATTCAAGATGATTCGGAAAGAGAACGAGTAGACCTACAACTTTCGTTCTTTAAGGTTTTCCATTTGAGGTCGGGATCAATTCCCAAATTGACCATTAGTCTGACTGATGTGTTTTTGGGGGCAAACGGAGAGCGTCGGGCATGCGCATAAGCACATGTAATGCTCCCGACACTGTAAAATGACGTTCTAAGTTCTAACATATGAATGTTATGAATTTTAATGATACTTAGCATTAACCAATAAGTATTAGATAAATCGAATGATGGGCGTGTTAGGCGTACGCAATTGCGTATTGCTTGGGCATTCGAATAGGCAAGTGGGCGTATAGGCGTGCAAGCGTCGTAACGCCGTAACTAGTGGTCATAACCTTGTTTAATATTTTGTTTCTTGTTTGAATGGAACATTATAGAGTTGTGTAAACTATTATTTAATATCCGGTATGTGACTAATTGTTATGTGGATATGTACCTAATTGTGTAGGATATTAAGGAGCGTGTGTTGTAATATTGTAGCAGCGCTTCAGGCAAGTTTCCTAACGCTTGTCTAACCCTTGTGTTGGGCAAGTTCCCTAACTTCATTCTTTTTATATATTGAATGCAAGTTCCCTTACCCTTGCTCAAATTAACATTCGGGTAGGTTTCATATTTTATACAGGTGTTGTATATTGTTGCAAGTTTCATGACTCAAATGGGGTCATTACTCTTAAATCATATTAGTGGATTAATTACTGTCAATTATTCCACCTCCAAGATAATTATTGATATTCGCAGCTTATGCATTTGAAATCATTATTTGTTGTTGGATTGTGAAACGTTTAAGTTCTTCATTCATGAACTGCCTAAGAAAATAGTCTACGCCATTTGTTTCGGCAAGACCCATACAGGTTATTATTTTAAAAGCTATCCAAACCGATTGTTGGTGTGGATTCTTGGACTGAGAGAGCAACCCTTATTAGGGGATTATAATGTGTCGACTATTCGATGCAGTCAGAGTTAAATGTTATGCATATACATGGTGTACAAGAGGCTGATCCCCTCGAGTACAACTGACGGGGCCAGGTTTTAAAAGAGTTAGTCGAATGATTGACTCTTTGGCCAAAAGTTCATGGTCGGTTGGACCACTCAGCAGTAAATAATCATTATTCATTGTTTCATTTGAACTTTGATTATGTCATTTCAGCTATTTCAATCAATGTTCATAAATTGTTGACCTATGCAACTATTATTCTTATTCATTCATGATATATCTTCATTCTTGCTTTTAAACTTGCTGAGCAAAGTAGTTGCTCACCCTTGCTATATCATGAACCTATTGCAGTTAAGCCGGGGAGTTCCAAAGCGGACAAAGGCAAAAGAAAGCTTAAGGAATAGTTATATGTACTATCCTGTTGTGTAATTCGTGGAATCATTTTGTATTATTATAGTATTCTGCGATGTATTTTATTTAAGGTTTTAGACCTTGGGACCGTAGCGAACCTTTTGTAATGAACAACATATGTTTATTTTATTCCGCATTAGTTGATTTATGTTGTTTAGAGGTGTATGGATGTATTTTATCGTGAGCACTAAATTCGAGGTATTGGTACCTGAATTTGGGGGTGTCACAGGTTGGTATCAGAGCTTTAGGTTATAAACTTTAGGATTTGCGAAACCTAGGTTATAACCTTAGTATTAAACTCGTATTGAGTACGCTAGGTGATGGATCGAGGAGATTCATTTGATAGTCATGTCTGGAGGTGGATTGTGGAAATCCATCGAGCCGAGTTGTGCATGATAAAATATCATTTCATTTTATCAATGAATATATTTTATTGTGGCACTGACATCTTGCTGTCTATTTGTTTCTGTTTGTTGCTGTAGGATGTCTGAGATGGGAGAGTACAGTCCTGCTGGAGAGGTAGAGTTCACAGACATTCATGTGGACGCAGGGCAGTTAGTGGAGGTGCAGCCGAGTGAGCCAGAGATGATGGACACTAGGGCTGAGTCTGAGGCCGAGTATGGTTCTGAGGAGGACCCCGAGGAGGATCCAGTGACGGAGGATGAGGAGCCGCCTGAGTATGTAGATGGCATGGGCACTACTGCTAGTGACATCATAGAAGAGCTAACAAATAAGAACGAAGAGCTCGAGAATCGAGTAACACACTTAGAGGAGCAGAATCAGGATCACCAGGACCGAGAGGAGCAATACAGGTCATTGGCGTATCAGACATTAAGAGAAAAGACTGAGTTGACCCAGAAGCTGCAGGAAAGGGACCAGCGGATTGCCGAGCTAGAGGCAGTGGCTCACGGTCGGTGTGGGGTTTCTGTTCAGCTTGGTGTGATGGTTTATGACCTCTTAGAGAGGAATGTGATGCTAATAGGACAGATAGAGCGGGTAGAAGATCAGCTGGAGACTACTCGTTTGGAGCGAGATGAGGCCATAGGGCAGTCGGCAGCCCGGACTGCAGAGATTGATTCCCTCCGTTTAGGCTTGACTACTTCCATAGGCAGGCTGAGGGACAGGGTGAGGAGGTACCCCAGGGATGAGGGGAGTAGTAGGCGCGTGATTAGGCGCCGAGTGGTCGACAGACTAGCTCGACGGGAGCTCCGAGTTGCAATTCACCGTAGCAGGCGGTGATGTGTTATTTTTTTACATTATGTTTGTAGTAGGTCCCACTTTTGTTATAATAGGGGCATGCTTATGTTGTAAATCCCTATGCTTGCAGCATGTAAGGGATAGTAGTTGAACCCCCAATTTTGTTTCTAATAGAGGGGTGGAAGGTTATTATTCCCCAATTTTGTTCTTTAGGGGATAGTTAATGGTTGGCAGACTATGTCATTTAGCGTTTATGGAAGTATGCCACATGTTGAGTCTGGTTGTATTAAAACAGTGACATATGGTTATAAATGTAGTTGCTTTAGTTAAATCAAATGTGTTTGATAGATGCTTTTACCTTTGATTGATGACTTAAATGACTTATTGCATGAGGCCTAGATCTATTAGTAATAGCCGACGGTTTTTCTTTTAGCAGATCATGGCGCCAAGAGGACGACCGCGTAACCAAAGGGTTGAGGAGTCAGTGAATAACGAAGGGGGTCAGGCAGACCCTATGAGGGCTTTTGTTAACTTATTAGCAGAAGCAATGCAGGGCAGACAAGTCGCTGCGGTTGATCAGCCAGGAAGTCACATGGCGAACTTTAAGGATTTCAAACTGGTAGGACCGCCGGAGTTTCGCGGGACTACAGATCCGATAGAAGCCCAGACATGGGTGGAAGAAATGGAAAAGGTGTTCGAGGTCGCAAGGGTGGCCGAAGAGCAGAAGACATCATTTGCCACTTTCATGATGAAAGGTGAGGCAAATTACTGGTGGAAGGCGAACAAGGGTCGAGCTGGGGAAGGCACGATTGCATGGGCTCGTTTCAAGGAGCTGTTTTTCGAAAGTTACTTTCCAGCAAGCATGCAGGCAAGCATGGAGATAAAGTTCTTGGAACTAAAGCAAGGAGGCATGTCAGTTGCGGAATATGCCGCAAAATTTAACGAGTTAGCTAGGTTTGCTCCACATCAGGTGGACACCGACGCTAGGCGAGCGAAGAGATTTGAGCAAGGACTGAAACCTTGGGTGTATAGTAAGGTTGCGGTTTTGCAGATCAACACATTTTCTACGTTACTTGAGAAAGCAATCATTGCTGAGGGAGGAAGCGAAGCTTTGGCCAAGCACAACCAAGATCAGAAAAAGAAGAAAAGCCATGATGGTCATAAGGAAGGTAGCAGCGGGGGAAGTAACCCAAATAAGAGAAGATGGAACGACAGTCAGATGACAGGAAGCAAATCCGGAGGGGATGCAAAGAAGGGCAATAAATGCGATAAATGTGGAAGAAATCACTTTGGAGAATGCATGAAAGGAAAAGGAGTTTGTTTCAACTGTGGTCAACCGGGGCACATTGCCCCACAATGCCCAAAGGCGAAGGCAGGAAGTTGTTTTTCTTGTGGCGCTTCAGATCATCAGAAGAAGGATTGCCCAAAGAGGAAGAGTGATGCAGGCAGTGCTAACCAAGGGAACAACAGTAAGCTGACTATTGGAGGGCCAGCACAGCAGAACAGACCAGTAGCACGCACCTTCAACATGACAGTGCAGGATGCAATGGAATCGAAGGACGTGGTGTCAGGTATTATTTCAATCAATAATATCAGTGCATATGTATTATTTGATTCGGGTGCTACCTGTTCATTTGCGTCGGATGAATTTGCTAAACGGTTAAATTTACCTTGTGAGAAGTTAAAGAATCCAATGAATGTGGAAGTAGCTAATAAGGAAGTTATTCCTGTAGAACATATTCATAGAAATTGTTGTGCTGAGATAAACGGGTATAAACTGAGCGTGGATTTGATTCCAATACGACTAGGAGAATTTGATGTAATTCTTGGGATGGATTGGTTGTCTAGTCACGGGGCTATGATTGATTGTCAGAAGAAAAGTATACACCTAAAGACTCTGAATAAGTCGAAGGTCGTATTTTACGGTAGTAAATCGCCGAGACAATCTTGTTGTCTGACGATGATGCAAGCAAAGAAATTGCTACGGAAAGGTTGTATAGGTTATCTGGCTCACGTGGTTGATACCCGAAGAGTAGAGGGCGAGTTGGGTCAGATACCTGTAGTAAGGGAATTCTCAGACGTTTTCCCAGATGAGATACCGAGATTGCCGCCGGATAGAGAAGTGGAATTTGTGATCGACTTAGTACCGGGAACCGCACCGATCTCAAAGGCACCTTACAGAATGGCACCGGTGGAAATGAAAGAACTGATGGTTCAATTGCAGGAGTTGCTAGATAAGGGGTATATTCGTCCAAGTGTATCTCCATGGGGAGCACCAGTACTGTTCGTAAAGAAGAAAGACGGATCGCTTAGGCTTTGCATTGACTATCGGGAGTTGAACAAGGTTACCATTAAGAACAAGTATCCGTTGCCCAGGATTGATGATTTGTTCGATCAATTGAAGGGAGCGAAATACTTCTCGAAGATTGACTTGAGGACGGGATATCACCAACTGAAGGTGAGGCAGGAGGATATTCCAAAGACAGCATTCAGAACTCGATATGGACACTTTGAGTTTCTGGTGATGTCGTTTGGGCTGACGAACGCGCCAGCAGCATTTATGGACATGATGAACAGAGTGTTCAAGCAATACCTAGATAAATTTGTTGTCGTTTTCATAGATGACATTCTTGTCTACTCGAAGACGGAGGAGGAACATGTCGAACATTTGAGAATAGCCCTGGAAACACTAAGAAGGGAGAAGCTATATGCAAAATTTTCCAAGTGTGAATTTTGGCTACAGAGAGTGCAGTTTTTGGGGCACGTAATTGACAAGGATGGTGTGTCAGTGGATCCTGCCAAGGTGGAAGCAGTAATAAACTGGGAGCAGCCAAGGACGCCGACAGAAGTTCGAAGTTTCTTGGGATTAGCGGGTTACTATCGGAGATTTATTCAGAACTTTTCAAAGATAGCGACACCGTTGACAAATTTGACAAGGAAGACTGTGAAGTTTGTATGGACGGATAAGTGCGAAGAGAGTTTCTTGGAGTTGAAGAAGAAGCTTAGTGAAGCACCTGTGTTGTCACTACCAGATAATACAGGGGGATTTGTGGTGTACAGTGATGCGTCACACAAAGGCCTTGGGTGCGTATTGATGCAACATGGGAAGGTCATTGCGTACGCGTCACGACAACTGAAGGACTATGAGAAGGGGTATCCGACTCATGACCTGGAACTAGCGGCAGTGGTGTTTGCTCTAAAGATTTAGAGACACTATCTGTATGGGGAGAAGTGTGAGATATACACAGACCACAAAAGTCTGAAGTATATCTTCACCCAAAAGGAACTAAACATGAGGCAGAGGCGATGGTTGGAGTTGATCAAGGACTACGACTGTGAGATTCTATACCATCCCGGTAAGGCCAATGTAGTTGCTGATGCTCTAAGTAGGAAGGGCAGAGATAAGTTGATGATGCTGACAGCTCAAGAGGAATTGATCAAGGATATGGAAAGACTGGAGTTGGAAGTCAAGTATCCGATGAATGCAAACGAGAAACTGTTCGCAGTAGAGGCGAGTCCGACTTTATTAGACAAGATAAAGGAGGCTCAAGAAAAGGATGATGAATGTATCGCCATAAAGAAGCGAATCTCAGAAGGAGAGGAATTAAAGTACAAGTCTGATAGCTCGGGATTGCTAAGGTTTGAAGGGAGAATCTGGATACCGATGGTTCCGGAGTTGAGAGAAGAGATTCTGCAAGAAGCTCATTCTACAAGATATTCGATACACCCTGGTAGTACCAAGATGTATCAGGATTTGCGTCAGCACTTCTGGTGGCCGAACATGAAGAGGGAGGTAGCAGAATGTGTTGGGCGATGTTTGACATGTCAGAGGGTAAAAGCGGAACATCAGAAACCGGGTGGACTGCTACAACCACTGGAGATTCCGGAGTGGAAGTGGGAGCATATCACGATGGATTTTGTGACGGGGCTTCCACCAACTCAGAAAGGTTACGACGCGATCTGGGTGATCGTGGACCGTTTAACTAAATCTGCACATTTTCTACCGATCAAGATAAGATACAATCTGGAGCAGCTAGCAAAATTATATGTGAAAGAGATTGTGTCGCGACATGGGGTGCCGGTATCTATTGTGTCTGACAGAGATCCGCGTTTCACGTCGAATTTTTGGAAGAGCTTACAAGAAAGGTTGGGAACTCAGTTGAGGTTGAGTACGGCATATCATCCTCAAACGGATGGGCAAAGCGAACGAACGATTCAGACGCTTGAGGACATGCTTAGAGCATGTGTGATGGATTTTAAAGGCAGCTGGGACGATCACCTACCGTTGGTGGAGTTTGCCTATAATAACAGTTATCATGCGAGTATTGGCATGCCGCCGTACGAAGCATTATACGGAAGGAAGTGTCGAACACCTCTGTGTTGGGACGAAATCGGTGAACGGAGACTGTTGGGACCTGAATTGGTGCAACAGACTGTGGATGTCGTCAAAGTGATAAGAGCTCGATTGGTAGCGGCTCAGGACCGACAGAAGAAATACGCCGATTTGCATCGTCAGAAGCGAGACTTTGAAGTTGGCAGCTTTGTATTTTTGAAGGTGTCTCCCTGGAAGGGGAAGATCAGATTTGGAAAGAAGGGAAAATTGAGTCCCAGGTTCGTAGGACCCTTTGAAGTTTTAAAGAGGGTAGGTGAAGTGGCGTACGAGGTAGCTCTACCTCCTGAACTTGAGCATATTCACAATGTGTTTCACGTTTCTGTGTTGCGGCCATATAAACCCGACTACAAGCATGTGATATCCTATGAACCAATTCAAGTTGAACGAGATTTGTCATATAAAGAGATTCCTGTCCAGATATTAGATAGGAAAGAGCAGACGTTAAGAAACAAGGTTATTCATTCGGTCAAAGTACTTTGGAGGAACCATGCAGCTGAAGAAGCTACGTGGGAGCTAGAAGAGAAGATGAGGAAGGATTATCCGCATCTTTTCGAGTGAACCCATGTTAAGTTTTCCATACCTAGATTGAAATTCTGGGGACAGAATTCTTATAAGGAGGGGAGGATGTAACGACCAGGAACTTTAGAATTTCCTTGTAATTCGAATTTTTGAATATTAATGAATATATTATATTTTATTGCTATTATTTTGTGTTGCATGTTTAAAGGTTGTGTGACAACCTGGATTATGTGAATGCATGAAATTTTACGTGTTATAATTTTGTTTAAGTGAATAATTGATTTTGCGTAGTATCGTTAAATCACTATTCACGGGGCACGTTTCCCGAGGCACTATTTATGCCAAATATTTTTGTGTCTTTTTCGATGTTAATAAATTTCATAAATACGTGTATGCGTACGAATAATTTTTCCAAGTGTCGGAAATTTTATTTGAGCTGATACGTGATTTTATCCGTATCCGAAATGTATAATATGGGTGTTCCGAATAATTGGACAAATCCCGTAATAATTATTTTTACCCATCCTAATAATTATGGTAATACCCATTTTAATTATGGGTGGAGTTATTGAGCAATTTGGGTACAAAAATGGGAGTTTTCGGATATATTTTTATGTATTTGGGTATTTATTTTGACTTGTTATCCAAAGAGGGAACCAACCTAAGCTTTTGGACCAATGAGGATGAAGAGATGAGGGAGTTGCCGGCATGTGGCCCTTGTGCTAGACAAAATGTGCATGGAGAAGCAAACTAGCAACATTCTCCTTCCCCATCCCACTTCATTGCTCCCAAAGCCCCTCCATTTCTCCCATTCCATTCATCTGATTTCCTTCATTCTTTTCCTCATTCACACCCATTCAAACCATCAGCTCAATTAGAGAGAGATAGAAGAAGAGAGAAAACTGCAGAAATTATAAGGAAGGAGAAGAAGTTCTAGAGAAAGAGTGAGAGTTCGGGTGGGAGCTAAGAAAGGAGAAAGGAAATCTTCAAGCTCTAACCAAGCTATTTAGCAACAAGGAGGAGAAGTAAAGAGGTAATCATCTACCAAGCTTCATAACACCATCTTCATCTTCATCATCTTCTTCTTCAACCATTCTAGAGAGAGAAACAAGTGGGTGGAGTGAAGAAGCTTGAAGAGAGGCTACGGGAGAAACCCAAGGAGGAAGAAGAGAGGTTGTAGCAAACCTCTAACAACCATTAAACAAACTAGAAGGAGAATCCAAGAGGTAAATACCATTTTCAAACTCATTTCTTCAAAGTTTTCAAGTTTTCTTTTTTTTAGTTTATTTGCTTGTTGGACGAATTTGCTGTTATTATGGTTGTTGTTGGATGACTATGAATGACTAAGGATGTTCTTAAGACCTTATAAACCTTATTAATAACATCAAAGTGAAACAAAAATGCAAGAAATCCTTACCTTGGCTTAATGGAGCAAGAACAATGGACAAAACATGGACTTTGGACATTCGGACCATTTTAGAGGACCTTGTAACTATGATTTCATATATATTTAATTTATTTGTTGTTATGGTATTATAGTTCCATGGGTTACAAAGTTAACCCAACTGGAATCGAGTAAAAAGGTGTTAAAACGAAGATTTGGTGACGATTTTAGTGAAGAACACCAAGAACACCAAGAACACAAAAATAAAACATGATTTGATACTTTGGTCACAGATTTCAACATGTTAATGTTAATGGATAGCTCTAAATTTTTGATATGTTGTAGCCCTATGTCTTAGGAGTCCATAGAGTCCGGAATGAACCAATTTGAACGTGTATTGAGGGAGTTATGGTGATTGGAAGCAAGATAGGTCTAGAACACTAAAACAGAGCATTCCGGGAAGCAAAACGCATTGGGAACTCAGGCCTAGCGCCAACGGCGCTTGTCTGGGCGCTGTAGGCGCTGGCCACGGGGCCAGCTACTGCATAGGAGCGCTGTAGGCGCTGGCCATAGGCCATTGTGAGCGCCAACGGCGCTGGTAAGGAAACTGTGCAAAACTGCTCCGACGTCCTTTAGTAAAATGAGCATAACTTTCTCATACGAACTCGGATTGAGGTGATTCAAGATGATTCGGAAAGAGAACGAGTAGACCTACAACTTTCGTTCTTTAAGGTTTTCCATTTGAGGTCGGGATCAATTCCCAAATTGACCATTAGTCTGACTGATGTGTTTTTGGGGGCAAACGGAGAGCGTCGGGCATGCGCATAAGCACATGTAATGCTCCCGACACTGTAAAATGACGTTCTAAGTTCTAACATATGAATGTTATGAATTTTAATGATACTTAGCATTAACCAATAAGTATTAGATAAATCGAATGGGCGTGTTAGGCGTACGCAATTGCGTATTGCTTGGGCATTCGAATAGGCAAGTGGGCGTATAGGCGTGCAAGCGTCGTAACGCCGTAACTAGTGGTCATAACCTTGTTTAATATTTTGTTTCTTGTTTGAATGGAACATTATAGAGTTGTGTAAACTATTATTTAATATCCGGTATGTGACTAATTGTTATGTGGATATGTACCTAATTGTGTAGGATATTAAGGAGCGTGTGTTGTAATATTGTAGCAGCGCTTCAGGCAAGTTTCCTAACGCTTGTCTAACCCTTGTGTTGGGCAAGTTCCCTAACTTCATTCTTTTTATATATTGAATGCAAGTTCCCTTACCCTTGCTCAAATTAACATTCGGGTAGGTTTCATATTTTATACAGGTGTTGTATATTGTTGCAAGTTTCATGACTCAAATGGGGTCATTACTCTTAAATCATATTAGTGGATTAATTACTGTCAATTATTCCACCTCCAAGATAATTATTGATATTCGCAGCTTATGCATTTGAAATCATTATCTGTTGTTGGATTGTGAAACGTTTAAGTTCTTCATTCATGAACTGCCTAAGAAAATAGTCTACGCCATTTGTTTCGGCAAGACCCATACAGGTTATTATTTTAAAAGCTATCCAAACCGATTGTTGGTGTGGATTCTTGGACTGAGAGAGCAACCCTTATTAGGGGATTATAATGTGTCGACTATTCGATGCAGTCAGAGTTAAATGTTATGCATATACATGGTGTACAAGAGGCTGATCCCCTCGAGTACAACTGACGGGGCCAGGTTTTAAAAGAGTTAGTCGAATGATTGACTCTTTAGCCAAAAGTTCATGGTCGGTTGGACCACTCAGCAGTAAATAATCATTATTCATTGTTTCATTTGAACTTTGATTATGTCATTTCAGCTATTTCATCAATGTTCATAAATTGTTGATCTATGCAGCTATTATTCTTATTCATTCATGATATATCTTCATTCTTGCTTTTAAACTTGCTGAGCAAAGTAGTTGCTCACTCTTGCTATATCATGAACCTATTGCAGTTAAGCCGGGGAGTTCCAAAGCGGACAAAGGCAAAGGAAAGCTTAAGGAATAGTTATATGTACTATCCTGTTGTGTAATTCGTGGAATCATTTTGTATTATTATAGTATTCTGCGATGTATTTTATTTAAGGTTTTAGACCTTAGGACCGTAGCGAACCTTTTGTAATGAACAACATATGTTTATTTTATTCCGCATTAGTTGATTTATGTTGTTTAGAGGTGTATGGATGTATTTTATCGTGAGCACTAAATTCGAGGTATTGGTACCTGAATTTGGGGGTGTCACAGTACATAGGAGGAATATAGAATTTACTTCAAGAAAAAACTAGAGAAGACGAGGTACGCAGACCCCATTTATAAAAACCCATTCATTCAAGCATCCTCTAAAATAAATCCAATCACACATTGGTCAATAGTCCATAATCAATCCCTATTTATTATCATACATATCTCCATATGCATCAATAAATAATATTATCTCATGAATAATAAAACCATTCCATATATGCATTGATATCATTTAATGAGCAATATTAGTTAGTATAAAATCCAATTTCAACTCCAATTAGTTATCATGGAATCCAGTTCCAACTCTAATTAGTTATCATGAAATCCAATTCCAATTAAAATAAACTTCTTTATTTTAATTATATTCCAAATCAAAATAAACTCTTTTATTTTAATTTATCCAATATTGAATAAAAAATAAACTCCTTTATTTTTTAATCAAATTCCAAATCAAAATAAACTTCTTTATTTTAATTTATCCAAATTTTTGAATAAAAATAAACTCCTTTATTTTTAATCAAATTTCAAATCAAAATAAACTCCTTTATTTTAATTTACAAAAAATAAAAAAAATAAAAAAATGAGGTCAACCCTTGATCATAAACCTTTAAAAGAAATAATCAAACAAGCCTTTAAGTCAAACTTCAAACCCAGAATTATATAATTTAAATATTAAACATTCTGATTCATAATTAAAAGTGATTCTGGTGTAGTGGTAAAACTTCTAACTTATGACTAATAGGTCAAGGGTTCAAAACCTTCTAGCTCCAAATTAATTATTTCATTTTTAAAGGTTGACTAGTCAGCGCCACGTCAGCAGTCAACAGTTGACTAGTCAGCGCCACGTCAGTAAGCAGTGCCACATCAGCAGCCAATGCCACGTCATCAGTTGACTAGTCAACAGTTGACCAGTCAACGTTTAACCGTTGACTTTGACCAACGGTTTTTTTTTTAAAAAAAATTTTAATAAAAAAAATAATTTTACACAAACAATTATGCCCAATTAAATTGTTCTAAACACATATCAATGTATATACAGAATCAAAACAATTAATAATTCACATAAAGTTTGGCTCTGAAACTACTGTTAGGTTTGTATAACGCGAACATGCAATCAAATTACATAAATAAAGCGGAAGCGCGATAAAATCAGATTTTAAAATTTTATACAAACCATCACCATGATCTTTCTTTATGCACAATTATTAATTAAACGAAAGATATGGAGAATAAGAATTATACCCTTGTAGAATCTTAGCTTTCTCAGGTACAAGTTCACCTCTAATTCCTTCGCGTTCTCCTTGAATTCTACCGATTAAATTCCTTCCTTGGATCAACGTTAGCCACCTAAGTGTTTGGCCTCTAGAGGTGATCCACCAAGGAATAATACTTGTTCAAGAAGATGGGTGTTGGCAAAACCCTAGTTTCTATCTCTATAGAAATTGTAAGTACTCTCCACAATTCTTATGCAAGAGTGTGTAACCCTAATCTATGATAAAACTTCTCTTATTTATAGATGTAGGAAAACCCTTCCCTAAACTATTTAGGATTAGGATTTCTATTCTAATTAAACTCCTTTAATTAAATTAAACTCCTAATCTAATTAGGAATTCATGAGAGAGTACTTCAATTAATTAATTCCTAATCCCTATTAGGAATTAAATAATAGTAATAGTAATAATAATAATAATAATAAGACTCCTCTTATTAATTTATATTTAATATTTCTAAAATATTAAATAATAAATATTAAGCTATTTAATTTATTCTATCTCCATAGATTAAATTAAATACATTTAACTTATTATTACAATTATGCCATTTACTTCTTAAATAAATATTTTTCTTTTGCGGTGTGACCCTTTAGGTTCTCCATATTAAACCGGTTATGAATAAATCAATTAGAACAATTCTAATCTTATTTAAATAAATAAATTAAACTATTTAATTCATTTAAATAAATAATATTTATTCTATAATAAGGGTAAGTCCCTTAGCGATCAACGACTTTCCAGATAATATAGATTTCAACATTAATCATAAAAGAACCTTTTAGTGCATAGTTACCGTACAATTCAATCCTTCTACCATATAATGTCCCAATTAAATATAAGACATTGAATTACTGTCAAGTCCTATTTTATTTAATTATATGTATTTCGATTCTCAAATGCACAACTCTAAATAATGCAAATTAGAAACTCTTTTCTAATTTCATTCTGCCTTGGCCAAGGACTACTGAGTTGTTATTTATCGAATCATATAGGACATTCACATCTTTTACTAGACGTGGTAGATTCTTTGTTGATCATTCACCTATCTCTATGTATAACTTATTATACCCAATCATACCATTTGTTATACCCTAAAGGTCTTAAGAGACATGTCAAAGTATAACTCATCATACACAAGATACTATGATGATCTCAAGTCCAAGGATCACTTGTACTACTATCACTAGAGGAATTCCTATTGACATGCGAGTAAAACTCTATTAGGTATTCCTTAGCGAGCCACGTTCAGTGAACTTATTCTCTAATAAGCATCTACATACTTGCTTTAGTGTCTCCACACAAATGATTATGAGATCAATCATCCTCTTTTTAAGAGCAAGCAACGTATGTACTAATCTATCCGGATTCACTAATCCCCTTTTTAGTAATCCAATGATTAGGAACGATTTTAGTTTGTGAGATATCTAGAATTTAGATCTCATTAGCATGATCACCATCATAATTCTAAAAGCATTGCTCAAAACTATGGGTTTATCACATTTAATATAACAACACTATGTAGATAATGTAAAATGCCTTTAATAACCGAATAAGATTATAAAGTATATGCTACATCATATCAAATATGATTGGCTTGTGTGCAGACTACTTTCATTTCCTGCTTCAATCAACATCTTAACTGGAACTTTTATCCTAGGCAATTTGTACGACAAACCATACTCGGCTTCACCCTCTTTATATCGCTTATTCTCAAGCAACCGATCAAAGTGATGAAAAAATTGTACCAAGCTATAGTCAGATCTCAAGAAGTCTTTCAAATCTAAATTGAAACTCTCACTAAGTTGAGTGCTCTTCATTCGTGCAGACCATGCCAACCTAACATAAGGTGTAACGAATGCGATTTTTGTGAATAAATAAAAATATTTATTGAGTTATATAAATGTTTTTGTTAATTTATTTATTGAGTAAAATAAATAATTTATAAAGTTATGGTGAAAGAATTTATGTTAAATGTTATTTAAATATGATTTGATATGATTATTCTAATTTAATTTAATAATTAAATTAGATGATTAAATGATTTATTTGAATAAAGGATTTATTTGAATAGGATAATTTATTTGGTGTTATTGTTATTGGTTAAATAGAATTATTAATTAAAGTTTAATTGAATTTATTTAATAATAAGTTTAATTAAATTAAAAGTGTGACAATTAAAGGAATCATACATAGCTTGAAAGTATAATCTCTTTTAAATTTTGTTAGTAGTTTTCTTTTCACTGTATATAATTTTTATTTCCATGTAGGAGAATTCATTTGCTAAATACATGAATTATTTGGTTATGGTTGATAGTGAGCATGTACTAGATGATTATATGGTGGTTATAAATTAATTTGAATGAGTTAATCCATGAAAGCATGTTTTAGAATGAAGTTTTTGGTTTTACAGAGCTTTATTTTCATGTATGGTTTATATGCATAAAATTGATGTTTAATTTGGTTATTAACCGGTAAATTGACATTTGATTATGATTATATGATGAAAAAGGAAAAGAATGCAAGTAGAATGGATTAAAATGGTTTAGAGATGGATTTACAGTGGTTGATTTCATTGATATAGCTAAAACATGAGTATTTTGTTTAAACAGTGAATTTTTTTTTGTTCTAATTAGTTGGTTAAGTGTATTATAATGGTTAAATTGGTTAGAAACATGTTGGGTAATAGTTTTATAACATGTTTGATGTCTGGGTGTGTTTAATTTATGTGTTGGATGGTAGAATTCAAGAAATTTGGCCTAGGATTTCACTGGTTCGCGAACTGTAGGAGGTGACTGCCGAGTCTCTCACCCCGGCGAGAGAAATGTACTGGAAATTTTTGCCCCGGCGAAGTCTCGCCCCGGTGAGAAAATTGTTAAGGAAATCTTCGCCCCGGCGAGATTTTTGTTCAGTAAATCCTCGCCCCGGCGAAGGAACAATAACTAAAATTTTAAAATTTTATTTTTCTTTGTAATTTTGCTATGATGCTACAAACAAGTTTAAAACTTATATTAAGGTATAAAGTGACTAATAAGATACCACGATGGTTGTTAAACAAGTACTTGATGATTATCGAATGACAATCGAGATGTTACAATGAAATAGGATAAGATCAAATTTTAAAGTATATATTGTTCTGTAACTAATTATTGTTACCATTTTATAATCAAAACGTATAGGTCGAGTAAGGAACGTGGATTATTTAAATCTGTAATCTACACTCGAGGCAAGTTTTTCCTCCCTTAAACTTGTTATTTCCTTTAAAGCAAGTTTACTTTCATTGAGCAAGCTTATTAACCTTAGCTTATTATTGTTCAAGCAAGGTTGTTATCATAGCAAGTATTTATATTTACTTCAGTTATTTATTGTTCGATCACTGATCGTTATTCAAACTTTGAATAGAATTTCTATTGTACAAACTTTATTGATGAATCAATTGTTTAGTGACTAGCAAACCCTAATTGATTCAGCTAGTCTTTAGTTGATGAGCGTTCTAAAGACTTAGAATATTTTAAAATTAATCCAAATCAAGTTCCTTTTGGTACGGATTCTGATGCTAAACTGAGATGAACAACCCTAATATAGGGGATTAATTACGCAACAGCATTAAAATATTTGCACACAATACATTGTACAAAGGGCTGATCCCCCTGAGTACGAGATGGATGGTCCATAGTCTATAAGACTGTTAAAGGTTATGGTAGAAATACTTGTTAACCTAGGACATAGTTCGAGGTCTTGTGACCCTCAGATACAATTTTAAACCTTGAATTCTATAATCAGTTCTTGAGCTAAGTATCCTGTTAAACTTTCATATCTCGATTGATTATTGATTGAATTTAGAAAACTGTAATACCTCAGTTGAAATCTATTTCGTTAATTATTCAATTGTTATCGTTATTATGCTTGTGGGCAATTGTTTGCTCACTCTTGCACTAAAATATTGAAGCTAAGACAGAGAAATCGGACGAGCCGTCCATGAGTAAAGGCAAGGGCAAGATGCCGAAGTAGCAAGAGACCTGTTATACATTTGATGTTTATTTGTATCAAGACTTATTTAATTTTATGTTTTAATTCCGCATTTATGTAATAAAGGTTAGATAACCTGGGATTTGTTTATTAAAGAGATTTGAGATGTAACTCCTTTTTGTGGGAAGATGTTTTATTCAGTTTAATTAAAATATCTTTATCATGGGTAGTTAATCTTGAATGTATGGTATAGTGAACACCAAATCTGTGGAGTTGAAGTACCCGGATTTGGGGGTGTCACATAAGGCCTTGCCCATTTTGTTCGCAAAGCAAAAGTCTGATCCAACCAGGTATTGTCACGAACATTATATTCATCTAACATAGCATTCCATGCCGTAAAAAACTCGTCCTCCTCCTCCTCCTCCTCATATTCCTTCATAAACTTTCTCAAAGCATTGTGAACTCCACCAGGACCCTTGAAAATGCTATTTAAATGCTTCAATGCATTTTGCATCAAATTCCATGTACATAGCCTATGATATGTGTCAGGCATCACATATAGTACTGCCTTTGCCATTGCTGCATCTTGATCTGTCACAATGGTTTTTGGATGTTTATTTGACGTTGCTTTCAAAAAAGTTTGAAACAACCATATGAACGAATCAGCTGTCTCATCATACATTAATGCAACACCAAATGTAATTTGCTCCCGGTGATGATTAAATCCACTAAAGACTGCAAACGGCCGATTATCCCCATTAAGTTTATAAGTTGTGTCAAACATGATAACATCCCCAAATTGACCATAATCTGTGACAACTCGAAAATTTATAAGATTTATTGATAAAATCTTGAATGATAAAATAAAGGTTAAAGAATAAAACCTAGATGAGAATTTGTGGATTTATTTAAATTTTTTAAGAAAACCTATATGGTTTACTCTTTGAAAGAGAATAGAGAAAATATGGGTTATAAAATTTCAAAACCCTAGAAATGGATTTATATGTACTTGAAGGAATATTATGGATAAGGTATTACAATACCTATAAATTTGATGTGAACTAAATGGTGTAAGAAATTTTATAATAATACAAGTAGAAAATTTATTAGAAAATAAATTTTCAAATGAAGAGATGATATAAGGTTGAGGAAAATGTGTATTCGTACATATATATACTTAGTGATGTACTACATATATTATAGCAAGAGGATTGATGATGGTAAATAGGTTATGACTTTGGTGAATTATGTAAATGATTAAATAAATATATATTATTTGAATGTGTGTTTATTTATTTAGCATATAAAGAGAATTAAAGAAAGTTTGGTAGCCTAATATTATAAATCAGGTATTGGAATTAAATAACCTAAAGGGTTATTTTTATCTAGTGGTCTTAGTATTTTAATTATATACTAATGACCTAATCTAAGAGATTTATTTTATTATCTCAATGGATTAAATTATTTTGTATGAATATATAAGTAAATGAATATGAATGTTATGTGATGTTGTGTTGCATACGTGAATACGAACTATGCAATATGTGACTTTTATGCTTAATAAATGTATTATTATTATATATTTATTATTTTATGTAAATAAATTGTAGGAACAATTTATTTGAAGGAAATGAGATGGGTGAATTAAATTGGTGGTATCAAATATATTTAATGACCTCCATGTTATTGAAAGAATTATGTAATAATATTACATTATTGGGTGTAATGTATGCATGTTTTTAATGTAGTGAATATATTATTATATTTACTACAGTTAAATAAATTGTGAGAAAACAATTTATAGAAAGAAAATAAAATAATTGGATATATTTTTATTTTTGGACAAAATAAATTATGAAAAATAATTTATTAATTGGAAAAGGAAGTAATTAAATTTATGTATACTAAATTAGTGTATACATTAAATAAGGTGAATTAAAATAATTTATAATATTAAATTATTTTAATATGGTCAAATTATCGCATTAAATAAATTATTTTATTTAATATACAACTTTTATTTTTATTGGAAAGATTAAATGATTATACATTAAGTGAAAATGTATTACGCGATAAGTACGGAGGGATGTATGTAATATATTATATGTATATATGAAATATACTTAATGAAATAGGTGGGAATGCTGAGTTATTAATTTAGGTTGGAGCTGTCCATATACTAGAGAAAGTAACACTAAGCCAAGCATGAGCTGTAACTAGATAAGCATGATACAGAACAACTATCATTATCTGATAAAAAGGGCAGTCAAAGAAAACCCTTGTTTCTCTTCCTTCCCTGACCCATTCTCATTCGTTCCAAAGAAAGGAAAGAAAAACAGTTCCCTGCCCTTTCCCAATCTGTTCCAAAAGAAAGGAAAATAGGTTCTTTCATCGCTTCTATTCCAAAATCTCTACCAAAGTCCATACAAATTGAAGGCAAGTCAAGAGAAGAAGGGTCCTAGCTAGGAATTTAAGGAAGTTCAGAACGAATTCATGGAAGAAAGATTTATGTGCTTATTTGATAACAAACTTATGTGCTCGCGAGTATTACCGAGTAGTGATTAAAACGTAAAATTTTGGTGGCAGGATGACTGATATAAGAGGATCTAGCCAGGCTAGGGAGGAGGAGCCCTGGGATATTCGGGAGCAGCTAGTGCAGAGGGAGCCATCCCCATTGATCACAGTTGTAGGCCCTGAGTACGAGCCTGGGTCAGATCCTAAGGAGGATCCTGAAGAGGCTGAGGAGGAGGAGGAAGACCCTGAGGAGATACCACTATCTTCCTTAGGTGTTCAGATGTATGAGCAGGTGTATGATCGCAACATAGAGTTACAAGATAGAGTGGAGGAGTTAGAGGGGCAGCTGGCTGAGCGATAGACTATCTTGGAACAGAAGAACAGTGAGATTAAGGAGCTCGATATTGCTAGGTTTGTATAGCGCGAACATGCAATCAAATTACATAAATAAAGCGGAAGCGCGATAAAATCAGATTTTAAAATTTTATACAAACCATCACCATGATCTTTCTTTATGCACAATTATTAATTAAACGAAAGAGATGGAGAATAAGAATTATACCCTTGTAGAATTCTAGCTTCCTCAGGTACAAGTTCACCTCCAATTCCTTCGCGTTCTCCTTGAATTCCACCGATTAAATTCATTCCTTTGATCAACGTTAGCCACCCAAGTGTTTAGCCTCTAGAGGTGATCCACCAAGGAATAATACTTGTTCAAGAAGATGGGTGTTGGCAAAACCATAGTTTTATCCCTATAGAAATTGTAAGTACTCTCTACAATTCTTATGCAAGAGTGTATAACCCTAATCTATGATAAGACTTCTATTATTTATAGATGTAGGAAAACCCTTCCCTAAACTATTTAGGATTAAGGTTTCTATTCTAATTAAACTCCTTTAATTAAATTAAACTCCTAATCCAATTAGGAATTCATGTGAGAGTACTTCTATTAATTAATTTCTAATCCCTATTAGGAATTAAATAATAGTAATAATAATAATAATAATAAGACTCCTCTTATTAATTTATATTTAATATTTCTACAATATTAAATAATAAATATTAAGCTATTTAATTTATTCTATCTCCACAGACTAAATTAAATACACTTAACTTATTATTACAATTATGTTATTTACTTCTTAAATAAATATTTTTCTTTTGCGGTGTGACCCTTTAGGTTCTCCATATTAAACCGGTTGTGAATAAATAAATTAGAACAATTCTAATCTTATTTAAATAAATAAATTAAACTATTTAATTCATTTAAATAAATAATATTTATTCTACAATAAGGGTAAGCCCCCTTAGCAATAAACGACTTTCCAGATAATATAGATTTCAACATTAATCATAAAAGAATATTTCAGTGCATAGTTATCGTACAATTCAATCCTTCTACCATACAATGTCCCAATTAAATATAAGACATGGAATTATTGTCAAGTCTTATTTTATTTAATTATATGTATTTCGATTCTCAAATGCACAACTCTAAATGATGCAAATTAAAAACTCTTTTCTAATTTCATTCTGCCTTGGCCAAGGACTACTGAGTTGTCATTTATCGAATCACATAGGACATTCACATCTTTTACTAGACGTGGTAGATTCTTTGTTGATCATTCACCTATCTCCATGTACAACTTATTATACCCAATCATACCCTTTGTTATACCCTAAAGGTCTTAAGGGACATGTCAAAGTATAACTCATCACACACAAGATACTATGATGATCTCAAGTCCAAGGATCACTTGTACTACTATCACTAGAGGAATTCCTATTGACAGGCGAGTAAAACTCCATTAGGTATTCCTTAGCGAGCCACGTTCAGTGAACTTATTCTCCAATAAGCACCTACATACTTGCTTTAGTGTCTCCACACAAATGATTATGAGATCAATCATCCTCTTCATAAGAGCAAGCAACGTATGTACTAATCTATCCGGATTCACTAATCCCCTTTTTAGTAATCCATCGATTAGGAACGATTTTAGTTTGTGAGCTATCTAGAATTTAGATCTTCATTAGCATGATCACCATCATAATTCTAAAAGCATTGCTCAAAACTATGGGTTTATCACATTTAATATAACAGCACCATGTAGATAAAGTAAAATGTATTTAACAAACGAATAAGATTACAAAGTATATGCTACATCATATCAAATATGATTGGCTTGTGTGCATACTACTTTCAATCTCCCACTTGCACTAAAGCCAATCGTCATGGTATCTAATACCCTTCTTCTCTAAGTGACGATCATCCTGCTGTTTGGATAAAGCTTCAGTAGATGGATATGCAATGCTGTTCTCGAGAGTCTACTATCTCTATAGTGACTTTTTCTCTTTCAATGATTCCACTAATCAAATGAAAGTGCCGCAACACATGTTTGAATCCAAGATGAGACTTAGGAACTATTCCTAGTTCTGTGATGAACTTTTCATCCAAACAATCAACTTGCAACTTCATTTACAGCTATATACTTTGTCTTTGTCACTAAACCAGCAACTCTTTGCTGTTTGGAACCTTTCCTGTTAGGAACCTTTCCAATTCACTGCACCACCATTTAAGGTAACAATTTACCCTAAAGTGGATTTGTTATCGTCTTGGTCAGTCTGAAAAACTTGACTCTGTTTAGCCCTCTAGTTTTCATTCAGACCTACCACGAATCATGATCACATCTTCATACGGATTAAGTACTTAAAGATGTTCATCACTGTCTTACAGTGATCTTCTCCAGAATCTGACTGATCAACATCAGACCTTGTATATTCATTGCATTCATGATAGTAACTCATGCGATCTCTCTTTTAATTGGAGACAATTTTAGAGAGATACACTCCATGGCTCATCATCATGAGACCTCTCTTGGAGTTTGCCATGCTAAACGCCTTTAGCATCAAATGAATATACGTTCCTTGGGTCAAGCCGAACATCCTTTTAAATCTATCTATATAGATTTATATCCCCAATTTATAGAATGCTCCTCCCAAGTTATTCATAGAGGAATGTTTAGACAATTTTATCTTTACTGATTGTAGCATTGGTGTGTTATTCCTTATCAGTAGTATATCAACATATAATACCAAGAATGTCGCAGCGCTCCCACTGACCCTTTTGTATACACTAGGTTCATTCTCGTTTTTGATAAAATCAAACTCTTTTGATTGTCTCATCAAAACGAATGTTCCATCTTTGAGAAGCTTGCTTCAATCCATCAATGGATCATTGTAGCTTAAAACACGATCTGCTTCATCCTTTGAAACAAATTCCTCTGGCTGTATCATACATACATTCTCCTCAAGTCTTCATTGAGGAAGGACGTCTCCACATCCATTTTGCCAGATTTCGTAATAAGCTGCAATCACAAGCAAAATCCAAATGGACTTGAGCATAGCTATTGGTGAGAAGGTTTCATCATAGTTAACTCCTTGTCTTTGTTTGAAACCTTTTGCAACCAGTCGGGTCTTATAGGTCTCTACCTTGCCATCTGCTCCAGTCTTTCTCTTAAAGACCCATTTACACCCAATAGGCTTAATGCCCTCAGGTGGTGAAACCAAAGTCCATACTTTGTTCTCATACATGGAGTCCATCTCGGATTTCATGGCTTCTAGCCATTTCTCTGAGTCTTTACTACTCATAGCCTCTTCGTAAGTCAATGGATCATCATCATCTATGATGCGTACCTCATCATCATCCTCTATGATGAATCCATACCTATCAGGTATCTTCGGTACTCTTCCAGATTTACGAATAAGTTGTGGTACATTAGGTTCTTCCACTTGGTCAGGTACCCGACTTTGATCCGTAGTAATTTGTGGTTCTTGAACTTCTTCAAGATATATCTTACTCCCACTGACCCCTTCAAGGATAAACTCCTTTTCCAATAAGGTAGCGTGGTTCGCTACAAACACCTTTTGATCAGTAGGATGATAGAAATAATACCCTACAGTTTCTTTAGGGTAACCCACAAATCTACACTTGTCGGATCTAGTCTTCAGCTTATCATGCTCAAGCCTTTTGACATAAGCTGGACAACCCCAAGTCTTAATATACTTAAGATTTGGTTTCCTCCCTGTCCATAACTCATATGGGGTCTTTGGGACGGATTTGGTAGGTACCTTGTTAAGTAGATATGCAGCCGTTTCTAGGGCATAACCCCAGAAGGATATTGGAAGGTCGGTAAAACTCATCATGGAACGAACCATGTCCAACAATGTTCGATTTCTCCTTTCAGATACACCATTCAACTGTGGCGTTCCTGGTGGAGTCCATTGTCAGATTATACCATTTTCTTTGAGACAATTAAGAAACTCATTGGTCAAGTATTCCCCTCCTCAATCTGATCGAAGAATTTTAATACTCTTTCCAGTTTGCTTCTCCACTTCACTTCTGAATTCTTTGAACTTTTCAAATGATTCAGATTTGTATTTCATTAAATACACATATCCAAATCTAGAATGATCATCAGTGAAAGTGATAAAATAAGAATACCCTTCTCGTGCATTTGTTGTCATAGGTCCACATACGTTTGTGTATACCAACGCTAACAACTCTGTAACTCTTTCTCCTTTTCTAGTAAAAGGAGATTTAGTCATTTTACCCGTGAGACAAGATTCACAAGTTGGATATGATTCGTAATCAGATAGCTCTAAAGCCCATCTTTATGCAACTTGGATAATCTTGTTTCATTGATATGACCGAGTCTACAGTGCCATATAAAGGTATAATTAACATCATCTCTTTTTCTTTTCTTAGTTTGTTCAATTTGAAGTATATTTTCATGCAAGTCAAGTATGTAAAGTCCATTTAGTAAGTTCCCAACACCATATAAAACATTTTTATTATAAATAGAACAACTGTTGTTCTTTATTATAATATCAAAACCATCCATATCCAATACAGAAATTGAAATAATGTTTCTAATGAGTGTCGGAACATAATAACAATTATTTAAACTAATGAACTTTCCCGAAGGCAGTGCTAAACAATAAGTCCCTACAGCTAATGCAGCAACCTTTGCTCCATTCCCCACTCGTAGGACGACTTCATCTTTGTTCAGCTTTCTACTTCTGCTTAGTCCCTGCATATTATTACATATGTGAGAACTACAGCCGGTATCCAATACCCAAGTAGAATTTTGACTTTCAGAAAAATTAATTTCAATCATGAACAAACCTAGATCGGAATTCGAAGCTTCTCCAAGCTTTTTCTGGCCCGCAAGATACTCCTTGCAGTTCCTCTTCCAGTGTCCCGGCTTATTGCAATGGTAGCAAATTCCTTTGCTATCTGGATCAGGTTTCTTTTTATCCTTGCTTTTCACCTTGCCCTTAGCCTTCTTGTTTTTCTTCTTTTGAGAAGATACCTTGGGCCTCTTCCTTTTCTTGGAAGAATCATCCACTAGTAAGACTTGATTCTTGTTGGATGAGAAGTGACCTTCAGCAGTTTTCAACATGTTAAGTAACTCAGGCAAGCTGACGTCCAACTTATTCATGTGAAAATTCACAACAAATTGTGAGAAGGTGTCTGGGAGTGACTGCAAGATCAAATCTTGACTTAACTCCCCATCCATCACGAACCCAAGCTGTCCAAGTTGTTCAATCAAATTGATCATCTTTAGGACATGAGTCTCAATAGCAGTGCCCTCGGTCATACGAGATCGGAAGAGCTCCTTAGATATCTGATATCTTGCAGTCCTACTTTGCTCACCATACAACTCTTTGAGGTGCAACAATATAGTAGGAGCATCCATAGTTTCATGCTGACGCTGAAGCTCGTTACTCATCGATGCGAGCATGATGCATTGAGCCAAGATTGCATCATCTTGCCACTTTCTAAAAGTAGCAATCTCTTCCTCAGAGGCTGTTTCTGCAACATTTGCAGGGACTGGCGAATTTAGGACGTAAGAAATCTTTTCAGCAGTGAGAACAATTCTCAGATTCCTTAACTAGTCCGTGTAATTCGGTCCGGTTAATTTGTTAGCATCAAGTATGCTACGCAGTGAAAGTGAGTTTGACATTTTTAAATTCTGCATGTGAAAATAGACAACATTTTAGCATACATTCATTTAATTAATTACCAAAATAAATTAGGTCTTTATTTAAATTGGTATCTCCCACTATTTTCATCAAACTATATTACCCTCAATATATAGTTCGGCAATCTAATTAAAGATTTTCTAGTGAGAATAATGATCTCATTTCAAATGTATATAGCTTTGTGTGACACAACAAACTATATATAAATAAATAGGTAGACAACTATTGTCAATTACATCACTATGTAACTCCTTGTATTTTGCCTCTTAGATTATTTTGATCAAGTGTGACACATCCGAATCAAAATTGTCCAAGTTAAGTCCAACCTAGCACTTCCATATATTCGAAAGAAAAACATTGTCCTTGTGTGACACAACAAAACAACATCGTCCAGTCTATGTATAAGCATCAAATGTGATAATGCAACATCTTAAATATTTAATACTTGCCTTGTGTGACACAACAAACTCATATTAAATATTTAATACTCTATCGCTTTACCATGCTAGAAGACGACGTTCGATATTCCAAATATCTTTGAATGCTTAAGACTTAATATAATTTCTTTGAGGGGTTTGTTATTATTTGTCTCATCTTGTTTAGCGCGCATGCACATATATATATATATATAAAATACGCGTCATATTATTTGACATGCGAAGCATGTGGGATAATATATAATATATATATATACTAAGCATGCACATATAGAATACTATATTCTACCCGGATTGATTATGGACTTTTATTCTAGTTTGGTTCACTAGAGCCACCAAGTGAAGCAAAGGTCAAACCTAGGGTGCAAGAATAAAATTTAAATATAACTATTACATTTAAACCCGAGCTCCAATACAAACGGGTCTTCAAGCGCTCATTACTCCTTTGTCTCAAATTCTTCAAAATTAATTCTAACTAATCCTATTACAAAAACTATTTACATTTAATAGAAACCTTGATCAGCAGTCAAGGGGAAGTACATAGGAGGGAGATAGAATTTACATTAAGAAAAATCAGAGAAGACGAGGTACGCAGACCCCATTTATAAAAACCCATACATTCAAGCATCCACTAAAATAAATCCAATCACACATTGGTCAATAGTCCATAATCAATCCCTATTTATTATCATACATATCTCTATATGTATCAATAAATAACATTCATCCATTAATAATAAAACCATTCCATATATGCATTGATATCATTTAATGGGCAATATTAGTTAGTATAAAATCCAATTTTAACTCCAATTAGTTATCATGGAATCCAATTCCAACTCTAATTAGTTATCATGAAATCCAATTTCAATTAAAATAAACTTCTTTATTTTAATCATATTCCAAATCAAAATAAACTCTTTTATTTTAATTTATCCAATTTTGAATAAAATAAACTTCTTTATTTTAATTTATCCAATTTTTTTTTTGAATAAAAATAAACTCCTTTATTTTTAATCAAATTCTAAATCAAAATAAATTCCTTTATTTTAATTTACAAAAATAAAAAAAAATAAAAAAAATAAAATAATTTTACACAAACAATTATGCCCAATTAAATTGTTCTAAACACATATCAATGTATATACAGGATCAAAACAATTAATAATTCGCATAAAGTTTGGCTCTGATACCACTGTTAGGTTTGTATAGCGCGAACATGCAATCAAATTACATAAATAAAGCGGAAGCGCGATAAAATCAGATTTTAAAATTTTATACAAACCATCACCATGATCTTTCTTTATGCACAATTATTAATTAAACGAAAGATGTAAAGCCCAGGAATTTTCAAAAAACAGTGTATCAAATTATTTTGATAGATAAAATTCATTTTATGAATTTAATTGGACTCCTATAAGAATTTTTAATTATAGGTCCAATAATTTTCTTACATAAAAAGGGGCTCACTAATAGTTGGGATAAAATTAGTAAGTAACCCTAAGAATTTATTTGCAAGAAAATTGAGAAGAAAATTAATAAATAATTTCATTCTACCATTATCGGATTTAAATAATTCGAACGAGAAATTTTGTTGAAATAAATATTTCAAATAATTAATTAATTGAATTAGTTATTCAACGTAAATACTAGAATATAATATTGTTAATTTAAATTGGGTTCCCTTCATTTGAATTAGCCATTTGTTTGGACCCAAATCCCTTTTCTATTTCCAAACATTGGGCCGACCCACCTCCATAAGATCAGCCGACCCAAACTCCTCTCCAGTCGGGTTGACCCATGGTATGGGATATTAGGATTGCCGGCATCTCATTTGGGGAAAAACAATATTGAACCAAACCCTTGTATCAGAGCAATCCCAAGCCTCAATCAGTCGAACCATCTGGCAAAGCTAATCCGTCCATCAGTCGCGCAAGAAACGGGGAGAAGAAGGCGCCGGCAAAGGGCTTGAAGAACCAGCGGACAAGCGGGGGAGATAGCGACGCAACCGAGCGTTCCGTCGACGGACCAAAGGTTCCAGGAAGTCCGGCGATTTGACCAGTGAGGGTTACGCAGCTCGAGGACCGCCGGCGAAGCTAGCTGGGCTCAGATGAGACTGACGTGGACCACTCACCCCTTACCCACTGGTCTCCGTCTTAATCAATTGGGGGTATTACCCATTAAATGGGTAAAATTTTTCCTATAAATTGAAGCCCTAAAATCCCAAACCCATAGCTGCCGACTTCCTTTGTTTGAGAAAATCCCCAATTAGCAGCTAGTTTTCTTTAGGCTAGTAAGGAGATACAGAGAGAAGGGGGATACAAGGGAAGGCCATCGCGCATGTCCGGCTGGGTTGATTACTTCGGACGGCGACGACGGACGGCGACTCGAACCACTCGAAGGTATACCGAGCCGTGCTAAGTTTTAGGTTTGGTATAAATTTCTTTTCTAAATTCCTTCCTCTGAACTTAGTTTGGTGCTGCCCATTTTGTGGGTATGTTTATTTAGGATTTGTCTGTAAATGGATTTGGTATTGCCGACTGTACTGGTCGTGCTGTAGATTCTGTATTGGAATTGTTGGGTTTACAAGTCTGCAGTTATGCTTTGGGTTGGTTCATTCAAATAAGGAACTGATATTGCATTACTTTTGGTTGTCTGGTTTTAATTTGGTAAATTGTTCCCTGTATTGGATTTATGGGTTGAAAATTGCTTGGGTCGTGCTGTTCTTGGTAGTGTATTGAGTTATACTGTGTGTATTTTTGGGAAAAAACTGGTATGGCAGAACTTGAGGTTCGGCAGTCTATTGTTGGTATAGGACTAGGCCAATGCCGAGTTTTAGAATGCCCAATATATGTTTGTTGTAATGCCTAAACCAAATGTTGTTTTCATTTTGGATAACGGTTGTTCTGTCAGCATCATGGATGATAAAAAAAATCGAATGTGGTTTTTCTTTCTGTATGTGTTAATGTTGGGCAAAACAATAATAAATAATTACTTATTATTTAAATAATAAATGACAAATTAGATAATAAGTATCTAAATTATTATTTAGTTAATATTCATAATAAAATAATAATTGATTACTATTTTTGTTTTCGTCAATATATAATAAGTAAAGGTAATAATTATTATTCAATGAATATGGAATAATAATTAAGTAATAAATAATAACTATTTATTACCAATAAAGATTATAAATATTTAATTGTTATTCAATTAATATTGGATAATAATTAAGTAGGAATAAGTTAACAAAATAATTATTTATTATTTACCAATAAATAATAAATAAAGATAATAAATATTTAATTATTATTTAACAATAATAATTAAATATGAATAAAGTTAATAAAATAATTATTTATTATTTTCCCAATAAATAATAAATAAAGATAATAAATATTTAATTATTATTAAATATGAATAAAGTTAATAAAATAATTATTTATTATTATTTTAAATGATAAATAAAGATAATAAATAATTAATTATTATTTAATTAATATTAAGTAATAATTAAGCATGAATAAAGTTATTAAATAAGAAGGAAGTTAACTACGTAATCATTAATGAAATAATGATTAAGAATAAGGGAGATTTATAGGTTAATTATTTAGCTTTAACCCTTAATAAATAATAAACACTTAAGGATTGCTCACTAATAATCAAGTGTGGGTAGGATTTATACAGTAAGTATTCAATTAATGTTGCATAAGGAACAAGAGTAATAATTACTAAATTACCCTAAGGTAAATAGTAATTAAGAGTAAACTAAATAATTGATCAACGGTTTTCTGTTATCTTTAAACCAAAATAAATTTATTAAACCAAAATAAATTTATTAAACCATACCTAGATACTATTAAAGGAAATAAATTGAGTATTCAAATGATAGTGACCATGATCTATTATTATAGCTAAGGGTCATTAATAAATTTCCGTTTAACTAATGTTAAATGGTAATTAATTATAGATTGTGAATTCTTTATTTGCTAAGTAAATAGTATAATAAAGTGTGCCAAGATACAATCATGTTATATAATTGATAAGCCGACTTTATCCAATGATAGGTCACTCGAGATCAATTAATTAAAGCTAGAATTTATCTGTAGCTGAGCAAACAGGCAAGTCCTCTATCCCGAACTTTGATTTCTGCAAGTTCCTAACCCTAAACTTCTTACATTGTTGCAAGTTCTTCCTTACTCAACTTTTTACCTTGAGCAATACTTCTAAAACCTTATGCAGTATTTTAATTCATGCAAAAGGAATATATTATTGCAAGTATTCTTTAAGCTTGAATTTTATCTCCAAGCATGCTATAAGTGGTCTAATTACTTTTAAAATTATTCCACATCTGTGTATTTATTGGCATTCGCACTCATGCATTTGAATTCGGATATTGAATTAAATTCAGAAGTTTTATGAACCATTCATGGTTAAGTCTGAACCCTTGTTCGGTCAGACAATTTTGTGAGAATTTATAAAAGCTATCCGAACCAATCAATGGTAAGGATTCTTAGACTGTATGAACACCCCCTTTATTTATAGGGGAGTACCCCACGTACCGTATATAAGGTACAAATAGCAGAATTAAATGTTATGCATATACATAGGGTACGCGAGGCTGATCCCCTCAAGTACGTTATTCTGTAGCCAGTAACCAGAGGGTCAACCAGCTATTGACTCCTCTGGAAGTTATCGTTCAAAGTCTATTTGACTATCAATTGTTCTAAAAGCATTTATTGTTCTTGCTTCTGATTTATTCTATTGTTGAAATCCCTTTTTATATCCCTTCATCATGATATATCCTTATTGTTGCACTTTAAACTTGCTGGGCAAACTCGTTGCTCATTCTTGCTATATCATGATTTCATTGCAGCTAAACCCGAGACGTCAGGGAAGAATAAAGGGAAAGAAAAGATGAAATGATAGACTTCTTGTAGCTGACCTTAGATTTATGTGTTAGTTATTTACTGATGTAATTTAAACCCTGCTAGCTATTTAGGGTATGGATTGTGTAAATGTTTAAGGTTAATCGTATTCTGGGACTAGTAACACCTTGTAATGAACAACGTATGTTTATTATATTCCGCACTTTTAGATATCATATGCTGTTAAAGGTGAATGTTTGTTTTGGATCGTGATGACCAGATCCGGGTATTTGGAGACCCGAATTTGGGGGCGTCACAGGTTGGTATCAGAGCTGTAGGTTATAAACTTTAGGATTGCGAAACCTAGGTTATAACCTTCGTAGTAACTCGTATTGAGTGTTAGGAGATAAATCGAGGAGATTTATTATATGTGGTTTTGATGAATTGGGGAATTCATCGAGTCGAGTAGTACCCAATGAAATATACTTTCATTTCTTCAATGAATATATTTTATTGCTGTACTAATGTGAGTTTTTGTGTGTTTGTAGGATGGCTGATATAGGGGAGACTAGTGGAGCCCGTGAGGAGGAGGAGACATATACAGATATACTAGTAGTTTCGGAGCAGCTGGTGGGTTATGCTCCTATTGCCCCGGGATTGCTACAGGAGGAGTCCGAGCCGGAGGAGGACTACCATAGAGAGCTACCAGAGCCAGTGGTAGGTGGGGTGATGAGGTCCGGTAGTCAGGACCCTGATACTGAGGAGGAGGATCCCGAGGCTGAGGGGGAGGAGCCACCTGCTGACATCGACGGCATGGGGTCCACTGCTGATGATATCATCGAGGGGTTGACGGACAGAAATGAGGAGCTGGAGGCTCGGATTGCTCATTTGGAGGAGCAGAACCAGACCCATCAGTATATGGAGGACCAGTATAGAGACCTGGCCTATCATCTCGAGCATGATTTAGGGGTGGCCAAGGTACAGCTGCAGGGCTACGAGTCCTCGGCACAGCAGGTCGGACCACTGCTACATCAGCTAGTGGCCCGAAATGCTGAGTTGAGAGAGAGGTTGGAGCAGAGGGATCTGCAGATCGCCCACCTGAGGGCGAAACAGGAGGCCATGAGGTTTGAGGCCGGACTGGAGGTGGCTGCGAGGATGCGCGTCAGGGAGGCCTGGGCCAGGGAGGCCAAGAGGGTTGATCAGCTGGAGGACCAGCTAGAGGCCAGAGCAGTGAGGATAGAGACCCTGGGGCATGCCTTGGATGCAGCCTACCGTAGACCCCGGACTGAGATAGGGGAGTCCAGTCGCTCTGTTCGCCGCAGGATCGGGGATGGAGCAGTCCCTTCTGGTCAGCAGGCTCGGCTCCGTCATGATGTATAGTGATGGGATAGGATGGTTGTTTAGTTGTTAGTACAGTCAGTCCCACTTTTGTTTATGTTAGGGACATAGTCATGTTTGTTTATGAAACTTTATATTTGTTGTTATGATTGGGGTAGCAGTTAAAACCCCAACTTTTGTGGTCTTGAGGGAGGAAGGTTAGGATTCCCCACTTTTGTCTAAGGGGAAGGGTTATTGATGAATAGGACACAGTGGCGCATTTATAGCAGTATGCCACAGGTTTCGTATTGTAACAAACGGTGGTATATGAATATAAATGCAGATGTTTCACTTAAATCGAATGTGCTGATAAATATTTTACCTTTAATTGTTTATTTTAATAACATATGATGTAAAATGTGAATCTATAGGTAAAAGTCATCAGTTTCCTTATTCTAAACCATGCCAAGGGGAAGGCCACGTAACCGACAGGTCGAAGAGTCAGAAAGTGAGGTTGGAGACCAAACCAACCCAATGAGAATGTTCGCGGAAATGCTGGCCGAGGCTATGCAATCCAGACCACCACCTGAGAGAACCCAAGCTGCAGCTGAGCCAACGCATCATCTGGCAAACTTTAAAGATTTCAAATTGGTCGGCAACCACCTGAGTTCAAGGGAACTCTTAACCCAATCGAGGCGCAGACCTGGATAGAAGAGATAGAGAAGGTCTTTGAAGTAGCAAGGGTGGCAGAGGAACAGAAAACAAGTTTTGCCACTTTCATGCTAAAAGGAGAAGCCAACTATTGGTGGAAGGCCAATCGGAGCCGAGTTGAAGAAGGCACTGTCGCTTGGGATCGTTTTAAGGAAATGTTCTTGGAAAATTACTTTCCAGAGAGCATGAAGCAGGAGATGGAGATCAAGTTCCTGGAACTGAAACAAGGAAACATGTCTGTGGCTGAGTACGCGGCTAAGTTTAATGAGTTGGCACGGTTTTGCAGCTCACCAAGTCAGCACCGAGGAAAGGAAAGCTCGCAGGTTTGAGCAGGGGTTGAAGCCATGGTTATACCGTTCTGTGGCGGTATTAAAAATCAGAACATTCGCAGAATTAATGGAGAGGGCAATCATTGCAGAGGGTGGCAGTGAGGCCCTGGCTAAGTACAATCAGGATAAGAAGAAGGGTCATGAGGGCCAGAAGTCAGGAAGCAGCGGGGGCAGCAACCCCAACAAACGGAAATGGAATGAAAGTCAATCTTTCGGGAGCAATAAACCCGGAGGAAACCTGTCTGGAGGGGAGGCAAGGAAACCAGGCAGGTGCAGTAATTGTGGTAAGAACCACACGGGGGAGTGTATGAAGGGAAAAAGCGTTTGCTACAAATGCGGGCAACCGGGGCACATGGCTCCCCAATGTCAGAACAAACCAAAGGGGGGATGTTATTCATGTGGAGCACCCGACCACCAAATCAAGGACTGTCCGAAGAGGAAAGGTGACCTCGGGAGTGGCAACAGGAACAACAACAGCAACAGCGGGAACAATAACCGGCTGAGCTATGGGGCACCAGCCAGTCAAGCTAACAGGCCAACAGCTCGCACATTCAATATGACAGTCCAGGATGCAATGGAATCCAAGGACGTGGTGTCAGGTATCATCCCAATCAACGATATAAATGCATATGTGCTATTTGATTCGGGTGCCACTTGCTCTTTTGTTTCCGAAGAATTTGCTAGACAATTAAATGTCCCTTGTGAAAAGTTAGAACACCCTATGAACGTAGAAGTAGCAAACAAAGAAATTATCCCCGTAGAATGCATTCATAGGAACTGTTGTGTTGAATTTCGAGGATTTAAGCTCAAAGTGGATTTGATACCAATTCGACTGGGAGAGTTCGATGTAATCTTGGGAATGGATTGGCTATCAACCCACGGAGCAGTTATTGACTGTAAGAAGAAATGTATACACCTAAAGACTCCTAATAAGTCAAAGGTGGTATTTTACGGCAGTAAGTCACCAAGCCAATCTTGTTGTCTTACTATGATGCAAACAAGGAGATTACTCAAGAAGGGTTGCGAATGTTATTTGGCCCATGTGGTTGATACTCGTCGAGTAGGGGATGAGATGAGTCAAATACCAGTCGTGAGAGAATTCACCGATGTCTTTCCCGAAGAGCTTCCGGGACTGCCGCCGGACAGGGAAATCGAGTTCGTTATCGATTTGGCACCGGGAACCGCACCAATATCGAAGCCGCCGTATCGAATGGCACCTGTAGAGATGAAAGAATTGATGGTGCAACTGCAGGAACTGTTGGATAAGGGTTATATCAGACCGAGCGTGTCCCCGTGGGGAGCGCCAGTTCTGTTTGTAAAGAAGAAAGACGGTTCAATGAGGCTTTGTATCGACTATCGAGAGTTGAACAAAGTTACGATTAAGAATAGGTATCCACTTCCTAGAATTGACGATCTGTTTGATCAACTCAAGGGAGCGAAGTACTTTTCAAAGATCGATTTGAGAACCGGCTACCATCAGCTGAAGGTAAGGCAGGAAGATATCCCGAAGACTGCATTCAGGACTCGTTATGGGCACTTCGAGTTCCTGGTAATGTCTTTTGGGTTGACAAATGCGCCAGCAGCCTTCATGGATATGATGAACAGAGTGTTCAAGCAGTACTTGGACAAGTTCGTAGTCGTATTCATCGATGACATCCTGGTGTATTCAGGAACAGAGGAGGAGCATGCTGAACACTTAAGAGTTGTATTAGAAGCTCTCAGGAGGGAGAAATTGTATGCAAAATTTTCGAAGTGTGAGTTTTGGTTGCAGAGGGTACAATTTCTGGGTCATGTCATAGACAAGAATGGTGTTTCGGTGGACCCAGCAAAGGTGGAAGCAGTTATCAACTGGGAACAGCCGAAGACGCCAACAGAGATCCGGAGTTTCTTGGGATTAACGGGATACTATCGGAGATTCATCCAGGATTTTTCAAAGATAGCATCGCCGTTGACCAATCTCACCAGGAAAACAGTCAAGTTTGTTTGGTCAGAGAAGTGTGAGGAGAGTTTCATGGAATTGAAAAAGAGACTCAGCCAAGCACCAGTGCTGACCTTACCAGACAACACTGGGGGTTTCGTAGTGTATAGCTATGCGTCACACAAGGGTCTTGGCTGTGTACTGATGCAACACGGCAAGGTCGTGGCGTACGCATCGCGTCAGCTGAAGGATTATGAGAATGGTTATCCGACTCATGACTTGGAGTTAGCAGCGGTAGTTTTCGCCTTGAAAATTTAGAGGCACTACCTATACGGGGAGAAGTGCGAGATATATACAGATCACAAAAGTCTGAAATATATCTTCACTCAAAAGGAGCTGAACATGAGGCAACGCCGATGGTTAGAATTGATCAAGGACTACGACTGTGAAATTCTGTACCATCCGGGCAAAGCAAATGTAGTGGCTGATGCCTTAAGTAGGAAAGGCAAGGTGAAATTGATGCAGCTGACGGTCCAGGAGGAGTTGATACGGGACTTTGAACGTCTGGAGCTGGAAGTTAGGTATCGAATGGAGGGGGACGAAAAGGTGTTCGCCGTGACGGTAGGTCCAACTCTACTGGATAAGATACAGGAGGCTCAAGAATTTGACGAGGAATGCATTGACATTAAGAAACAGTTATCGGAGGGAAAAGCCTCGAAGTATAAGGTTGACAGCACAGGATTGCTGAGGTTCGAGGGAAGGATCTGGATACCCTATGTACCAGACTTAAGGGAAGAAATTTTGCAAGAGGCCCATAATACGAGGTTTTCGGTACATCCAGGTAGCACCAAGATGTATCAAGATCTTCGCCAGCATTATTGGTGGCCGCATTTGAAGGGGGAAGTTGCAGAATTCGTCAGCCGGTGTTTAACCTGTCAGAGAATCAAGGCGGAGAGCACCAACGGCCGAGCGGATTGTTGCAACCCTTAGAGATTCCCGAATGGAAGTGGGAGCACATCACAATGGATTTTGTGGTGGGACTTCCAACAACGCAAAAAGGTCTAGACGCCATCTGGGTGATCGTAGATCGTTTGACCAAGTCTGCCCATTTTCTACCGATCAAGATCAGGTACAAATTGGAACAGCTAGCAAAACTTTATGTGAAGGAAATAGTATCACGACATGGAGTGCCGGTATCTATTGTGTCTGACAGGGATCCGCGCTTCACGTCAAATTTTTGGAGAAGTCTGCAGGAGAGACTGGGAACACAGTTAAGAATGAGTACGGCATATCATCCTCAGACTGATGGTCAGAGTGAGCGAACAATTCAGACTCTAGAGGATATGCTCCGGGCAGTTGTGATGGACTTGAGTGGCAGCTGGGACGATCACTTGCCACTAGTGGAGTTCGCCTACAATAATAGTTACCATGCTAGTATTGGTATGCCACCGTACGAAGCGCTATATGGGAGGAAGTGTCGAACGCCGTTGTGTTGGGATGAAGTTGGTGAACGGAGATTGTTGGGGCCAGAGTTGGTACAACAAACCGTGGAAATCATTAAAGTAATAAGACAGCGGTTAGTAGCAGCTCAAGATCGTCAGAAGAAGTATGCCGACTTACATCGTCAAAAACGAGACTTTGAAGTTGGTAGCTTTGTGTTTCTGAAGGTATCTCCCTGGAAAGGGAAGATCCGTTTTGGGAAGAAGGGCAAATTGAGCCCTAGGTTCATAGGACCTTTTGAAATATTAAGAAAAATAGGCGAGGTGGCGTACGAGGTAGCATTACCTCCTGAACTTGAGCACATTCACAACGTGTTCCACGTATCAGTGTTGCGTCCGTATAAGCCAGACTACAAGCATGTTATTTCCTATGAGCCAATTCAAGTCGAGAAGGATTTATCGTACGAGGAGATTCCTGTTCAAATACTGGATAGAAAAGAGCAGAAGCTGAGGAATAAAATCATTCACTCGGTGAAGGTTCTCTGGAGAAATCACGCGGTAGAAGAGGCTACGTGGGAACTTGAAGAGAAGATGAGAGCGATAACTATCCGCGCTTGTTTGATACAAACCTTACCATGATCTGAAATTCCGAGGACGGAATTATTATAAGGGAGAGAGATGTAAAGCCCAGGAATTTTTAAAAAACAGTGTATCAAATTATTTTGATAGATAAAATTCATTTTATGAATTTAATTGGACTCCTATAAGAATTTTTAATTATAGGTCCAATAATTTTCTTACATAAAAAGGGGCTCACTAATAGTTGGGATAAAATTAGTAAGTAACCCTAAGAATTTATTTGCAAGAAAATTGAGAAGAAAATTAATAAATAATTTCATTCTACCATTATCGGATTTAAATAATTCGAACGAGAAATTTTGTTGAAATAAATATTTCAAATAATTAATTAATTGAATTAGTTATTCAACGTAAATACTAGAATATAATATTGTTAATTTAAATTGGGTTCCCTTCATTTGAATTAGCCATTTGTTTGGACCCAAATCCCTTTTCTATTTCCAAACATTGGGCCGACCCACCTCCATAAGATCAGCCGACCCAAACTCCTCTCCAGTCGGGTTGACCCATGGTATGGGATATTAGGATTGCCGGCATCTCATTTGGGGAAAAACAATATTGAACCAAACCCTTGTATCAGAGCAATCCCAAGCCTCAATCAGTCGAACCATCTGGCAAAGCTAATCCGTCCATCAGTCGCGCAAGAAACGGGGAGAAGAAGGCGCCGGCAAAGGGCTTGAAGAACCAGCGGACAAGCGGGGGAGATAGCGACGCAACCGAGCGTTCCGTCGACGGACCAAAGGTTCCAGGAAGTCCGGCGATTTGACCAGTGAGGGTTACGCAGCTCGAGGACCGCCGGCGAAGCTAGCTGGGCTCAGATGAGACTAACGTGGACCACTCACCCCTTACCCACTGGTCTCCGTCTTAATCAATTGGGGGTATTACCCATTAAATGGGTAAAATTTTTCCTATAAATTGAAGCCCTAAAATCCCAAACCCATAGCTGCCGACTTCCTTTGTTTGAGAAAATCCCCAATTAGCAGCTAGTTTTCTTTAGGCTAGTAAGGAGATACAGAGAGAAGGGGGATACAAGGGAAGACCATCGCGCATGTCCGGCTGGGTTGATTACTTCGGACGGGGCGACGACGGACGGCGACTCGAACCACTCGAAGGTATACCGAGCCGTGCTAAGTTTTAGGTTTGGTATAAATTTCTTTTCTAAATTCCTTCCTCTGAACTTAGTTTGGTGCTGCCCATTTTGTGGGTATGTTTATTTAGGATTTGTCTGTAAATGGATTTGGTATTGCCGACTGTACTGGTCGTGCTGTAGATTCTGTATTGGAATTGTTGGGTTTACAAGTCTGCAGTTATGCTTTGGGTTGGTTCATTCAAATAAGGAACTGATATTGCATTACTTTTGGTTGTCTGGTTTTAATTTGGTAAATTGTTCCCTGTATTGGATTTATGGGTTGAAAATTGCTTGGGTCGTGCTGTTCTTGGTAGTGTATTGAGTTATACTGTGTGTATTTTTGGGAAAAAACTGGTATGGCAGAACTTGAGGTTCGGCAGTCTATTGTTGGTATAGGACTAGGCCAATGCCGAGTTTTAGAATGCCCAATATATGTTTGTTGTAATGCCTAAACCAAATGTTGTTTTCATTTTGGATAACGATTGTTCTGTCAGCATCATGGATGATAAAAAAAATCGAATGTGGTTTTTCTTTCTGTATGTGTTAATGTTGGGCAAAACAATAATAAATAATTACTTATTATTTAAATAATAAATGACAAATTAGATAATAAGTATCTAAATTATTATTTAGTTAATATTCATAATAAAATAATAATTGATTACTATTTTTGTTTTCGTCAATATATAATAAGTAAAGGTAATAATTATTATTCAATGAATATGGAATAATAATTAAGTAATAAATAATAACTATTTATTACCAATAAAGATTATAAATATTTAATTGTTATTCAATTAATATTGGATAATAATTAAGTAGGAATAAGTTAACAAAATAATTATTTATTATTTACCAATAAATAATAAATAAAGATAATAAATATTTAATTATTATTTAACAATAATAATTAAATATGAATAAAGTTAATAAAATAATTATTTATTATTTTTCCCAATAAATAATAAATAAAGATAATAAATATTTAATTATTATTAAATATGAATAAAGTTAATAAAATAATTATTTATTATTATTTTAAATGATAAATAAAGATAATAAATAATTAATTATTATTTAATTAATATTAAGTAATAATTAAGCATGAATAAAGTTATTAAATAAGAAGGAAGTTAACTACGTAATCATTAATGAAATAATGATTAAGAATAAGGGAGATTTATAGGTTAATTATTTAGCTTTAACCCTTAATAAATAATAAACACTTAAGGATTGCTCACTAATAATCAAGTGTGGGTAGGATTTATACAGTAAGTATTCAATTAATGTTGCATAAGGAACAGGAGTAATAATTACTAAATTACCCTAAGGTAAATAGTAATTAAGAGTAAACTAAATAATTGATCAACGGTTTTCTGTTATCTTTAAACCAAAATAAATTTATTAAACCATACCTAGATACTATTAAAGGAAATAAATTGAGTATTCAAATGATAGTGACCATGATCTATTATTATAGCTAAGGGTCATTAATAAATTTCCGTTTAACTAATGTTAAATGGTAATTAATTATAGATTGTGAATTCTTTATTTGCTAAGTAAATAGTATAATAAAGTGTGCCAAGATACAATCATGTTATATAATTGATAAGCCGACTTTATCCAATGATAGGTCACTCGAGATCAATTAATTAAAGCTAGAATTTATCTGTAGCTGAGCAAACAGGCAAGTCCTCTATCCCGAACTTTGATTTCTGCAAGTTCCTAACCCTAAACTTCTTACATTGTTGCAAGTTCTTCCTTACTCAACTTTTTACCTTGAGCAATACTTCTAAAACCTTATGCAGTATTTTAATTCATGCAAAAGGAATATATTATTGCAAGTATTCTTTAAGCTTGAATTTTATCTCCAAGCATGCTATAAGTGGTCTAATTACTTTTAAAATTATTCCACATCTGTGTATTTATTGGCATTCGCACTCATGCATTTGAATTCGGATATTGAATTAAATTCAGAAGTTTTATGAACCATTCATGGTTAAGTCTGAACCCTTGTTCGGTCAGACAATTTTGTGAGAATTTATAAAAGCTATCCGAACCAATCAATGGTAAGGATTCTTAGACTGTATGAACACCCCCTTTATTTATAGGGGAGTACCCCACGTACCGTATATAAGGTACAAATAGCAGAATTAAATGTTATGCATATACATAGGGTACGCGAGGCTGATCCCCTCAAGTACGTTATTCTGTAGCCAGTAACCAGAGGGTCAACCAGCTATTGACTCCTCTGGAAGTTATCGTTCAAAGTCTATTTGACTATCAATTGTTCTAAAAGCATTTATTGTTCTTGCTTCTGATTTATTCTATTGTTGAAATCCCTTTTTATATCCCTTCATCATGATATATCCTTATTGTTGCACTTTAAACTTGCTGGGCAAACTCGTTGCTCATTCTTGCTATATCATGATTTCATTGCAGCTAAACCCGAGACGTCAGGGAAGAATAAAGGGAAAGAAAAGATGAAATGATAGACTTCTTGTAGCTGACCTTAGATTTATGTGTTAGTTATTTACTGATGTAATTTAAACCCTGCTAGCTATTTAGGGTATGGATTGTGTAAATGTTTAAGGTTAATCGTATTCTGGGACTAGTAACACCTTGTAATGAACATCGTATGTTTATTATATTCCGCACTTTTAGATATCATATGCTGTTAAAGGTGAATGTTTGTTTTGGATCGTGATGACCAGATCCGGGTATTTGGAGACCCGAATTTGGGGGCGTCACAAAAGAGATGGAGAATAAGAAATATACCCATGTAGAATTCTAGCTTCCTCAGGTACAAGTTCACCTCCAATTCCTTCGCGTTCTCCTTGAATTCTACCGATTAAATTCCTTCCTTTGATCAACGTTAGCCACCCAAGTGTTTAGCCTCTAGAGGTGATCCACCAAGGAATAATACTTGTTCAAGAAGATGGGTGTTGGCAAAATCCTAGTTTCTATCTCTATAGAAATTGTAAGTACTCTCTACAATTTTTATGCAAGAGTGTGTAACCCTAATCTATGATAAGACTTCTCTTATTTATAGATGTAAGAAAACCCTTCCCTAAACTATTTAGGATTAGGGTTTCTATTCTAATTAAACTCCTTTAATTAAATTAAACTCCTAATCCAATTAGGAATTCATGTGAGAGTACTTCTATTAATTAATTTCCAATCCCTATTAGGAATTAAATAATAGTAATAGTAATAATAATAATAATAAGACTCCTCTTATTAATTTATATTTAATATTTCTACAATATTAAATAATAAATATTAAGCTATTTAATTTATTCTATATCCATAGACTAAATTAAATACACTTAACTTATTATTACAATTATGCCATTTACTTCTTAAATAAATATTTTTTTTTTTGCGGTGTGACCCTTTAGGTTATCAATATTAAACCGGTTGCGAATAAATAAATTAGAACAATTCTAATCTTATTTAAATAAATAAATTAAACTATTTAATTCATTTAAATAAATAATATTTATTCTACAATAAGGGTAAGCCCCCTTAGCGATAAACGACTTTCCAGATAATATAGATTTCAACATTAATCATAAAAGAACATTTCAGTGCATAGTTACCGTACAATTCAATCCTTCTACCATACAATGTCCCAATTAAATATAAGACATGGAATTACTGTCAAGTCTTATTTTATTTAATTATATGTATTTCGATTCTCAAATGCACAACTCTAAATGATGCAAATTAAAAACTCTTTTCTAATTTCATTCTGCCTTGGCCAAGGACTACTGAGTTGTCATTTATCGAATCACATAGGACATTCACATCTTTTACTAGACGTGGTAGATTCTTTGTTGATCATTCACCTATCTCCATGTACAACTTATTATACCCAATCATACTCTTTGTTATACCCTAAAGGTCTTAAGGGACATGTCAAAGTATAACTCATCACACACAAGATACTATGATGATCTCAAGTCCAAGGATCACTTGTACTACTATCACTAGAAGAATTCCTATTGACAGGCGAGTAAAACTCCATTAGGTATTCCTTAGCGAGCCACGTTCAGTGAACTTATTCTCCAATAAGCACCTACATACTTACTTTAGTGTCTCCACACAAATGATTATGAGATCAATCATCGTCTTCATAAGAGCAAGCAACGTATGTACTAATCTATCCGGATTCACTAATCCCCTTTTTAGTAATCCATCGATTAGGAACGATTTTAGTTTGTGAGCTATCTAGAATTTAGATCTTCATTAGCATGATCACCATCATAATTCTAAAAGCATTGCTCAAAACTATGGGTTTATCACATTTAATATAACAGCACCATGTAGATAAAGTTAAATGCCTTTAACAAACGAATAAGATTACAAAGTATATGCTACATCATATCAAATATGATTGGCTTGTGTGCATACTACTTTCAGATATATACGTCTTGGGGACGTGGTGTGGAAGCTGGTTCCTGAAGAGAGCCAAAAGAAGGAGTTAGAAGATTCAGTTGTGGAATGTCAAGCCGCTCTAGAGCAGATGTAATGTTCAGGAAGTTTAAACTTTGTATCCAATTATTTTGATATAAAATTCATTTTTATATAATTTTTCGGACCTAATTTGATCCAGGTAGGTATTATTATTTAATTATATAATTATACGGTCCAATAAATTTCCTTGCATTAAAGGGACTCACTGATAGTTCGAATAAAATAATGAGTTAACCCTAAGAATTTATTTGCAAGAAGATTGGGAGAAATTAATAAATAATTTCATTTTACTATTTTCGGATGTAAATAATTCGAACGAGAAATTATTATTGAAACAAATATTTTAAATAATCAAGTAATTTAATTAGTTATTTAATTTAAATATTGGAAGCATGGTGTTATTAATTTTAATAAACAAGTTGGGCTATTTTTCTTTTTATTTTAGCTGCCCAATTCCCATTTTATTTCCTATTGGGCCGAACCCATCTTTTCCTTTTTATTTCCCTTTATTTCCTTGTTGGGCCGACCGAGTGGGCAACTCCTTACTAATTAAATTGATTGGGCTGAGCCCATTTCCTTAAACCATTTTAGTTCCGGTCGGGTTGGGTCGGTTGCTAAGAATTGGGGAAAACCCAATTGGCATACTAAATTGAGGGGTTTCAGCCGAGCCAACAACTCACAACTCTCACTTCAGACAAACCAAGCAAAAGAAGAACTCTAAGCCCTAGAAACCTCTCAGTCGGACGGAGAAATTGGAAGGGAAAAGTGACGCGACAGGAGTGGGCCAGCGTGCGACGACCGGCGGCATAGGCGGGAAACGGAGCAGTGACCGGTGGCCATCCAAGAATCGAGGCGGGCGAAACCAGCAAGGGCACGGGCGACCGAGCGTCTATCGATCGGACCAACGGATTTAGGCGCGACGAATGATTGATGGAAACGCGCGGCTCGAGGGTGCCGGTCGAAGCTAGCTGGGTGTTGATGGGGCTGATGTGAACGATCGGTCGCTACTCCCTCCTACCGTTGGACCATGATTGAATGATTTAGGTAATACCCAACTAATTGGGTAAACAATTGACTATACATTGAGGCCCCCAAACCACTAGCAACGCTGCCGATATTGTGAACTCCAAATTAAAGAGAGAAAAATCGCAGAGAGGAGAGAACGGAGGAAATCAGCCGCTGGGAGGTGTATGTCCGAGATCGTCAATTATTTTGGAAGAAGAAGAAGGACGGCAAGCCGGACAGCCTTAAGGTATAACCCAGCTGCCGTGATGTTTCAATTTTCTTTTCGATTTCTTTATTTCTCTGTTATTGGTTGGTTGTGGTTGTTGGTTGAAAAACTTTGTAATAAAGAACCCTAAGAGGTTCAGGCTGCGTGAATTAGTACTGTAAATAGGCTAAGGTTGAATTTTAGGTCGCCCACCAACTGCTTGTTGTAATGTCTGTAGGAACCAGTTTTTGATTAATTGGTCGTGTAAATTTTGTGAATTAAGCAGTCCGTGCAGCTTGTATAAATTTCATGGTTTGTTATATTATGTGCCTGTGTAAGTTTGTTGTGCAATTGCTGCTGGAAAGGGGCGGTTGGTGAGTCCCAGACTTGTGGGTAATCGCCCATGTGCAGTGCGGCGGCAGCCGCGCCTTGGCACCTTCGTGCTGAGGGCTGGGCGGGCAACAGTCGACGGACGGGGGGTTTTGTTTGTGACTTCCAACTATTAGAGATTCTGCAGTTGTTTCTCTTAAATGTTGATCACGATTACTTAATGTTAAGTTGTCATTATAAGTATCACTGATAACAAGAATTAGTTAAACCATCTTTAGTCAATTGATGATGATAGCTAGTAACGAAAATATTTCCAGAATGTAAACAATGTTAATCGACCGTGAAATTATTATTAAGGATTTGTAATACTGGTTAGGCCTTAGAATATGGTTAGCAGAAATTGATAAGAGTAAGGGATAATTCAAGTGTTAATAAAACATCTAGTATCATTTACAATATTTTGGTACTATCTAGAAGGGGTCATCTAATTAATTAGCTCTACTTATCAATAATAGCTAAGAACAAAGGCTATTCAAGTGTTCATTCTTTAATTAATAATAACTAATAAAGGTACCGATTAATTGATTTTATGGTAAAGATAAAATAAGTGTAAGAACAACAGTCTAAATAACTATTTATTATCTAACGTTTAAATAATAAATAGAGATAGTAATTAATTGTTACTTGGTTGAAGGGAAACAATTATTTATTATTTTATAAATGATAAATAAGGATATAATCAATTAATTATTATTAAATAATAATTAAGGATAAACGAAGTTAATTAACTATTATTTAAAATGATAATGATTTATTATTTATCCATAAATAATAAATAAAGGTAATAAATATTTAATTATTATCTGATCTTAAATAATAATTAAGTATAAGTAAAGATAATAAATATTTAATTATTATTTAATAATATTAAATAATAATTAAGTATGAATAAAGTTAGTAAATAATTATTTATTATTTATCAATAAATAATAAATAAAGATAATAAATATTTGACTAACATTAAATAATAATAATAAAGCATGAGTATTATTATAAATAAAGATAATGAATACTTATTGATTATTTAAATTAATAATTGGGTATGTGTACAAATAATACATTAATTGTTGAATAATAATAGTTAGCACTTAAAATATTATTAAAAGAAATTAATAATATTATTGGGTGATTTAACTACCTAATATTTTTAGTATTATTCATTGGGATGAATAACAAATTTGTTTTTATAAAGTTTACTTGATTACTTATAAATACAGGTAATGACTAATTTAATTATTATTTTCTTAATAATTAAAGGCATCTTGAGTGTAAGAATAAATTAAGCATTACTTCATATTAAATACTGATCAAAGATTTATAATTTAATTACTTATTATTTAATGGATAATTAAATAGTAAGTAACCATAACTAGTTATTATTTATAATTAAATAATAACTCTAGATAATTACTTGATTGCTATTTAAGTAATATTAGATGGTAATTAAATGGGTTTAAGTTAATTAAACTTATATATCGAACAAATGATAAATTGTTCACGGATTCATTATGTGCATAACACTTAGTGTTAATAAATCATGAACTTAAATTCAATGGTATATTAATAAGGTCAACAATAGCGTCATGTTTGGTGTGGTTTACTTATGTGTTAGTCGATTGCCTTAGTAAGCGTATCTTATAACTGTACTCAGTACTAATGGATAGGCCGACTCTATTAATGGTAGGTCTTCCCAATAAAGTTAATTAAAGCTAAGAGTAGTTGTAGCTAAGCAAACAGGCAAGTTCACCTTACTCAACTTTTACATTGAGCAAGTTCTTTATATCGAAACTTTAATTGTTGCAAGTTTCTTTTCATTCGAGCAGGCTACTATCGTACTGTGGCTTGAAATTTTATTCCAAGAATGCTTAAGTGGTTTAATTAATTTACAGTTATTCCACATCAATATTATTGACACTCGCATTCAGTGCATTTGAATATGTACATTTATTAAAGTTCCAAAATTCACGAACTATTCATGATTAAGTCTGAACCCTTGTTCGGTCAGGCAAGTATGTGAGAATTTATAAAAGCTATCCGAACCAATCAACGGTAAGGATTCTTAGACTGAATAAACACCCCTTTTATTATAGGGGAGTACCCCAGGTACCGCATATAAGGTACAAACAGCAGAGTTAAATGTTATGCATATACACAGCGTACGCGAGGCTGATCCCCCCCAGTACTTATTCTGTAGCCAGTAACCAGAGGGTCAACTAGCTATTGACTCCTTTGAAAGTTATTGTTCAAAGTCTACTTGACTATCAATTGTTCTAAAAGCAATTATTGTTCTTCCTTCTGGTAATTATATTGCTGAATTCCCTTTCTATTTTCCCTTCATCATGATATATCCTTTATTGTTGTACTCTAAACTTGCTGAGCAAACTCGTTGCTCATCCTTGCTATATCATGACTTTCATTGCAGCTAAACTCGAGACATCAGGGAAGATCAAGGGTAAAGAAAAGATGAAGTGTTAGGCTTCACGTAGCTAATTTGATCTTATGTGTAGTTAATTATTATTAATGTAATTTAAACCCTGATATTTATTTGGGGTACGGATTTGTGTTAAGTATTTAAGGTTATTGTATCTTGGAACTAGTAACACCTTATAATGAATAACATATGTTTATTATATTCCGCATCTTAGTTACCATATGTTGTTAGAGGTGAATGTTTGTACTGGATCGTGATGACCAGATCCGGGTAGTTGGAAACCCAAATTTGGGAGTGTCACAAGTTGGTATCAAAGCCATAGGTTATAAACTTTAGGATCGCTAAACCTAGATTATGACCTTAGATTTAAACTCGTATTGAGTACGCTAGGAGATGAATCAAGGAGATTCAGATAATGGTCTTGTCTGGGGGTGGATTGTGGAAATCTGCCAAGCCGAGTTGTACATGATAAAATATCCTTTCATTTTATCGATGAATATATTTTATTATGATACTGACATTTGTTGTCTCTGTCTGTGTTTGTAGGATGGCTGACATAGGAGGGACCAGTGGAGTCGAGGAGGAGGTATTCACAGATATACCTGTGGTTACCGAGCAGTTAGTGGGCTATGCACCTGTTGCCCCAGAAATACCACAGGATGAGCCCGAGCCAAAGGAGGACTATTAGGGGGATCTACCAGAGCCTGTTATAGGTAGGGTTATGAGATCCAGCAGTCAGGACCTGGATGATAGTGAGGAGGACCCAGGGACTGACAGTGAGGAGCCACCTGCTTATGTTGATGGCATGGGCTCTACTGCAGAGGATATCGTAGGGGGACTGACCAGTAGGAACGAGGAGCTGAAGGACAGGGTAGCTCATCTAGAGGAGCAGAACCAGACCCACCAGATCAGGGAGGATCAGTATAGGGAGCTAGCTTATCAGCTGGAGCATGAGTTGGGGGTGGCGAAGGTACAACTGCAGGGTTATGAGACCTCAGCGCAGCGGATTGGACCACTGCTATATCAGATGGTGGCCAGGAATGCTGAGCTGAGAGAGAGACTGGAACAGAAGGATATGGAGATCGCCCATCTGAAGGCCAAGCAGGAGGCTATGAGGTTCGAGTTCGGGCTTGTGGTTGCTGAGAGGACTCGGGTTAGAGATGCTTGGGTTAGAGAAGCAAGGAAGTTGGAGAACAGGTTAGAGGCAGGAGCTGTGAGGATAGAGACCTTGGGATTTGCTTTGGATGCAGCCTATACGAGGCCTCGGACCGAGATGGGAGAGTCTAGTCGCTTGGTTCGTCGCCAAGTCATGGGTGGAGCATTTTCTTTAGGTCAGCAGGCGCAGATTGGTCACGACATGTAGTGACGTGTTAGGATGGATGTCTTGTCTTGTCTTGTCATGTTATAGGAACAGTTGGTCCCACCTTTTGTTATAGTAGGGACATATGTGTGTTGTAAACCCCGTATTTGTAGCATGCTTAGGGTAGCAGTTAAACCCCAACTTTTGTTTGTAGAGGGGTAGAAGGTTATCATTTCCCCACTTTTGTCTTAGGGGATGTTTAATGTTTAATAGGACATGCCAGGGCGTATTTATAGAAATATACCATAGGTTGAGTTCAGTTATACTTAAATAGTGGTATATAAATATAAATGCGGTTGTTTTATTAAATCAAGTGTGTTTGATAGATGTTTCTATTCTTGAGTGCTGATTTCAATACCCTATTGTGTAAAACGTAAAACTATAGGTAAAAGTCGGCAGTTTTCCTTTATCAGATCATGCCGCCGAGAAGACGATCCCGTAACCAGCAGGTCGAAGAGTCAGAAAGCGAGGTGGGGGACCACCCCAATCCAATGAGGGTGTTCGCAGAAATGCTGGAAAAAGCCATGCAATCAAGACCGCCACCTGTAGGGACCCAAGCAGCCCCCGGGCCAGCACATCATTTGGCAAATTTTAAGGATTTCAAACTGGTTGGACCACCCGAGTTCAAGGGAAATCTTAACCCAATCGAAGCACAAACCTGGATCGAAGAGATAGAGAAGGTCTTCGAGGTCGCACGGGTGGCCGAGGAACAGAAAACAGGATTTGCCACGTTCATGCTGAAGGGCGAGGCTAACTATTGGTGGAAGGCCAATAAGGGACGAGCAGGTGAGGGAGTCATCTCTTGGGAAAGATTCAAAGAGCTATTCTTCGAAAATTACTTTCCGGAGAATACACAGCCGGACATGGAAGTGAAGTTCCTGTAACTGAAACAGGGGAATATGACTGTCGCATAGTACGCGACAAAATTCAATGAGTTGGCCCGATTTGCCCCACACCAGGTGGACACCGAGGCCAGGAAGGCAAGAAGGTTTGAGTTGGGACTGAAACCGTGGGTACAGAAATCAGTCGCAATATTGAAGATTAAGAACTTCTCGGAGCTGCAGGAAAGAGCTATCATTGCGGAAGGGGGCAATGAAGCGGTGGCATGGTTCAACCAAGATAGAAAGAAGGGTCAGGAGGTTGCCAAAGCGGGGAGCAGCGGAGGCAGCAACCCAAATAAGCGCAAATGGAATGAAAGCCAATCGTTCGGGAGCAATAAATTCGGGGGAGAGGCTAAGAAAAGTGGGAAGTGCAACAACTGCGGGAAGAATCACTCGGGGGAGTGCATGAAAGGGAAGAGTGTTTGTTACCGATGTGGACAACCAGGGCACATGGCTCCCCAGTGTCCGAACAAGCCGAAGGGAGGATGTTTCTCTTGCGGATCACCCGACCACCAGATTAAGGATTGCCCGAAGAGGAAGGGTGACGTCGGGAGTGGCAACAGGAGCAACAACAACAGCGGGAACAACAACCGGCTGAGCTACGGGGCACCAGCCAGTCAAGCCAACAGACCCACAACACGCACGTTCAACATGACTGTTTAGGATGCAATGGAATCCAAGGACGTGGTGTCAGGTATCATCCCAATCAATGATATAAATGCATATGTGTTATTCGATTCGGGTGCTACCTGCTCTTTTGTTTCCGAAGAATTTGCTAGTCAGTTAAACTCACCTCGTGAAAAGTTAGAACACCCTATAAATGTAGAAGTAGAAAACAAGGAAATTATTCCCGTAGGATGCATTCATAGGAACTGTTGTGTTGAATTGCGAGGAGTTAAGCTCCATGTGGATTTGATACCAATTCGGCTGGGAGAGTTTGATGTAATCCTGGGAATGGATTGGCTATCAATTCACGGAGTAGTTATTGACTGTAAGGAGAAGTGTGTACACCTAAAGACTCCTAATAGGTCGAAGGTGGTATTCTATGGTAGTAAATCACCAAGCCAATCTTGTTGTCTTACTATGATGCAAACCAAGAAATTGCTTAAGAAAGGTTGCGTAAGTTATTTGGCCCATGTGGTTGATACTCGTCAGGTCGGGGGTGAGATAAGTCAAATACCAATCGTGAGGGAATTCGCTGATGTCTTCCCAGATGAGCTTCCGGGACTGTCACCGGACAGGGAAATTGAGTTCGTTATCGATTTGGCACCGGGAACCGTACCAATATCAAAGCCGCCGTATCGAATGGAACCTGTAGAAATGAAAGAGTTGATGGTGCAACTGCATGAACTATTAGGTAAAGGTTATATCAGACCAAGCGTGTCCCCGTGGGGAGCGCCAGTTCTGTTTGTAAAGAAGAAAGATGGTTCTATGAGGCTTTGTATCGACTACCGGGAGTTGAACAAAGTTACGATTAAGAATAGGTATCCGCTTCCTAGAATTGACGATCTGTTTGATCAACTTAAGGGAGCAAAGTATTTTTCAAAAATTGACCTAAGAACAGGCTACCATCAGCTGAAAGTGAGGCAGGAAGATATCCCGAAGACTGCATTCAGAACTCGTTACGGGCACTTCGAGTTTCTAGTAATGTCATTTGGATTAACGAATGCGCCAGCGGCATTTATGGATATGATGAACAGAGTGTTCAAGCAGTACTTGGACAAGTTCGTGGTTGTATTCATTGATGACATCTTAGTGTATTCAGAAACAGAGGAGGAGCATGCAGAACATTTAAAAATTGTATTGGAAGCTCTCAGAAAGGAGAAGTTGTACGCAAAGTTTTCTAAGTGTGAGTTTTGGTTGCAGAGGGTGCAATTTCTGGGTCACGTCATCGACAAAAACGGCATTTCGGTGGACCCAGCCAAAGTAGAAGCAGTTATTAATTGGGAACAACCGAAGACGCCAACGGAGATCCGGAGTTTCTTGGGATTAGCAGGATACTATCGGAGATTCATCCAGGATTTTTCAAAGATAGCATCGCCGTTGACCAATCTCACCAGAAAAACCGTTAAGTTCGTTTGGTCGGAGAATTGCGAGAAAAGTTTTATGGAGCTGAAGAAGAGACTTAGCCAAGTACCGGTGTTGATCTTACCCGACAACACTGGGGGTTTCGTAGTATATAGCGATGCGTCACACAAAGGTCTTGGCTGTGTATTGATGCAGCACGACAAGGTTGTTGCGTATGCATCACGTCAGCTGAAGGACTATGAGAAGGGTTACCCGACTCATGACCTGGAGTTAGCCGCGGTAGTTTTCGCCTTGAAGATTTGGAGGCACTACCTATACGGGGAGAAGTGCGAGATATATACAGATCACAAAAGTCTGAAATATATCTTCACTCAGAAAGAGCTGAACATGAGGCAGCGCCGATGGTTAGAATTGATCAAGGATTACGACTGTGAGATTCTGTACCATCCGGGCAAAGCAAATGTAGTGACTGATGCCTTAAGCAGAAAAGGCAAGGTGAAATTGATGCAGCTGACGGTTCAAGAGGAATTGATAAGGGACTTTGAACGTTTGGAACTGGAGGTTAAGTATCCGATGGAGACGGACGAAAAATTGTTTACTGTAACAGCAGGTCCGACTCTACTGGATAAGATAAAGGAGGCTCAAGAATTTGACGAGGAGTGCATTGACATTAAGCAGCAACTATCGAAGGGAAAAATGTTGAAGTACAAGATTGACAGCACAGGATTGCTGAGGTTCGAGGGAAGGATCTGGATACTATACGTACCAGACTTGAGGGAAGAAATATTACAGGAGGCCCATAATACGAGATTTTCGGTACATCCGGGTAGCACCAAGATGTATCAAGATCTTCGTCAGCATTATTGGTGGCCGCATTTGAAAGGAGAAGTTGCAGAATTCGTCAGCCGGTGTTTAACTTGTCAGAGGGTCAAGACAGAGCACCAGCGGCTGAGCGGATTGTTGCAACGTTTGGAGATTCCAGAGTGGAAGTGGGAGCACATCACAATGGATTTTGTGGTAGGACTTCCAACAACAAAGAAAGGTCTAGACGCCATCTGGGTGATCGTAGATCGTTTGACCAAGTCTACCCACTTTCTACCGATCAAGATCAGGTACAAATTGGAGCAGTTAGCGAAACTTTACGTAAATGAGATAGTATCACGACATGGAGTGCCGGTATCGATTGTATCTGACAGAGATCCGCGCTTCACGTCAAATTTTTGGAGAAGTCTATAGGAAAGGATGGGAACGCAGTTGAGGTTGAGTATGGCGTACCATCCTCAGACTGATGGTCAGAGCAAGCGGACAATTCAGACCCTAGAGGATATGCTCCGGGCAGTTGTGATGGATTTAGGGGGCAGCTGGGACGATCACTTGCCCTTGGTAGAGTTCGCTTACAACAATAGTTATCACGCTAGCATCGACATGCCTCCGTACGAAGCATTATATGGAAGGAAGTGTCGAACGCCGTTGTGTTGGGATGAGGTTGGTGAGCGGAGAATGTTGGGACAAGAGTTGGTACAACAAACTGTGGAAATCATTAAAGTAATAAGACAACGGTTAGTAGCAGCTCAGGATCGTCAGAAAAAGTATGCCGACTTACATCGTCAGAAACGAGACTTTGAAGTTGGTAGCTTTGTGTTCTTAAAGGTATCTCCCTGGAAAGGGAAGATCCGTTTTGGGAAAAAGGGCAAATTGAGCCCTAGGTTCATAGGACCTTTTGAAATATTAAGGAGAATAGGCGAAGTGGCGTACGAGGTGGCGTTACCTCCTGAACTTGAGCACATCCACAACGTGTCCATGTATCGGTGCTACGCCCATATAAGCCAGACTACAAGCATGTCATTTCCTATGAGCCAATTCAAGTCGAAACGGACTTATCATACGAGGAGATTCCTGTCCAAATACTTGATAGGAAGGAACAGAAGCTGAGGAATAAAATCATTCGTTCTGTTAAAGTACTCTAGAGGAACCACGCAGTGGAAGAAGCCACGTGGGAACTCGAAGAGAAGATGAGAGCAAATTACCCCCAGTTATTTGAGTAACCTTAGATTGAAATTTCGAGGACGAAATTTTTATAAGGGGGAGAGGATGTAATGTTCAGGAATTTTAAACTTTGTATCCAATTATTTTGATATAAAATTCATTTTTATATAATTTTTCGGACCTAATTTGATCCAGGTAGGAATTATTATTTAATTATATAATTATATGGTCCAATAAATTTCCTTGCATTAAAGGGACTCACTGATGGTTCGAATAAAATAATGAGTTAACCCTAAGAATTTATTTGCAAGAAGATTGGGAGAAATTAATAAATAATTTCATTTTACTATTTTCGGATGTAATAATTCGAACGAGAAATTATTATTGAAACAAATATTTTAAATAATCAAGTAATTTAATTAGTTATTTAATTTAAATATTGGAAGCATGGTGTTATTAATTTTAATAAACAAGTTGGGCTATTTTTCTTTTTATTTTAGCTGCCCAATTCCCATTTTATTTCCTATTGGGCCGAATCCATCTTTTCCTTTTTATTTCCCTTTATTTCCTTATTGGGCCGACCGAGTGGGCAACTCCTTACTAATTAAATCGTTTGGGCTGAGCCCATTTCCTTAAAACCATTTTAGTTCCGGTCGGGTTGGGTCGGTTGCTAAGAATTGGGGAAAACCCAATTGGCATACCAAATTGAGGGGTTTCAGCCGAGCCAACAACTCACAACTCTCACCTCAGACAAACCAAGCAATAGAAGAACTCTAAGCCCTAGAAACCTAGCCTCTCAGTCAGACGGAGAAATTGGAAGGGAAAAGTGACGCGACAGGAGTGGGCCAGCATGCGACGACCGGCGGCATTGGCGGGAAACAGAGTAGTGACCGGTGGCCATCCAAGAATCGAGGCGGGCGAAACCAGCAAGGGCACGGGCGACCGAGCGTCTATCGATCGGGCCAACGGATTTAGGTGCGGCGAATGATTGATGGGAACGCGCGGCTCGAGGGTGCCGGTCGAAGCTATCTAGGTGTTGATGGGGCTGATGTGAACGATTGGTCGCTACTCCCTCCTACCGTTGGACCTTGATTGAACGATTTAGGTAATACCTAGCTAATTGGGTAAACAATTGACTATAAATTGAGGCCCCCAAACCACTAGCAATGCTGCCGATATTGTGAACTCCAAATTAAAGAGAGAAAAATCGCAGAGAGGAGAGAACGGAGGAAATTAGCCGCTGGGAGGTGTATGTCCGAGTTCGTCAATTATTTTGGAAGAAGAAGAAGGACGGCAAGCCGGACGGCCTTAAGGTATAACCCAGTTGCCGTGATGTTTCAATTTTTTTTTCGATTTCTTTATTTCTCTGTTATTGGTTGGTTGTGGTTATTGGTTGAAAAACTTTGTAATAAAGAACCCTAAGAGGTTCAGGCTGCGTGAATTAGTACTGTAAATAGGCTAAGGTTGAATTTTAGGTCGCCCACCAACTGCTTGTTGTAATGTCTGTAGGAACCAGTTTGTGATTAATTGGTGGTGTAAATTTTGTGAATTAAGCAGTCCGTGCAGCTTGTATAAATTTCATGGTTTGTTATATTATGTGCCTGTGTATGTTTGTTGTGCAACTGCTGCTGGAAAGGAGCGGTTGGTGAGGCCCAGACTTGTGGGTAATCGCCCATGTGCAGTGCGGCAGCAGCCGAGCCTTGGCACCTTCGTGTTGAGGGCTGGGCGGGCAACAGTCGACGGACGGGGGTTTTTGTTTGTGACTTCCAACTATTAGAGATTCTGCAGTTGTTTCTCTTAAATGTTGATCACGATTATTTAATGTTAAGTTGTCATTATAAGTTTCACTGATAACAAGAACTAGTTAAACCATCTTTAGTCAATTGATGATGATAGCTAGTAACGAAAATATTTCCAGAATGTAAACAATGTTAATCGACCGTGAAATTATTATTAAGGATTTGTAATACTGGTTAGGCCTTAGAATATGGTTAGCAGAAATTGATAAGAGTAAGGGATAATTCAAGTGTTAATAAAACATCTAGTATCATTTACAATATTTTGGTACTATCTAGAAGGGGTCGTCTAATTAATTAGCTCTACTTATCAATAATAGCTAAGAACAAAGGCTATTCAAGTGTTCATTCTTTAATTAATAATAACTAATAAAGGTACCGATTAATTGATTTTATGGTAAAGATAAAATAAGTGTAAGAACAACAGTCTAAATAACTATTTATTATCTAACGTTTAAATAATAAATAGAGATAGTAATTAATTGTTACTTGGTTGAAGGGGAACAATTATTTATTATTTTATAAATGATAAATAAGGATTATAATCAATTAATTATTATTAAATAATAATTAAGGATAAACGAAGTTAATTAACTATTATTTAAAATGATAATTATTTATTATTTATCCATAAATAATAAATAAAGGTAATAAATATTTAATTATTATCTGATCTTAAATAATAATTAAGTGTAATAAAGATAATAAATATTTAATTATTATTTAATTAATATTAAATAATAATTAAGTATGAATAAAGTTAGTAAATAATTATTTATTATTTATCAATAAATAATAAATAAAGATAATAAATATTTGACTAACATTAAATAATAATAATAAAGCATGAGTATTATTATAAATAAAGATAATGAATACTTATTGATTATTTAAATTAATAATTGGGTATGTGTACAAATAATACATTAATTGTTGAATAATAATAGTTAGCACTTAAAATATTATTAAAAGAAATTAATAATATTATTGGGTGATTTAACTACCTAATATTTTTAGTATTATTCATTGGGATGAATAACAAATTTGTTTTTATAAAGTTTACTTGATTACTTATAAATACATGTAATGACTAATTTAATTATTATTTTCTTAATAATTGAAGGCATCTTGAGTGTAAGAATAAATTAAGCATTACTTCGTATTAAATACTGAGCAAAGATTTATAATTTAATTACTTATTATTTAATCGATAATTAAATAGTAAGTAACCATAACTAGTTATTATTTATAATTAAATAATAACTCCAGATAATTACTTGATTGCTATTTAAGTAATATTAGATGGTAATTAAATGGGTTTAAGTTAATTAAACTTATATATCGAACAAATGATAAATTGTTCACGGGTTCATTATGTGCATAACACTTAGTGTTAATAAATCATGAACTTAAGTTCAATGGTATATTAATAAGGTCAACAATAGCGTCATGTTTGGTGTAGTTTACTTATGTGTTAGTCGATTGCCTTAGTAAGCGTATCTTATAACTGTACTCAGTACTAAGGGATAGGCCGACTCTATTAATGGTAGGTCTTCCCAATCAAGTTAATTAAAGCTAAGAGTAGTTGTAGCTGAGCAAACAGGCAAGTTCACCTTACTCAACTTTTACATTGAGCAAGTTCTTTATATCGAAACTTTAATTGTTGCAAGTTTCTTTTCATTCAAGCAGGCTACTATCGTACTGTGGCTTGAAATTTTATTCCAAGAATGCATAAGTGGTTTAATTAATTTACAGTTATTCCACATCAATATTATTAACACTCGCATTCAGTGCATTTGAATTTGTACAGTTATTAAAGTTCCGAAATTCACGAACTATTCATGATTAAGTCTGAACCCTTGTTCGGTCAGGCAAGTATGTGAGAATTTATAAAAGCTATCCGAACCAATCAACGGTAAGGATTCTTAGACTGAATGAACACCCCTTTTATTGTAGGGGAGTACCCCAGGTACCGCATATAAGGTACAAACAACAGAGTTAAATGTTATGCATATACATAGCGTACGCGAGGCTGATCCCCTCAAGTACTTATTCTGTAGCCAGTAACCAGAGGGTCAACTAGCTATTGACTCCTTTGGAAGTTATTGTTCAAAGTCTACTTGACTATCAATTATTCTAAAAGCAATTATTGTTCTTGCTTTTGGTAATTATATTGCTGAATTCCCTTTCTATTTTCCCTTCATCATGATATATCTTTTATTGTTGTACTCTAAACTTGCTGAGCAAACTTGTTGCTCATCCTTGCTATATCATGACTTTCATTGCAGCTAAACCCGAGACATCAGGGAAGAGCAAGGGTAAAGAAAAGATGAAGTGTTATGCTTCACGTAGCTGATTTGATCTTATGTGTAGTTAATTATTATTAATGTAATTTAAACCCTGATATTTATTTGGGGTACGGATTTGTGTTAAGTATTTAAGGTTATTGTATCTTGGGGCTAGTAACACCTTGTAATGAACAACATATATTTATTATATTCCACATCTTAGTTACCATATGTTGTTAGAGGTGAATGTTTGTACTGGATCGTGATGACCAGATCCGGGTAGTTGGAAACCCGAATTTGGGGGTGTCACAGCAGAAGGATGTCGAGATCCAAGACCTTTCATCACGTCATGCAGAGGTCGAGCAGAGACTAGCTCAGTCTGAGTACTGACGAGGCCGGTTATTGGCTAGGAATGAAATTGTACGAGATGAATTGAAAGAGGAGACAGCTAAGCGGGTTAGAGCTGAAAACACTTGGTTAAGGGAGGCTAATCGCGCAGATCGTGTTGAATGTGAGGTGCGGTCAAAGAAGGCCAAGATTGATGAGATGGAGTATATTTTTCACACCACAGTAGATAGAGCTCAGGATCGAGTTCATCGTCATCCAGCTATAATGGGTCGAAGGATGGTGACTTGTATTATGGAGCAGGAACGCGAGGAAGCTGTGCGCCGTGGGATGTCATCGTAGATTAGGATTAGAGGTGCTAGTATGAAAATCTATGAAGATTAATAAGTTGTAAATCCCAGTTTTATATAATGGGATAGAATAATAATGTAATCCTGGAACTTTACGATTTCAGGATAGATGATGTAAATAACTATGATGCTATTTTTATTATGTTTTGAAGCAGTAAATGAATAAAATGCGAAAGTTTATCAGATGTGCTATGTGTTAAGTATTGTTTATAAATGTTTAAGTTAAGACTTAAATGTTTAAGTAATTGAGTGATAATCTAATAGCGCAAATTTTTAACAGTAAGATGCCGCCAAGAAGAAGACAAACCCGTCAACAAACCCCTGAGGGATCTACCAATAACAACGAAGAAGTCAACGCTAATCCAATGCAACAGCTGGTAAATCTGCTAACGGGAGCATTTGCGAATCAACCCCAAGCTCAGGCCACGACTTTTAAAGATTTCAAGGCTGTTGGACCCCCAGAATTTCAAGGGTCTATGAATCCGATCGAGGCACAAACCTGGGTCATGGAGATGGAGAAAGTATTTGATGTTGCTAGGGTCAACGAGGACCAGAAGACTGCATTTGCAACATTTATGCTCAAGTCAGAAGCAAGCTACTGGTGGCAAGCTAATAAAACCCGAGGTGGGCAAGGGATAATACCGTGGGAGCGATTTAAGGAAATATTTTTCGAGACCTATTTTTCGGCAAGCGCGCAGAATCAAATGGAGGTGCAGTTTCTAGTGTTGAAGCAAGGTACCATGACGGTACCTGAGTATGCTGCAAAGTTCAATGAGTTGGCGAGGTTTGCGCCATATCAGGTCAACACGGATGAGCGTAAGGCTAGAAGGTTTGAGCAGGGACTGAAGCCCTGGCTATATAGCCGAGTTTCAATGTTTCAACTGAATACATTTGCGACAGTGTTAAAGAAGGCGATTATCGCTGAAGGAGGGAGTGATGCTCTGTCTAAATACAACCAAGAGCAAAAGAAAAAGAAGAGTGAGAATGATAATAAAGTAAGTGCTAGCCATGGTGGCAGCAATCAAAAGAGAAAGTAGAGTGATAGTAACTCTGGTGCCAGTCAGCAGGGAAGTCAGAAAAAGAAGGCGGAGGCGAATTGCCATGGTGGCAGTAAGGGAGTATGCTTTAACTGCGGTCAGGAGGGTCATATCGCACCGAATTGCCCTAGTCCAAAGAAGGGCGCATGTTTTATTTGCGGGTCGAAGGATCACTTTGCTCAGGATTTCCCTAAGAAAACTACAGGTGGAGCTAGTGCAGGAAAGGGGAATAGCAGTGGTGGCAATCTGACTATCACAGGACCGATGCAGCCCAATCGACCTACCGCTCGAACATTCAACATGACGGTGCAGGATGCTGTGCAGTCAAAGGATGTAGTGTCAGGTATCATTCCGGTCAATAGAGTAAATGCTTACGTATTATTTGATTCGGGTGCTACTTGTTCATTTATATCCGATGATTTTGCTAGGAAATTAGAGTTACCTCAGGAAGAGTTAGATTACCCTATGAATATAGAAATTGCGAATAGGGAAGTGATTCCTGTTAAGTTTATCCACAAGAACTGTCAGATAGATATTAAAGGTCACGTGATGACGGTAAACTTAATCCCAATTCGTCTTGGGGAGTTTGACCTTATTTTGGGAATGGATTGGTTGTTCAACCATGGGGCAGTTATTGACTGTCAAAAGAAGTGTGTAAACCTTATGACTCCGTCAAAGGTAGTGTTTTATGGTAGCAAATCACCTAGACAAATAAGTTGTCTGACGATTATGCAGGCCAGAAAGATGTTGAGACAAGGATGTGTAGGATATCTAGCCTACATAATCGATACCCGAAAGGTGGGTGCAAAGCTGGAGGAGATACCGGTAGTTAGGGATTTTGCGGACATGTTTCCTGATGATTTGCCAGGATTACCGCCAGATAGGGAAATTGAATTTGTAATTAATTTAGTACCGGGTATAACCCCTATATCAAAAGCCCCATACCGAATGGCTCCAGTAGAAATGAAGGAGTTGATGGTGCAATTACAAGAGTTACTGGATAAAAAGTATATTCAACCGAGCGTTTCGCCGTGGGGAGCGCCGGTGTTATTCGTCAAGAAGAAGGACGGATCAATGCGTCTTTGCATTGATTATAGAGAGTTAAATAAGGTCACGATTAAAAACAAGTATCCGTTGCCAAGGATCGATAACCTGTTTGACCAATTGAAGGGAGCAAGATATTTTTCAAAGATAGATCTGCGAAGTGGGTACCATCAGTTAAAGGTGAAAAGGAAGACATACCAAAGACGGCATTTCGAACTAGATATGGTCACTATGAGTTTTTGGTTATGTCATTTGGTTTAACAAACGCACCTGCAGCGTTTATGGATTTAATGAATAGAGTGTTTAAACCATTTTTGGATAAATTTGTAGTAGTATTCATAGACGATATTTTGGTATATTCCAAAACTCAGGAAGAACACGTGGAGCATTTGAGGGTGACACTGGAGACGTTAAGGAAAGAGAAATTGTATGCAAAATTTTCAAAATGCGAATTTTGGTTAGAGCGTGTGCAATTTCTTGGGCATGTGATTGATAAGGACGACATATCGGTAGATCCATCAAAAGTTGAAGCTGTGATGAACTGGGATCAGTCGAAAACACCGTCAGAAGTGAGGAGTTAGGTTTGGTAGGTTATTACAGGCATTTTTGAAAGTAGTATGCACACAAGCCAATCTTATTTGATATGATGTAGCATATACTTTGTAATCTTATTCGGTTATTAAAGGCATTTTATATTATCTACATAGTGCTGTTATATGAAATGTGATAAACCCATAGTTTTGAGCAATGCTTTTAGAATCATGATGGTGATCATGCTAATGAGATCTAAATTCTAGATAGCTCACAAACTAAAATCGTTCCTAATCGTTGGATTACTAAAAAGGGGATTAGTGAATCCGGATAGATTAGTACATACGTTGCTTGCTCTTAAAAAGAGGATGATTGATCTCATAATCACTTGTGTGGAGACACTAAAGCAAGTATGTAGGTGCTTATTGGAGAATAAGTTCACTGAACGTGGCCCGCTAAGGAATACCTAATGGAGTTTTACTTGCTTGTCAATAGGAATTCCTCTAGTGATAGTAGTACAAGTGATCCTTGGACTTTAGATCATCATAGTATCTTGTGTATGATGAGTTATACTTTGACATGTCCCTTAAGACCTTTAGATTATAACAAAGGGTATGATTGGGTATAATAAGTTGTACATGGAGATAGGTGAATGATCAACAAAGAATCTACCACGTCTAGTAAAAGATGTGAATGTCCTATGTGATTCAATAAATGATAACTCAGTAGTCCTTGGCCAAGGCAGAATGAAATTAGAAAAGAGTTTCTAATTTGCATTATTTAGAGTTGTGCATTTGAGAATCGAAATACATATAATTAAATAAAATAAAACTTGATAGTAATTCCATGTCTTATATTTAATTGGGACATTGTATGGTAGAAGGATTGAATTGTACGGTAACTACACACTGAAAGGTTCTTTTATGATTAATGTTGAAATCTATATTATCTGGAAAGTCGTTGAACGCTAAGGGGGCTTACCCTTATTGTAGAATAAATATTATTTATTTAAATGAATTAAATAGTTTAATTTATTTATTTAAATAAGATTAGAATTGTTCTAATTGATTTATTCACAACCGGTTTAATATGGAGAACCTAAAGGGTCACACCGCAAAAGAAAAATATTTATTTAAGAAGTAAATGGCATAATTGTAATAATAAGTTAAGTGTATTTAATTTAGTCTATGGAGATAGAATAAATTAAATAGCTTAATATTTATTATTTAATATTTTAGAAATATTAAATATAAATTAATAAGAGGAGTCTTATTATTATTATTATTATTATTATTACTATTACTATTATTTAATTCCTAATAGGGATTGGGAATTAATTAATAGAAGTACTCTCACATGAATTCCTAATTGAATTAGGAGTTTAATTTAATTAAAGGAGTTTAATCAGAATAGAAACCCTAATCCTAAATAGTTTAGGGAAGGGTTTTCCTACATCTATAAATAAGAGAAGTCTTATCATAGATTAGGGTTATACACTCTTGCATAAGAATTGTGGAGAATACTTACAATTTCTATAGATATAGAAACTAGGGTTTTGCCAACACCTATCTTCTTGAACAAGTATTATTCCTTGGTGGATCACCTCTAGAGGCCAAACACTTGGGTGGCTAAGTTGATCAAAGGAAGGAATTTAATCGGTGAAATTCAAGGAGAACGCGAAGGAATTGGAGGTGAACTTGTACCTGAGGAAGCTAGAATTCTACAAGGGTATAATTCTTATTCTCCATCTCTTTCGTTTAATTAATAATTGTGCATAAAGAAAGATCATGGTGATGGTTTGTATAAAATTTTAAAATCTGATTTTATCGCGCTTCTGCTTTATTTATGTAATTTGATTGCATGTTCGCGCTATACAAACCTAACAGTGGTATCAGAGCCAAACTTTATGCGAATTATTAATTGTTTTGATTCTGTATATACATTGATATGTGTTTAGAACAATTTAATTGGGCATAATTGTTTGTGAAAAATTATTTTATTTATTTTATTTTTTTTATTTTTGTAAATTAAAATAAAAGAGTTTATTTTGATTTGGAATACGATTAAAATAAAGAAGTTTATTTTAATTGAAATTGAATTTCATGATAACTAATTAGAGTTGGAATTGGATTCCATGATAACTAATTGGAGTTAAAATTAGATTTTATACTAACTAATATTGCCCATTAAATGATATCAATGTATATATGGAATGGTTTTATTATTCATGGGATTAATGTTATTTATTGATACATATAGAGATATGTATGATAATAAATAGGGATTAATTATGGACTATTGACCAATGTGTGATTGGATTTATTTTAGTGGATGCTTGAATGTATGGGATTTTATAAATGGGGTCTGCGTACCTCGTCTTCTCTAATTTTTTCTTAATGTAAATTCTATCTCCCTCTTATGTACTTCCCCTTGACTGCTGATCAATGTTTCTACTTATTGTAAATAGTTTTTGTAATAGGACTAGTTAGAATTAATTTTGAAGAATTGGAGACAAAGGAGCAAGGAGCGCTTGAAGACCCGTTTGTAATGAAACCCGGGGTTAAATGTAATAGTTATATTTAAATTTAATTCTTGCACCCTAGGTTTGACCTTTTGGTTCACTTGGTGGCTCTAGTGAACCAAATTAGAATAAAAGTCCATAATCAATCCGGGTAGAATATAGTATTCTATAGTTTAGCGTTGCCTACGGGCAAGTCTTTTAAGTTAATAATTTGTTATTATGTTCCAGTTCTCTTAAGAAACATTATTACTTCCGTTGTTGGACAAGGAAGGTTCTGGTATTATATTTAAGAACAATTGTTGTTCTATTTATAATGATAATGTTTTGTTTGAAACTGGAAGATCATTTGATGGACTTAGTAAACTTGACTTACATGAAAAATAATTTTGCAAATTGAACAAACTAGTAAAAGAAAAGGAAATGATCATTCAAAGAGTTGAATATATGTATTTGATGAAATACAAGTCTGAATCATTTGAAAGGTTCAAAGAATTCAGAAGTAAAACAAATTGACAAAGTATTAAGATTCTTTGATCAGATCGAGGAAGGAATACTTGTGCAATAAGTTTCTAGATCATCTCAAAATGGTATTTTTCTCATAATGGACGTTTCATGATACGCAATAATTGATTGGTGTATCTAAAAAGGAAAATTGTACCATGTAGAATATGGTGCGGTCCATAATGATTTTTACCGACATTCCAGTATCCTTCTAGGGTTATACCCTAGAAACGGCTGCATATCTACAAAATAAGGTAACCTCAAAATTCGGCCCCAAGACTTCATAAAAGTTATGGATAGGGAGGATTCCTAGTCTTAAGTATGTTAAGATAAGGGGTTGTCCAACTTATGTGAAAAGGTTTCAAAAGATAAGTTTGGGACAAAATCTGACAAGTGCAGGTTTGTGGGATATCCTAAAGAAAGTTTAGGGTATTATTAATATAATCCTACACGCTGCCTTCTTGGATAAAGGTGTTTATCATTGAAGGAGCTAGTGGGAGGGTAATAGATCTTGAAGGAGTTCAAGAACCACAAAGGACTTTCAGTTAAACCGAGGGACCTGTAGATAGACCTATTGTACCACAACCGAATCGTAAATCTGGAAGAGCACCGAAGATACGTAGGAGGTATGGATTCATCATAGAGGATGATGATGAGGTACGCATCATAGAGGATGATGATCCAGTTATATACGATGAGGCTATGAGTAGAAGACACTCAGAGAAATGGCAGATGACCATAAAATCCGAAATGGACTCCATGTATGAGAACCAAGTATAGACTCTAGTTACTCCACCGAAAGGCATAGTGCCTAGAAGGTGTAAATGGGTCTTTAAGAGAAAGACTAGGGCAATTGGCAAGGTAGAGACCTATGAGACTAGACCTGTTTAAAAGGTTTCAAATAAAGTCAAGGAGTTGACTGTGATAAAACCTTATTACCAGGTAATGCTCAAGTCCATTTGGATTTTGCTTGTGATTGTAGCTTATTACGAAATCTGGCAAAATGGATGTGGAGACATCCTTCCTCAATGAAGACTTGAGGAGAATGTATGTATGATACAGCCAGAGGAATTTGTTTCAAAGGTTGAAGCAAATCGTGTTTTAAGGTACGATGATCCATTTATGGATTGAAGCAAGCTTCTCAAAAATGGAACATTCGTTTTGATGAGACAATCAAAAGAGTTTGATTTTATCAATGAACCTAGTGTGTACAAAAGGGTCAGTGGGAGCACTGTGACATTCCTAGTATTATATGTTGATATATTACTGATAAGGAATGACACACTAATGTTACAATCAGTAAAGATAAAATTGTCTAAACATTCCTCCATGAATAACTTGGGAGGAGCATCCTATAAATTAGGGATATAAATCTATATAGATAGATTTAAAAGGATGTTCGGCTTGACCTAATGAACGTATATTCATTCGATGCTAAAGGCGTTTAGCATGGCAAATTCCAAGAGAGGTCTCATGATGATGAGCTATGGAGTGAATCTCTATAAAATTGTCTCCAATTTAAAGAGAGATCGCATGAGTTACTATCATGTTTGCAATGAATATACAAGGCCTGATATTGATCAGTCATATTCTGGAGAAGATCACTATAAGACAGTGATAAACATCTTTAAGTACTTAACCGGTACTGAAGATGTGATCATGATTCATGGTAGGTCTGAATTAAAACTAGAGGGTTAAACAGACTCAAGTTTTTCAAACTGACCAAGACGATAACAAATCCACTTTAGGGTAAATTGTTACCTTGAATTGTGGTGCAGTGAATTGGAAAGGTTCCAAAATAGCAAAGAGTTACTGATTTAGTGACAAAGACAAAGTATATTGATGAGTAGGTTTTATACCTATGAATTTAGTGCTTTTGAGCTTAATTTGTTGTTTTCTTTGAGTATTTTTATTATCATTTTATTCGTTTTTGTGTTTATGTTATGCAGGAGGGAATTGGAAGGGTAACAAGGTTAATTCAGGTGTTTGGGAATTAAACTTGAGGCTAGGGGCATTTTGGTAATTTTGGATATGGCGCCGGGGCGCTATAAATGTATTGGATATGGCGCCGGGGCGCCAAAGGCATTTTAGGTGCGGCAGTTTATCTACTAGAAGCGGAATTGGATACGGAAGAGGACTGAATGCTTATCTTATGTAATTAGGGCAACATTAGAATAAGAGGTGAATTATTTGTTTTATTATTCTACTTTTCTTTAGAGAGAACTTAGAGATATTTTGTGGATTACTTTTGTTCAAGCTCAGGATTTTGATGTGGGTTAAGCTTACTTTGGAATTTATTCACAATTGGGTTTGATAAAATTACTTCTTCTTAATTCAATTAATTGTTTATTTTCCATGGATAGTGTTGACCCCATAATGGCTTTTGGTTCAGACATGAACTAATCTCCATTATGGGATTCTAACGGATTTTAATATGTAGTTTAATTACAGTCTTGATTGTTAGCTTGATTTTTATGTCATAAGGAATTTCTTTCATGATTGTTTTGAACGTATGAATGCTTGATCATCATTCGATTTCAGTACTTATATGGAATTGAAAAATAACATATAAGTATGGATTGTAATCATGATAGCTTGCGAATATGAGGCTTAATTGGATAGCTTAATATTTTGTGAATCAGATAGAAATATACTGTTTCACCGTAAGGGTCAAAATAGGGACTTGTGTTTAAAATCAATATAGTTGCAATTTCACATAGAAATATAGTGATTTTGGTTATAGTGATGATTACATGGTGTCTATCAAGTATGGATGTTATGTAAGTAGGTCATAATGCATTGACAAATGGTTATGTCTATTTTAGTGTCCTTGGTTACTTTTCTGTGATATGTGAACTTACTAGCATGATAGTGGTAATTAGATGAATTATTAAATGAAGTTAGGATCCCATTAATTCCAGGCTTGACATATTTCGTTAGTATTTGCATATTTAGTTATTAATTAATATAGAAATAATTTTGTCACCAAAAATAAGTCAATAGTTTAAGTAAATAAGTATAGCGATAGAACTGATGCATAGTGACTTAATTTAATCCTGTCTCTGTGGGACGATACTTTACTTCCTCTGTATTACTTGTTGACCACGTATACTTGCGTGAGTTAGAGCTCTTTTATTTAAGACTTAAAAAGAGGCAACAAGTTTTTGGCGCTGTTGCCGGGGACTGGCGTTAGATTTTTATTATTATCATCAGTTTTAAGCTATATTGTTTGACTTAGACAACTCTAATCTTTTCTTATTTCTATTTTTATTTTTGTTTTGGTTTCAGGTACTTGTAGAATTTTTATTCACACACGATCATCCAACTCAGAATTAACACCAGCTCAGGATAATATTGACAGAAGAGGTTGGAAAACAAGAGTGCGTAGGAATTTACAAGCACAGTTAGAAAGAACTATTCCGAAGATGGCGGAGGAACAGAGAATCGAGCAAAGAGAGGAACATAAAGCTTTGAGGGACTATTCCATGCCAAACATCACGGGATTGCAGTCTAGCATAGTCAGACCGGCAATAGCAGCAAATACCTTTGAGATTAAACCAGGAACCATTCAAATGGTGCAGAATTCGGTCCAGTTTGGGGGTGCTGCTACAGACGATCCTAATGAGCATCTTTTGAGTTTCATTGAAATTTGTGATACATTTAGGTACAATGGGGTGACGGAGGATGCTATCCGACTAAGGCTATTCCCATTCTCATTAAGGGATAGAGCAAGAAGTTGGCTCCATTCTTTGCCTGCAGGATCAATTACTACATGGGAGGACCTAGCACAAAAATTTCTAGCCAAGTTTTTCCCAATGGCTAAAACTGCAAAACTAAGGACAGCAATTTCTCAATTTGAACAACAACAGGGTGAGTCCTTATACGAGGCTTGTGATAGGTACAAAGAGATTCTAAGGAAGTGTCCACACCATGGGATGCTAGATTGGATGGTGATCAACACATTTTATAATGGATTGGGATGGCAATCTAGGCAGATGGTAGATGCAGCTGCGGGTGGAGCTTTAGGGGCAAAGAACTATGACGAGGCTTATAACCTTATCGAGACTATGGCAGCAAATGATTTCCAGAATCCTACAGCCAGAACGTCACAGCCCAGAGTTGCAGGTTTGTTGGAAGTGGATGCTATTACCCAGTTGTTAGCACAGATGGCGGCTATGGCAAAGAAAATAGATTCCTTGTCGGAAAGCAAAGCCAAGTCAGTTGCTTTCGTATGTGAGATTTGCGCGGGGTCGCATTCAACAGATCAATGTGCTATCAACTCGGAGTCGGCGCAGTATGTGAACACTTATAAGAAAGACCAAGGTCAGTTTCAGAACACATACCACCCCAACAACCGAAATCATCCAAACTTTAGTTGGTCAAACAACCAAGGAAATCAGCAGCAGCAGTTTCAGCAGAACAATCAGTTCCAGCCGGCGCAGCAACAGTATGCTCCACAACCACCTTTTCCACCGGGATATTCTCAACAACAACATCCTACTCCATATGCACCTCCACAGGAAAAGAAATCAGAAATGGAGGAGATGATGTTAAAGTACATGGCGAATACAGAGGTGATGATCAAAAGCCAGGCAGTGGCTATTAAAAATCTGGAAGCTCAGATGGGGAAAATGACAACTATGCTTAACAGCAGGCCCCAGGGTTCATTGCCAAGTAACACAGAGGCAAATCCACGGAGAGAAGGTAAGGAACAGTGTCAGGCCATTACACTCAGATCGGGAAAGCAATATTCAGGAAATGTACCAGACTCAGCAGCACCGAGTTTACAAGGGGATGACACTGGGGTAGAAACTGAGATAAAAATTGGAGATGAACAGAAAGAGAAGAAGAATAACTACGAGTCAGTAGAGAAGGAGAAAGTTAGTTCAGATGAGAAGCCTGTGAATACAGTACCGCAAGTTCACCCTCGAGTTCCATATCCGCAAAGATTGAATAAACAGAGGGATGATAAACAGTTCTGAAAGTTTTTGGAGGTTTTTAAGAAACTGCAGATTAACATACCTTTCGCGGAGGCATTGGAACAAATGCCAAGTTATGCAAAGTTTATGAAGGGTATACTGTCAAGGAAGAGAAGGTTAGACGAGTTTGAGACAGTGGCCTTGACAGAGGAATGCAGTGCAGTGCTTCAGCGTAAATTACCTCCAAAGCTGAAAGATCCGGGCAGTTTCACAATCCCATGCACGATCGGAAAGATGAGCTTTGATAAATGTTTGTGTGATCTTGGGGCAAGTATCAACCTGATGCCGTTGTCAGTATTTAGTCAGTTGGGATTGCCTGAACCAAGGCCAACGAATATTTCCTTACAACTAGCTGGTAGATCTATCACATATCCACGGGGGATAGTGGAAGACGTACTGGTGAAAGTGGACAAATTTATCTTTCCGGCGGACTTCATCATTCTGGATTATGAAGAGGACAAAAATATACCAATCATATTAGGGAGACCATTCCTAGCCATTGGGAGGACTTTGATAGACGTGCAGAAAGGGGAGCTTACAATGTGTGTACATGACCAGGAGGTGACGTTTAACGTTTTTAAAGCAATGAAGCTCCCGACTGATGAAGAGGAGTGTTTCAGAGTTGACTTGGTGGATAGCATAGTGAATGATGACATGGAGAGTTTGTTTGGCTATGAACCACTGCAGAGAGTGATTGCTGAAAATTCAGATTTGGAGAATGAAGAATGTGCTGAACTTGTGCAATACTTGGAAACCACCCCCAAATTCGGAAAATTCAGAACACCTATTGAGCCACTTACGAAAGCCGGAGAGACATCGGTAAAGTTGAAACTATCTCTTGAGATACCTCCCGAACTTGAACTTAAACCACTTCCAGAACATCTCAGGTATGCATTTTTAAATAAAGATTCTAAGCTACCTGTGATTATTTCGGCTGCACTAACATCTTTTCAGGAGGAAAAACTGCTACGAGTGCTTAGAGAATTTAAATCAGCTATTGGATGGACCATAGCCGATATCAAGGGAATAAGCCCGTCTTTTTGCATGCACAAGATCTTACTGGAAGATGGTAGCAAGCCGACAGTTGAACAACAAAGAAGGCTCAATCCTATAATGAAAGAAATGGTTAAGAAGGAGATACTGAAATGGCTGGATGCGGGAATAATCTACCCTATCTCGGATAGTGCATGGGTGAGCCCTGTGCAGTGTGTACCAAAGAAGGGTGGAATGACCGTTGTCACCAATGAGAATAACGAGCTGATCCCAACGCGAACCGTAACAGGGTGGAGAATTTGCATGGACTACCGCAAGCTTAACAAAGCTACAAGGAAGGACCATTTTCCACTACCGTTTATCGATCAGATGTTGGACCGACTGGCGGGTCATAAGTACTATTGCCTTCTGGATGGATATTCAGGCTACAATCAGATTATGATAGCTCCGAAAGACCAGGAAAAGACTACTTTTACATGTCCATACGACACTTTTGCCTTTAGAAGGATGTCTTTCGGGTTGTGCAATGCTCCAGCAACTTTTTAGAGATGTATGACAGCGAGTTTTTCAGACATGGTAGAACAGAATGTTGAGGTTTTTATGGACGACTTCTCGGTATTTGGTGATTCTTTCGATCTATGTCTTGAAAATTTGGTAATGGTCTTAAAGAGATGTGTTGAGACAAACTTAATACTGAATTGGGAGAAGTGCCATTTTATGGTACAAGAAGGAATCATACTGGGACACAAAGTTTCAAAGAAAGGGATTAAGGTGGATAGGGCAAAGCTGGAAACTATTGAAAATTTACCTCCACCTACGTCAGTAAAAGGTGTTCGCAGTTTTCTTGGACATGCAGGCTTCTACCGCAGATTCATCAAGGACTTCTCCAAGATAACTAAACCATTGTGCAGTTTATTGGAGACGAATGCACAGTTTAGTTTTGATGAGGCTTGCATGCAGGCATTTGAGCATTTAAAGAATAAGTTAACGTCAGCACTAGTTATCACAGCACCAGATTGGGAGTTGTCGTTTGAGCTTATGTGTGATGCCAGTGATTACGCAGTAGGGGCTGTTTTGGGGCAAAGGAAGGAAAAGATGTTTCATGTGATATACTATGCCAGCAAGACCCTTACAGATGCACAGTTAAACTATACCACCACAGAGAAAGAGTTATTGGCAGTGGTGTACGCCTTTGATAAATTTAGGTCATATCTGATAGGCACAAAGGTGATAGTGTATACGGATCACTTGGCAATTCGACACCTAGTGGCGAAGAAGGATGCAAAGCCCAGGTTGATCAGGTGGATATTGCTTTTGCAAGAATTTGATTTGGAGATCAAGGATAGGAAGGGTACCGAAATCCAAGTGGCAGACCACTTGTCTCGACTAGAGCAGCCAGAAAGGGAGGTAGACAGCAAAGTTGGAATTAATGAATCCTTTCTGGATGAGCAGTTATTTGTGATGCAAGGGGACGTGCCATGGTTTGCGGATTACGCAAATTACTTGGTCAGTAAGATGATACCTTCTGACTTGGTGGGACACCAAAAAAAAAAGTTCCTGCATGATGTTAAATGGTATATATGGGATGAGCCGTATTTGTTTAAACAGTGTGCGGATCAAATGATAAGAAGGTTATCCCGTATAGTGAGACCGAAGGGATTTTACATGATTGCCATTCTTCTGTGTATGGAGGACATTATGGCGGAGAGAGAACAACGGCTAGAGTACTTCAAGCAGGATTCTACTGGCCGACAATCTTTAAAGATGCATACAGTTTTGTTCAGTGGTGTGATAGATGTCAGAGAGTAGGTAATATTTCAAAGAGGAATGAAATGCCTTTGAATACAATCCTTGAAGTAGAAGTTTTCGACGTTTGGGGGATTGATTTCATGGGCCCTTTCGTGTCTTCGTGCGGTAATCTCTACATCTTGTTAGCCGTTGACTATGTTTCTAAATGGGTAGAAGTGGCGGCACTCCCGACAAATGATGCCAAGGTAGTCCTAAAGTTTTTGCATCGAAGTATTTTCACTAGATTTGGGACTCCTAGGGCCATTATTAGCGATGAAGGTAGTCATTTCTGCAACAGGCAGTTCACAGCGTTGCTGGCCAAGTATGGGGTAAATCATCGTATTGCTACAGCTTATCACCCCCAGACGAACGGACAGACTGAAGTATCCAATCGAGAAGTAAAAAGAATCCTCGAAAAAATTGTGAATCCGACGAGGAAGGATTGGTCTTTGAAACTAGATGATGCTGTGTGGGCCTATCAGACTGCTTATAAAACTCCGTTGGGCATGTCACCATTTCAGCTTGTTTATGGAAAGGCTTGTCATCTTCCTATGGAGCTCGAGCACAAGGCATATTGGGCAATTCGTAAATTGAACTTTGATTCAACAGCTGCAGGGGAAAAATGACTACTTCAAATCAATGAGTTGGACGAATTTCGATTACGAGCATATGAAAACTCGAAGCTGTACAAGGAGAAGGTGAAGAAATGGCATGATTGTAAGATCATAGAAAGAACATTTGAACCGGGTCAAAGGATTTTACTTTTCAACTCCAGACTCAAACTTTTTCCCGGGAAGCTGAAGTCAAGATGGTCGGGACCATTCACAGTGAAGACGGTTTTTCCACATGGCGCGATTGAAGTATACGACAAATTTCCGGATCAATCGTTCAAGGTGAATGGACAGAGGTTGAAGCATTACTTTGGGGATGAGGTGGACAGACAGAAAGTCACCTTAGTCCTTTCTACAACATGATCTTTAGAGAAAGTCAAGCTAATTGACTATAACTTAGCGCTACCTGGGAGGCAACCCAGCGGTTTAATTTTGTGTTTTTTTTTCCTTTGTTTAGTTAATTGATTATGTTTTTTTTAGGACTAACTTGGGTGTTTGGGTATTTTGTAGCATGTAGAAGCTTGAATTGGATAACATTTGCTTAAGTATGGGAAAAAGGTAGTCATCAAGCACAAATCCAGCGCCCCCGCGCCAAAAGCAGAACGGTCTAAAAAGTTATAGCGCCCCGGCTCTATAATACTAAGAAGAATAGCGCCCCGGCATTAAGGCTCCTTCACATGTACTGTTTATGGCGCCCCGGCGCTATAAAACAAAGGAGTATGGCGCCCCGGCGCTGAAGGTAAGCAAACTATGGCGCCCCGATGCTATAATCGGCATTTAGAAAAAAAATAGGGCTTCCAGCCCTATACAGGTACCGCACAATAGCAGCCTTTTTTCTTTTTTCTTCCTTTTTCTTCCATATATCTCAATTACTCCCAAGACTTTTGTTCCCAAGTAGTACTTGCACACAAGCAATTTTGCTAGCACGGATTTAGGATCTGGATTAAGCACTCTCTCCATACTTTTTCTCTCTTTCAACGGTAGCTATGGCATCCAAAAGACAACGTGGGGAAGGATCTACTTCTACTTCAACTAAGACCTTTGACAAGAAGCGATTTGCTAGTGCAGAAGCGCAAGATAGATATCTTAAATTCGCACAGCGGCCATTAGTTCCCGAACGGGGGTTGCAACCAACTGCACAAGATGGCGAGATGGTTTTAATGATTGCTGAGCGTCGATGGGGTTTGTTCACGGCACAACCGGATCTAGCAGTTATAGCCGTGGTAAAGGAATTTTATGCGCATGTTAAGGACCGTGACGGGTTTACGGTGCGAGTGCGAGGACAGACTGTGAATTTTGATTGCTCGGAGATTAATCACATCTATGCCTTGGCAGATTCGGGTTCTCATAGCGAGTACACAGCTTTTGTGCGTAATGGACCTGACTACGATCAGATAATTCAAGATTTGTGTCAGCCGGGTACATCATGGAAAGCTCGTGGGCGTGGTAGCATGAACTTTCCGCAATCCAGGCTCAGTCAGTATGGTAAGGCGTGGTATGCTTTCTTGTGTGCTAAACTAATGTCGTCTACTCATGTGAGCGACGTGACAAAGGAGAGAGCCATGCTTTTGTATTGTTTGGTGACTGGGAAGACCATGAACGTTGGCCTTATTATTAGGAACTCCATTATCCGTGCTGCAGAGGGTGGTACCACTGGTGGGTTACCACATCCCTCTCTTATTTGTGCTCTCTGTGCACGGGCGGGGGTCAAATGGAAGGATGATGAGAAGATGCAGCCACCTATGCCTGTTCTGGACCACAAGATGATTATACGCTATACTGTTAAATGGACAGGAGGTGTAGACACCCAAATTTTGCACTTCGTATACTAACCTTGACAGGAGGGCAAATTCGTCAAATGGACCGGCCTGCGAGAGCAAAAGATGGAAAAAGTACGGACGCTCAACGCCACCATGACAATTTGCAACCGAAATCGACGTGACAGCAAGGCTATCCGAATTTGGCATTCTCGAAAGGTGTGGCACGCCTCCCAATGATTCCCGGACTGTAAAATACGAGCCTGTCAGCGAAAACCAGCGTCACGGCACGAAAATCGAGGCGTAGCACGAAAATCAAGAAAGTCAAGCCAGCTAGCCGCGAATTGATCTGCGGCCAAGTGAGTGCGCCAGCACGGAAACCAGGAAATCAGCACTATCAGCTGAGTGCGATGGGAGGTGGGCCAGCTTGCCGCGGATTGATCTGCGGCCAGCCGCAGATCCATCTGCGGCTGGCTCTGGCCAGCCTATTTCAGCTCATTTCCTCCTGCAGAAGAGGGCAGCAACAAATTTTGGGAGGAAGAAGAATTCAGCAAGTAGCCAAGCACGGAAATTGAGAGAAAATAGCTAGATTATGCAACCAAATAGAAAGAAAAGAGAGAAAAAAAGAGAGGATTTCTACTCCCTTGATTTTGATTGTATCAAATATATTTCTTATCTTATTCAAATATACAAGTTCATCTCCATTTGAGATCATTTTGCAAGGTAAAAATTCCTTTTGTTATAGCAATTTATATCATATTATTTGGTTAGATTAGATGTAGTTTTCATGATCTTTTTGAACAATCATGGATTAGGGATTATTAGTGAAGGTTCCATTGGAACAAAATTCTTCCTAATAACCCGAGGATAACCAATTGATGAAGTTTCTAGCTAGTTTATAGTGATTCATTGGGTGTAATTTATTTAGATTGTCATTTCTGGATGTTATGGTGTACTAGATAAATCCGGATTGGTTAGTTATGTAGTATTCATTTTGTGGGCATGTATTAATCTCGTGTGAGCCTAGGAAGGCGACCCCGTGGTCCAAGTCCGATGATGGACGTTTTAATGTATGTGATAGATTCAAGATGCTCGTTTGTAACATGTAACCGTCGGGCCTTAAAACGACGCTAAGGCGAGAATCGGGTTTAAGGCCCCGTATTAGTGGAATATGTGATTGTTGGCGTTCGGGGTATTTTGATGGCTTACATGCCCATGAATATCCCCCTACGCGTTTTGATGTTTAAACTTGATTTGTAACATCAAACAAAAGATTTCAAAACCAAAACAATAAAGATTTTTCTAAAATCAATCAAAATAGGATATTAACATCACGAGGCTAAAAAATTGAAAGTGCTAATGAAAGTCGATTCCTATTTTACGAGAAAGCTGAAAAGAAATTATTTCCAAATGTCACGAGAAATGGTTTTATAAAAGGAAATAAACGTCTTATTAAACCTTGATACATAGGGCGAAAGAGATCTTAGAAATTGCTCATCATTTATGAAAGCAACGTATAAATCTCGATTCCTATTTTGGCTAAGGTTTAGCAAATTCATGTTTTGCCAAAACAACACCTAATAAAAATCTCATAGTTTTGATAAGTAAAATCAAACCTTTCTCACCAACAAAGGAGCTCTCTCGTACAAGCAGAATCGACGTTCTAAAGCATTCTCAAAATAAAACACATCTCTTTCAGAAAACACCAAAAAGAAATCTTTGTTTATATAAAACTCATCACAACATTCACATAGGCACACGAACACACACGCACACATATACACATTTTATGAATTAAAGGATAGGAAAGCATCGAGATTGCGGTAACCGTGTTTCATGGAAGTCGGGGGGTGCCTAACACCTTCCCCTCGCTTAAGCAAGCCCCCGAACTCTATGAATCTCGGTTCGCAGACCAATTAATTCGGAGTCACATATGAGCCAGCGATTTATAAAAAAAAACAAAAACTCGGATGAGTTGGTACATCCATTTCAAATATACCAACTGGCGACTCTGGTTAATTGGCTCATCATAAAAAACGGTCTTTCAAAACCCCGTCGACATTCAAGCCGACCCTTTTTCCCAAAATCACCTAATCAAAAGGCCAAAATCGGAAAAGGACAAACAATCGCATCAGAGGCGAGAAACCCGACGTCGACAGCTGGCGACTCTGCTGGGGATATTAGAGGGCTTAAGCCGCGTTCAAGTCTTGATGCTGTCCTATCCTTTAAAATTCATGAGTGTGTGTGCATGCAATATTTTGATCATTTTTACTTTTGTTGTGTGAATGTGTGTTTTGTCCAATGAATGAATGATTGAATGGAATGGCTTTACTTTAAAGAAATCATTTGCATGCGGTGAGGACGATGAATGTGAATGTATGTTGAGAGAGTACCTCCTCCTGAGGCGAACCTGTCGGTTGCTTATTACTGGACTCGAAGGGGCTGCTCCCCGGAGATGGCTCAGGAAACGCACCACCCAAATCCGCTCCAATCGAAAGGATTCAGACGAGTAGATTGCGAAGATTTAGGGACCTTCATGCCGAAAAGCCCGCGAGAGTAACCCTAGGGTAGGTCAGCCTCTGATAAACCTAACGAAAGGGAAGCTTCTTCATGCCTTTTTTCAATCAAATAAATAAATGTCATGTAAATGGCATACAACTGTCATACCGTCATCATCATAATAAATATGTCCTGTATCATGTGATTACATCACCTGCACATATAAAGAGAATACTGACATGGTTTTGCAGGAGGGCAATCCGTGCCACGTACCAAGGTTTTCTAAAAACTTCTAAATACTATCCTGTCATCAAACACTGACCTTGTTTTGCAGGATAAGATTAAGAGAACCGTGAAAGCGTGGCATATTCGACAAGGGGGGGAGTAGGGGCATATTCGACAAAAAAAAAGGGGGGGGGGAAAGAAAAAGAAAAAGAAAAGAAAAGAAAAGAAAATAATAATAATAATAATAATCATGCATCAGTGTTGACATGCATCTGCCAACTTGTAACTGGCACAGTACTAAACTACGGCCCTTGTTTGTTTTGCGAGACTGCCCCTAAGACCCAACTAAGGGGCCGTAAAATCTAATCTCCATCCATCCAAATGGCAGAAGCCGGTAGCCATGAAATACACTGGTTTCCCTGATTCACACATCACGGTACGAGATGAGCTTTAAGGGGGAAATTGCGGTACAGACTTGTCCGGCCTGCGAGGATCAGATCGGAGGGATCTCCCATAGTGACGCCCCTCCTAAATGGGCTTGGTATCAAAATATTAAAGAGTTCCTTCCATATAGCTCCCCTCCCGAAAATGCAGATCTGACCAAGGAAAGAGAATCCAAGGATGGGCAGTGAAATTCGTCCTAAGCGGAGACGATTTGCATGAATAGGAACTAGCTACGGGACTGCTGAGATATCTGGAAGCCAAAGAAGCCCACAGATTAATGAACGAAGTACATGGCAATGTGTGCAGAGCCCATATGAGCAGAACACTTTTTGCAAAGAAAAGCGTGTGAACGGGTCGCTACGGGCTAACCATGAAAACTGATTGCGATACCCATGTCAGGAAATGCCATCAATGCCAGATCCATACCAATGTGATCCATGCACCTCCTAATGAGCTCCAGTTGGACCGTGCATCAGGTGATATCCAGGAAGGGAAAAATCCCGGAGTATGTTAGTGAATCCCGACCAGTAGAAGATCAATGGGTTTTAAAATCCTGAGTTTTATTTCAAATCCCTGCACACTCATGTCATTTTGTCATGTTATCCAAAAGAAGATCATGTGCTGAAATGTTTTATATATGACAAGCATTTTTGTTTTATGTCAGGTACCCCGATTTGAGGCACTCTAGCCTGACAAGCAATATGCCAAATTTGAAGGAGGATCACGATTTTGGTATAAAGCTAGAGTTCGATCTGATGGGGATTGAGCAGGACGAGGCGGATATCGACAAAACGCCTGACGAGATCAAGGGATGGGTCGAAGGTAAACCCAAAACCGACTTAGACCAAACCATCTCCATCAAACATCAGAACCCCTAACGATCACAAAGAACCCGGAGTAGGGGCAAATTCGAACACAAAAAAAAAAAGAGAAAAAATAGCCGAGTTGTTGAGCCTGTATGGAGATATGTTCGCTTGGTCCCGTGGCGACGTGAGTGGATTGTCCACAGACGTTATAGGACATCAACCGCCCATCAAGGAGGGTTCCGACCAATTAAGCAAAAGTTGAGAACGTTGAAGCCTGAATGGAGGATGAAAATAAAGGACGAGATTGTCAAGCGGTTTAAGGCAGGAATCATCATGGTGTCTATTTACCCTGAATGGCTTTCCGACAGAATCCCAGTACCACAACCTGGAGGAGAAGTGAGGGGCCACATCGACTATAGAAATCTGAACGATGCCCTCAAGGAGGAGATATATGACAAATTCAAGATCAAACATTTTGATTTAGTCATTTACCGGCCCAAAATGAATGGGGCAGTAGGGGCTGCGAATAAAACACAAAGACGATCATGGGAAGAATGTCCGCCAATCATCGGGGATGGCCGGATTTATTGTCGCTCACCCTGTTTGCCTGTCGAACCTCAGTTCGCACATTTGCAGGGGCAGCCCCTTACGCATCTCTCGGGTATACGACAAGAGGGTAGGATCCCGGAAATTCAAAATAAACGATTTAGTCCTCAAAAGGCTCGCGCCCTGCCAAGACGAAGCTATGGGAAATTTCGCTCTAAATTAAAGGGAGCCGTCACGAAAAAAAAAAAAAAATCAAAAATCAAAAATCAAAAATCCCCCGAACCTTTCAACAAGTCAAAGGACCGGATCTTTTGTCAAGTCCAGTGAGATACCGATGCGACCGGTACGAGGAAGATCACAAGAAAAGCAACTTAACACTGGGGCACTTGTCAACTACCCAGGAAATGATGACGTGCAAATTGGCACCCATGCAACAATCCCATCAGCATGCACCATCATCATCAAATGCTACCTCATGTCAATTCAATCTTCAACGGTACGATCATCTGGCATTTGTCAAGCATAGTTTTCCCGGGATACGATGATCCGCGTGAAAGGGGATTTTATTTGGCTTGATAGGAATCGGATTAATTCTGACAAGCAACCGTGGAGCACGATCGTGAGTATGATTAGACGAAGAAGGCTATCCAACCTTTTGATCGGGTACAAAGCCTTAATTCAAGCAACGTTTGCGACAGAATCGACCTCATGTGACAACCTTCACTTGGCATTTGCACAAACTTTCAGTTGTGGGGTATAAAGCTATGACGACGTTGATGGCGATTAACACGTAGTTAGACGGTCAATAATTATCAAGCTAAAATCAAGAAGGCAGACAATAAATGATCATCAAGCTAGTGTCTCGAATCGTGGCCTGGGTTATTCGAGTAATTAAGCCCGAGGGCTGTCTCTACACCTGGTGCCCTAAAGCCATCTGGTTTGGGAGTCGCTGGCCCAACACTCGTTACATGGGTAACTCAGAGCCTAAGAAAACGAGCATTACAGTAGAGGAGGCCCGAGCAGATTCGAATCGTGGCATGGGCTACTCGAGTAATTAAGCCTAAGGGGTGTCTCTGCATCTGGTGCCCTAAAGCCGTCTGGTTTGGGAGTCACCGGCCTAACACTCGCTACATGGGTAACTCAAGCCTAAGAAAACGAATCTTGCGCAAGGTCAAGCAAAGAATGAATGGGGCAGACCACCAGCTTGTCTCGAACCGTGGCCTTTGTTACTCGAGTAAATAAACCCGAAGGGGTGTCTGTACACCTAATGCCCCAAAACCGTCTGGTTCGGGAGTCATTGGTCCAAAACTCGTTAAATGGGTAACTTTGAATCGCCTAAGAAAACGAGACAAGTGAAGTGGGCTAATAAAGAGAAAAGACAATATGAAAAAAAAAAAAAAAAAAAAACTCTCGGCCTTAAACAATGGGTCATGAAAGAGAAACCCCTACTGAATGCTGCATCGCACAGTGCATTTGTCATATGACGTCAATCCTGCTAAGAACGTTGTCACGAATGGAGACAGAATACCTTTGAGGAGTGAAGGTAGTTCTTTCGAACTCAACCTTGCTCACATACAATGACCATGAATGCTTGAAGGTGTTCTTACGATTTCATAACTCGTCGAAAGGAAAATCATCAACTCACGAAGGATTGAAAATGACTTCCAATCTAGTACATTCACGGTTCACAACTTGCTAGTTTGTGCAATCAACAGATATTCAATTTCATGTGCTTTAACTGCATTTTTGTCGAGATTATAATATCTTTGTGTTGAACTAACACTAACGGCCCGAGCCTTCAAGTTTTGGCATTTGTTAGTCATCTGATATGCAGGATCTTGCAGAGCTGTGGATAACTCAGCACGATCAACATCGCGAGTTCTCGATAGAAATTCTTGGTAGCGACACGCACCAAGGCAGGGGCAGTTAAGAATCGTGAAATGGAAGGAAGTTGAGGCTGCACAGAACTCCTCGTCATTAGGCCTCTCCCCAATCCTGACTATCACTGCCTCGACATCCAAATGATCCACGTGCATGAGCATAGACAAGGATGATATAATGCTGGACAACAGTATATCGGCCGTCAGAAATGATCAAAAGGCCAAAGAGCCCAACATAGCTGTCGGTCATCACAGAGAGCGAAACAGACTGCCTCAACTCGATGAAATGAAGACGACCAAGAACAGGCAGATTACCAAACTAATGTTGAAGTCTAGAAACCACACTTCACGACGAGGCATGATCCAATCAAATGTTGGCAAACAACGACGATTGTCGAATCGTATCATTTGACTGATTAGGGGTCATTTCTATCTAAACATGTGTTGTACACATGTATCTGTCCATAACATATCTGCCAGATCATGCATAACATCTTTCTCATGCATGCAGGTACGATCAAAATGAAAATCTCCAGGGAAAAAGTACAAGCACGTCGCTTTCAACCTCACAAATGATCAGACCGCGATGGCTTTTGCGGCATAGTACGTGGGCGATGTTGGTGGGAGATCCGGGACAGAAGCCGATCACACAACCCACTTCAAGAAAGGTGGTGAGCAACCCTGGGAAGGGCTGATATCCACAAAAAGAAAAAAGACAAAAACAACAAACCCTGGGAAGGGCTGAGATCCAAGCGAACCACGACAAAGATGGTGAGCACCCCTGAGAAGGGCTGATATCCACAAAAAGAAAAAAAGACAAAAAAAAACAAACCCTGGGAAGGGCTGAGATCCATGCGAACCACAACAAGATGGTGAGCACCCCTGGGAAGGGCTGATATCCACGAAAAGAAAAAAAGACAAAAAAATAACAAACCCTGGGAAGGGCTGAGATCCAAACGAACCACGACAAAGATGGTGAGCACCCCTGGGAAGGGCTGATATCCACAGAAAAAAAAAAAGACAAAAAACAACAAACCCTGGGAAGGGCTGAGATCCACGCGAACCACAACAAAGATGGTGAGCACCCCTGGGAAGGGCTGATATCCACAAAAAGAAAAAAGACAAAAAACAACAAACCCTGGAAAGGGCTGAGATCCAAGCAAACCACAACAAAGATGGTGAGCACCCTTGGGAAGGGCTGATATCCACAAAAAGAAAAAGACAAAAAATAACAAACCCTGGGAAGGGCTGAGATCCACGCGAACCACAACAAGATGGTGAGCACCCCTGGGAAGGGCTGATATCCATAAAAAGAAAAAAGACAAAAAACAACAAACCCTGGGAAGGGCTGAGATCCACGCGAACCACAACAAAGATGGTGAGCACCCCTGGGAAGGGCTGATATCCACAAAAAGAAAAAAGACAAAAAACAACAAACCCTGGAAAGGGCTGAGATCCAAGCAAACCACAACAAAGATGGCGAGCACCCTTGGGAAGGGCTGATATCCACAAAAAGAAAAAGACAAAAAACAACAAACCCTGGGAAGGGCTGAGATCCACGCGAACCACAACAAGATGGTGAGCACCCCTGGGAAGGGCTGATATCCATAAAAAGAAAAAAGACAAAAAACAACAAACCCTGGGAAGGGCTGAGATCCACGCGAACCACAACAAGATGGTGAGCAACCCTGGGAAGGGCTGATATCCACAAAAAAAGACAAAAAACAACAAACCCTGGGAAGGGCTGAGATCCAACGGCAAGATGGCGAGCAACCTTGGGAAGGGCTGATATCCACAAAAAGAAAAAAGACAAAAAACAACAAACCCTGGGAAGGGCTGAGATCCAAACAATCGACCGGCGACGATAACCGGCGATTACGAGATGGATGTCCGGCGACGAAAACCGGCTCCGACAGGATAACCAACCGGCGACGATAACCGGGGGTTACGAGATGGGTGACCGGCGACGATACCTGGCCCCGACGAGACGATCGACGGTGACGATAACCGGCGATCACGAGATGGATGTCCGGCGACGAAAACCGGCTCCGACAAGATAACCAACCGGCGACGATAACTGGGGGTTACGCGATGGGTGACCGACGACAATACCCGGCCCCGACAAGATGATCGACCGGCGACGATAACCGGCGATCGCGAGACGGATGTCCGGCGATGAAAACCGGCTCCGACAAGATAACCAACCGGCGACGATAACCGGGGGTTACGAGATGGGTGACCGGTGACGATACCCAGCCCCGACAAGACGATTGACCGGCGACGATAACCGGCGATCACGAGATGGATGTCCGGCGGTGAAAACCGGCTCCGACAAGATAACCAACCGGCGACAATAACCGGGGGTTATGCGATGGGTGACCGGCGACGAAACCCGGCCCTGACGAGACAACCAACCGGCGACGATAACCAGGGGTTACGAGATGGGTGACCAGCGACGATACCCGGCCCCGAACGAGATGATAGATTGGAAGAGTGAACCCAACGACTAACAAATACGGTCAGAGGGTTGATGCATTGACACTCTTTCGAATGTTTTGCATGCGTTACATCTTGTGTTGTACCATAAACTACATGTGTTGCATCGTGTGTGTATTATCATATCTGTGCACTGTCATTCATACATCGGGTGTCTATTTCTTTATCCTGTTCATTTCATTTAACATTTCATAAACATGATAAAGAGGGGCAGCTGTAGACACCCAAATTTTGCACTTCGTATACTAACCTTGACAGGAGGGCAAATTCGTCAAATGGACCGGCCTGCGAGAGCAAAAGATGGAAAAAGTACGGATGCTCAACGCCACCATGACAATTTGCAACCGAAATCGACGGGACAGCAAGGCTATCCGAATTTGGCATTCCCGGAAGGTGTGGCACGCCTCCCAATGATTCCCGGACTGTAAAATACGAGCCTGTCAGCGAAAACCAGCGTCACGGCACGAAAATCGAGGCGTAGCACGAAAATCGAGAAAGTCAAGCCAGCCAGCCGCGGATTGATCTGCGGCCAAGTGAGTGCGCCAGCACGGAAACCAGGAAATCAGCACTATCAGCTGAGTGCGATGAGAGGTGGGCCAGCTAGCCGCAGATTGATCTGCGGCCAGTCTGCGGCTGGCTTTGGCCAGCCTATTTCAGCTCATTTCCTCCTGCAGAAGAGGGCAGCAGCAAATTTTGGGAGGAAGAAGAATTCAGCAAGTAGCCAAGCACGGAAATTGAGAGAAAATAGCTAGATTTTGCAACCAAATAGAAAGAAAAGAGAGAAAAAAAGAGAGGATTTCTACTCCCTTGATTTTGATTGTATCAAATATATTTCTTATCTTATTCAAGTATACAAGTTCATCTCCATTTGAGATCATTTTGCAAGGTAAAAATTCCTTTTGTTATAGCAATTTATATCATATTATTTGGTTAGATTAGATGTAGTTTTCATGATCTTTTTGAACAATCATGGATTAGGGATTATTAGTGAAGGTTCCATCGGAACAAAATTCTTCCTAATAACCCGAGGATATCCAATTGATGAAGTTTCTAGCTAGTTTATGGTGATTCATTGGGTGTAATTTATTTAGATTGTCATTTTCGGATGTTATGGTGTACTAGATAAATCCGGATTGGTTAGTTATGTAGTATTCATTTTGTGGGCATGTATTAATCTCGTGTGAGCCTAGGAAGGCGACCCCGTGGTCCAAGTCCGATGATGGACGTTTTAATGTATGTGATAGATTCAAGATGCTCGTTTGTAACATGTAACCGTCGGGCCTTAAAACGACGCTAAGGCGAGAATCGGGTTTAAGGCCCCGTATTAGTGGAATATGTGATTGTTGGCGTTCGGGGTATTTTGATGGCTTACATGCCCATGAATAGCCCCCTACGCGTTTTGATGTTTAAACTTGATTTGTAACATCAAACAAAAGATTTCAAAACCAAAACAATAAAGATTTTTCTAAAATCAATCAAAATAGGATATTAATATCACGAGGCTAAAAAATTGAAAGTGCTAATGAAAGTCGATTCCTATTTTACGAGAAAGCTGAAAAGAAATTATTTCCAAATGTCACGAGAAATGGTTTTATAAAAGGAAATAAACGTCTTATTAAACCTTGATACATAGGGCGAAAGAGATCTTAGAAATTGCTCATCATTTATGAAAGCAACGTATAAATCTCGATTCCTATTTTGGCTAAGGTTTAGCAAATTCATGTTTTGTCAAAACAACACCTAATAAAAATCTCATAGTTTTGATAAGTAAAATCAAACCTTTCTCACCAACAAAGGAGCTCTCTCGTACAAGCGGAATCGACGTTCTAAAGCATTCTCAAAATAAAACACATCTCTTTCAGAAAACACCAAAAAGAAATCTTTTTTTATATAAAACTCATCACAACATTCACATAGGCACACACACACACACGCACACACATACACATTTTATGAATTAAAGGATAGGAAAGCATCGAGATTGCGGTAACCGTGTTTCACGGAAGTCGGGGGGTGCCTAACACCTTCCCCTCGCTTAAGCAAGCCCCCGAACTCTATGAATCTCGGTTCGCAGACCAATTAATTCGGAGTCACATATGAGCCAGCGATTTATAAAAAAAAAACGAAAACTCGGATGAGTTGGTACATCCATTTCAAATATACCAACTGGCGACTCTGGTTAATTGGCTCATCATAAAAAACGGTCTTTCAAAACCCCGTCGACATTCAAGCCGACCCTTTTTCCCAAAATCACCTAATCAAAAGGCCAAAATCGGAAAAGGACAAACAATCGCATCAGAGGCGAGAAACCCGGCGTCGACAGGAGGTAAAAGTCATCCGCGTGGGTTAGGCTTTATAGTTTCACAGCCAGATCCTGCAGCTCAGCCAGCACCTAACCCTGTATCCTCTAGTTCTTATACTGCACCGCCTCGTTTTGAAGTCCCGTTTGAGGTCCAACGTGAGATTGATCGGTGGTTCTACAATATAGAAGCCCAAAATGTTCGTTTGGCTGAGCGACAAGATACCATGGATGAGTATAATGTTTCCTTCAACAATTCCATGGTCAATATGTTTGCTCGGTTGAATCCTTCGATTGATTCCAGTCAGTTCCCATCTGCACCTGTTTTACTTGTATTCCCTCCGTCTGATTTGGAGCGCAGTGATGATGAGGACCAGAATGATGAGGAGGTTCCTCCTGCAGAGTAGTTTGTTCAGGGAAGTCCCCCATTCTTCGTTTTTTTATGCTTTTTCAATGAGGGCATTGATTTACTTAAGTTTGGGGGTTGTTTTATGTTTGACTTGTTGATAGTTAATGCATATAGAGTAGGTGCACGTTGTTATTGATGCATTTATTTATGTTTCGTTATATTTATGTTTGCATGACATTGATAGTTTAGGATTGCATTTTAGGTTGTGTTTTGCATTTAGCTGCATGAATCGAGCGATAAATGATGTAGTCCTTTAATTTTGGGCCAATGATGAGAATTGATTGATAATTTGAGATTCACTTAGAGTTGAAAGCTGATGGAAGTGATGATGTAACCAGTGAGTTAATTTGGCTAGTTTAATACTCATGTTAGCAATCTAAAAAATTGATGTATTGTTAATCTAATTCAAATCCTTACGTACTCTATTTCTGGTAAGAACTTTGGGAATAATGTGATGAAATCAGTGAATCTTCTTTGAAGGCTAGTGTAAGCAAGGACCTAAGTTTGGGGGAGTCCAAGAAGAAAAATAAAAATAAAAAAATGATTAATAAAAAAAATGGAAAATTTTGCAACTTTTCCCGATTAAAGAATGGAACATGTGGTGGAATGAGATGGAGCGTAAAACGCACTCATTCATAAACACATGTAACGAGATGGAGCGTAAAACGCACTCGTTCAAAAGAAAGTGAGACGGAGCATAAAATGCACTCACTAAAAAGTTGAAAGTTGGGGAAGGGTTGAAAAAAAAGGGGATTTAAATGTGGTAATTAAACCTTGGTGACAATCGTGTGCTTAGTAATTGCTTACAGTAGGTAGATTGCTCGTGTTCACTGGTAGAGTTAAGTAAAACTGGAGTTTTTTCTAAGAAATTGATTAAGTTTGTGATTTGAGTTAAGATTGACTGAAGCTGTTGGTTCGCGCATAACATGGGTGTTGACAAGTGAGATTTGGCTAACTGGTTTGTGTCAGAACTCTTGCATTAGTTGAATACTCTATTTGAATAGTGGTATTATCTTTGAGGCCAAAGTTGGACATTGCATTATTTGTTATTTGATTAGGATTCGTATAGTTAGGGTGATTTGCATATTGCATTGCTTGGGGACAAGCAATCGGTTAAGTTTGGGGGTATTTGATGAGTAGGTTTTATACCTACGAATTTAATGCTTTTGAGCTTAATTTGTTGTTTTCTTTGAGTATTTTTATTATCATTTTATTCGTTTTTGTGTTTATGTTGTGCAGGAGGGAATTGGAAGGGTAACAAGGTCAATTCAGGTGTTTGGGAATTAAACTTGAGGCTAGGGGCATTTTGGTAATTTTGGATATGGCGTCGGGGCGCTATAAATGTATTGGATATGGCGTCGGGGCGCCAAAGGCAGTTTAGGTGCGGCAGTTTATCTATTAGAAGCAGAATTGGATACAGAAGAGGACTGAATGCTTATCTTATGTAATTAGGGCAACATTAGAATAGGTGGTGAATTATTTGTTTTATTATTCTACTTTTCTTTAGAGAGAACTTAGAGATATTTTGTGGATTACTTTTGTTCAAGCTTAGGATTTTGATGTGGGTTAAGCTTACTTTGGAATTTATTCACAATTGGGTTTGATAAAATTACTTCTTCTTAATTCAATTAATTGTTTATTTTCCATGGATAGTGTTGACCCCATAATGGCTTTTGGTTCAGACATGAACTAATCTCCATTATGGGATTCTAACGGATTTTAATATGTAGTTTAATTACAGTCTTGATTGTTAGCTTGCTTTTTATGTCATAAGGAATTTCTTTCATGATTGTTTTGAACGTATGAATGCTTGATCATCATTCGATTTCAGTACTAATATGGAATTGAAAAATAAGATATAAGTATGGATTGTAATCATGATAGCTTGCGAATATGAGGCTTAATTGGATAGCTTAATATTTTGTGAATCAGATAGAAATATACTGTTTCACCGTAAGAGTCAAAATAGGGACTTGTGTTTAAAATCAATATAATTGTAATTTCACATAGAAATATAGTGATTTTGGTTATAGTGATGATTACATAGTGTCTATCAAGTATGGATGTTATGTAAGTAGGTTATAATGCATTGACAAATGGTTATGTCTATTTTAGTGTCCTTGGTTACTTTTCTGTGATATGTGAACTTACTAGCATGATAGTGGTAATTAGATGAATTATTAAATGAAGTTAGGATCCCATTAATTCCAGGCTTGACATATTTCGTTAGTATTTGCATATTTAGTTATTAATTAATATAGAAATAATTTTGTCACCAAAAATAAGTTAATAGTTTAAGCAAATAAGTATAGCGGTAGAACTGATGCATAGTGACTTAATTTAATCCTGTCTCTGTGGGACGATACTTTACTTCCTCTGTATTACTTGTTGACCACGTATACTTGCGTGAGTTAGAGCTCTTTTATTTAAGACTTAAAAAGAGGCAACATATATAGCTGTAAGTGAAGCTGCAAGTTAATTGTTTGGATGAAAAGTTCATCACGGAACTAGGAATAGTTCGTAAGTCTCATCTTGGATTCAAACATGTGTTGCGGCACTTTTATTTGATTAGAGGAATCATTGAAAGAAGAAAAGTCACTATAGAGATAGTGGACTCTCAAGAACAATATTGCATATCCATTTACTGAAGTTTTATCCAAACGGCAGGATGATCGTCACTTAGAGAAAAAGGGTATTAGATACCATGACGATTGGCTTTAGTGCAAGTGGAAGATTGAAAGTAGTATGCACACAAGCCAATCATATTTGATATGATGTAGCATATACTTTGTAATCTTATTCGGTTATTAAAGGCATTTTATATTATCTACATAGTGCTGTTATATTAAATGTGATAAACCCATAGTTTTGAGCAATGCTTTTAGAATCATGATGGTGATCATGCTAATGAGATCTAAATTCTAGATAGCTCACAAACTAAAATCGTTCCTAATCGTTGGATTACTAAAAAGGGGATTAGTGAATCCGGATAGATTAGTACATACGTTGCTTGCTCTTAAGAAGATGATGATTGATCTCCTAATCACTTGTGTGGAGACACTAAAGCAAGTATGTAGGTGCTTATTGGAGAATAAGTTCACTGAACGTGGCCCGCTAAGGAATACCTAATGGAGTTTTACTTGCTTGTCAATAGGAATTCCTCTAGTGATAGTAGTACAAGTGATCCTTGGACTTTAGATCATCATAGTATCTTGTGTATGATGAGTTATACTTTGACATGTCCCTTAAGACCTTTAGGGTATAACAAAGGGTATGATTGGGTATAGTAAGTTGAACATGGAGATAGGTGAATGATCAACAAAGAATCTACCACGTCTAGTAAAAGATGTGAATGTCCTATGTGATTCGATAAATGACAACTCAGTAGTCCTTGGCTAAGGCAGAATGAAATTAGAAAAGAGTTTCTAATTTACATTATTTAGAGTTGTGCATTTGAGAATCGAAATACATATAATTAAATAAAATAAGACTTGATAGTAATTCCATGTCTTATATTTAATTGGGACATTGTATGGTAGAAGGATTGAATTGTACGGTAACTATGTACTGAAAGGTTCTTTTATGAATAATGTTGAAATCTATATTATCTGGAAAGTCGTTGAACGCTAAGGGGGCTTACCCTTATTGTAGAATAAATATTATTTATTTAAATGAATTAAATAGTTTAATTTATTTATTTAAATAAGATTAGAATTGTTCTAATTGATTTATTCACAACCGGTTTAATATGGAGAACCTAAAGGGTCACACCGCAAAAGGAAAATATTTATTTAAGAAGTAAATGACATAATTGTAATAATAAGTTAAGTGTATTTAATTTAGTCTATGGAGATAGAATAAATTAAATAGCTTAATATTTATTATTTAATATTTTAGAAATATTAAATATAAATTAATAAGAGGAGTCTTATTATTATTATTATTATTATTATTATTATTATTATTATTATTATTACTATTACTATTATTTAATTCCTAATAGGGATTGAGAATTAATTAATAGAAGTACTCTCACATGAATTCCTAATTGGATTAGGAGTTTAATTTAATTAAAGGAGTTTAATCAGAATAGAAACCCTAATCCTAAATAGTTTAGGGAAGGGTTTTCCTACATCTATAAATAAGAGAAGTCTTATCATAGATTAGGGTTACACACTCTTGCACAAGAATTGTGGAGAGTACTTACAATTTCTATAGAGATAGAAACTAGGGTTTTGCCAACACCCATCTTCTTGAACAAGTATTATTCCTTAGTGGATCACCTCTAGAGGCCAAACACTTGGGTGGCTAACGTTGATCAAAGGAAGGAATTTAATTGGTGGAATTCAAGGAGAACGCGAAGGAATTGGAGGTGAACTTGTACCTGAGGAAGCTAGAATTCTACAAGGGTATAATTCTTATTCTCCATCTCTTTCGTTTAATTAATAATTGTGCATAAAGAAAGATCATGGTGATGGTTTGTATAAAATTTTAAAATCTGATTTTATCGCGCTTCCGCTTTATTTATGTAATTTGATTGCATGTTCGCGCTATACAAACCTAACAATTTTATTCAAGATTTCTCCAGGATCGCCACTCCGTTAACGAATTTAACAAGAAAGTCAGTGAAGTTCGTTTGGTCGGAGAAGTGCGAAGAGAGTTTCCAAGAACTAAAGAAGAGACTAAGCTCGACACCTGTGTTGTCTTTGCCAGATGATACAGGAAATTTTGTGGTATATAGCGACGCATCGCATAAAGGACTTGGTTGTGTGCTTATGCAGAATGGTAAGGTTATTGCATATGCATCGCGCCAATTAAAAGACTATGAAAAAGGGTATCCGACCCATGATTTAGAGTTAGTAGCCGTGGTGTTTGCTTTGAAAATTTGGAGGCACTATCTCTATGGGGAGAAGTGTGAAATATATACAGACCATAAAAGTCTGAAGTATATTTTTACACAGAAGGATTTGAATATGCGGCAGAGGAGATGGATAGAATTGATCAAAGACTATGATTGTGAAATTCTATACCATCCGGGGAAGGCTAATGTGGTTGCCGACGCTTTGAGTAGAAAAGGTCGGGAGAAACTATTTTTGTTAACTGCTCAGGAGAAGCTCATAGAGGAAATGACAAAGTTGGAAATAGAGGTGAAGAGTCTGGCAGAGCCGAATGAAAAATTATTCCAAATGGAAACCCAACCAACTTTGATGGAAAAAGTGAAGAAAGCGCAACTTCAGGATGAGGAATGTGTTAAGATACAGAAAAGAGTGCTTGAGGGAGAAGAACTTAAATACAAAATCGACACCGAAGGGTTACTGAGATTTGAAGGCAGAATCTGGGTTCTGTCAGTGCTGAAGATCAGAGAAGACATTTTGATAAGAGAGTACCAACTATATATCGCCAAAAACTTGTTGGTCGATTTCGCAACCGAAAAATACGCGCAAGTATACGCGGTCAACAAGTAATATAATGATAAGAGAGTTGTCGAACCCACAGAGAATTGTTCTAGTGTATCCCAAGTACCAACTATATATCGTCTTGATTTTAATTAGACAAATGATGATTTGATATTTTTGTTGTTGGTAGTGAATAAGATAATAATAATCAAGTAAAAGATAATTAAATCTAATATTAACAAGTCTAAGATTGCAATTTCCCCCAACACTTCATTTGAATATCCTAACTCTCTCATTTTAATTAATTAACAACATAGAATTGCCAACCGAGAAATCAAAGCTACTTATAAGCCTCTGTCGATGGTCAAATTCGAATCTTCCTAATGCGGCATGTAGGTATATGTCTATCCTACACACTATCAAGAGACCAATTTCAAGAACAATAACAAGACACGTGTCACTAAATCTCATTTACCGTCCCTTCAATTACCAACTTTCACATAGGAAGTCATTAAGAATAGATTCTCCATTGGTTGCACACGGTATCTAGGTATATATCTATCCTAAATACTATCAAGTTACCTATCATTGAGGATAATCAACAAGACACACGTCACTTAATCTCAATTAACAACCCACAACAATCTTTAACTTTCGCATGATATCATAACAAGGTCTAAACACTATAATCCGTTCGTCAAGTTCATATAGGTTCCCACGGTAATTACTAGCTAGGCAATTAATATATGAAGCATAAATTATGACATACAATTCACAAATGAGTAATTAATAGCAAAGAGAGAGAAATCAATTCAAACTATGTGTTGGGTTCCATTGAAATCTTAGAATAAGCTCTAGTTCATGGTAGCTAGGCAAAACATCAAACACATGGTGTACATCATGAAATAGAAATACAAATTCAAAGGAAAGCAAGAGATGATAAAACCCATTTAGAAGATATTCATATGTTGTTTGCTTGGTTGATGTCAATTTCTAGCTTTTCCTCTTCCTTTGGCATTCTTTTCTCCTTTTGCTCCTTGGCTTGTTGCTGAAAATCTCTTTGAATTGCATCCCTTAAGCTCTTCTTGGTGATGTATGTGCAGCCTCCCTATGCCAAGATGTCCATTTGACACTCCTTTCCTTCTTGGTTCTTTTGATTTTGCTGAATTTTCCTTGTGTTGCAGCACTTTTGGCTCTTTAATTGATGTGTTTGTGTGGCCTCCCAATTCCTAGATATGAAATATAAAGCCCCAATGAGATATTATATAGTGCCTCCATGAAAAACCCTAGCCACACATCAGATTTTGGGTCAAAAGTGAGCTGGAATCGCACTAAGAGCTCAAAAGATCGCACTCAGCACGCCCAGATGTGCCCGCACGCCGCCTGGTGCGCCCGCACGCTGCCCCCTGGCCATGCCGCACGCCCATGACACGCCCACGCTGCGCGCGCGCGCGCGCGCTGGCTGCCTGGTGCCAGGCGCCGTGCGCCCGCACCCATTTCCGCGCGCCCGCGCCAGGTGGCCTGTATCCCGACTCAGCTTTGACCTCGTTTAGTAAAATGGCCATAACTTCTTCGTCCGAACTCGGATTAAGGCATGTAAATAGGCTATGGAAAGCTGAGAAAGAGCTCTACAACGTTCATAACTAGAGCGTGACGATACAATGTCCGGCGAAAGGCGCAAATTAAGCCCGAAGCAACTGCTGTGTAAAATATATGCCAAATCCGATGGTAAAATAGCCATAACTCTCTCATATGAACTTCAAATTGGATGCTTCAAGATGCTCTAGAAAGCTAAGACAAATATCTACAACTTTTATTCTTTGAGTTTTGAGAGATTCGGATTGGAGCATGGGTGAAATTGGGAAACAAGCAGCCAAAGTACCGAAAAGCAAGTTATGGGTATTGATTTCAAGGAGCTTTTATTTCCATTCCTACAAAACAACATGAAAAACACATAAAAGCATACAAAAACATATAAAACCAATATAAAACTACATTACATGACAATAAGATAAAAACACATAAAACCAACCGAAATGACTTAGGATTTACAAATTATCAAGCTCAAAAGCACCTAATTTGTGTATATAAAACACACTCATCAGAAGGCTAATGTGGTTGCCGACGCTTTGAGTAGAAAAGGTCGGGAGAAACTATTTTTGTTAACTGCTCAGGAGAAGCTCATAGAGGAAATGACAAAGTTGGAAATAGAGGTGAAGAGTCTGGCAGAGCCGAATGAAAAATTATTCCAAATGGAAACCCAACCAACTTTGATGGAAAAAGTGAAGAAAGCGCAACTTCAGGATGAGGAATGTGTTAAGATACAGAAAAGAGTGCTTGAGGGAGAAGAACTTAAATACAAAATCGACACCGAAGGGTTACTAAGATTTGAAGGCAGAATCTGGGTTCTGTCAGTGCTGAAGATCAGAGAAGACATTTTGAACGAAGCTCATAGCTCAAGATTTTCGATACACCCGGGAAGTACAAAGATGTACCAGGATCTTCGACAATATTTTTGGTGGCTAAACATGAAAAAGGAAGTTACTAAGTGTGTTGCGAAGTGCTTAACTTGTCAGAAAGTCAAAGCAGAGCATCAACCACCAAGTGGTTTGTTACAGCCCTTGGAGATACCAGAATGGAAGGGGAGCATATCACAATGGATTTGTGGTAGGGCTTCTAACTACTTAGAAGGGTTATGATGCAATATGGGTCATAGTTGACAGATTAACGAAATCAGCGCATTTCCTGCAGATCAAAGTCAGATTCACCCTGGATCAACTGGCCAAATTATACGTCAAGGAAATTATTTCGAGACACGGTGTCCCAGTATCAATTGTGTCGGACAGAGATCCATGTTTCACATCAAAATTTTGGAGGAGTCTGCAAGCTTGTTTAGGGACACAGTTAAGAATGAGTACAACTTACCATCCTCAAACTGATGGCCAAAGTGAAAGAACAATTCAAACGTTGGAGGATATGCTGAGAGCGTGTGTTATGGATTTTAAGGGCAACTGGGATGATCATTTACCTCTGGTCGAGTTTGCCTATAATAATAGTTATCATGCGAGTATTGGAATGCCGCCATATGAAGCGTTGTATGGGATGAAGTGCAGAACTCCGTTATGTTGGGACGAGGTTGGTGAAAGTCGCCTATTGGGACCCGAGCTAGTACAGCAAACTGTTGAAATTGTCAAGGTGATAAGAGCCAGATTGTTAGCTGCTCAAGACAGGCAGAAGAAATATGCGGATCAACATCGTCAAAATCGTGAATTTGAAGTTGGGAGTTTTGTGTTTCTCAAAGTATCTCCCTGGAAAGGAAAAATCAGATTTGGGAAAAAAGGTAAACTCAGTTCGCAGTTTATTGGACCCTTTGAGGTACTAAAAAGAGTGGGTGAGGTAGCTTATGAGGTAGCTTTACCTCCCGAGTTAGACCACATTCATAATGTCTTTCACATATCGGTGCTGCGACCGTATAAGCCTGATTATAAACATGTAATAGAATATGAACCAATACAGGTTGAGAAAGATTTATCCTATGAAGAGATACCTGTACAGATAGTGGGCAGGAAAGAGCAGGTTCTCAGAAATAAAGTGATACCTTCCGTTAAGGTAATCTGGAGGAACCACAGTGCTGAAGAAGCTATGTGGGAACTCAAAGAGAAAATGATACAGAGTTATCCTCAATTGTTTGTTTAATCTTTGTATTGCGATTCTGGGGACAAAATCTTTGTAAGGAGGGGAGAATGTAACAGACGAATTAATTGCGTTGTGATTCTGGGGACAGAATCCTTTTAAGGAGGGAAGGATGTAACGAATACGATTTTTGTGAATAAATAAAAATATTTATTGAGTTATATAAATATTTTTGTTAATTTATTTATTGAGTAAAATAAATAATTTATAAAGTTATGGTGAAAGAATTTATGTTAAATGTTATTTAAATATGATTTGATATGATTATTCTAATTTAATTTAATAATTAAATTAGATGATTAAATGATTTATTTGAATAAAGGATTTATTTGAATAGGATAATTTATTTGGTGTTATTGTTATTGGTTAAATAGAATTATTAATTAAAGTTTAATTGAATTTATTTAATAATAAGTTTAATTAAATTAAAAGTGTGACAATTAAAACTATATAGTAAAATGGATTATTAAAATAAATGGAGTAAGGGTTTTAATTAGATAAACCAAACAAGGCCTTGTGACCCTTGGTTGGTAAAAATGGGTTATTTTGTTTTGGTTCAACCAAATACGCCCTTGAAGCCTTTGAAAATTCCATTATTTTTATTTGGGTGTGCCAAACAAGGCCTAACCCTTTGTTTTCTTAAACTGACTAATTAAAAACTAAGTACGTTAAAAAAAACTAAAAGTTGTCAGTTGTTTTCTAAATCTTAAAGAAGAAAGAACAGAGGTTTGAGAGTTTAGAGAAAATTGAGAGTAAGAGAGTTTTGTTAATTGAGAGAATTAAGAAGAAGGGGGAAACTAAGGAATCATACATAGCTTGAAGGTATAATCTCTTTTAAATTTTGTTAGTAGTTTTCTTTTCACTGTATATGATTTTTATTTCCATGTAGGAGAATTCATTTGCTAAATACATGAATTATTTGGTTATGGTTGATAGCGAGCATGTACTAGATGATTATATGGTGGTTATAAATTAATTTGAATGAGTTAATCCATGAAAGCATGTTTTAGAATGAAGTTTTTAGTTTTACAGAGCTTTATTTTCATGTATGGTTTATGTGCATGAAATTGATGTTTAATTTGGTTATTAACCGGTAAATTGACATTTGATTATGATTATATGATGAAAAAGGAAAAAAATGCAAGTAGAATGGATTAAAATGGTTTAGAGATGGATTTACAGTGGTTGATTTCATTGATATGGCTAAAACATGAGTATTTTGTTTAAACAGTGAATTTTTTTTTGTTCTAATTAGTTGGTTAGGTGTATTATAATGGTTAAATTGGTTAGAAACATGTTGGGTAATAGTTTTATAACATGTTTGATGTCTGGGTGTGTTTAATTTATGTGTTGGATGGTAGAATTCGAGAAATTTGGCCGAGAATTTCACTGGTTCGCGAACTGTAGGAGGTGACTGCCGAGTCTCTCGCCCCGGCGAGAGAAATGTACTGGAAATCTTCGCCCCGACGTGAAAATTGTTAAGGAAATCTTCGCCCCGACGAGATTTTTGTTCAGTAAATCCTCGCCCCGGCGAAGGAACAGTAACTAAAATTTTAAAATTTTATTTTTCTTTCTAATTTTGCTATGATGCTACAAACAAGTTTAAAACTTATATTAAGGTATAAAGTGACTAATAAGATACCACGGTGGTTGTTAAACAAGTACTTGATGATTATCGAATGACAATTGAGATGTTACAATGAAATAGGATAAGATCAAATTTTAAAGTGTATATTGTTCTGTAACTAATTATTGTTACCATTTTATAATCGAAACGTTAGGTCGAGTAAGGAACGTAAATTATTTAAATCTGTAACCTACACTCGACGCAAGTTTTTCCTCCCTTAAACTTGTTATTTCCTTTAAAGCAAGTTTACTTTCATTGAGCAAGCTTATTAACCTTAGCTTATTATTGTTCAAGCAAGGTTGTTATCATAGCAAGTGTTTATATTTACTTCAGTTATTTATTGTTCGATCACTGATCGTTATTCAAACTTTGAACAGAATTTCTATTGTACAAACTTTATTGATGAATCAATTGTTTAGTGACTAGCAAAACCCTAATTGATTTAGCTAGTCCTTAGTTGATGAGCGTTCTAAAGACTTAGAATATTTTAAAATTGATCCGAATCAAGTTCCTTTTGGTACATATTTTGATGCTAAACTGAGATGAACAACCCTAATATAGGGGATTAATTACGCGACAACGTTAAAATGTTTGTGCACAATACATTGTACAAAGGGCTGATCCCCCTGAGTATGAGATGGATGGTCCATAGTCTATAAGACTGTTAAAGGTTACGGTAGAAATACTTGTTAACCTAGGACATAGTTCGAGGTCTTGTGACCCTCAGATACAATTTTAAACCTTGAATTCTATAATCAGTTCTTGAGCCAAGTATCCTGTTAAACTTTCATATCTCGATTGATTATTGATTGAATTTAGAAAACTGTAATACCTCAGTTGAAATCTATTTCGTTAATTATTCAATTGTTATCGTTATTATGTTTGTGGGCAATTGTTTGCTCACTCTTGTACTAAAATATTGCAGCTAAGACAGAGAAATCGGACGAGCCGTCCACGAGTAAAGGCAAGGGCAAGATGCCTAAGTAGCAAGAGACCTGTTATACATTTGATGTTTATTTGTATCAAGACTTATTTAATTTTATATTTTAATTCCGCATTTATGTAATAAAGGTTAGATAACCTGGGATTTGTTTATTAAAGAGATTTGAGATGTAACCCCTTTTTGTGGGAAGATGTTTTATTCAGTTTAATTAAAATATCTTTATCATGGGTAGTTAATCTTGAATGTATGGTATAGTGAACACCAAATCTGTGGAGTTGAAGTACCTGGATTTGGGGGTGTCACATAAGGCCTTGCCCATTTTGTTCGCAAAGCAAAAGTCTGATCCAACCAGGTATTGTCACGAACATTATATTCATCTAACATAGCATTCCATGCCGTAAAAAACTCGTCGTCCTCCTCCTCCTCCTCCTCCTCCTCCTCATATTCCTTCATAAACTTTCTCAAAGCATTGTGAACTCCACCAGGACCCTTGAAAATGCTATTTAAATGCTTCAATGCATTTTGCATCAAATTCCATGTACATAGCCTATGATATGTGTCAGGCATCACATATATTACTGCCTTTGCCATTGCTGCATCTTGATCTGTCACAATGGTCTTTGGATGTTTATTTGACATTGCTTTCAAAAAAGTTTGAAACAACCATATGAACGAATCAGCTGTCTCATCATACATTAATGCAACACCAAATGTAATTTGCTCCCGGTGATGATTAAATCCACTAAAGACTGCAAACGGCCGATTATCCCCATTAAGTTTATAAGTTGTGTCAAACATGATAACATCCCCAAATTGACCATAATCTGTGATAACCCGAAAATTTATAAGATTTATTGATAAAATCTTGAATGATAAAATAAAGGTTAAAGAATAAAACCTAGATGAGAATTTGTGGATTTATTTAAAATTTTTAAGAAAACCTATATGGTTTACTCTTTGAAAGAGAATAGAGAAAATATGGGTTATAAAATTTCAAAACCCTAGAAATGGATTTATATGTACTTGAAGGAATATTATGGATAAGGTATTACAATACCTATATATTTGATGTGAACTAAATGGTGTAAGAAATTTCATAATAATACAAGTAGAAAATTTATTAGAAAATAAATTTTCAAATGAAGAGATGATATAAGGTTGAGGAAAATGTGTATTGGTACATATATATACTTAGTAATATACTACATATATTATAGCAAGAGGAATGATGATGGTAAATAGGTTATGACTTTGGTGAATTATGTAAATGATTAAATAAATATATATTATTTGAATGTGTGTTTATTTATTTAGCATATAAAGAGAATTAAAGAAAGTTTGGTAGCCTAATATTATAAATTAGGTATTGGAATTAAATAACCTAAATGGTTATTTTTATCTAGTGGTCTTAGTATTTTAATTATATACTAGTGACCTAATCTAAGAAATTTATTTTATTATCTCAATGGATTAAATTATTTTGTATGAATATATAAGTAAATAAATATGAATGTTATGTGATATTGTGTTGCATACGTGAATACCAACTATGCAATATGTGACTTTTATGTTTAATAAATGTATTATTATTATTATATATTTATTATTTTATGTAAATAAATTGTAGGAACAATTTATTTGAAGGAAATGAGATGGGTGAATTAAATTGGTGGTATCAAATATATTTAATGACCTCCATGTTATTGAAAGAATTATGTAATAATATTACATTATTGGGTGTAATGTATGCATGTTTTTAATGTAGTGAATATATTATTATATTTACTACAGTTAAATAAATTGTGAGAAAACAATTTATAGAAAGAAAAGAAAATAATTGGATATATTTTTATTTTTGGACAAAATAAATTATGGAAAACAATTTATTAATTGGAAAAGGAAGTAATTAAATTTATATATACTAAATTAGTGTATACATTAAATAAGGTGAATTAAAATAATTTATAATATTAAATTATTTTAATATGGTGAAATTATCGCATTAAATAAATTATTTTATTTAATGTACAACTTTTATTTTTATTGGAAAGATTAAATGATTATACATTAAGTGAAAATGTATTACGCGATAAGTACGGAGGGATGTATGTAATATATTATATGTATATATGAAATATACTTAATGAAATAGGTGGGAATGCTGAGTTATTAATTTAGGTTGGAGCTGTCCATATACTAGAGAAAGTAACACTAAGCCAAGCATGAGCTGTAACTAGATAAGCATGATAAAGAACAACTATCATTATCTGATAAAAAGGGCAGTCAAAGAAAACCCTTGTTTCTCTTCCTTCCCTGACCCATTCTCATTCGTTCCAAAGAAAGGAAAGAAAAACAGTTCCCTGCCCTTTCCCCATCTGTTCCAAAAGAAAGGAAAATAGGTTCTTTCATCGCTTCTATTCCAAAATCTCTACTAAAGTCCATACAAATTGAAGGCAAGTCAAGAGAAGAAGGGTCCTATCTAGGAATTTAAGGAAGTTCAGAACGAATTCATGGAAGAAAGAGTCCAATTCAGTTATGCAACGAATCAATCAACCAAATTTCCAAAAATTTGGGTAAAACACTTTTCTCATCTAATTCATAGAAATTGTTTGAGTATTAGTTTTATTTACTGAAATTGATTATGGTTATAGTATGTATCAAGGAGAATTAACATGGTGCATAGTGAATATGCATAAATCCTATGAATTGGAACTTTGAAAAGTTAGTAAACTAACTAGATTATAAATTAGTTTGTAATTAGTTAGTTTTGATTGTGTAATTGGTTGTTATGAACTGAATTAGAGCCTTGGTGTATAGTTGTTGTTGTGCGGAGTTATAAGGAAGGAAATTATGGATTACCCGCAACCAAATCGCTAAGAACTCAAACGAATATGAAAACGCACGCGTTATGTTCGTTAAATGGCCATAAAGAACAAACACGGATAAAAACTTAGAATTTGATGAAGTCGATACTTTAGACGAGTCTTATTATGTTAAATAAGACTTATTTGTAAAGCAAGTTGGGTTGTAACGCGTCGAGGCGAGTTTTGATCTCCAAACGCGAAAATTAAAAATTTGTGACCATAAAGAGTAAAAATGGTGAAAAACTTGGAATTTTACGAAGCCAAGACTTTAGACGCGTCTTAATATGTTAAACAAGACTTAGTTGTGAAGCAAAACGAACCACGACGAGTTTTGGCTTGTGAACGCAAAGTCTAAAAATTAGCCTCTGCAGCCTTTTTCGGCACACTGTTTGGTTAGCTTAGAAAACTTAAATTGGTGAGGTTATAATTTTTAAAAATACTTTAGTATGCCATGTATAACATATCCAAAAATTGGATTAATCCGATAAATGAGCAAGGCGTGAGAAAATTGCAAAGTGTGAGAAAATTGCAAAGTAGGCTAGATAGCAGCAGTAGCAGGACAGCAGCAGTAGCAGTAGCAGCCGCCGGGGCCTTGCGCGCGCCCAGCGTGCGCGCGGCGCTGCGCTGTGCAGCGCTGCTCTCGATGAGCTTTTCGAACGCGATTTTGAGATGTTTTCGTGATCCGTTTTCGCGGTTAGAAATTTTTTAAAAATACTATGCCATAAGGACTCCAACATTCCAGAAACTCACCATGAATTGAATAATAGTTTAAGAATTAAAAATAGGCGAACAGGCATATCAGAACACGAAAACGGGCGACGTCGAACTGAGCCGACATGGGCTATTTTGACATTCGTCGTTCCGATTCGCGTTCCGGCTAACTTTTAAGCAACGTTAAGTGTCATATAGTCCTAATATGCAAGATTTGACGTTTTTGATAAATTTATGCCATGGAAATTATAATAATCGAGATTAGCATGTAGCTTGATGTATATTAATTAAATGAATTTTTATGTGAAATATATTTTTGTGATTTAATAAATATGTATATATATGTGTTATATATTTATATTTATTTTTATGTGATGAGATGTGTAGTAATAGTTGGTTTAGACTAATTTAATTTTTTTTTGAACTTACTAAGGAAGCTAATGCTTCAAGATAAGTGGTTAAAATTTGAATTTAAGTTCGGAATGAAATTCGGAGAAACGGACCGCGGATTTGAATCTGGAACGTCCAAATTAGGCAGGATAGACTGGGAGCTGTCGTTTAACACTCCTAAATTAACCTCACTTTCTATTCACAAATTCAACAATTAGTATAGTAGTAAGCAAGGATCGATCCCACATGGAGTACGTGTTTTAAAATCTATTCAATGACAAAAGATGAGGGGTTTTGAAAATCAATTATCTAACTAAACAAAATCGAGTAATAAGCTTGACCAATAAATAAACAAGTTCAGTTCTTTAGTTCAGATCCACCAAATCATAGTAATTAATCAACCAAATTATTATTATTTACTCTTCAATGAAACTATTAACCCTAGATAATAATAAGCTCTGTGTTGCTCGATTTCGCAATCAATAAAACACGGGCAAGTATACGCGGTCCACAAGTAATATAAGATAAGTAAAGTGTCGAACCCACGAGGAATTATGTTAAATAATTACCAAATATCAATCGCATGTAAAATCAATCTAATTTAAACAATGACAATATGGTTTGTGTTTGTTGTTGATTATAACTAAAATAAAGACAATTTAGAAAGCAAGGTTTTACTAACACGGATAAAGTTCAAGATAAAAAGGTCTGAGATTGGAATATCCCCCAACTCTTCATTTAAACATCATACTCTCTCTTGTTTGGTAAATTAGAACATAAGAATTGCTATCCGAGAAATCACAAGTATATATAAGCCTCTCTCGATGGTCGAATACGTATTTCCTATTGTGGTGTATAGATATATTTCTATTCTACACACTAACAAGAATCTCATATCAAGAACAATTAATAAGATACATGTCACGTAAAATCCCATTAACCATTCTATCAATTACCAACTTTCACAAAAGAAATCATTAAACACGGATTCTCAATTGGATATATGTGGTATTTAGGTATATGTCTATCCTAAATACAATCAAATTATCAACCCTCAAGAATAATACATAAGACTCACGTCACATAATCTCATACATTATCCATAAAGAACATCTAATTTTCACATGAATTCATAACTAGGTCTCAACTTATACTTCCTCTCTCAATTCCATATAAGTTACCAAAGTAATTACGGGCCAAGCAATTAATCCTTAATCAAAGGCTATAAACTCCAATTCACAAAATGCCTAATTACCATTCAAGAGAGAGCATACAATTTAAACTACAAGTTGGGTTCCATTGCAATCTTAGAATGAAGAGTTTAGCTCATATTAAATCTTAATAACATCATAATCTGATTATAGTACATGGTTGAAGTTACAAAATAAGAAAGAAGAACTAAAACATATGAAGATACACCCTTTTTGTGATAAGAAGCTCCAATTGATGTGGTGTAGTTCCTCTTCTCTAATCCTTGCTCTCCTATTTCGTGCTCCTAGCCTCCTTGGTTGATGATATTCTGATAATCTTTCTTTTAGCTCCTTTGTTCTTCCATTTTTTAGCTCCAAACCCTAGCTTTTTTTCAATATGTGTAACCAAGTATGAATGATACAATACCAACTCCCTGGATGCCTGATAATTCCTCTCTCTCTCCTCATTTTCCCGTTCCTGAAATTCCTCCTCTAGTGCGCCACAATAGCAGAACAGACAAAGCAAGCCGCTCTAGAAAATCGCGCTCTCGCCCCGGCGAGAAAAACAGCCTGCGGAGCTCGCCCCGGCGAAGTTTTTGGCCTTGGAGGCTCGCCCCGGCGAGGAAAATGGCCTGGGGAGCTCGCCGCGGCGAGGTCTTCTGTCATGCTGAAATTACTCTTTTGCCCCTGGACTTGCTAAAAACCGCCACGATCGTCCACAACTGTTCTCTACGCAACAAAAGCATAAAACAAGTAAATAGATACTATAAACACCTAAGGATAGCAAAGAATTGAGTTCAAAAGATAACTAATTCGTAGGTATAAAACCCACTCATCACTCTGCTATCTGAAATTCTCCTTAGATATTCACTGAATAAAACAAGCTCTTTACCAGATTCTAACTATCATATAACCTAAAACAAGCTCTTTAGATTTAATATGATAACAGCATTAAGGACTAGAGAATTAGGCTAATTCAAGAAATAAACACACAACCTCGGTTTATTTAACTTGCTTCCTGATAACCTTAGTAATAATCAAAAGTTCTGACACAATCAATATTACTAATTGCTACTGGTGACAAGGAATACCATCAATTACACGTAATATTACTCCTTAATCTAGCAGATGTTAATGATCAAACTAATCCAATTGGCCATATTAAATTAATAAAATCAATTAGCATGCAAACAATTGAAATAGATTATCAGAATAAGTTTCATGAAAGAAGGAATAAAGACTAAAACTTGATCAATCAATTACTTGTAAATAAGGTTTCACCTCCCTTTAGAACTGAATATAGAAAATTAGCCTGACATCCTTCAATCTTGAAAACTAGGGTTTGTAATTGAGTAGGAGGAGTAGTAGATGTGATGTAGATGATAGATATCCCTAATATCTAACTAATTACATGTATTTATAATCCTAAGATATTATCCTATCTAAGAAAACATCCTAGTTACATTAGAATTGGAAAAGATATCAAAGATTCCTAACTTTATGGAAATAACTCTTGCAAAAACGCTCTGTGCCACGTTTCAGCGCTGACAGCGCTCAAAAACAGTAGATTCAGCGCCGACAGCGCTGAACTACAGAGGCTTCAGCGCCTATAGCGCTGAAAATAAGCCATTTCAGCGCCAACCGCGCTCAACTTTTCTACTACGACGATTTTTGGAAAAATGGCCATATCTTTTGATTCGGGAAGAGTTACGGGACCTCCCACCTATCAAATCAAAGATCTCGACGAGATCTACAACTTTCATTTTTTGAGTTTTCAGAGATACGGGCTGGAGAAAGGTCAAAATTGGCCCCGAAGTGACTGTTGTGTAAATGGCAAGCCGAAAATCTGAAGTTCATCGCCCGTTAGTAAATAGGTCATAACGTTTTCATACGAACTCCGATTGAGGCGATTCAAGATGATTCGGAAAGCTAAAACGTAGATCTACAATAAAATCCAAGTTACAAACCAAGATCATGCATCCTTAAGTCTCGAAATTTTCTTCTTTTCCCTATTTTTAGCTTCAATTCCTCTTTTCAGCACCAATTCCTCCTGTAATCAATAAACACCTTAATAAGTCCATATACACATAAAACATGTAATAAAACCAAATATAAAGGAATCAAAAATATAGAATATTATGCACTTATCATAGACCCTAAACACATTTTGTGTCGGGGTTGACTTTTTGGTCAAAAGTCATCCGGTTGACTTTTTCGGTAAAAAGTCAAACACGAATTTCAGAGATGAATTTGACGAAAAGGACATTCCCGTGACGATGAGAATGTCAATTTTAGTAGGAATCGACTGTCTTCATGAAAAAGTTAATTTTTAGATGTCAAAATGGTAAAATAGGCCATTAAATGGATTAATGGGCATTAAATAGGAATAATCAGCCAAAGTGGGACTCATAGGACAGCTGACCATTAATTCTAATTGGGAGAAATCAGCAAACAAGCTAACAAGGAAGGAATACCAACGGATTAAGGAGAAAAGAAAAGGAAAATCAATTTAAAACTCTTCAAATTTCATAATCCTTTCACCTTCTTCTTGCAAACTCAAATGATGAAGAATATGGAGAGTTGGGGGAAGATCAAAGGGCTGTTAACAAATTCTATACATACTCCATTCTTAAACTCATGGCCAATCTTTGCAAAACTTTAACTACCGTATGAAAAATTGAGTGAGTAAGAGCTAAAGGAAATTCGGGAGAAGAGGAGGAATTGCTACAAGGTGCTGGAAGAATTAGCAAGCAAAAACAAAGGGATTAACAAGCCTAAATCAGAAGAAGAAATCATCCAAAAAGGTAAGTTATGAAAATTTTTGTGTTCATATGAAACTAGTAAGCAAAATGCATGAAAATTGATGAAAATGAATTGTTTGTGTTGTGTATGAATTAGTTATTGATAATTGATGTTTATAGGATTGACAACAACAAAATTTTTGGGTTAATCATGCCTATATACTGCTGAAATTCGTTGAATTAAACTATGCATGCTATATGTTTGATAAAATGCCTCAATGATGACTAAATGCTCAAAAAGCGAGAATTTGATGAATTTTGAAGTCATGATATGTGTATATATGATTTATAAGGTTACTGAAATCATATGGATGGTTTAAACACTAATTAAAAGTAAGATCAAGAATTTTTACCAACTTATTTTTTTTGAAATATTGTGATGAACAGCCTATTTGGAGCCTTTGTAATTATGCCTTAGTGAATTCATAATGCGTATGCATTAATTTTCTAAAATACTAGGTAGCATGATGTCTAACTTGACCAAGTTTGAATGTAATCCGAATTAAAACGAGCAAGATATGATTTTCAGAAACTAGTATGAAAATAAGAAAAGTCTGCAAATCTGGAAAATTTCCAGAATTTTCTAAGGCTCAAGAACAGTTTGCACACGCTTATTGAGGCAACTAATTCGATGATTTTCTTTGTTAGTTTGGTGTATATAATAATTTTATAAAATACTAGGTAGTATGATGTATATGCTGACCAAGTTTCCAAGGAAACGGGTTTAGATTGAGCAAGATATGAATTTTGGGAACTAGCATGAAAATAACCAAAATCTGGAAAAATCTGGAAAACTCAGAAAATTTTCCAACTCTGGAAACAGTCCGCGCACTCTTATCTAGGCATCCGATTTGTGGTCTTATTTTCTTAATTTCATGAATGTTATATTTTTGTAAAATACCTTGCCTTATGAAGTTTAATGTATCCAAATATCATGGTCATCTGATCTGTAGGTTAGTATTTGACACTCCTAAATTCGGGTACTTCGTTTCCTCAGGATTTGGTGTTCACTATCCATTATCATTCCACTTCCTCTTCTGATTTCCAACAGATCCATTATAATCACTATTATTATTTGAGTTATCATTTAAGTTATGCTTAGATAGATGGAGTTTATGTAGTACCGTGAGCACCATATCCTGTGTTCGATGTTACACGGATGTGGGGGTGTCACAGGTTGGTATCAGAGCTGATAGGTTATAAACCTTAGGAGGGGGTACCTTGGGTTATAACCGTAGAGAATTAGTGTAAATAGTAAGAAGATGAACTTATATAGAGTTTTAAGTGATGAGGTTGAATATTGTTTTTTTTTATTTCGAAACACCTTTGTTTATTGAGAAATACTAATTAAGTATTCTCAATTTGATTGTAGGATGTCGGGCAAAGAAGAAATTAGGGATATTCATGTGGTGAGTGAAGAGTTGATTGTTGCACCTGAGCCAATAGCCGAGGTGGCAGCAGATAGTGAACCAGAGGAGGACCCTGAAGAGGAACCTGAAGAAGATGAGCCCGTGGAGGACTCAGATGGAGCACCCTCATTTGAGAATGATTTGATTGCCGAACTGATGGACAAAACACTGAGCTAGGGGATAGGATCCATGAACTAGAAGAGCAATGTCAGGAGCGGCAAGAGGCTACGGTTCAACTAGGTGCTTTAGTGTACCATCTTTTGGCTAGGAACGCAGAGCTAGTGGGTAAGCTACATGAATCGGACCACAAGGTGGAGAGTCTGAGGGCAGAGAAGGTACCCTTGGAGAATAAGGTGACAGAATTGGGGACACAAGTTCAGAGTCTCCGATCAGAGAAGCAGGTGATTTCAACCTATTAAAAGGAAGAGGTCACATGCCGTAAAAGGGCTGTAAACCAAGTGCACGAACTAGAGAATGAAGCAAGGGATATGAAGGTCAGGATGGATAGGATGCGGTACGCATTTAGAATCGCGCATGGTAGATTCCAGCATAGGGTGTATTACTACCCGGTTGAGGAAGGCCAATTTAGGCATACACTAAGTAGAGGGCTAGTGTTAGACCTAGCTGATGAAGAGTATGAAGACATCATTAGGCGGGGTCTGGGAGTGTAAGGTGTGCCTAATGTATTTGTGATTATGTATTGGTATTGTTTTATATTTCCCAACTTTATGAAAGTTATAGGATATGTTATGAACGTAACAGAATGCTAAAAGATGTAACGTGCTATGTACTATGAGATGCATATTAATATAAGTGTGCTTATTAAATGTGTAACATGGTGAATAAATTTTTGCATCATTTTAAATGTTGTAAAAATAGATAATGAGATAGTATAATATATATATATATATATATATATATATTTCGTTATCCAGAAAATGCCGCCAAAAGGACGACCTACAAGATAAAGGAGACATCAAGAACCTGTTAACAATGCTGGGAATCAGCCGAATCCCATGCAACAATTCATAGATTTGTTAGTCGGGGCACTACAGGGTAGGGCTGCGAATAACAGAAATGAAAACCCTCCGATGGCCCAAGTGGCAAATTTTAAAGATTTCATGAGTGTGGGACCTCCCGAATTTAAAGGGACCACGGAACCTATAGAGGCTCAAAGATGGATCAAGGAAATTAAAAAGGCGTTCGTGATAGTTGAAATACGAGAAGAGCAGAAAACCATTTTTGCTACATACATGATGAAAGGAGAAGCTAACTTTTGGTGGGATGCAAACCAAGACAGGGTTGGAATAGGGGTAATACCATGGGAGAGAATCAAGGAAGCGTTCTTTGAAAATTATTTTCCTATGAGCACGCAAAGTCGCATGGAGATTCGATTTCTGGAACTAAAATAGGGGGATACGATGGTACCACAGTATACTGCAAAGTTTAACAAACTGGCAAGGTTTGCACCTCATCAGGTTGATACAGAAGAAAGAAAAACCAGGAGGTTTGAGCAAGGTCTTAAGCCATGGTTGTATAGTAGGCTCTCAGTACTGTAGACAAACAGTTTCGCTACTCTTTTGGAAAAAGCCATAATTGTTGAGGGAGAAAGCGAGGCTTTGATGAAGTTTAACAAAGAACAGAAGAAGCACAAGAATGAAGGAGTGCACAGAAGTGAAGGAAGTAGTGGGGGTTCTAACAAGAGGAAGTGGGACAACAACAACCCAGGAAATTCTGGAAGCAAACTAGGAGATCCACAGAAGAAGGTAGACGCTTGCAAGGAGTACGGGAAGAACCATTCAGGCGCATGTCTGAAGGGTAAGAACGTGTGTTTCTACTGCGGGCAAGGGAGACATCTATCTCCTAATTGTCCAATTCCAAAGAAAAATGGATGCTTCACTTGCGGAGCATTAGACCACCAAGCAAGGAATTGTCCGAGGAAGGGGACGAATGGAGGAAATAGAGGAAAGGGAGACAATAGTGGCAGGGTGGAAATAACTGGACCAACACCACCTATTCGACCGACAACAAGGACCTTCAACATGACGGTTCAAGATGCAGCGACATCCAAAGATGTTGTTTCATGTATCATTCCGATCAACAGTATAAATACATATTTGTTATTTGATTCGGGTGCTACCTGCTTTTTTGTGTCATTTGAATTCGCGCAACAATTAAATCTACCCCAAGAAGAATTAGAGTATCCTTTAAACATAAAAGTCGCGAATAAGGAAGTAATTCTCGTTAGTCATATTCACAAGAATTTCTATGTAGACATAAGGGGGCATAAGTTGTCTGTGGATTTAATTCCAATTCAACTGGGGAGTTTGATGTAATTTTGGGAATGGATTGGTTCTATAATCATGGGGTAATGATAGATTGCCAGAAAAAAAGCATTAACCTTTGGACTCCAAATCAGTCTAAGGTAGTATTTTATAGTAGTAAATCGCCTAGACATTCATGTTGTCTGACGATGATGCAAGCAAAGAAATTATTAAGGAAATGATGTGTAGGTTATCTAGCCCACATTGTCGATACCCAGAAAGTGGGAGCAGAAATGAGACAAATACCTATGGTGAGGGAGTTTATGGATGTGTTTCCGGAGGAATTGCCAGGTCTTCCGCTAGATAGGGAGATCGAATTTGTGATAGATGTAATACCAGGAACAACGCCAATTTCGAAAGCCCCATACAAAATGGCACTAGTGGAGATGAAGGAATTGATGGTTCAATTGCAAGAGTTGCTGGACAAAAAGTATATTCAACGAAGTGTATCTCTTTGGGGAGCACCAGTCTTATTTGTCAAGAAGAAAGATGGATCGTTGAGACTTTGTATCGATTACCGAGAGCTAAACAAGGTGACGATTAAGAATAATACCCATTACCTAGGATCGATGATCTGTTCGATCAGCTGAAGGGAGCAAGATATTTTTCCAAGATAGACTCGTTACTACCATTACGAGTTCCTAGTGATGTCATTTGGGTTAATAAATCCGCCAGCAGCATTTATGGATATGATGAACCGAGTGTTTAAGCAATACTTGGACAAATTTGTGGTGGTCTTCATCGATGATATTTTGGTCTACTCCAAGACACAGGAAGATCATGCTGAACATTTTAGGGTGGTGTTAGAGACACTAAGGAAAGAGAAGTTGTACGTAAAATTTATCAAGTGTGAATTTTGGTTGGAAAGAGTCTAATTTTTGGGACATGTAATTGACAAAGATGGAATATCTGTGGATCCAGCAAAAGTGGAGGCAGTGATTAATTGGGAGCAGCCGAAGACACCAATAGAGGTGAGAAGTTTCTTGGGATTGGCAGGGTATTATCGAAGATTCATTAAAGATTTCTCGAAAATAGTGGGATCCCTAACTAATCTGATGAGGAAAACAGTGAAATTTGTTTGGTCAGAGAAGTGCGAGCAGAGCTTCGTAGAGCTGAAGAAGAGGTTGAGTGAAGCACTAGTGTTATCTCTACTAGATGATACAGGTGATTTTGTTGTTTTCAGTGATGCGTCGCACAAAAGACTTGGTTGTGTGCTAATGCAACATGGTAAAGTCATTGCATATGCATCACGACAATTAAAAGATTATGAGAAGGGATATCCTACCCACGACCTAGAATTGGCAGCGGTAGTATTTGCCTTGAAGATATGGAGGCACTATTTATATGGTGAGAAATGTGAGATATATACAGACCATAAAAGTCTAAAGTATATCTTCACGCAGAAGGAGCTAAAGATGAGACAGAGAAGATGGTTGAAGTTGATAAAAGACTACGACTGTGAAATTTTGTATCACCTAGGGAAAGCTAATGTGATTGCAGATGCTTTAAGTAGAAAGGGTAAAGAAACATTATCAGCATTAACGGCTCAAGAAAAGCTAATTAATGAAATGGTAAGGATGGAACTAGAAGTAAAATGTCCGAATGAGTCGAAGGAGAAATTATTTACAATGGAGGGTCGTCCAATTTTATTGGATAGAGTAAAAGAAGCGCAAGGAAAGGATGAAGAATGCGATAGAATAAGGAAGAGAATTTCAGAAGGGGAAGAGCTTAAATTCAGGATGGATAATGAAGGATTGTTGAGATTTGAAGGGAGAATTTGGGTACTATTAATACCTGAATTAAGAGAAGAAATTTTGCAAGAAGCCCATAGCTCGAACTATTCGATTCACCCGGGAAGTACGAAGATGTACCAAGTCCTTTGCCAACATTTTTGGTGGCCTAATATGAAGAAAGAAGTCACAGAATGCGTCAGCAGATGCCTAACTTGTCAAAGGGTAAAAGCTGAACATCAGAGGCCGAGTGGATTAGTTCAACCCTTAGAAATCCTAGAATGGAAGTGGGAGCATATTACGATGGACTTCGTTGTAGGACTTCCAACTACCCAGAACCGATATGATGCAATATGGGTTATCGTTGATCGATTAACCAAATCCGGGCATTTCTTGCCAATTAAGACCAGATTCAATTTGGATCAATTAGCTAAGCTTTATGTCAAGGAAATTGTTTCCAGACATGGAGTGCCAGTATCAATTGTATCAGATCACGATCCGCGATTCACGACAAATTTTTGGAGAAGCTTCCAAGAACGCATAGGGACGCAATTGAGATTTAGTACGGCGTATCATCCTCAAACAGATGGGCAAAGTGAGAGAAAAATTCAAACATTAGAAGATATGTTGCGGGCATGTGTTATGGACTTCAAGGGAAATTGGGACGACCACCTACCTTTAGTAAAATTTGCATATAACAACAGTTATCATGCGAGTATAGGCATGCCGCCTTATGAAGCTTTGTATGGAAGACCATGCAGGACACCATTGTGTTGGGATGAGGTCAGAGAACGTCGACTACTTGGGCCAGAACTGGTTCAGCAGACTGCAGAGATTGTCAAGATGATACGAGCAAGGTTAGTGTTGGCTCAAGATCGACAAAAAAAATATGCAGATCAACATAGGCAACAACGGGACTTCGATGTCGGAACCTATGTCTTTTTGAAGGTATCACCCTGGAAAGGGAAAATGCGATTTGGAAAAAAAGGGAAGTTGAGTCCAAGATTCATAGGACCTTTTGAAGTATTGAAGAGAATAAGAGAAGTGGCTTATGAAATAGCTTTACCTCCTTAGTTGGAACATATTCACAATGTGTTCCATGTATCAGTCTTACGACCGTACAAGCCAGATTACAAGCATGTCATAGAATATGAACCTATTCAGGTCGAAAAGGCCTAACATATGAAGAAATTCTTGTTCAAATCATTGACAAAAAGGAGCAAGTTTTAAGGAATAAGGTAATACCTTCCGTAAAAGTTGTATGGAGGAACCACAATGCTGATGAAGCTACGTGGGAACTCGAGAAAAAGGTGATAAAAAATTATCCCAATCCTTTTGTTTAACCTTGTAATGATTCCGGGGACGGAATCCTTATAAGGGAGGGTGAATGTAATAACCGAGATTAGCATGTAGCTTGATGTATATTAATTAAATGAATTTTTATGTGAAATATATTTTTGTGATTTAATAAATATGTATATACATATATATATGTGTTATATATTTATATTTATTTTTATGTGATGAGATGTGTAGTAATAGTTGGTTTAGACTAATTTAATTTTTTTTTGAACTTACTAAGGAAGCTAATGCTTCAAGATAAGTGGTTAAAATTCGAATTTGAGTTCGGAATAGAATTCGGAGAAAAGGACTGCGGATTTGAATCCGGAACGTCCAAATTAGTCGGGGTAGACCCTAAACACATTTTGTGTCGGGGTTGACTTTTTGGTCAAAAGTCAACCGGTTGACTTTTTTCAGTAAAAAGTCAAACCCAAATTTCGGAGATGAATTTGACAAAAAGAATATTCCCATGACGATGAGAACGTCAATTTTAGTAGGAATCGACTGTCTTCACGAAAAAGTTAATTTTTAGATGTCAAAATGGTAAAATAGGCATTAAATGGATTAATGGGCATTAAATGGGAATAATCAGCCAAAGTGGGACCTATAGGACAGCTAACCATTAATTCTAATTGGGAGAAATCAGCAAACAAGCTAACAAGGAAGGAATACCAACGGATTAAGGAGAAAAGAAAAGGAAAATCAATTTAAAACTCTTCAAATTTCATAATCATTTCACCTTCTTCTTGCAAACTCAAATGATGAAGAATATGGAGAGTTGGGGGGAAGATCAAAGAGCTGCTAACAAATTCTATACATACTCCATTCCTAAACTCATGGCCAATCTTTGCAAAACTTTAACTATCGTATGAAAAATTGAGTGAGTGAGAGCTAAAGGAAATTCGGGAGAAGAGGAGGAATTGCTACAAGGTGCTAGAAGAATTAGCAAGCAAAAGCAAAGGGATTAACAAGCCTAAATCAGAAGAAAAAATCATCTAAAGAGGTAAGTTATGGAAATTTTTGTGTTCATATGAACTAGTAAGCAAAATGCATGAAAATTTATGAGAATGAATTGTTTGTGTTGTGTATGAATTGGTTATTGATAATTGATGTTTATAGGATTGACAACAACAAAAACACTAGAAAAACAATTCCTCAGCAATGGCGCCAAAAACTTGTTGATCGATTTCGCAACCGAAAAATACGCGCAAGTATACGCGGTTAACAAGTAATAAAGAGTAAGTAAAGTATCGATCCCACGAGGAATTGTTTCTAATGTTTACTAAGTATTAACCCTTTTATCATTTCAATCTTATTTAAACAAGGAAAATTTGAGTTGTTTGATTAACTAATTGACAAGCTTTTAAGATAATGAAAATCTAATATTAACAAGTCTAAGATTACAATTTCCCCCAACACTTCATTTAAATCTCTTATCTCTCTCATTTTCAACTAGTTAAATCACAAGAATTGTTAACCGAGAAATTCACCTTATTCATAAGCCTTAGTGTATGGTCATATGAAAATCACCCATACACGACACATAGGTATATGTTTATCCTATTTGCCAACAATCCATTCAATTCCATGAATAATCAACAAGACACACGCCACATAATCTTAGTCAATCTACCCATCAAACGAATGAACCTCCGTGTAGGGAGTCATTAATTTTGTAATCTCATAATGGTTACACACGACATGTAGATATATCTCTATCCCAAATACTAGCAAGTCATCCATTCTTGAGGACAATGAATAAGACACACACCATATAATCTTATACACCACCCACAAGAATCTCGAACTTTCGTATGATATCAAAACTAAGTCTCAACACTATAATCCACTTTTCAATTTCATATAGGTGATCAATCAATTATACTTTTAGCATAAATCATGCTAGACATTCAATTTGCAATTTATTACATTAGAATGTTGGTCGAGAACACGAATGTAAAATATGGCCAACTCTCGATGCACCATATTCGTATCACACTAAATCCACAATTGATAGAATAAATGTGAACACCCTAGATGACTAACGTACTATATCTCTATGTGAATTACAATCAAAAAAGGTTGAAGCATAAGTTCTCAATTGGCCACATATGGTGCTTCGGTATATCTCTATCCTAAGCACGAAACATCACTCCACGAGGAATGCAGAAATAATGAACTTATGCTAGCATAATCAGATCTTAATTTATATTTCCTTTCTCAATTCCATATAAATTATCACAGTAATTGGTGATCAAGGTAATTAATACATGAAGCGCAAATTATGATATCCAATTCTAAAATGATAACTAATATCAAAGAGAGATAATTTGATTCAAACTAGGTGTTGGGTTCCATTGAAATCTTAGATTAAAAATCTAGTTCATGGTAGCTACAAATAACATCATATTCAATTTATACATCATGTTGGATTACAAATTAGAAGGGAAATTAGAGATAAAACCATTTTTGATGGATATTCAGATGTTGCTTGTTGGGTTGATGATGATCTCTAGCTTTTCCTCCTTGATTTTGCAATCCTTGATGCTTTTACTCCTTGGCCTTTGCTTGATATAACTTGATTTGTAGCACTTTGGCCCTCCTTGGTGATGAATTTGGTAGCTCCCCCTCTCTTGAATCTGATTTTTGGGGTCTAGATCCCTCTAAAATGGAGGCTACATATTGTATTTATAGTTCCCCTAGCAAAAACCTAGCTTAGCCCACGAATTTAGACAAAAAAAAAAGCTGAAATCGCGAAATCAGACGGATCGGGCGCAGCTGCGCGTAAGGATGCGTTGTATACTAAACTCCCTGGATACCGGGCGCAGCTGCGCTGACTTTGGCTTGAATTTGGGCGCAGTTGCGCTACCCAAATCCACAGATTTTGCAGGAAGGGCGCAGCTGCGCCGAAATTGTACTAGGAATGGGCGCAGCTGCGCCGGGCACTGCTGCTGCATTTTCAGCTATTACGTCCGTTGGGAAAATGGCCATAACTTCTTCGTCCAAACTCGGATTAAAGCGATTAAGTAGGCTATGGAAAGCTAAGAAGTAGCTATACAACTTATATAACTGGAGCTCGTCGAGATAATGGCCGGAGCAAGGCTCAAATTGGCCTGGAAGCAGCTGCTGTGTAAAATTCATGCAAAATCCGATGGTAAAATGGCCATAACTCTCTCATATGAACTTCAAATTGGATTATTCCAGATGTTCTGGAAAGGTAAGACAAAGATCTACAACTTTTGTTCTTTGCATTTTGAGAGATTCGGATTGCATCATGGGTCAAATTGAGAAACAAGCAGCGAGAATGCTCGATTCAAGCCAAAAACGCATTGATCCAAGGGGCCTTTATTTGAATTCCTAAAAAACAAAGTAAAAATACATAAAAGCATACAAAACATATAAAAGTAATACAAAACTACATTACACAACAATAAGATGAAAATACATAAAACCAAACGAAATGACTTAGGATTTACAAATTATCAAGCTCAAAAACACTTAATTTGTGTGTATAAAACACACTCATCAGTTGATCACCTTCATTATCATAAGGTTCAGTTAAATTGTTCATGGTCATTATTAACATCTAGAATTATTGATTCAGTCATTCAATTATTAAAATTATGGTTCATTCTTTTTCACAATTATTATACTGTTGAAAATTCAAAAGCTTATTCTTTCTTTCAATCATGATATATCTTTCTTGTATTTAAACTTGCTGAGCAAAGTAATTGCTCACCCTTTCTATATCATGATAACAAATTTCAGATTTAAGGCGCATGTTCGAGGAAAGACAGATACAAAAGCAAAGGACAATATTAGATGGTTATGCACGTTAACTATTTAGTTATCTGATGTAAATAATATTATAAACCTTTTAAGTTATTGAAGGTATGTATTAATAAAGGTTATAGACCTTAGGATATGTAGCAGAGTTTATTGTATAAACAATTTATGTTTATATCTTTCGCAGTACTTGTAAATATGATGTATCGTGACGCACCAGATTCGAGGTTCAAGGGACCCGGGTTTGGGGGCGTTACATAATCAATAATCATTCTTGCATCTGCCCAAAAAATATTAGTTATGTTCCAACTGCACACTTTGAAAAAAATAAAGGATTAAGCAACGTTTTATCCTCAAAATATTTTAATATGTTCCCCGCCTCTCCAAAGGCTAATTGAGATTGTCGTTTTGTTCTTATATAGTTCTTTTGATCAAGTTTCAAAAAACCCACAACAACTCTTCCACCCGATTCTTTACCTAGTAGCTCATAAGATAATCTAAGAGGTATTCCAGAGTCATGTGCCAAGTCAATTTCAATGGCTTGTGCGGCTGATATTTTTCGACGAGAAGGAAGCATGTGAGCGTATGCACTAGGTGTAAGGGGATGGTTGTGTGTTTCTACCAGGTTGCTAACCTGATAATTTGACATTTGCCTATTCTATTTAATCGTTATCAGAGCATCACATCCAGTCCTTGTCTCAGCCCTCGGATTTTTTACTAGATAATCTCGCTTATCAGAAGGTCAATGCCCCTCTTTAGCATAAAAGAATGTTCTTAATGTAAATTCACCGCTCTTATCTTTGTTAAAGTAACCTCTTCAAACACTAAATCCAATTTTGCCCCCATAATAATTATAAAAATCAAAAGCAGATGGTTCTGAGTCAAACATCAAACCTATTTTCAGTTTCCATTACATTCCTTCATTGTCTTCCTCACCCATTTCAATATCATTTTGTACATCATTCATCCTCGATCAAATCAATTGTGCAATCTGTAAAAAGCACATTAAAAAATTGTTTAGAAATGTAGCTACTCTTAAATTAAACAATAGGTAGAGCATTACCTGTTATACACTATTAAAAGTATCAAAAACACACACCGATTATAATATTATTAAACCACACATGCACACAATCAAGTGATGTTTGTAAAAATGCAAAACCCTAACATTTACTCAATAACTTAACAAAAAGCAATCTGAGATGGTTAGATTGATCTCTTACCTCGTTATTGTTGGCAATAGTTTGAAGAGAAAAAAGGGTTTCTTTCTTTGCTATCAATGGAACCTGGGACTAAAGCCTCTGAGAAGAAAACAGAAAAATGAAGCAAACAAACGAAGTAAATGGCGTTTGGTGGCTTCTAATTTTCTATCAACTTGTAAAAAATATTTCCTATCAAAACGACGTCGTTTTGATACACAGACAAGGAAAGGAGTTGTGTGACAACCCGAAAATTCAGAAATCTTAAATGATTAAAATAAAGGTTAAAGAATAAAACCTAGATGGGAAATTGTGGATTTATTTACAATTTCTAAGAAAAACCTATATGGTTTACTCTTTGAAAGAGAATAGAGAAAATACGGATTACAAAATTTCAAAACCCTAGGAATGGATTTATATGTACTTGAATGAATATTAAGGATAAGGTATTATAATACCTATAAATTTGATGTGAACAAAAGGATTATTGTTATTTAGTGGTCTTAGTATTTTAATTATATATTAGTGACACAATCTAAGAGATTCATTTTATTATCTCAATATATTAAATTATTTTGTATGAATATGTAAGTAAAAGAATACGAATATTATGTGATTGTTTATATTTGTTTATTATATAATAAACAAATAAAAGGAAACTAGAGTAACCTAATCATTATATATCAGGTATGAAAATTTAATAACTTAAGGGTTATAGTATGTGAGAATAATAGTATTTAAAATAAATACTAACCCTAAGAGATTTATTTTATACATCTCAATTAATTAATTTTATAACCTAATTAAAGTAAGTCTAATTGGGCTAAGAAATTAAATGTACATGAGTAAGGATTTAAATTACAAAGGAAAGGAATGGAAACCCTAATTAAATAATTAGGGTAGAATAATATTAAAAGTATTGGACCTAATTTAATTCTATGGCCCAAGCAAATAAATTGGAAAGCCCAAATGAATTAAATGGGTGCCCAAACTTTAGCCAAACTTGGGAGGGGCTTTTTAGTCATTTCACTAAGCAAATTTGGGATTAAAAATAAAGTAAAAATTAGATATTAAAGGGGGCAAACATCCGGATGGGAAAGGAAGAGAAAAGCAGGAGTGAATGTAATGATTACTTCACTTTAGTTAATGACCACTCTAGCTAGGTGTCACCTTGTTATTTGGCCACATATCCTTTGACAAGATAAACAATTAATGCAAGAGATATATGAGAGAGAAGATGGAAGATTGTGGGAGATATGTATAGATATACAAATGGTATATCTATACATATTCACTAAAACAAAATAATAATAAACTTATTTCACATTTCCATTTGCTTCCAAGTTTCCTAAAAAAGGCTAGAAAGAGAAATAAAAAGGAGAGGGAGAGAGGTAATCCGTGAGTATAGGAGAGGAAGAGAGAGAGAGTTTTGCTAAATCTTCATAGCTATTTTGGGAAGAAGGAGAAAGAAAATAAAGCGAAGGTATAAATTTTTTAACCTTAATCTAGTTTATTTCCTTTTGTTTTGGTTTGATTTTGTTGATATAAAGTTTATGATCTTGGACCTTAAAATTCTTGATCTATATGTTAATAAATATATTATGCGTAGATCTTATATGTTGGGTGTTGATTTGTTGAAAAGAAAAAAAAGAAAACTAGTTCGTTTTAAAAAGGGTTAGAAAACCCTAGTTTCCTTTCAATTTATATAGTTACCATTTGAAATCTATTCACTCTTTTTGCGATCCGTCAAAGAGGGGAGTTAGATGTGTAATTAAGTATTAAACCCAAGTAGTAGAACTCAAAAATAATGAGTATAAAATTCGTAGGGACTGTTTTGGTAAAAACAGTCCAACTTTTTCAAAAGGGGAAAGAGACTGCTACAGGTTAGTCCCTTCCAGGGGCAGTTTCATCATTTTAATACTCTAAAAATTCTAAGAAAATTTGGAATGATAATATAGGAAGTTATGTGAGGCCTGTAAAAATTTGAGAATTTTTAGCCTTGTAGAATGAAAGTTATGGATTTTATGGCGAAGGACCTGAAATCTAGAAACGGGACAAAATCCGATGACCCCTAGCTTACATGCACTGTTTTGACCCCATAGCAAATGCAATAAATTCAGGTCTTTTTACCACTGAAACTATAGGAAGTTATGTACCTCCTGTCCAAAAACGGTCGCATTCTGACTTGTAATGAAGAATCTACGGCTAAAATAAAAACGTAGAGTTTTTCGACGAAAACGGCTAAAATTGGAGTTCTATAAATTCGATGACCACAAAATTTTAACTGGGAGTACTTGGTAATATGTATAAGATTCTATCAAAAATTTGGAGTTATCGGAGTTGTGCCAGATAGTGATCATTTTTCTTAGTTTCGAAAGTTAAAACGGACGTTTGAAAAATGTTAAAGGAAATTGAAAAATTTCATAAGAAAAGTATTTTTGAGTATGGAATATATGTACATATGTGTGGCAAGACTTGAAGAAAATAAAAATCGATTATTAAAAGAGGTTAAGTCATTTTAAGAATGCGGCTTCGAATCTGGTTTGCTGTATTCATATTTGGCTTAATGTTTTAGTACTCGGTTTACTGTATTAGAATTCGATTTGCTATAGTATTATTTGGTTTGATGAATTGGAAATTAGATATATTAAAATGGGATTACAGTTTGAATCCAGCTTGCGGGATTGTGGAATTTGGCTTGCTGAATTAATGAATCCGGTTTGCTGAATTAATGAATCCAGTTTGCTGAATTAGTGAATCCAGCTTGCTGGATTGTAGGATAGTTTGAATCCAGTTTGCTGGATGGATATGTTTGGATAATCCAATTTGTTGGATTAGGTATTTGGCTTAATGGATTATAAAGAAGAACTTATAAAATGGAAGACTTAGTATTAATTCATAAGGTTTATGATAAAGTAGTAGTACAGTCGTGTTCTTTAATAGTTGATGTATAGTACCTGGGCTAAACGATTCCTTCAGGGAGCGGAGGTATATATAAACTAGAAACCGATCTAACTCACTGTGAAAACAGTGTAGACGAGACGAAAACTAGTTTGTTGGTTGATTTTGGGAAACCACTCGGCATACTATATTTAACATTATTAAAGACTCGATGTGTGCTAGTTTAGAATTATGAATGCGTATGGTGCTAAGGTGTTATCTATTATTTGATTATGTGCTTAAATATTAGAAGTAGTGATATGAGGTATATATGTGATGCTAATTGAAAGATCAATCTTATAACTGATAGGTCTTTCATAAGAGATTTAGTTAGATTACGTAGCAGTAATCTATGGTACAGGTAAGTTTCCTTAACCTCACTCAAGTTTATATTGAGCAAGTTCCTCTTAACTCAAACTTAAGTTGTTATGTTTCAAGCATGCTAGTGGTTTAAATCTTTATAATTATTCCACCTCCTTAAATTATTGATTCACACTTAGTGCATGTTGTATATGTTCATCAGGTATGAAAGACTGATCACCTTCATTACCTTAAGGTTTAGTTAAATTGGTTCATGGTCATTATTGACACCTTGTATTATTGAATTCAGTTATTCAATCATTGAAATTTTGATTCATGCTCTTTCACAATTATTATATTGTTGAAAAATTCTAAAGCTTATTTATTCTTTCAATCATGATATATCTTTATTGTATTTAAACTTACTGAGCAAAGTAGTTGCTCACCCTTGCTATATCATGATAGCAAATTTCAGATTTAAGGTGAATGTTCGAGGAAAGACAGTTACAAAAGCAAAGGGCAAGATTAGATGGTTCTTAACTATTTAGTTATTTAATGTAAGTTAATTGTGTAAACCTTTTTGTGAATCTAAAGGTAAATATGTATTAAAATAAAGGTTATAGACCTTCAGATATGTAGCAGAGTTTATTATATAAACAATTTATGTTTATATCTTCCGCAGTAGTTGTAAATATGATGTATCATGACGCACCAGGTCCGAGGTTCAAGGGATCCGGATTTGAGGGTGTTACAGGTTGGTATCAGAGTTGTAGGTTATAAACCTTAGGTAGGGGTACCTTAGTCTATAACCGCAGGGATGAGGATAAGGAATAAACTCAAATAGAGTTTAAGTGCTAAAAGATAAATTTTTGGAAATTCATTATTAAGTAAAGAAAAAGATAAAAAGGATTCAATCAAAGAAGAATCTTGAAAAGTTATATAGACAAGGATCTGGAGTTACCTGACTCTAGTAGTAAAGATGAAAAGCTTAAATAAAATCATAATATATGATTAAAGTGAAAAATAAAAAGATCGTAAAATAAAACGATCCTAAGATAGGAAAGAATCGTAATATAACATGATTATAAGAAAAAGTCACAACGTGATATGGTGAGGTCATAAAAAGGCCAGAGGATCAATCTATTGATTGGAAATGTTATAGCAGAATTGTTGTACGAAAGTGGTACTATAAAATTGCACTATATAAACTCATGAAAGAGTGATTAATGTTGATATACGAATTAAATGAAATTCGTATTGAGTAAAGGGAAAGTTAGAATTATGTGGGATTTCAATAAAGTACTCATGTTAGTGGCTGAGTTGTACAATTCCTTGTATGGGCGGGGAATTTGTGCTTGGTTTGACAACCACTTAGCTTCCTATATTGATAATCATTGAAATATTGGTGTCACGCTATCGATATACGTATGACGAGAAGGTGATTCTTTTCTCATATATATATTTGATAGTTAGAGAATATTAAGATTATGTGCAAGTTCTTTAAACTCATACGCATGGTAAATTCGTGACTCATAATCGTATGGTGGAACCCCTCAGCGAATAGACGATTTTGGTCTGACTAGGATAAGTTCCTAAACCCATATGATTGTAGTAAGTTCTTGAACTCATAACGTGTGGTATGTTTGATGAACTATACTGGAGTATAGAAAGGCTGTGGATGAAGAATTGAGGATTTTAGTATAGTAAGCTTTAAGGATGATAGAAATAGATAGAATTATTAAGCAATGGATCATTGGAGAAATTGAAGTTAATGGTGGAAACATAGGTATTCCAAATCTTCTAGCTATGCTAGATTTCGAAAATTTTGATATCAAGCCAAATTTGCACTGATGTGCCTTTAAAAATAAAAATGAAAATTTTATTATCCTCAAAACAAGTTGACAAGGGTGTGTAAATGGACTTCGAGCCATTATCACATCGTTACCTGTTGCAACATGATAACACCAAAAATGATTTCTTTTTCAATGGTTTTGAACTGTTTAAAGAAGAGTCTACGCTATTTGTTTCAGCTAGACAAAAAAAGATTTAAAATATCAAAATGTATTTTTAAATAGTCATCAATGTATCATGGAACCTGGTGTAAAATGACAAATGATGGAGTCATCAATGTAGATTAACCTAGTGTGCATGTGATCTAAGGATCGTCAACTCACTATGGTATGATGTAGTATGACAAAGTCACAAAATGACGGAATCCTCAAACGGTCTGTATATACAGTGCGATATCATAACGTCATAAAATGATTTTCAGAATTTTAAATATAATGTATTACCAATTGAATTTGGCCAGACACGTGTTTCGATTGATATTCGAATTATTGGTATATGTCTAAGCTATTTGACTCAGCTAGACAAATATTGTAATGATTTATTAAATCGATATAGTGGATGTCAGAATAAAAAAAATAGACACTGGTGTTGTGTCATAAATTAATAGACACTGGTGTTGTGTCATAAATTATTAGACACCGATGTTGTGTCATAAAAAGCCAGACACTGGTGATGTGTCATAACAAAACAGACACTGGTGTTGTGTCATAATAACATAGACACTGGTGTTGTGTCATAGAAAGATGGACACTGGTGATGTGTCATAATAGAACAGACACTGGTGTTGTGTCATAAAAAGTCAGACACTGGTGATGTATCATAACAAAACAGACACTAGTGTTGTATCATAATAAAATAGACAATGGTGTTGTGTCATAAAAAGATAGACACTAGTGATGTGTCATAATGGAATAGATACTGGTGTTGTGTCATGGACATTGGTGATATGACATAAAAAGCCAGACACTAGTGATGTGTCATAATAAAATAAAACAGATACTGGGGATATGTCATAAAATAAATATTGGTTATGTGTCATAAGAAGCTAGCCATGGGTAGGACTAGAATAAAGTAGACAATGGTGATGTCAAGATAAGATGAATATAGATGATGTTAAAATAAACACAGGTGAAGTTATGATAGTAAGAACCGACATAGGGGATGTCGAAAGTAAGATATAGGTGATATCAAAGATGGATAGATACAAATAGTAAAGAAATTAAACTCTGGAGAGGGTCAAAAGCAGTGGCAAATCGACACTTACCAAATATGCAAATATGTACGATTATACTTTTGGCGAAGGTAGTAATGAAAATTTATATTTACTTTTGGTACAATAGTGATTTCAGGGACGAAATCCTTATAAGGGGGGAAGAATGTGACAACCCGACAATTCAGAAATCTTAAATGATTAAAATAAAGGTTAAAGAATAAAACCTAGATGGGAAATTGTGGATTTATTTAAAATTTCTAAGAAAAACCTATATGGTTTACTCTTTGAAAGATAATAGAGAAAATACGGGTTATAAAATTTCAAAACCCTAGGAATGGATTTATATGTACTTGAATGAGTATTAAGGATAAAGTATTATAATACCTATAAATTTGATGTGAACAAAAGGATTATTGTTATTTAGTGGTCTTAGTATTTTAATTATATACTAGTGACCCAATCTAAGAGATTCATTTTATTATCTCAATGTATTAAATTATTTTGTATGAATATGTAAGTAAAAGAATACGAATATTATGTGATTGTTTATATTTGTTTATTATATAATAAACAAATAAAAGGAAACTAGAGTAACCTGATCATTATATATTAGGTATGAAAATTTAATGACTTAAGGGTTATGGTATGTGAGAATAATAGTATTTAAAATAAATACTAACCCTAAGAGATTTATTTTATATATCTCAATTAATTAATTTTATAACCTACTTAAAGTAAGTCTAATTGGGTTAAGAAATTAAATGTACATGAGTAAGGATTTAAATTACAAAGGAGAGGAATGGAAACCCTAATTAAATAATTAGGGTAGAATAATATTAAAAGTATTGAACCTAATTTAATTCCATGGCCCAAGCAAATAAATTGGAAAGCCCAAATGAATTAAATGGGAGTCCAAACTTTAGCCAAACTTGGGAGGGGCTTTTTAGTCATTTTACTAAGCAAAATTGGCATTAAAAATAAAGCAAAAATTGGACATTAAAGGGGGTAAGCATCCGGATGGGAAAGGAAGAGAAAAAGGGGAGTGAATGTAATGATTACTTCACTTTAGTTAATGACCACTTTAGCTAGGTGTCATCTTGTTATTTGGCCACATATCCTTTGACAAGATAAACAATTAATGCAAGAGATGTATGAGAGAGAAGATGAAAGATTGTGGGAGATATGTATAGATATACAAATAGTATATCTATACATATTCACTAAAACAAAATAATAATAAACTTACTTCACATTTCCATTTGCTTCTAAGTTTCCTAAAAAAGGCTAGAAAGAGAAATAGAAAGGAGAGAGAGAGAGAGAGGTAATCCGTGAGTATAGGAGAGGAAGAGAGAGAGAGTTTTGGTAAATCTTCATAGCTATTTTGTGAAGAAGGAGAAAGAAAATAAAACGAAGGTATACATTTTTTAACCTTAATCTAGTTTATTTCCTTTTGTTTTGGTTTGATTTTGTTGATATAAAGTTTATGATCTTGGACCTTAAAAACCGGTGATCTATATGTTAATAAGTGTATTATGCATAGATCTTACATGTTGGGTGTTGATTTGTTGAAAAGAAAAGAAAAGAAAACTAGTTCGTTTTAAAAAGGGTTAGAAAACCCTAGTTTCTTTTCAATTTATATAGTTACCATTTGAAATCTATTCACTCTTTTTGCGATCCGTCAAAGAGGGGAGTTAGATATGTAAGTTAAGTGTTAAAACCAAGTGGTAGAACTCAAAAATAATGAGTATAAAATTCGTAGGGACTGTTTTGGTAAAAACAGTCTAGGTTTTTCAAAAGGGGAAAAAGACTACTACAGGTTAGCCCCTTCCAGGGGTAGTTTCATCATTTTTCTACACTATAAAAATTATAGGAAAATTTGGAATGATAATATGAGAAGTTATGTGAGTCCTATAAAAATTTGAGAATTTTTGGCCTTGTAGAATGAAAGTTATGGATTTTATGGTGAAGGACCTCAAATCTAGAAACGGGACAAAACCCGCTGACCCCTAGCTTACGTGCATTATTTTGACCCCTTAGCAAGTGCTATATATTCAGGTCTTTTTACCATTGAAACTATAGGAAGTTATGTACCTCCTGTCCAAATATTTTCGCATTCTGACTTGTAATGAAGAATCTACGGGTAAAATAAAAACGTAGAGTTTTTTGACAAAAATGGCTAAAATTGGAGTTTTATAAATTCGATGACTACGAAATTTTAACTGGGAGTACTTGTTAATATGTATAAGATTCTGTCAAAAATTTGGAGTCATCGGAGTTGTGCAAGATAGTGATCATTTTTCTTAGTTTCGAAAGTTAAAACGGACGTTTGAAAAATGTTAAAGGAAATTGAAAAATTTCATAAGGAAAGTATTTTTAAGTATGGAATATATGTACATATGTGTGGCAAGACTTGAAGAAAATAAAAATCGATTATTAAAAGAGGTTAAGTCATTTTAAGAATGCGGCTTCGAATCTGGTTTGTTGTATTCATATTTGGCTTAATGTTTTAGCATTTGGTTTGCTGTATTAGCATTCGATTTGCTATAGTTTTATTTGATTTGATGAACTAGAAATTTGATATATTAAAATGGGATTACAGTTTGAATCCAACTTGCTGGATTGTGGAATTTGGCTTGCTGAATTAATGAATCCGGTTTGCTGAATTAGTGAATCCAGCTTGCAAGATTGCAGGATAGTTTGAATCCAGTTTGCTGGATGGATATGTTTGGATAATCCAATTTGCTGGATTAGGTATTCGGCTTAATGAATTATAAAGAAGAACTTATAAAATGAAAGACTTAGTATTAATTCATAAGGTTTATGATAAAGTAGTAGTACAGTCGTGTTCTTTAATGGTTGATGTATAGTACCTGGGCTAAATGATTCCTTCAGGGAGCGGAGGTATATACAAACTAGCAACCGATATAACTCACTGTGAAAACAGTGTAGACGAGACGGAAACTAGTTTGTTGGTTTTTTGTGGGAAACCACTCGGCATATTATATTGAACACTGTTAAAGACTCGATGTGTGCTAGTTTAGAATTATGAATGCGTATGGTTCTAAGGTGTTATCTATTATTTAATTATATGCTTAAATATTAGAAGTAGTGATATAAGGTATATATGTGATGCTAATTGAAAGATCAATCTTATAACTGATAGGTCTTTCATAAGAGATTTAGTTAGATTGCGTAGCAGTAATCGACGGTACAGGCAAGTTTCCTTAACCTTACTCAAGTTTATATTGAGCAAGTTCCTCTTAACTCAAACTTGAGTTGTTATGTTTCAAGCATGCTAGTGGTTTAATTCTTTATAATTATTCTACCTCCTTAAATTATTGATTCACACTTAGTGCATGTTGTATATATTCATCAGGTATGAAAGGCTGATAACCTTCATTACCTTAAGGTTTAGTTAAATTGGTCCATGGTCATTATTGACACCCTATATTATTGAATCCAGTCATTCGAAATTTTGATTCATGCTCTTTCACAATTATTATATTGTTGAAAAATTCTAAAGCTTATTTATTCTTTCAATCATGATATATTTTTATTGTATTTAAACTTGCTGAGAAAAGTAGTTGCTCACCCTTGCTATATCATGATAATAAATTTCAGATTTAAGGCGAATGTTCGAGGAAAGACAGTTACAAAAGCAAATGACAAGATTAGATGGTTGTTAACTATTTAGTTATTTGATGTAAGTTAGTTGTGTAAACCTTTTTATTAATCTAAAGGTAAATATATATTAAAATAAAGGCTATAGACCTTGGGATATGTAGCAGAGTTTATTGTATAAACAATTTATGTTTATATCTTTCGCAGTAGTTGTAAATATGATGTATCATGATGTACCAGGTCTGAGGTTCAAGGGACCCGAATTTGGGTGCGTTACAAGTTGTGAGCTATTGGATCTCCTTTTTAATATGTTGTCAACCCCACATCAAAACCCTCAAAAGATCCTCGCAGAGAAATCCTCATAGAGGATCCGGATCCACCAAAGTGCACAAAAGAAAGATAAGGGATTGGCTTGTGTAATCAGAAGGATGGTTTTTCTCACTTTTCTTCTCACCCCAAAACCAAAAATAGGCAAATTTGGCGTCATTACGGAGATCTCGAAGAGAGTTTTTTGGATTGGGGTGGCACGCCTTTTAATTCTTTCCGGTTTGAAAGTTATGGACATTTCAATACGGGACATAAAAATAAACTACGTGGGCCCACAACTAGGCTGCCGTAGGTAGACTTGCAGTAGGCCTAGCTGGGCTGTATAAGGGCCTTTTACTTCATTTTGAGGAAAAAAGGAAGAAAAATAGAGAGAAAAAGTGGAAGAAAGAAGAAAAATAGAGAAAGAATAGTAAAAGTAAGAAGAAACTCTTCCAAATTAGATCTAGATCTATAGTTTTTCATTAAATCTTCCATTAAACTATACTCAAGGAGTCTTTAGCAAGACTAAGGAGGAAGAAATCCCATTCCCAAGGTCCATTTCTCATCTCTGCACTCGATTTAACTTATTTTGGCGATTATTTGGTTTCGGGGTCATTTTATTTATTTCATTTGTTCATTTTTTGGGCTCTTCTAGCATTCTAGATAATCTCTACTAGTGTTTGGTTCCTTTTTTGAGTTATGGATAGTTAAAGAGGGTTTCTCATGATAGAAATTTCTCCTAACCAATCTACGAAGTCTTTTTAGTATTTATTCGTTTTCAATCTCGATTTAGCTTATTTTGTTACTTGTGTGTGGGCTTCATTTATTCGTCACATTTTTGAGTCACCCATATATCCTAGATTCTCTCTAGTGGTGTTTGGATCCTATTTTTGGCCACCGAGGAATTTTCATAAATAGAATCTTCTTCTAACCGATTTGGGATACATTTTTAACTAGACTTTGTTGTCGTTGTTTTAGATCTATGGAATCTTAGGTCTATGGGTCTCAATCCTTAGATTCTAGATTCTAAGATCTTATAAATATATGATAGATTCTCAAGGTGTCGTTAATATTTTGGTGATATAATTTGATTCTTGTGATAATTAGCGGTACAATTACGATGTTATCGATATGTTGTGCAATCTATATGGTCTAGGGTTTTTGTAAGTCATTTCTTAAACTTTAAACCCTGTTTATAGATCGCGATATTTGGTTGGATGTGATTATGAATTATGTGAGCCTAGGAATGAATTCAAGGTGCTTGAACTTCATCTTTAACATGAATTGAAAGATATTCCCATAGTGGACGTAGCACCTATTGTAATTCTGCGATTCGATGATTGTAAATGTAATTTGGGCCTTAAAACGATTTAGATAGTTTTCATGTCCAAAAATTGGGTTCAAGGCCCCTTGATAGTGGATTTTATTATTTCGAGGTGCTTGGAGTTATTTGGATGGCTTATATGTCCGTGGGTAGCTCCAACCCTATTTTTGATGTTTGATTTCATTTTCGACACGTGAAATTGATTTCATATAAAAAATTTACAAAGATCTTTTAAATTTGGATCAAATTAGGTTAGTAGATCAATTTTAGGTTAAAATTAGAAGTAATGGGAGCCTTAACTCCTATTTGACAAAGAGTTTGCAAACAACATTTTTCATAAACAAAAATATTAAATTTTCATCAAAATAAAGAGGTTTTTTCAAACTATAATGAAACTTTTATAAAAAAAATTAAATCATTCGCGTATAGGTTCAAAAAAACTTAAAAGCTGCTTTCAAGATAATGTATTGATAAAGACTTTGACGATTCTAGATTGTTGAGAATTTGCATGAGTCTCTTCAGTCCATTCTCATAGGGAGAGATTGTTAAAATATCTGCATGAGATTCTATAATTCATTACATGAGATTTGATTGATGACAAAGATTAAAAGAACATTCAATGATAAAGCTTTGTAAAGTCCTTAATGAAATATATGTACAAGGACTTAGATTGGAAAGATCAAATATGTTAGGATGATCTGAGCTGAATTGTTATTTATCTGATCAAAGCATATTTGTAATGATAAGTATTGTAAAGTCCTTAAATGAAGTTGTTGTATAAGGACTTAGAATAGAAAAGATCAAGCTTGTTAGGTTGATCCAATGAGCCATATGTTAAGGCTAGATCGTTAAGTACTACACAAGCTATCAAAGAGCAACTCCGACCTGATTAAAGAGTAGTCAGAGAATGATCGTAGAGCAGTCAGCCAACTTGGGGTTCAGCAAGCAAAGTATTGCAGAGCCTGTCAGGTAAACGTAAAGTAAGCATCAACCAGATGCAGAGCTCACTCAGCATCATAGAACCTTTGATCTTGGGATCGTAGAGTTAATACAGTCAGACACTCTACGACTCCCATAAATAATCTACGCCCAAGCAAAAACATAAAGTAAACGTCTACATAAGCACTCAAGGCTAAGACAGTAATCCTCATGAAGATTATCAAGTGAGTTGTCCTTGCGTTATCAGACAAGCTGAACAAAGATCTCATAGTACATCCGAAGCATCAAGACGTAACAGAGATCAAAGAGTAGCTCAATCTAATACTCTATGATTCCACCAATACTCTACGAACTGCTCCTCGGACAAGATCGTAGAGTGGGTAAGCAATAGCTTGATCAAGTAATCGTAGAGTTGAGCCAAAGATAACAAAGATACCCTGCCAGATTTAAACGACCACTTAAGCACAACAGAGATAATATCTGAAGATCGTAGAGCAGTCCTCTATGACATAACAGCAGAGACAATATCTAAAGAACGTAAAGCATTCCTCTACAATTATGGAGCTAGCATCTGAGGATCATAGAGCAGTCCTTTATGATAAGAAAGAGTCTACAGAACTAATAGCTGAAGAACACAGAGCAGTCCTCTATGATAAGCAAGCTGCAGTAAAAGCTCAACAAGATCATGAACCTATGCTCTGAGAACGTAAAGCTCAATGGAGGTCACAGAGCATAAAAAGGTATAACTTCAGAATAGTAAGAATCACATTAAAGTATAAAGCAAGTGCAGTCAGTCACTCTATGAGTTCCAAGGCAGTACGCAACAAGCATGATCATAAAGTCACATTATAGAGCAAGCAGATAACTCTACGATCAGAAGTAAAAGACTACAACTCAGTTGATCATAGAGTACGTAAGTGCCAGCAAGGATTGCAGACATCAGAACACTTAAGTTAGTCATTACAAGATGAGCGGTTGATTACTTAAATGGGCATAAATGGGGAACCAATCTCAGTGGGGTTCAAACAACCATGTTTGCAGCAGTCAAAGACAACCTACATGACTTCACTATCTTGGTAACAGTTAATGGAAGCTGACTTAACTATCACTAGCAAACTTCAAGGAGTAAAATATTCATTAATAAAATAAAGGAGTCTGCAGAGAGAAAATCTTCAACGGGAAGATTTGCAACGGGAAGTTATCAGCGTCAGCATTCTAAATGAAAAGTACAGAATCTATATATGGCAAACTGTATTAAGATTACTAAGTGTGGTGAACAGGAGGAAGAACACTGATTGAACACATCTATTGAAGCTTCACCCAAGTATGCCGAAGTGCTGACATATGAGCTAAGAGTCGAATGACCAAGAAGCCAAGATCAAGAGTAACTAAAGCTAAAAGCTAATCAAGAAGAGCAACTCTGTGATCAACCATGAACAATGTAAGCTGACAAGATGAAGAACAAAATGAGTTCTGTATACTAGAAAACAAGTGTTCATGACTTCTAAGCTTAAGAATAGATTAAGCTTATTAGAAGAGCTTAAACAGTACATGAAGGGTGATCATCTGCATCTGCTGAATACCTGAAGAAGAAGGGCATCAACGACCAACGTCAGCGGCATTCAGAAGCTGATCACTAACAGCTGCTAAGTACCTAAAGATGAAGGAAATCAAAGTTCATCTTAGCAGCACAACCCCACAACCATCAACATACCAAAGAGGGTCATAGGATCCTTGTCTTAAATGACTAAAGCTTCAAGTCTACTGGGCTTAGAAAGAGGATCTTCTGGGCCCTTGTCTTAAATGACTAAAGCTTCAAAGTCTGCTAGGCTTGAAGCGGAAGGGCATTACATCCTTGTCTTATGACTAAAACAACTCATGTCTGCTAGACTTGAGGAGGGTCAGAGGATCCTTGCCTCAGTGGCTAAAGAAAACTCATGTTTGCTGGACTTGATGAGGCTCAGAGGATCGTTGCCTTAGTGGCTAAAGAAAACTCATCTCTGCTGGACTTGAGGAGGGTTAGAGGATCCTTGCCTTAGTGGCTAAAAATAACTTATGTCTGCTGGACTTGAGGAGGGTGGAGCGTCCTTGTCTTAGTGACTAAATTCTTAGTGGATTTCTTACTTGTTGAAGTAGAAGAGTGGAGTAGGAGTTGTTCAGTCTCCAAACCACTTAAAACCTCTTGTGTCATTTACTTTATGTCTTTTACATTGTGCACAATAATTGCTATATCTGATATCAGCCATATTGTAGATTTAATCATAGAACTGAGATTTTGTTTATGTCTTTGAAGGGGTGCTTAAAGTATACTCCGCTGTGCATGAATTGATTCTACTAATCTTAACTGTTATATTTTCGTAATAAGAACAGAAGTTTTAAAGGATCTATTCAACCCCCCCCTTTTAGATCTCTATTGTGTCCCAGGGAACTAACAATTGCTATTAGAGCGGGGTCTCATGAACATGTTAAAGATTACACTTTGAGTTGATCCATGACACAAATTTAGATCAATTCTAAATCTCGATATTGGTTTTTAAGACTAAATGAAGATAAGCTTACAAGTTGAAAAAATTGTATGTGTAGGTACTCTAATGAATAACTACCTGAAAGCTATCCAGACTGGACCACATGCTTAAATGGAAATATCATCAACATGCATGCTGTTGTCAACGAGCAGATCAAGCAACTCATCAGGAGGAAAAAGTGCAACTGCAGCAAGGAACTGGAAATTCTCCATTCAAAAACGGAATCTGCATCTCCACCAAAGAAGGTTAAAAAGACCTACGAATGATGATCTAGGACGTATCTAAATGATAATGCTCCATCATCAATACAACGATAATTCCATGTGTCTCTCAACTACATATGACATTACCCTACTTAACAAAATATGAACCTTGAGGTTCATTTAAGTGTATCAAGGATGATGGGATGTCATGACTTACTTTGTCCATAACTCAAGGATTTGCTTGAGGTGACAGTCAATACAGCACTATGAAGAAATAAATGATGAGGCTGGTAGTGACTTGAAGGATTACAAATCATTGACCAACGACAGTGTGTGCCATTATAAGCAATTCCACTGATTGTCAAGTGATTGACATCAGTGAGGTATTTAGTTCTCTAACCTCAAATGCTAATATTATTGATCGTTAAATTGTATTACATAATTGCATGATTAAAACAGTACCTCTATTTAGTTCAGTATTCCATCAAGGAATCGTTTTCTTCCTCAAAAGGAGAAAGAGAGAAAGTGAGAATAATGGCCTAAAATCACTCTGTTCTCTATCCACATTTGAGGCTGAAAATAAAGCTCTTGAGAAAGATATCTGAAGTTTATCCTCATATAGAGTCTTATGTTATCTTGTTGCTAGAAGAGTTAGTAGTGTTCAATTGATATGCAATTGCTCTTGGGTGTGCTGGTTAGTCACTTGTTAAAAACTTGTCGTTAATTAAATTAGTCCGGATGTTTGAAGGTTTAACTTTCACCTTGGATGTGGCTATGCTTAATGCTCACCCTAACTTAGCTCTCTTGCCTTTTCTGCTGATTGTCCCATTACTCCATGATCTACGTTTTTTTGACAAATCATAGAGTGTAGTCATGTCTACTATTGTACCTTGAAGGGTTGTAGAGACTGATCAACTTTACGAACCATTTGGGTACAAATCACAGAACTGATCATTACTCTACTAAAGTTCAAAAAATTAGAACATGATATAAGTAAGATGGGATCTATTTGAAGAAAAGGTTTGAGGATCCACATTAGTTCCACATAAGTTTGTCCTCTCACTCACACATTCTCATGCAGCATAATTAACTGTCATCTCATATATGAGCTGCAATACATGTTGTGAATCCAAAGTCTGAAAGACTCAAGCATTCAAAAGAACTAACCCCGCAGGACCCAAAGAATAATGGGCACCAAGTTAGAAATTCATTTAACCTACAGGTATCATGATTACTGAAGGAAGCTTGAATCTCATGATCTTTGTCAACAAACTTTTGACCAGTTGCAAAGTCATGATTCTCCAGTAAGACTCTCCCAGAAGATAGAGCTCAATTCAGCATAATGCAGCTCTTGAAGAGGCATACAAGAACCAGGTCTACATCAAGTCCAAATTAACTCTACGATTACAGTACCAGATAAAGGGATCGTAGAGTAGCCAGTGTTAAGGAAAATACTCTACGATCAAAAGATGAAGATTCACTTATTAGAAGACCATCTACTTCTAAAATGGAAGTGTCAACTATGGGGGAGCCATAAATTGGTTAAGCCTAGCAATGCATCAAATTGAGGAGAGGAAATCAAAAGCTAATAGACCAAATGAAACCTCATCTCCGGTCATAGAGTACCTAAACTCTACGACTGATGATCAAATCATCTATACTACCTCAAAACGTAGAGTCACTACTGTTGACATCCTAATCATAGAGTGTACTGACCTTATGATTGCACCCTATACAAACACCTTTCCTATATATTCTCTCACAACCAAATACCAGGCCCATAGTTCATTCCAAGCTGGTAAACCAAACTAATAGGAATACAGTGATGACATTCTCTCCACCACTTTAAAGCAGTCTTTCCTCATATAAGCGCCTCAGAGACAAACTTAGCCCTAAGTTTCAACCTACGAGGCCTGCCCTCTCTGAGCTTCCTTAACCCTGTTGAAAGACTGAATGGAATGCATTACTAGAATCTCTTTAAAGCTTAAGATGTTAACAAAGCACAAGAGAAAAGCCAATCTTATAAAAGAGATTTGCTCATGGAATTTTCTAGAAGAGAAAGAAGTTGGTATTAAGTGAAAGTCTTCATCAAACAGCCAATCCAGCTCACCTATCAGTACAAGATGACATACAAGTTATGAAGACAGTCATTATCCAAGCCATGCTGAAACAAGGCTTCTTCTGAGCACTTAAAATACACATTCTAGGAGGAAGCTACTTCAACCCTTAAATGGAATTCCTCCCATCAAAGACTGCATCCACTAAGATAAGTGCCAATCACAGTTCATGTAAAAGAGGAAAGAAGAAGCTTTAATGAAAACCTAAAGGCAAGCAAACAATGATATCTGTGATCGAGCAGTAATAACCAAAGTCTGCTCTCAAGAAATAATCGTAGAGTGAAAAGTCAGGACATCGAGCCACTCTACGAACGGACAAAGTCAATGGTCAAAAAGGAAGGAGATGACCATGTTTTCTCGACAAAAAGGAACCAGGGTAACTGATGTGCAACAGTTGTGGAAGTTACAAAAGTTGTGGCCACGATCAACAAATGACTCTTCTACACGTGTCCCCTACAGAAATAAGAGGGAACTGACAAAGGCCAAAATTCAAATACTGACGATTGCTCTTTCCTATCAGTTATCAAAGTCTATCCTCTTACAAAATCGTGCAAAACTCTTAAATCCCTATAACCATCAAATCTTTAGCAAACTCAAATCACCAAAACTTCCAGAAATTCCAAAACATTCAAATATCCTTCATTCATCAAAACCCTAGTTATGGAAAACTGTCAAGTCATATCAGGTATCCAACTTGGTTGATAAGTTTGGGGAATTAGAAGAGAGGTTCAAGGGTATTCTTAAAATAGTAAGGGAAGCTGGGTTCTCAGAATATTTAGAATCTAACACCAAAATCTACTCTGAATTGGTGAAAGAGTTCTACCAGAATGCAGCGACAAAAGATGATGTTTTTGTCCACTAAAGTTCGAGGAACCAATATAAAGATAGGTGCTGCAGAAATCAATAAATATCTAGGGTTTGACAGTCAAGGTCTATCATCTCTAGAAGAAATTGATCCTGATGAAGGCATGAGATTGATGGGGTATGTGAAGAATCCTCATCTAAAGGGGATGAAGAAAAAGGAATTTCCAGAGGAATTTGAGTTCTTAGCTGAGATTGTGGGTAAATGTAATCTATGTAAAGATACCGCTCATGATACTATAAGTAATCTGCAACTAAGAATCATGTCTGCCATTGTCACGAAGCAGAAGATAAATTTTGGTGTTGTGCTGTTTGATTGGTTAACCAAAGAGATTAAAAAAAGAAAGGCTTCAGACAAACCTATCCCAAAGGTGTACCATGGAAGGTTCTTAAGCATCATTCTGAAGAAGAAGCTGAAAAACAAGATTGGGGATAATAAGGGAGAAACCCTAAATGTCCACAAGATCATGTCTCCTAAATTATTTGGCAACTGGAAAAAGAACCCTATGGAGAATAAGAGATTAGGGATATCTGGTAGAAGCAGCAAGGAAGTTTCCAAAGCAGACAAAGGGAAAAGGAAAGTAAGCACAATGAAGAATGAATCTTCACAATCTGATGACTCTCTATTGTTGGCCGATTTCACAACCGATAAATAGGCGCAAGTATACGCGGTCAACAAGTAATATTATGAAAGTAGAGTGTCGAACCCCCAAGGAATTGTTACTAATATTTACCAAGCACCAACTTTATATCGCTTCAATATTATTTAAACTATTGACTCATGGTAGCGATGAAAGCTAAAGGTATTCTAATTAACAAAGTAAGCTATGAAAAACGATTGGAATCAAGGTAAGACAAGCTAAGATCACGATTTCCCCCACATAAGCATTTTTTCAAACACTTAGCATGCAATGTTTCATTCAATCTCCTAACTCTCCTTTTAATCATAGTGGTCACGATGAATTGTTAACCGAGAATTCTAAGTATTCATAAGCCTCTTCCGATGGTCAAATGAATATCCCCCTTCTAAACAAATCACTATATTACTATATGAAATGAATTAGGCTAGGAGTCATTAAGAATAGATTCTCACAATGGTTATACATGGCATAAGGGTATATATTCCTATCCTATATGCAAATGATGTATTCCATCTATGTAGAACAAGCACCAACACATGTCATTATATTCATGGCCTCAATTTATAATCCATTTTCCAATTTCATATAAACTACCACACTAATTACTAATTCGTTAGCAATTAAGCATTAAACATAAGGATAATGAACCAATTCATATGGTGCCAATCAAAAGGAGAGAAAATCAATTAAAACTCTACATTGGGTTCCATTGTAATCTTAGAATGAGAGTTTAGTTCATAACTAGTGAAATAAACAACATTAACAAGTCATTCAACATTCATGGATTACAAAATTAAAGGAAAAAATTAGAGAAGAAAAACTCTATTGAAGCATTCTTCAATCTTCAAGAACCCCCATTCAATTCGTGGCCTCCAATCTTGTATTTAGCTTTGTTCTTGCTTCTATGGAGTCTAGCCGCCTCCCTCTTCTCCTTAGAGAAGGAGAAAAATTAGATGAAGAAGAAAGTCTCTTGAATGGGTCATTAGGTTAGACAATAAAAGGCTCAATTCTGTCAAAATCTGTGTCCAAGCGCTATTGCCCAAGCCTCCTTGCGCAGCTGCCCATGACGACTATCATCTCCGACGTCAGTTGGGGAAATGGCCATAACTCTCTCATCCGAACTTCGATTAGGGCGATTCAAGATGATCCAGAAAGCTGAGAAGTAGATTTACAACTTCATTCTTTGAGTTTTGAGAGAATCAGGCTGGATCAATGTCAAAAATGGACGACAATCGACTGCATACACAAATGGCAAGCAAAAGATGGCAATCTAGGCACTTCAAGTGTTGATCCAAAGAGCTTTTGCTCCAATTCCTACAAAAAAAAAGTAACAACACGTAAAATATATACAAAAACATATAAAAGCCATACAAAACCATATAAAACAATAATAAGATAAAAACACATAAAAAGGGACATAAACTACCCAAGAACATGCAGTTTCATCAACCCGAAAGTACTCAATTCATAGGTATAAAACCCACTCATCATCTATCCCCTGTGTCCATTCCTTCAAAATCAACCAAGAAGAAGTTGAAAGTTGAGAAAGCCTCTCCAACAGCCTTTGATGAGTAGATTTTATATCTATTAATTGGGTATGTTTGAATTGAGTATTTTGCTTTTCTTAAGAGTTTTTAGTAGTATTCTAGTGCATTTTAATAGTTTTTGCGAATAATTGATTTCAGCCTGTGATTGTGTAAATAATGGATATTTTTGTAAATTTAGCCTGGATTTGTTGCTATAGGTGATGATTATTGTTTGGTGAAAGTTAAACAGGTGAATAAGTTTTAGTAGCTGCAATTCATGAGGAAGATTGGCTAAAACAGATGAACAAAGGAGAGGCCAGGGTAATAGAGTCGCGGCATACAAAGGAGAAGCCGCGACGCGCGGATAAACGACTAGAAGCCGCGGCGCATAAATTAAGAGCCGCGACGCACATATATACAAGGGCAGAAGCCGCGGCGCACAAACATAGGAGTCGAGGCATTTAGACGCGGAAGGCGCGCGTGGAGCTACGTGCCTGGATGATTTGCTTCCTTTTGGCTGAAGATTTGATTTTATTTGCACTTATCATTTACAGGTTGGACCTTATCAATAGTTAGTAATAGACTAATAAGTAGGGTTTTATTTATTATTCATTAGAGGCAGAGAAGAGAGAGAATACGTAGAAAAATTAAGGGTTTCATCAGAATTTACTCCAGAGGAGACTTGGAGCTTAGGAGGAAGATCGAATTCGACAGAGTTTATTTCTTCTCTCTTACTTCTTCATTTGTAATATAGAATAAGTTCTGATAAATCGTTGATGTTCTTTACTTTCATTATGAACTAATTCTGTTAGTTAAGGATTCAATGAAACCCGATTATGATTTTATTTAATATTTATTAATTCTTCTATTTAAATTGATATTGATTGAATTGTTTATTATAACTTGTTTTAAATGTATAATTGCCCGATCAACAATTATTAGATGGACTTAGATGACATTTGATAATGGAATCTAGGTTGAGATCTGGTTATAATAACTTGTGATTAGTAATTTCTTCGGTAATAAGGGTTACTGATTGAATGCTAATTTTGTGGACAGGATGGAAATATACCTGAATACCTCAAACAACTATTGAAAAATGAATCTTAATGAATCTGTTATTATTGTTTCTCATAGAAATATAGAGGAATTAATAGTAATAGGTATGTTTTATAATTATCTGAAAGGTGGTTATAATAATTATTGGTGATTTTCCGTTGACAATTCTAATCAATCAATTGAATAGAAGAATAATGGTATTACTTAAATGAATCATCGGGGGAAATTGATTCCTTAACCTCTTTCTTTATTGATTTAATATTTTAGTAGTTGTTTATTCAGTTAATTCACTCAGTTGATATCGAAATTATCTAGAGTAAATTAATTGATGAATAATTAGTGCTTAGAATTAGTTAGGTTATAATGCGCTCCTCGTGGGTTCGACAACTCTACTTTCACTTTAATACTTGATTGACCGTGTATACTTGCACGTAAATTGCTAGTATAGATTTAGCCTATCAAGTTTTTGGCGTTGTTGCCGGGGAGCAATTGATAGCTTAAATTTTTATTTTTATTAATTTTCATCATTTAGTTTTAATTTAGATTTTGTTACGGATTTACAAATTTGGTTTCTATTCGCAGGTAGCTTTGTATGCAAACTAGGTCAAAGGAGAAAGAATTACTGTCGTTTGAGGATGAGATTGAGAGAAGGCTTCGAAGAATACGACAGTTTTGCAAAGAAACACTTAAGCAACAAGCTATGGCTGCGGAAGAAGCATCAAAATCACTTAAGGACTATGCAATGCCGCAAGTTACTAAAATTCATTCAAGCATAAGGAGGCCAATAATTCAGGCTAATATTTGTGAAATCAAACTTGGTACGATTCAGATGGTGTAGAATTCAATTCAATTTGGGGGCATGCCAAATGATGATCCGAACGATCACCTTGTAAGTTTCTTGGAGATATGCGATACATTCAAATACAAGGATGTGACTGACGACGCAGTGAGACTTAGTCTCTTTCCTTTCACACTTCGTGATAAGGAAAAGAGTTGGTTACATTCGTTACCAGTAGGGTCAATCACTACTTGGGATGACTTGGCTCAGAAATTTTTAGCTAAATTCTTTCCCCCAGCAAAAACAGCAAAGATGAGAAATGAGATTACATCTTTTGCACAATTGGATTCTGAATCATTGTATGAAGCCTGGGAACGATTCAAGGAAATGATACGAAGATGTCCACATCATGGACTTCTGAAATGGTTGCAAGTGCAAACTTTTTACAATAGGTTATTTAATACCACACGCACTTGTATTGATGCAGCTGCTGGAGGAGCCTTAATGGGTAAGAGTTTTGAAGAAGCCTATGAATTATTGGAGACAATGGCTGAAAATAATTATCAGTGGCCAACTGTGCGAATGACTCAACCAAGGACTGGAGGAAAACTTGAGGTAGATGCAGTGACAGCTCTGGCTGTACAAATGCTAAATTTGTCAAAAAAAGTTGATGCATTGGGAACACAGACAGTGCAATAGATAGCTGCAGTCTGTGAATTATATGCAGGGAATTATCATACAAATCAGTGTGCAATCAATACTGAATCAGTAAATTTTATTGGAAATAAGCAGGGTGCGTATTCTAACACCTACAATCTGGGGTGGAGAAATCATCCAAACTTTTCCTGGATCAATAATCAGAATCAATCATCAGCCCCAAGACAGTTCCATCCCCCAGGATTCTAAGGTCAAGCAAATCCCCAACCAGAAAGGAAGGCTAGCATTGAAGAAATACTCACAAAGTACATTGCAGTGAATGACACGAGGATGAATAGTTTAGAAGGTTCACTTCGAAATTTGGAAACTCAGATGGGCCAACTAGCAAGTGCAATGAATAGTCGTCCACATGGTGCTTTACCGAGTGAGACCGAAGTCAACCCGAGAAGAGAAAATCACGAGCAATGCCAAGCTATTAATTTGAGATGTGGGAAGAGTTGACGAAAGAGGATACCACACCAGCAAGAAAGATTGACACTGATAAAGAAGATGGAATTGACAATGACATGGACATGAGTGAAGCAAAGAAAAACGAAGAATTGGGATTGAATTAATGCAAGGGTAAGCAAGGAGCAGAGAATTCCGTCACACCATATCCACAACGGTTAAAGAATCAGAAGTTGGACATTCAATTTTCAAAATTTTTGGAGGTTTTTAAGAAATTGCAGATAAATATCACTTTCGCAGAGGCATTAGAGCAGATGCCGAGTTATGTCAAGTTTTTAAAGGAAATTCTCTCAAAGAAAAGAAGGATGGGAGATTGTGAAATGGTAGCCTTAACAGAGGAGTGTAGTGCAGTTATTCAGCAGAAGCTACCAACTAAAATGCAAGATCCAAGGAGTTTCACAGTCCCGTGCACTATTGGTAAGAAATTTGTGGGAAAAGCTCTATATGTTCTTGGCGCAAGCATTAATCTCATGCCTTTATCAATCTATAAGAGACTTGGGATGAAAGGAATAAAACCGACGAAAATGACTACACAGCTGGCAGATAGATCAATCACACGTCCAAAAGGGATTATCGAGGATGTGTTAGTGAAGGTTGATGCATTTGTTTTCCTGGTAGATTTTGTTATTCTTGATTATGATGAAGATGAGAAGATTCCATTGATTCTGAGACGACCATTTCTGGCCACCGGACGCACCTTGATTGATGTTAAGAACGGAGAGCTCACATTGAGGGTTAATGACCAAGAAACCACATTCAGTGTGATAGATTCCATGAAAATGCCAAATGAGGTGGAGGAATGTTATATGGCACAAGAGATTTTACAAGATGGGATCTGGGAAGAAGATTATAGCGAAGAAGAAAAAGGAAATGAAAAGCAAGGGGACATAGCCAAGATTATGCAAGGAGAGCATGATATTGGATGCGCAACCAATAGCATTCTCGATCATGTCGATAAGCCCAAGTGATTGAAAAAGAAGATGTCAGGCTGACGACTTAAAAACAAGCGTTAATGGGAGGCAAACCATGGTTTAGGTTTCAAAAAAAAATTTTTTTTTTTAAATTTGAATTCATTTAGTTTATTTGTTTTTGGTTAATTTTTACATAATTAATTGACTGAGTTGAGTTTTGTTGACAATTAATTCAGGGGATACAAGATGAAGATCAGAATGAATTCATTGTGTGGGAAGCATGCATTGGAATGACTTGAAAAAAGGAAAATTTTGGTTTAGCAAGCTTTTAGCCGAGCACCATCAGAGATTTGGGGCCGCGGCGCACAATATTAAGAGCCGCGACATGCCTCAAGGGCCGCGGCACCCACTTTCAAAAGCCGCGACGCTCAACTTTTCAGCACAAAATTAAAAAACTACTAGAGATTAGGGGCCGCGGCGCGCAAACTCAAAGGCCACGGTGCTCATTTAGGAGCCGCGACGCACAGATCAAGAGCCACGACCGTCGTGCGCATATCAGAAGACCCCGTACGACATCAGGAGCGCATCTTTCCCCATTCTCCCCCCATCTCTTGCCACTCACTCTCCCATTCAAATATAAACTTCCCCAAAAACCACCCACATTCCATATTTACCCAACCAAATCAATTCCTACCATAAATAGAGATTCAATTCCATAACAACTCAATAACTTAACCCTAATACCATCTATGCAATGAGGGTTCAAGTATTTGTAGTAGACGAATGAGTTTGAACCTCACATTCACAAGTTCTTTTCATCTTCTTCAAACACACGCATGCAATCACTTTTCTTCATTCTTTTGATCGAATTACACTAGTTGTAATTCTTTGTGGTGTTTGAAACAGCGATTTGAGAGAGTACACATATTCAAAAGGCTTTGATTTTAGGTCAAAAATTAAGCGCACACCAAGTGTTCGATAAATTGCCTAAACCAAATCTTTCATCACTATTTTGGTTTTCAAGCATTATCAAGCTTTCCAATGGCACCCAAACGTCAACGTACCTCTCAGGCTTCTTCTTCCACATATGATCAATCAAAATTCGTCAGTGAAGAAGCCTCAGAGCGCTTCCATGTCTCGTTGGTGAACAAAAATTTAATTCCGGAATGTGGCTTGGTGCCACTAGAGAGCAATGGAGTTGAAATTCGGCGAATGATTTAGGAGCATGGCTGGGGAACATTGACATCTCAACCTGAAGCCGCTGTAGTAGCAGTTGTAACAGAATTTTATGCTAATGCGGTTGAGGCGGTGAATAGAGTAGCCATGGTTCGAGGCAAGGCAGTTCCTTTTGATAGCAAGGCGATCAATGAATACTATGGCCTACCAAACATTGAGGAGGATGAATATACGAAGTTCATTCAGGATGGACCAAACTAGGATGCGGCTATTCAAGGCCTATCCGAGCCTGGGACGCAATGAACAATTCGAGTAGCCATTGCAGTTTCTTTCCCCCGGAATGGACTGAGTCGATATGGTAAGTGTAATATCCTGGATAGTTATGAGACTTGTAAATAAGGTCTCAAATATTGAATAAAGGTTAAAGTCAAAACCTAGATTATTAACAGAGAAATGTGTAGAGAAATGACTCAATATTTTCTTTGGTTTTGAAAGAACTTATATGAATTGAGGACGTAATCAATAAGATTATGCGATGAAATAAATGTCGTAAGAGTTTAGAAGTTAACCAAACTTGAGCGTTTCAGTAGTAGTGGTTCTGATGATGGAATCCTTATAAGGGTTGAGTTTAAAACCTAGTTTTGAAGAAGATGATTGTGTAGAGATGATTAAACACTTTAACCTAATCTCTGTGTTAGAAATTAAATGTGTGAAACGATATATAAGGGATTGAAACCCTAGAATTGATAAGGTGGTATACAGAGATATATGGGTATACAAACATGTATAAGCTAGATGGGGTTAGAGAAGCTACCCTAGAAACTTTCCATAAGTAGAAAGTTTAAAGAAGCAATAACATATTTGTGTATTATGATTTTAAGTGATCAATGAAGCTGGATTTCTGCGATCTAATCAATGTGTTATGTGATACGATATAAGCATTAATGAATCGTAGAGGAAAAATATTTTCTTAGAAAATAACGCGGGAAACACTATTCACGCGAGAAACGCTTCTTCGTTCTTTTCGAATTTTCACACTCCCGAATAGCGTTTATATGGAGTATAAGAGCGTATTTACTATTCAAAAATACGAAAGGAGAAACTTTCCATAAATGGAAAGTTTGAGAATTCTCTATAAAAGGAAAGTTGTGGTATATAGATGTCCACCAATAAGAAGAGGTTAGGGACCTTCCATAAATAGAAAGTGTAGGATGAAGGGTAGGATGATAATGATCCAAGCCTAGATGAGTAATTAATTAGGTTAATTAATGAGAAACCAGATAAAACTATGTTATGAATTAACATAGCTTGAATGTTGGCCTTGATTGGCAAACGAGAAGGGTGATCATCATTAGGTAATTAACTAGTGTGATTAATGTAGGGAATTTGAATAAGAGGATTAATTATGGTAGCCCAATATGGGATTGCCTATATGTGAAGTGGGTAATTTAAATATAAGCCCAAATGTATGATAATTGATAGTCCAAGAGGGATTTATTATAAGCCCAAGCTATGAGTAAGGATTTAATGTGTTAGGATTTTATGAGTAACCCAACAAATTAGCCAAAGCATGAGTAAACTAGGTTGACCATATTTTAACCAACCTTGAGTTAAAGAAGCCCAAAGAAATGGAAGGGTAGAAACTTTTCATAAATGGAAAGTTTGGAAAGTTTCCATAAATGAAAGGTTTAGATAACAAAGAGAGAGAAGAGTATGTATTGGTGTATTTATATATATATGCATTAGTATATTTATACATATATATAATTGTGCAAGTATTCTTATTAAAAGAAAAGGAAAAAAAATTAATTAAAACAAGTGGGTAGACTTTTGCTTTTGTTTTATCTAAAGTTGCATTGGTAGGAGCAAAAAGGGAATGAAAGTGACAAGTTGGTGATGTGTGTAAGTAGTGTAAGAGAGCTATGATGGGCTAGGTTGGTAGCTTGTGTTGGAGAAATAAAAGGTTGTAGAGAATTAACCAATGTAAGGTTAATTGAATAATTCTAGTTGCTAAACAAGAGAGGGCATTGAACAAACATTGGTTAAATGCTAGATGAATGCATGTGATGATGAGAATTAACCATAGATGGTTTAATTGAGTATCCCTAGGTAGTAACTAAGTTAAAGCTTTAACCATGCATTGGTTAGTTGCTAGCAAAATGTGTATAACTATATAATTGTATGTATACATGATAGATGAGACTTAACTAAGGTGGAGTTAGTGAATTCACTCTAGGTTAATTCTTATAAGGGAATAATTGATCAACATGGAATTAGTAAGTAACCATGGGATTACATGTTTGTAGAGAATTAACCATACCTTGGTTAATTGTTGGGAGAAGGAGAATAAGTTGATAACTAACTAAGGTTGATTGAATTCTGACCTTGAAGTAAATGTTAGAAAGTAAACTACAACTAAGTTAAATGGTGGAGGGATTAGATAGATACACATATGTGTATGTAATATTATTGAAAGTATACTTATATATAAATTAAATGAATAATAAAAACAAAAGTGTGGGGAAATGGAGCATGGGGAAACCGCCCATCTTGGGCCAAGAGAGGGCTATAGCTAGCCTCTTCCCTCTTACAAAGTAGCCCCAAATGTCTTGTCCCATCTACTCTAATAAACGTCTTGTCTCATCTACTTTAATAAATGTCTTGTCTCATCTACTTTAATAAATGTCTTGTCCCATCTACTTTAATTAATGCCTTGTCCCCTAGTTTATTTAACCACCTTTGGTTACCTAGCTTTGGTTAAGTGGTGGGAGAAAAGAATAGATATACATTATGTATGTAATGTTATTGCAAGCATAATTGCAAGAGGAGAGAGAAGCTTGGTTGATTAACCAAGGCTTGACAATTTCATTTCATTCATTTTCACTTCTTTTCTTTAAGCTAAATAGCTAGAAAAATAGAGAGAGAATAAAAGGGAGAAGGCTACCAATAATGGAGAAAAAGGAGGAAGAAGAAAGCTTAGGAAGAAACTGAAAGTAGTATGCACACAAGCCAATCATATTTGATATGATGTAGCATATACTTTGTAATCTTATTCATTTATTAATAAAAGAATTGATTTTCTTAAAAGGCATTTTATATTATCTACATGATGCTGTTATATTAAATGTGATAAACCCATAGTTTTTGAGCAATGCTTTTAGAATCATGATGGTGATCATGCTAATGAGATCTAAATTCTAGATAGCTCACAAACTAAAATTGTTCCTAATCGTTGGATTACTAAATTGGGGATTAGTGAATCCGGATAGATTAGTACATACGTTGCTTGCTCTTAGGAAGAGGATGATTGATCTCATAATCATTTGTGTGGAGACACTAAAGCAAGTATGTAGGTGCTTATTAGAGAATAAGTTCACTGAACGTGACTCGCTAAAGAATACCTAATGGAGTTTTACTCGCCTGTCAATAGGAATTCCTCTAGTGATAGTAGTACAAGTGATCCTTGGACTTGAGATCATCATAGTATCTTATGTATGATGAATTATACTTTGACATGTCCCTTAAGACCTTTGGGGTATATCAAAGGGTATGATTGGGTATAATAAGTTGTACATGGAGATATGTGAATGATCAACAAAGAATCTACCTCATCTAGTAAAAGATGTGAATGTCCTATGTGATTTGATAAATGATAACTCAGTAGTCCTTGGCCAAGGCAGAATGAAATTAGAAAGGAGTTTCTAATTTGCATTAATTAGAGTTGTGCATTTGGGAATCGAAATACATATAATTAAATAAAATAAGACTTGACAGTAAATCCATGTCTTATATTTAATTGAGACATTGTATGGTAGAAGGATTGAATTGTACGGTAACTATTTACTCAAAGGTCCTTTTGTGATTAATGTTGAAATCTATATTATCTGGAAAGTCGTTGATCGCTAAGGGGGCTTACCCTTATTGTAGAATAAATATTATTTATTTAAATTAATTAAATAGTTTAATTTATTTATTTAAATAAGATTAGAATTGTTCTAATTGATTTATTCACAACCGGTTTAATATGGAGAACCTAAAGGGTCACACTGCAAAAAGAAAAATATTTATTTAAGAAGAAAATGGCATAATTGTAATAATAAGTTAAGTGTATTTAATTTAGTCTATGGAGATAGAATAAATTAAATAGCTTAATATTTATTATTTAATATTTTAGAAATATTAAATATAAATTAATAAGAGGAGTCTTATTATTATTATTATTACTATTATTTAATTCCTAATAGGGATTGAGAATTAATTAATAGAACTATTATTTATTTCTAATAGGGATTGGGAATTAATTAATAGAAGTACTCTCTCACGAATTTCTAATTGGATTAGGAGCATAATTAATTAAAGGAGTTTAATTAGAATATAAACCCTAATCCTAAATAGTTTAGGGAAGGGTTATTCCTACATCTATAAATAAGAGGAGTCTTATCATAGATTAGGGTTACACACTCTTGCATTAGATTGTGGAGAGTACTTACAATTTCTATAGAGATAGAAACTAGGGTTTTTGCCAAATACCCAACTTCTTGAATACTTGTTCTTCCTTGGTGGATCACCTCTAGAGGCCAAACACTTGGGTGGCTAACGTTGATCAAAGGAAGGAATCACACCGTAGCATTCGAGGAGAACACGAAGGACTAGGAGTTGAACTTGTACCCGAGGAAGCTTTGTTCTACGATGGTATAATTTCTTATTCTCTTTCTCTTTCGTTTATATCGTTAATTGAGCACATTGATCGATCATGGTGATGGTTTGTATAAAATTTTAAAATCCGTTTTATCGCGCTTCCGCTCTATTTATGTAATTTGATTGCATGCTCGCGTTATATACAAACCTAACAGTGGTATCAGAGCCTAATCATGTGCTAATTATCGATCTTGATGATTCCATGTATGAATTGATATGCGATACGATCGGATTTTGGGCTGAAGAAAATTTTTTCTGAATCTGCGTCGCGGCGCGGCCGCGCCGCTTCCAGTTCATTCTGGAGCGCGGCCGCGCCCTAATCCAGAAAACGTTTCTAGGGGTGCAGCGCGGTCGCGCTGCTCCTAATTCAAAATGGAGTGCGACCGCGCTGGTGTCCAGACTTTGAAATTTTTTTATTTTTCTCAATTAAAATAAATGGTTTATTTAATTGATAAAAGTTTAAAATAAAAGAGTTTATTTTATCTGGAATAGGATTTCAGATTGCTAAAAAAATTAAAGGAGTTTAATTTGGATTTGGTTTTTGATTAAAATAAAAGAGTTTATTTTGTTTCAAAACTAAATATTAGCAAAACTTTTGCCCAGTAATTGATATCAATGCATATATGGGATGGATTTATTATTCATGAGATGAATGTTATTTGTCGACGCCGGGTTTTTTCTCTTGCTTCTCGTCTTTTCCAATTTTAGCCTTTTGATTTAGATGACGTTTGGAAAAGGTCGGCATTGATGTCGACGGGGTTTTGGAAGATCGTTTTTTATGATGAGCCAATTAACCAGAGTCGCCAGTTGGTATATTTACAATGGATGTACCAACTCATCCGAGTTTTCGTTTTTTATAAATCGCTGGCTCATGTGTGACTCCGAATTAATTAGTCTGCGAATCGAGATTCATAGAGTTCGGGGGCTAGCTTAAGTGAGGGGAAGGTGTTAGGCACCCCTCGACTTCCGTGAAACACGGTTACCGCAATCTTGATGCTTTCCTATCCTTTAATTCATGAAATGTGTGTGTGCGCGCGCTTGTGTGTGGGTGTGTGTCTATGTGAATGTTGTGGTGAGTTTGTATGAAAGAGTCATTTGGATTTTAGGGAAAAATCGTGTTTTTAAATTTGAGTACGCTTCGGAATGTCTTTTCGATGTACCCGAGAAAGCTTTATTCTTTATGAGAAAGGTTTGATTTTAATTGTCCAAAACTATGGGATTTTCATTAAGTGTCGTTTTAACAAAACAAGAGTTTTAAACCTTCGTCAAAATAGGAATCGAGATCTATACGTTGCTTTCATAAAATGATGGGCAATTTCTAGGATCTCTTTCACCCTATGCATAAAGATTTAATAAAACGTCAATTATTTATAAAATCATTTCGTATGATGTTTTGGAAACGATTTTTTCTTTAGCTTTCTCGTTAGATAGGAATCAACATTCATTAACGTTTCTCAAATTTTTACCTCGTGATTCTAATATCCTACTTTGATTGATTTTATGAAAATCTTGACATTTAGCTTTGAAATCAATTTCGTGTCATAAATCAAATCAAGCATTAAAATGCGTTGGGGCTATTCATGGGCATGTAAGCCATCAAAATATCCCCGAACGCCAATCAATCACAAATTTCACTATTTCGGGGCCTTAAGCACGATTCTCGCCTTAGCGTCGTTTTAAGGCCCAACGATTACATATTTACAATGAGAACTACGTCATCTCTACTTCTTACATCAAGATATGTCCATCATCGGATCGGGACCCCGGGGTCGCTTTCCTAGGCTCACAACCAAGTATCCACACACAAACAATCGGATATTACAAGAAAATAAACCAACCCGGATAAATCTAACAATACCAAGACATCTTACAATAACGATTTAGAGGAATTGATACCGAATATAACACCTTAAAACCAACCAAGAAATTAATGAACGAATATCATCGGGTTATTAGGAAGAGTTTATTCCGATGGAAATTTCACTCATAATCCCTAATTCATTGTTCAACAAGATACATGAAAATTATATCTAATTTACCCAAATCAATAGGACATGAATTGCTAGAACAAATAGAAATTTTCACCTTGCAATTGATCTCAAATGGATGTGAACTTGTGTATTTGAATAGGATAAATGATGTATTTGATACAATCAAACTCAAAAGAATTAATTCCACTCTTTTTTTCCTCTTCTTTCTCCCTATTTTGTTGCAAAATCTAGCTATTTTCTCTCTATTTCCGTGTTTTTTTTGCTGCTGCAGAAATTCTTCTTCTTCCCAAAACTGCTGAACCCCCTGTATGCTGCCGAAGCTGCCTTAAATAGGCTGGCCAGAGCCAGCCGCAGATCTATCTGCGGCTGGCCGCAGATAGATCTGCGGCTGGCCAGCTGGCACGCCTCCCATCGCACTCAGCTGCTGAGTGCTGATTTCCCGGTTTTCGTGCTGGCGCACTCACTTGGCCGCAGATCTATCCGCGGCTGGCGGGCTTGACTTTCTCGATTTTCGTGCCACGCCTCGATTTTCGTACCGCAACGTCGGTTTTCGCTGACAGGCTCGTATTCCGCAGTCCGGGAACTCCCGGAAGACGTGCCACCTCATTCGGAAGTGTCTGCTTCGGACGGCTTTATTGTCACGTAAACTTGGGTTGCCCAAAGCATTGCGGCGGGGCCGGGCGCTCGCCCTTGTGCCCGCTCCTTTGCTCCCGCAAGCTGGTTCAATTGACGATTTCGCCCTCCTGTCATGGTTAGTAGAAGGAAACGCAAAATTTGGGTGTCTACAGCTGCCCCTCTTTATCATGTTTATGAAATGATAAATGAAATGAACAGGATAAAGAATAGACACTCGATGCATGAATGACAGTTCGTAAGGATGACAGTACATACATGATGCCACACATATAGCTTATGATGCAACACAAGATGTAATGCATGCAAGACATTCGTAAGAGTGTCAATGTATCAATCCCTTGACCGTGTTTTGTTAGTCTTCGGGTTCACTCTTTCAATCTATCGTCTCGTTCGGGGCCGGGTATCGTCGCCGGTCACCCATCTCGTAACCCCCGGTTATCGTCGCCGGTTGGTTATCTGTCGGAGCCGGTTATCGTCGCCGGACATCCGTCTCGTGATCGCCGGTTATCGTCGCCGGTCAATCGTCTCGTCGGGGCCGGGTATCGTCGCCGGTCACCCATCTCGTAACCTCCGGTTATCGTCGCCGGTCGGTTATCTTGTCGGAGCCGGTTATCGTCGCCGGTCATCCATCTCGTGATCGCCGGTTATCGTCGCCGGTCGATCGTCATGTCGGGGCCGGGTATCGTCGCCGGTCACCCATCTCGTAACCTCCGGTTATCGTCGCCGGTCGGTTATCTTGTCGGAGCCGGTTATCGTCGCCGGTCATCCATCTCGTGATCGCCGGTTATCGTCGCCGGTCGATCGTCATGTCGGGGCCGGGTATCGTCGCCGGTCACCCATCTCGTGATCGCCGGTTATCGTCGCCGGTCGATCGTCATGTCGGGGCCGGGTATCGTCGCCGGTCACCCATCTCGTAACCTCCGGTTATCGTCGCCGGTCGGTTATCTTGTCGGAGCCGGTTATCGTCGCCGGTCATCCATCTCGTGATCGCCGGTTATCGTCGCCGGTCGATCGTCATGTCGGGGCCGGGTATCGTCGCCGGTCACCCATCTCGTGATCGCCGGTTATCGTCGCCGGTCGATCGTCATGTCGGGGCCGGGTATCGTCGCCGGTCACCCATCTCGTAAACTTTTCACTTCAACACGTCAAATGGCTGCAAGGGAGCAAGGTGGGACCCACCAGGGCCAGCCGCAGATACATCTGCGGCCATGATCGGGCCTTAAATCCAACGCGGCTCCTCCAGATCTGTCACTCTCAACTTGTAATTCAAAGAGATTCTCTCGATTTTTCTTGTTCGCAAGGGCTTTTTGTCGATTTTTTCAACTTTCCTGCAAAAACTGTTCCGGTAGGATTGATCCACACGCTACAGGTAACACTTTGACCGGTCACTTTTCAATTTCGTCAATGTTTTGCTATACATTTGACTATTTGCATGTTTAGAGATAAAATGTATGCTTTACAATGCTATGTAATGTACCATCATATATACATGCTATGTATCACCTATGTGAGTCCTATTTTATGTTCATGAGGCGGTCCCACATATTGTTATTCCTTTTCTGCAATAAAATCATGCATTACATGCTGTAATTACATATATGAATGCAATTTAAATCTGTTTGAGGCTTTGATTGATGGAAAACACGTTTGGCTTATGCCTGGGATGTTCAATTTACAAACGGAACTCTGCCGTTTTTTTTTTTTTTTTTTTTTTTTTATTTTTTTTTTTTTTTTTTTTAAGCATGCATCATGTTGCATTAATCATATGATGAGGCTAGAAATTTAGAAATGTTCATTACATAATTTTAAAAGGAAACTTACCTTCTTTCTCGCCCGTTCTATTCCAGCTATGGATCGTGATGCGCCCAGTAGCTCCTCCGCCTCTCGGACTTCGGGTGTTCGCCGTCGTAGGGCTGCACCCACTCCTGTTCCTCCTCGGACCCGTCAGGCTCGTCGTTTGACGGAAGCTGTTATTCGTCCTGGTCCTCCGGACGTTGAGGAGGCTGTTCCCTCCGGAGGTCGCGGCAGAGGGGCCATCCTCCAGCACACCGGCTCCATCTACTCATCAGGCTCCTTCTGGCGCCTCTGTGCAGATACCCGATCTTTTGGGTCGGGATCTCAGTCGTCACCCCTCAGCATCTCTCGTGGCTAACGAGGTATATTTCAGCTCTATTCTGATTTCACTCTCAATTTCTCCATTCTCCTTTTATCCGGATTGACCTCTTGGTGATTGCCCCAGGTACCCGAGTTTACCCAGCCGAGGGGTAACTGGTTCAACATCTATTCCCTTTACGCGGCCCTGCACAGTGATTATCGGGCGATGGTGGACTCTTGGGGCTTCCGACATTTCTTCACTATCATCCCCCGCCAGTGCCCCTGGGGTTACATGAGGGCTTTATCCGAGCGATGGTTCCACCAGACGCAGTCTCTTCATCTCCTCGACTGCGAGGTCGTGTTGACCCCATGGGACTGGAGGTACATTACCGGCATCGAGTTTACCGGTTCCCGCGTCCCCTTGGATCTTGATATCACTCCTGTGGAGGTTCGAGCTTTGCTGGGCTTCGCTGCTGAGGACCGGGTCTTTAAGGCCCGCAGTATCCGATCTGGTGCCTTGGCTGTCGATGCAGTCGGGGGTCTGTACGCACTGCCCATTCCCGCGGATCAGGGCACCAGGGACATTCTGCTACGACGCCTGTTCCTGACCATCATGAGGGGTTGTTTTCTGGGGAATAACTCCTCTACCATTCATTTCAGCGTCGTAGGAGCGGTCAGAGACGTGGACCGCATCGGTGACTATGACTGGGGGTCATTCACCTTTGCCTATTTCCTCCACGGCATGCGTCTACGCTCAGAGGGACAGACTGATGCCTGGCTCGGCTTCTACCATTTTCTGTTGGTGAGTCCCCTCCTCCTCTCTCTTACTGTATTTCTTTTCCTTTCATCTCTTTTCTGTATTTGATAGTGACTCATGCCTTGCCTTGCTTCTATTCACAGTTCTGGGCTTATGAGCGGCTTCCATGTCTGAGGCCTATCACTACTCTGGGCCCGGACACTTATCCTCGGGGTCGGCGATGGCATCACAGTACTCTCGAGGAGGTCCCCGTGTCTGGCAGTTTTGCACACTGTCGCATCCAGCTGGAGCTGATCACGGCTGCAGAGGTCGTCTGGATTCCCTACCTCTCCGATCATCTGACTGTGGGGTTTGCTGACGGGCATCCTTCCGGCCCGGAGTTCGAGCTTTCCACCCGTCGCCTCACTTTGCAGAGTGTTGGAGGCTGGGTGATGTATCTGGGAGAGCGCGCATTCAGATGCGTCACTGGGGAGATCCGCATCCCGCACTCCCTTTCTTTCACTACTTTCTGGCCGCTGGATTCTCAGCCTTCAGAGATCATGCTTGCCGGGGAGGATGGTCGGATGCTTTCCACAGGTCCCACTACGAGTGATGCATTCCGCACATGGTGGGTGCCCCGTACCATCGGTCCTCAGACTCGGGCCACTTTCTTCCTTGGAGACATGGTTCCAGGCTCGGTGACGATGACCGATTGGGCTGCCTGTGTTCGGACTCCCACCCACGCTGAGCAGATCGCCGCATTGACACGTCAGGTAGATCAGTTATCGCTGTTTATTCGGGGGTTGGGCCGGGCCCCGGAGGAGGCTTACACCTACGATCCTGACGGTGCAGGTTATGATGCAGGCCCGAGTTTCATCTGATGCCACAGCGCATCCCTACATCCCTGATATGAATTTTGGTCCTCCGAGCTCGGCGACTCCAGGGGATCAGTTCGAGGATCCTGCTTTCATAGATGATACTGATTTTATTTAGACCAGGATAGGATAGGGTCTTTTGTATCAGCACCTGCTTAGATTTCTTTTTTCATTTATGCACTATGTACAGGAACTCATTTATTTATTTATGCACAGTTTTCTTTTTCATTTTTATGGGATTCACCTGGTTTATTATTAACTGTATGATGCATGCTCTTTTATTTATGGATAGAGAATGACCCCTGTACAGTCTTTTTGATACTATTTTTTCACAGATGTCGTCCTCGGATGCCGTGGTTCGTTTGGATTCCATTCCTCCCACAGGGTTGATTGGCAGCCTCTTCCGCTGGTTGGACAGTTTACTGCCGGCAGACAGGATTATCGCAGATGGTCTTTTGGGACATTCTTGGTCCTTACTGACCTTTCAGGTGCCAGCGGGTTTTGTGGATGGTCTTCTGAGCCATTGGGCCCCTGCCCGTCAGGTGTTTTAGGTTTGGGACAGTAGAGCTGACCCCCACCCTTGAGGAGTATGCTCGCTTCACACCGGCCTGCCGTTGGATGGTCCCTGTGCTAGGGTTACTGTTGGTTCCATGCGCCGTCAATTCTTGACTTTTACCGGTTTGCGGAGGGCTGTCCTATTACCGGTAATCACATCAGACCATATGGTTCCTCTTCAGTTCTTGATTGACCGATTTGGCTCACCTGACAGTTTCCGTCTTTTCCTCGGTGATTTTTCCGTGTCCGAGGAGCGCTGGGATGCCTTGAGAGTGGGCGTTCTGATGGCCTGTGTCATCTCAGTTTTGTATTTGCCTGCAGGATCCGATCACTTGGACATGCGGATTGTTGCGGCCATTAGGGCCCTTCAGGAGGATCACACCATTCTCCCCATGATATTGGCGGATACCTATATGTCGGCCACATATTGCCAGTCCTTCCGAGGAAGATTCTTCAGAGGGAGCTCGACTTTGCTGTATGTGTGGTTCATGAGTCATCTTAGTCCCATCGGCCACTTCCGCCGCCAAGGGTTTTGCTTCAGTCACAACATAGCCGCTCAGTTTTCGTTTCGTCCCGTGAGTTGTACTGATGTGGCCTCCTGGACATCATTTTTGTCTATCATTGAGGACCCCTTTCATCTATTGGTTTATTCGGGCTATTGCTCCTTCCTGAGCTTCTTGACTCATGTGCCTGGCATGGATTTCATTCCCATTGCTGGGTTAAGGGGCGTGACGACCTATCATCCCCTGGCGGTTATGGGGCAGTTTGATCAGACACAGGATTTACACCCCTTCGCGGGTACAGCCGCATACCGATTCCTTATATCATTCTGTACAGAGAGGGATCTATTGCAGGTATACGAGCTTTGGAATCACAGGATCTTTGCCGAATATAGTGCGAGCTGTCACATCCAGACATTTGCCTACGCACAGTGGTTGCGTGGAGACCTGGATTCGGCTAGTTTGAGTCGGACTGGGGCCTTTGATGACTCTGGAGTGATTTTCACAGAAGATACCACAGACCACTCCATTTCAGCCGATTATGCCCCGAGTCGGGTCGCTGATGATTCCCGACTCCGCCTGGCGCTGATTACTACTGAAGCCGAGAGGGATGCCGCCCTTGCCGAGAGAGATGAGGCCATTCGGGCTAGAGATGCTGCCATTGCCGATAGAGAGGCCATTGTATTTCAGACCAGGGCAGTGGTAGATGCTCATTTTGGGACTGTCAACCGAGCTACTGCTTTACTGGATCGTATTGATATGATGGGGCAGCAGATTGCAGGAGATGCTGATGCTTCAGATCTATCCACCACCCTGTCCATCCTGCTTCGGTTAGTTTCAGATTGGTAGATTATTTTATTTCCTGCATAGACTATGTTGGTTTCATCAGTTATTGAAAGAGAAATCTTGTAATAAAACGACTTATATATATAGACATGCATTTAAATTTAGTCATTTTCCCCCTTTTGTCGCATCATTGCCATCCATTGGATCATCATTTTATCCATCTGACCATGATCTTGACATTTCGCCTTCTTTCTTTCCTCAAGACTTGATGGAGATTTTGACAGATATTGCCGCACACCTTCTGATTTCGTCGGATTGAATCTCAGATTTTGGATAACTGTTTGGGTTGGATCAGGGTATGTATTCTGGGATGAAACTGGTTAGGCAGTTAGTTTCGGGAAGGTTTTGAGGGTGTAGGAAGGTTTTATCTGGCTATCGAAAATTGGTTTTGGTTAAGGAAAGGATTATTATTTTTTTTTTTTAAAGGATCGGACCGCGCCATGATGGCTGCCTACGTACCCCCACAAGTTGGGAGATCAGGTCCTACGTAGTTCGCTCTCAAAGGAAAAAAGAACTGATAATTTAAGCGTAGAACCGCTTCACCGAGTCAGCATTGAGGGGTTGTGGAAATACCTCACCATCCATTTCTTGCAATATGAGGGCTCCTCCGGACAGCACTTTCTTAATCACGAATGGTCCTTCCCAATTCGGGGCAAACTTCCCCCTGGCTTCGTCCTGACAAGACATGATTCTCTTTAGCACCAGGTCATTCTTCTTGAATATCCGAGGTCTGATCCTTTTGTCATATGATCGGGAGATCCTCTGTTGATATAGCTGGCCGTGCCAGACAGCAGCCACCCTCCTTTCATCAATTAGGGCCAATTGGTCGTATCGACTTTGCATCCAATCCTCCTCGCTTATCTGAGCATCGATCACTATTCTGAGGGACGCCATCTCAACTTCAACTGGCAGGACAGCCTCCATTCCATATACCAAGGCGTAAGGGGTTGCTCCCGTAGAAGTACGCGTGGATGTTCGGTATGCCAGCAGGGTGAGGGGTAACAGATCCGGCCATCCCCGATGATTAGCAGACATTTTCGCCATGATCTTCTTGATGTTCTTATTGGCCGCCTCCACTACCCCATTCATTTTGGGACGGTAAATGACGGAATTGAGGTGCTTAATCTTGAACTGGTCACACAGTCCCTTCATGAGGCATTGTTTAAATTCTTGGCATTGTCAGAGACCACAACCTCAGGTTGCCCATATCGGCAAATGACATTATTCCTGATGAAGCTGACGATGACCTCCTGAGTTACTTTAGGGAAAGACGCTGCCTCTACCCATTTGGTGAAATAATCGATCATGACGAAAATGAACCGGTGCCCGTTGCTTGCTTTGGGCTCTATTGGTCCGATTACATCCATTCCCCACATCGAAAATGGCCACGGGGAGGTCATACAGTGCAGTTCATGGGGAGGCGTATGTATCACATTACCGTGCGCCTGACATTGATAACACCGTTTGACATGATCTTCGCAATCGGCCCTCAGCGTCAACCAATAATGCCCTGTCCTCAAAATCTTTTTGGCAAGCATCGGTCCACTCATATGGGGCCCACACACTCCACCATGTATTTCATTCATAATCTTTCGGGCCTGTGTTTCATCTACGCACTGCAACAGTCCCAACCCGGCATCCCTTTTGTAGAGTGAATCGCCACTCAGGTAAAACTTCATCGCCATCTTTTGAATTCTCATCCTTTCAGTCCGATTTGCCTGATCGGGAAGGGATCTGTCTCTCAGATATTCCCTTATGTCGTGATACCAGGGCTGCCTCGTCAACACCACCTCATTTGATAACACTGCCACATTTTCCTCATATGCCGGGGCATTCTGTACGGTGATCTCAATCTGTGGACTGTCCCTACTCTTGATCACGTGGATTAAGGAAGCCAAAGTCGCCAACGCATCGGCAAAATCATTTCGTCCCCGAGGAATATGGCGGAAGGCGATATCTTCGAACTCTTGCATAAGCTGGGTGACACAACGATGGTATGGAAGTAACCGAAGCTCCTTAGTGTTGTATACCCCAATTGCTTGTCTGATTACCAATTCTGAATCCCCGAACACCGCTAGTCTTTTTACTCCCATGTCACGGGCCAATCGGAGTCCCAAGATACACCCCTCGTATTCAGCGGTGTTGTTCGAATTGCTGAAACGAAGCTTGGTGGCCACGGGATATTGTTCTCCGGTAATAGAGACTAGGACCGCTCCGGCTCCTGCCCCCTCGGCATTCATGGCACCATCAAAATACAGCTTCCAGAATTGTCCCTCGTCATCACATTTTTCGTGCGATACCCAAAATATATCCTCGCCCGGAAGAGGAGTTTCTAACGGCTCCGTCCCTCCTGCCGGGGCTTCTGCCAACTGATCTGCAATTCCCTGCCCTTTCATGGCCTTCTGGGTCACGTACACCATGTCAAACTGTTGTAAAATTAACTGCCATCTTGATAGTCGACAATTCAGCATGGGCCTTTCGAAAATATATTTCAGGGGATCCATTCTTGATATCAGGTACGTTGTATGCCCATGGAGGTAGTGCTGTAATCTCCCTGCCGCCCAGGCCAGAGCACAACAAGTCTTCTCGATGGGAGTGTAATTCTGCTCACATTGGCTAAATCTTTTGCTGAGGTAATAGATGGCCTGCTCTTTACCCGCCTCATTTTTCTGTCCCAACATACATCCCATCGCGATGGTGTTGACGGATATATACATAAATAAAGGGATCCCATCCTTCGGGGGTACCAGCACTGGTGCCTCCGTCAGTTGTTTCTTAATGATCTGAAAAGCCTTCTGACACTAGCAGCTCATTCCATTCTTGGGAAGCACCCTTTCTTAACAATTTAAAAATCGGCTCACATGTAGTCGTCAAGTGAGATATAAAACGGCTGATGAAGTTTATTCTCCCCAGGAATCCTCTTATCTCCTTCTCTGTGCGAGGTGCTGGCATATCCACAATGGCCTTAATCTTTGCTGGATCCAACTCAATGCCCCGATCACTAACCAGGAAACCCAAGAGCTTGCCCGACTGTACTCCGAAAGCGCACTTGGCTGGATTGAGTTTCAAATTATACTTTCTGAGCCGATCGAATAGCTTTTTGAGATGGGTTATATGATCAGATTCTTCCTTCGATTTCACAATAATGTCATCCACGTAGACTTCTATCTCCTTGTGCATCATATCGTGGAACAAGGCCATCATGGCTCTCTGATAAGTAGCCCCTGCATTTGTGAGACCGAAAGCCAGTCGTCTGTAGCAGAAAGTGCCCCAGGGGGTGATGAATGCGGTCTTTTCCCGATCTTCCTCCGCCACCATTATCTGATGATATCCCGCGAAGCAATCCACAAAAGAATACATTTTCGTACTGGGCTGTGTTATCTACCAGGATGTGTATGAAAGGCACCGGGAAGTTATCCTTGAGACTGGCCTTGTTTAGATCTCTGTAGTCTACGCATACCCTCACCTTTCCTCCAGGTTTAGCCACTGGGACCACATTGGATAGCCATTCCGGGTAAGTGGACACCATAATGATTCCCGCCCTGAACTGTTTGATGATCTCCTCCTTCACTTTTAAGCTCCACTCAGGTTTCAACTTTCTTAGTTTCTGCTTGACAGGCCTGAAACCCTCCTTGATGGGCAACCGGTGCACCACAATGTCGGTGGATAATCCGATCATATCCTCGTGCGACCAGGCAAAGACATCCTCATATTGGCTTAGTAACTCAATTATTTTCTGCTTTTTGGCTGGGGTTAAGGTCTGTCCCTATCTTGAGTTCTTTTGGATTGTCAGGGGTTCCAATATCAACGGTGATGGTTTGGTCCAAGTTGGGTTTGGGTTTATCCTCGACCCATCCTTTGATCTCGTCAGGTGCGTCGTCGTAATCTGTCTCGTCTTGTTCAATGCCCATTAAATCGAAATCCAGCTCAATGTCAAAATCATAATCATCATTCAAATTTGAAGGACCATCTGTTAGGCAAGGATTACTCAAATGGGTACACCTGACATGAAACAAAATACTTGTCATATATAAATCATTTTTTCACGACGATCGCAATTTCAAATAACACGAAGAAACGACACAATTATGCAGAAATAAAACAACAACAAAATAAAACTTCTTCATTCCCCCTCATCTGGGGTCAACCACCCTGCCGTCGAGCTTTACCCCTGTTTGGATATCACTGGTTTCTGGGTCCAATTGTCGATGGTCAGGTCAGCTGAAATGCGCTGGATGACAGAGGTCCTCACATCGGACACCTCCCCGATGATTACGGATACGTCGCCTGAGTTCTCCTCCATACCCTCTCCAGGAATAATCAGTCCTGCCCAATCGATGACAGGCACAACTTGTTGGGCTCCCGGTGGTATGACAATATTCGTCCCCTCCTTACTGCTTGTTGATTGTCCGGGGATGTAGCATTTGGTTTCAAACTCTTTTGCGACCTCCTGCAGGAAACTTTCCCTCCGGGCCGACTCATTACGTGTGGGGGTTAACTCTTCATTCCCTGCCCCAATCATAGGTCCGCTGATCCCCTGCTCATTGTCGGCTTTGGTCGCTGGACTGCCAACTAGTCGAATCGGAGTCGCACCCTGACGGTGTCCCCGTACTGCGCCCACATGGTATCCCAATCCTGCCTTGCCTATCTGCTGTGGTAGGTGGATGGGCTTGGTGATTCCCTGACTGCTTTTCCCTAGTCCTTGTCCAGGTTGGAAGTTCATTTTAATCATTTCCCTTGCCACAAAGGTGAGTTCCGGAGAGACCCTTGGTTTCACAGCTGGAGCTCCCAGGCATCTATAATGGGGAGTGCTAATCTCTAGTGCTTGAAAGCTGGCAGGCGCCGCTGACTCATCCACATTGATTACTGGTAGGCCACTCCTGGGAGGAGAAGGGTCATCACATTCGGCCGAGATTGTTACCAGATTCCCATCGATGATCAACTTGATTTGTTGGTGGAGCGTGGAAGGAACTGCCCCGGCCATGTGTATCCACGGCCTCCCTAACAGCAGGTTGTAGCTTGCCGTAATATCTAGGACTTGGAAGGATATATCAAAAGTACAGGGCCCTATCTCCACTGGCAATTCTATCTCTCCGATGGTATCCCTCCGGGATCCGTCAAAAGCCCGAACCACCACATGACTGGCTCGCAGGCGCTTGAGACTGATGTTCATTTTCTTCAGCGTGCTGAGAGGACATATATTCAATGCCGATCCCCCGTCGATCAGCACCCCATTCATGACATATCCTGAGGAGATTACCGCGATGTGTAGCGGTTTTCGGTGCCCCCTTCCCTCTTTGGGAATGTCCTCATCCGTAAAGGATATTGCATCGGTTTCCAATAAGTGGCCTATCAGCTGGCCGAAACCCTCCTCACTAATTTCTTTGGACACAAATGCCTCCTCTAGAACCTTCATCAGGGTTTTGCAATGCTCACTGGATGACAACACCAAGTCCATGACTGATGTTAGGGTTGATTCCTCATTTAAAATCTGGATCCCCCTCATTTCTGGGTGATCCATCCTTTTCAAAAACTCTATGGCCCTTTCCTCGGAAACCTCTTCATTTTTTCTCTTTTGGCTCTCAAGGACTCGCCCGGGAAGATATAAGGGGTTCCCCCTGGTCGTCACGGAAGCACAACTGGCCGCTTCCTCGGGTATTCCCCCGTAATTCCAGGGTACAGTCTTCAGACTACTGATAGGGAGTTGTGGCCTTGCAGCAAAAATGATGGGCCTCGGAGCTGTCAACTTGATAGGTCCCTCTATGTTATTCGTACTTACCCCTATCAACCTGATGGGCGTTATCCTCGCACTCCCATGGTCATGTATCACATTTATCATCTCCTCAATTTTCTGCACATAGTTCAACCTTGGCGGCCCCCCAGCCTCACTTGCCTCCGTCGCATTGACTCCCCCCCCATCATGTCTTGGCAGGGGATTTGCCTTAACATTCGGGGAATCCGGCTGTTCCACCACAATCTCTCCACTGTCAATCAGGTTTTGGATTCGATGCTTTAACGTCCAGCAATCCTGTGTATCATGGCCAGGGGAACTGGAGTGGTATGCACACCGCTTGCTCGGGTCAAACCTTCTACCCTTTGGGTCACTCGGGGGTGCCAAACCAACAATCTTCTTTTGGGCTACTAATACCGCTAATACTCGTTCAAGCGGCTCCCCGAGCGGGGTGAATACTCGGTTTTGCGATGCCTCATATCTTCTTCGCCCCTCTGCTCTTTGATCTGAGAAATTGGGCTGTCGGGGTGGCCCTCCCCTCTGTGCCTGTACCGGAAGATGGTTTTCTGCTTTACTGGACGACCCTTGTAGGATGAGGGAGACATCCTCTTCCTTCCTCTTTTGGACTCTCCGGGAAGTGCTACCATAGTTTCCATTCTGTATTTGCTCGGCGGCAGTTTCTAAAGCAGTAAGATCCCGGATTTTACCCGATTTCAACCCCATGTCAACCATCTCTCCATGTTTAATCATTTCCGCAAAAGGTCTTCCAATCCCTGAGATGACCCTCTCATAATACGGTGCCTCCTGAATGTCTACAAAGGTCATTACCATCTCTGATTCGCTCATCGGGGGAGTTACCTGGGCAGCCATGCCCCTCCATCTTTGCGCATATTCCCTAAAGGATTCCCTAGGCTGCTTTTTAACCTTTGTCATTTGGTACCTGTCAAGAGCCATCTGGGCCTGAAAGCTGTATTGGGTTAAGAAGGTATGGGCCAATTCCTCCCAGTTATGGATTCGGGCGTTGTCGAGGCGGGCATACCATATTCTTGCCTCCCCTGTTAAGCTTTTCTGAAATAGCTGCATTCTTAACCCCTCGTCTTCGGCATACGACCCGAGTTCTCCAATGTAGATTTTCAAGTGTGTATAGGGGTCTCCCTTTCCATTGTATTTTTCAAACTCGGGAACTTTAAACTTTTCTGGATATCTGGCCCCGGGGAAAACACACAGATCTGAGTAATTAACCCTGCCCAGGGAGCCTATGCCCTTTAGAGATTGGATGGTTTCCTCCATGTATTTCATTTTTCTCCGAAGGTCGTCATGGTCCCCCTCCTCTGGGATAGTAATCACTGTCCTGCTAGGTATGGGAACGGCCTTTGGGATGACTGGCTCGTCCTTGAGTCGGGGTTGGTCCTCTTTAAGCAAGTTTGTACCATTTTTAGGAGGATTCTGATCATCCCCTGGTGGTGGAGTATTATGCGATCCCTGATTTACCGGATCCTGTCTGATCAAGAACTGTTCCTTTAACATTGTGGCCATTTCCATCATCTGTCTCTTAAAATCATCAAACTCCTCCCGAGATATGGAATTATGGTTAGGAAGATCAGCCATTTCAGATGTAGAGACCTGGGCTTTCTTAGACTGCGAACGGGTTTGAGGAGCAATCCTACAGAGACAAATGGTTCGAAGTTTAGTTCTGGGGAACTGAAAACATGGATGCATGCTAAAGCTATAAATTTTTGTGTGTTTTTTTTTTTTTTGGGTTTTTTAATCTTTCCCTGTAAAACAGAAAGTTAGTAGTCCCTTAGTGCCATAACCAATGCCAAACATGCTTTATTATGCTCCCCCAACTATTCCCTGCAATTCACAGCGGTTAGTAATCTCTTTCGACACAGAAAAAAGGGATGTATGAATATTGAATGAGATCATGACATTTAGACATATAAACGTAAAAAGGCATGAAGAGACTTTTCCTGCGTTGGGTTAATCTGAGGCTGACCTACCCTAGGGTTACTCTCGCGGGCTTTTCGGCATGAAGGTTCCCAAATCTTCGCAATCTACTCGTTTGAGCCCTTTCGATTGGAGCGGATTTGAGTGGTGCGTTTCCTGAGCCATCTCCGGGGAGCAGCCCCATCGAGTCCAGTAATAAGCAACCGACAGGTTCGCCTCAGGAGGAGGTACTCTCTCAACATACATTCACATTCATCGTCCTCACCGTATGCAAATGATTACTTTGAAGTAAAGCCATTCCATTCAATCATTCATTCATTGGACGAAACACGCATTCACACAACAAAAACACAAAAGATCAAAATATCGCATGCACACACATATTCATGAATTTTTTAGAGGATAGAATAGCATCAAGATTTTAATGCGGCTTAAGCCCTCTAATATCCCCAGCAGAGTCGCCAGCTGTCGACGCCGGGTTTTTTGCTTCTCTTTTTTTGTCTTTTCCAATTTTAGCCTTTTGATTTAGATGACGTTTGGAAAAGGTCGGCATTGATGTCGACGGGGTTTTGGAAGATCGTTTTTTATGATGAGCCAATTAACCAGAGTCGCCAGTTGGTATATTTACAATGGATGTACCAACTCATCCGAGTTTTCGTTTTTTATAAATCGCTGGCTCATGTGTGACTCCGAATTAATTAGTCTGCGAATCGAGATTCATAGAGTTCGGGGGCTTGCTTAAGTGAGGGGAAGGTGTTAGGCACCCCTCGACTTCCGTGAAACACGGTTACCGCAATCTTGATGCTTTCCTATCCTTTAATTCATGAAATGTGTGTGTGCGCGCGCTTGTGTGTGGGTGTGTGTCTATGTGAATGTTGTGGTGAGTTTGTATGAAAGAGTCATTTGGATTTTAGGGAAAATCGTGTTTTAATTTGAGTACGCTTCGGAATGTCTTTTCGATGTACCCGAGAAAGCTTTATTCTTTATGAGAAAGGTTTGATTTTAATTGTCCAAAACTATGGGATTTTCATTAAGTGTCGTTTTAACAAAACAAGAGTTTTAAACCTTCGTCAAAATAGGAATCGAGATCTATACGTTGCTTTCATAAAATGATGGGCAATTTCTAGGATCTCTTTCACCCTATGCATAAAGATTTAATAAAACGTCAATTATTTATAAAATCATTTCGTATGATGTTTTGGAAACGATTTTTTCTTTAGCTTTCTCGTTAGATAGGAATCAACATTCATTAACGTTTCTCAAATTTTTACCTCGTGATTCTAATATCCTACTTTGATTGATTTTATGAAAATCTTGACATTTAGCTTTGAAATCAATTTCGTGTCATAAATCAAATCAAGCATTAAAATGCGTTGGGGCTATTCATGGGCATGTAAGCCATCAAAATATCCCCGAACGCCAATCAATCACAAATTTCACTATTTCGGGGCCTTAAGCACGATTCTCGCCTTAGCGTCGTTTTAAGGCCCAACGATTACATATTTACAATGAGAACTACGTCATCTCTACTTCTTACATCAAGATATGTCCATCATCGGATCGGGACCCCGGGGTCGCTTTCCTAGGCTCACAACCAAGTATCCACACACAAACAATCGGATATTACAAGAAAATAAACCAACCCGGATAAATCTAACAATACCAAGACATCTTACAATAACGATTTAGAGGAATTGATACCGAATATAACACCTTAAAACCAACCAAGAAATTAATGAACGAATATCATCGGGTTATTAGGAAGAGTTTATTCCGATGGAAATTTCACTCATAATCCCTAATTCATTGTTCAACAAGATACATGAAAATTATATCTAATTTACCCAAATCAATAGGACATGAATTGCTAGAACAAATAGAAATTTTCACCTTGCAATTGATCTCAAATGGATGTGAACTTGTGTATTTGAATAGGATAAATGATGTATTTGATACAATCAAACTCAAAAGAATTAATTCCACTCTTTTTTTCCTCTTCTTTCTCCCTATTTTGTTGCAAAATCTAGCTATTTTCTCTCTATTTCCGTGTTTTTTTGCTGCTGCAGAAATTCTTCTTCTTCCCAAAACTGCTGAACCCCCTGTATGCTGCCGAAGCTGCCTTAAATAGGCTGGCCAGAGCCAGCCGCAGATCTATCTGCGGCTGGCCGCAGATAGATCTGCGGCTGGCCAGCTGGCACGCCTCCCATCGCACTCAGCTGCTGAGTGCTGATTTCCCGGTTTTCGTGCTGGCGCACTCACTTGGCCGCAGATCTATCCGCGGCTGGCGGGCTTGACTTTCTCGATTTTCGTGCCACGCCTCGATTTTCGTACCGCAACGTCGGTTTTCGCTGACAGGCTCGTATTCCGCAGTCCGGGAACTCCCGGAAGACGTGCCACCTCATTCGGAAGTGTCTGCTTCGGACGGCTTTATTGTCACGTAAACTTGGGTTGCCCAAAGCATTGCGGCGGGGCCGGGCGCTCGCCCTTGTGCCCGCTCCTTTGCTCCCGCAAGCTGGTTCAATTGACGATTTCGCCCTCCTGTCATGGTTAGTAGAAGGAAACGCAAAATTTGGGTGTCTACATTATTTATTGATACATATAGAGATATGTATGATAATAAATAGGGATTGATTATGGACTATTGACCAATGTGTGATTGAATTTATTTTAGTGGATGCTTGAATGTATGTGTTTTATAAATGGGGTCTGCGTACCTCGTCTTCTCTAATTTTTTCTTAATGTAAATTCTATCTCCCTCCTATGTACTTCCCTTTGACTGCTGATCAAGGTTTCTATTTATTGTAAATAGTTTCTGTAATAGGACTAATTAGAATTAATTTTGAAGAATTGGAGACAAAGGAGCAAGGAGCGCTTGAAAACCCGTTTGTAATGGAGCCCGGGTTTAAATGTAATAGTTATATTTAAATTTAATTCTTGCACCCTAGGTTTGACCTTTTGGTTCACTTGGTGGCTCTAGTGAACCAAACTAGAATAAAAGTCCATAATCAATCCGGGTAGAATATTGTATTCTATATGTGCATGTTTACTATATATATATATTATATATTATACAACATTCTTCGCATGTTAAATAATATGACGCGTATTTTATATATATATGTGCATGCACGCTAAATAAGATGAGACTAATAATAACAAACCCCTCAAAGTAATATATTAAGTCCTAAGCGTTCAAAGATATTTGGAATATCGAACGTCGCCTTCTAGCATGGTAAAACAATAGAGTATTAAATATTTAATATGAGTTTGTTGTGTCACCACAAGGCAAGTATTAAATATTTAAGATGTTGTTTTATCACATTTGATGCTTATAAATAGACTGAACGATGCTGTTTTGTTGTGTCACCACAAGGACAGTGTTTTTCTTTCGAATATATGGAAGTGCTAGGTTGGACTTAACTTGGATAATTTTGATTCGGATGTGTCACCACTTGATCAAAATAATCTAAGAGGCAAAATATAAGGAGTTACATAGTGATGTAATTGACAATAGTTGTCTACCTATTTATTTATATATCGTTTGTTGTGTCACCACAAGGCTATATACATTTGAAATGGGATCCTTAATCTCACTAGCAAATCTTTAATTAGAATTGCCGAACTATATAATGAGGGTAATATAGTTTGATGAAAATAGTGGGAGATACCAATTTAAAATAAAGACCTAATTTATTTTGGTAATTAATAAATTGAATGTATGTTAAAATGTTGTCTATTTCACATGCAGAATTTAAAAATGTCAAACTCACTATCACTGCGTAGCATACTTGATGCTAACAAACTGACCGGACCGAATTACACGGACTGGTTAAGGAATCTAAGAATTGTTCTCACTGCTGAAAAGATTTCTTATGTCCTAAATTCGCCTGTCCCTGCAAATGTTGCAGAAACAGCCTCTGAGGAAGAGATTGCTACTTTCAGAAAGTGGCAAGATGATGCAATCTTGGCTCAATGCATCATGCTCGCATCCATGAGTAACGAGCTTCAACGTCAGCATGAAACTATGGATACTCCTACTATATTGCTGCATCTCAAAGAGTTGTATGGTGAGCAAAGTAGGACTGCTAGATATCAGATATCTAAGGAGCTCTTCCGATCTCGTATGACCGAGGGCACTGCTGTTGAGACTCATGTCCTTAAGATGATCAATCTGATTGAACAACTTGGACAGCTTCGGTTCGTGATGGATGGGGAGTTAAGTCAAGATTTGATCTTGCAGTCACTCCCGGACACCTCCTCACAATTTGTTGTGAATTTTCACATGAATAAGTTGGACGTCAGCTTGCCTGAGTTACTTAACATGTTGAAAACTGCTGAAGGTCACTTCTCATCCAACAAGAACCAAGTCTTACTAGTGGATGATTCTTCCAAGAAAAGGAAGAGGCCCAAGGTATCTTCTGAAAAGAAGAAAAACAAGAAGGCTAAGGGCAAGGCGAAGAGAAAGGATAAAAAGAAACCTGATCCAGATAGCAAAGGAATTTGCTACCATTGCAATAAGTCGGGACACTGGAAGAGGAACTGCAAGCAGTATCTTGTGGACCAGAAGAAGCTTGGAGAAAATTCGACTTCCGATCTAGGTTTGTTCATGATTGAAATTAATTTTTCTGAACGTCAAAATTCTACTTGGGTATTGGATACTGGTTGTAGTTCTCACATATGTAATAATATACAGGGACTAAGTAGAAGTAGAAAGCTGAACAAGGATGAAGTCGTCCTACGAGTGGGAAATGGAGCAAAGGTTGCTGCATTAGCTGTAGGGACTTATTGTTTAGCACTGCCTTCGGGCAAGTCCATTAGTTTAAATAATTGTTATTATGTTCCGACACTCATTAGAAACATTATTTCAATTTCTATATTGGATATGGATAGTTTTGATAGTATAATAAAGAACAACAGTTGTTCTATTTATAATAACAATGTTTTATATGGTGTTGGCAATTTACTGAATGGACTTTACATACTTGACTTGCATGAAAATATACTTCAAATTGAACAAACTAAGAAAAGAAAAAGAGATGATGTTAATTATACATTTATGTGGCACTGTAGACTCGGTCATATCAATGAAACAAGATTATCCAAGTGCATAAAGATGGGCTTTTAGAGCTATCTGATTACGAATCATATCCAACTTGTGAATCTTGTCTCATGGGTAAGATGACTAAATCTACTTTTAGTGGAAAAAGAGAAAGAGTTACAGAGTTGTTAGCATTGGTACACACAGACATTTGTGGACCTATGTCAACGAATGCACGAGGAGGGTATTCTTATTTTATTACTTTCACTGATGATCATTCTAGATTTGGATATGTGTATTTAATGAAATACAAATCTGAATCGTTTAAAAAGTTCAAAGAATTCAGAAGTGAAGTAGAGAAGCAAACTGGTAAGAGTATTAAGATTCTTCGATCGGATCGAGGAGGGGAATACTTAACCAATGAGTTTCTCAATTGTCTCGAAGAAAATGGTATAATCTCACAATGGACTCCACCAGGGACGCCACAGTTGAATGGTGTATCTGAAAGGAGAAATCGAACATTGTTGGACATGGTTCATTCCATGATGAGTTTTACCGACCTTTCAGTATCCTTCTGGGGTTATGCCCTAGAATCGGCTGCATACCTACTTAACAAGGTACCTACCAAATCCGTCCCAAAGACCCCATATGAGATATGGACAGGGAGGAAACCAAATCTTAAGCATGTTAAGACTTGGGGTTGTCCAGCTTATGTCAAAAGGTTTGAGCAAGATAAGTTAAAGACTAGATCCGACAAGTGTAGATTTGTGGGATACCCTAAAGAAACATCAGGGTATTATTTCTATCACCCGACTGATCAAAAGGTGCTTGTTGCGAAACACGCTGCCTTCTTGGAAAAGGAGTTTATCCTTAAAGGGGTCAGTGGGAGTAAGATATATCTTGAAGAAGTTCAAGAACCACAAAATACTACGGATCAAAGTCAGGTACCTGACCAAGTAGAAGAACCTACTGTACCACTACCTATTCGTAAATCTGGAAGAGTACCGAAGATACCTGAGAGGTATGGATTCATCATAGAGGATGATGATGAGGTACACATCATAGAGGATGATGATCCATTAACTTACGAAGAGGCTATGAGTAGTGAAGACTCAGAGAAATGGCTAGAAGCCATGAAATCCGAGATGGACTCCATGTATGAAAACCAAGTATGGACTTTGGTTTCACCACCTGAGGGCATTAAGCCTATTGGGTGTAAATGGGTCTTTAAGAGAAAGACTGGAGTGGACGGCAAGGTAGAGACCTATAAGGCCCGACTGGTTGCAAAAGGTTTCAAACAAAGACAAGGAGTTGACAATGATGAAACCTTCTCACCAGTAGCTATGCTCAAGTCCATTCGGATTTTGCTTACAATTGCAGCTTATTATGACTACCAGATCTGGCAAATGGACGTGAAAACGACCTTCCTCAATAGAGAGCTTGAGGAGAATGTATATATGATACAGCTAGAGGGTTTTGTTTCAACGGTTGGAACAAACCAAGTCTGTAAGCTGCAACGATCCATTTATGGGTTGAAGCAAGCTTCTCGTAGATGGAACATCCGTTTTGATGAGATAATCAAAAGGTTTGATTTTATCAAAAATGAGGATGAACCTTGTGTGTACAAGAAGGTTAGTGGGAGCGCTGTTTCATTCCTTGTATTATATGTTGATGACATATTACTGATAGGGAATGATGTTCCTATGCTATAGTCGATCAAAATTTGATTATCTAAACACTTCTCCATGAAGGACTTGGGTGAGGCATCCTATATTTTGGGGATAAAGATCTATAGAGATAGATCTAAAAGGATGCTTGGCTTGACCCAAGGAAAGTACATTGAATCGATGCTAAAGAGGTTTAGCATGGAAGATTCCAAGAGAGGTCTCATGCCGATGAGCCATGGAATACATCTCTCCAAGAAACAGGCCCCAAAGACACCTGAGGAGAGAGACCGTATGAGTAAGATTCCTTATGCTTCCGCAATAGGATCTATCATGTACGGTATGATATGTACTAGACCAGATGTCGCTCATGCACTTAGTGTAACAAGCAGATAACAGTCGAATCTAGGAGAAGAGCACTGGAAGGCAGTGAAAAACATCCTAAAGTACTTGAGAAGAACTAAGGATGTATTTCTTGTCTACGGTGGGTCTGAATTGAAACTAGAGGGTTATACAGACTCAAGTTTTCAAACGGACCAAGATGACTATAAATCCGTTTCAGGGTATGTGTTTACCTTAAACGGTGGCGCAGTGAGTTGGAAAAGTTCCAAGCAGCAAACAGTTGCTGATTCAGTGATAGAGGCAGAGTACATAGCTGCAAGTGAAGCTGCAAAGGAAGCTGTTTGGATGAAGAAGTTCATAACTGAACTTGGAGTGGTTCCTAGCATTAGAGGAGCTGTACCTTTATTCTATGACAACACCGGAGCTGTTGCGCAGGCTAAGGAACCCAGGTCTCATCAAAAATCCAAACACGTGTTGCGGCAGTTTGATCGTCACTTAGAGGAGATGTCACCCTGGAGCGTGTGGACTCTCAAGACAACATTGCACATCCATTTACTAAAGCTTTAACTCAACAACAGTTTGATCGTCACTTAGAGAAGATGGGTATTAGATACCATGGCGATTGGCTTTAGTGCAAGTGGGAGATTGAAAGTAGTATGCACACAAGCCAATCATATTTGATATGATGTAGCATATACTTTGTAATCTTATTCATTTATTAATAAAAGAATTGATTTTCTTAAAAAGGTATTTTATATTATCTACATGATTCTGTTATATTAAATGTGATAAACCCATAGTTTTTGAGCAATGCTTTTAGAATCATGATGGTGATCATGCTAATGAGATCTAAATTTTAGATAGCTCACAAACTAAAATTGTTCCTAATCGTTGGATTACTAAATTGGGGATTAGTGAATCTGGATAGATTAGTACATACGTTGCTTACTCTTAGGAAGAGGATGATTGATCTCATAATCATTTGTGTGGAGACACTAAAGCAAGTATGTAGGTGCTTATTAGAGAATAAGTTCACTGAACGTGACTCGCTAAAGAATACCTAATGGAGTTTTACTCGCCTGTCAATAGGAATTCCTCTAGTGATAGTAGTACAAGTGATCCTTGGACTTGAGATCATCATAGTATCTTGTGTGTGATGAATTATACTTTGACATGTCCCTTAAGACCTTTGGGGTATATCAAATGGTATGATTGGGTATAATAAGTTTTACATGGAGATAGGTGAATGATCAACAAAGAATCTACCTCGTCTAGTAAAAGATGTGAATGTCCTATGTGATTCGATAAATGATAACTCAGTAGTCCTTGGCCAAGACAGAATGAAATTAGAAAGGAGTTTCTAATTTGCATTAATTAGAGTTGTGCATTTGGGAATCGAAATACATATAATTAAATAAAATAAGACTTGACAGTAAATCCATGTCTTATATTTAATTGGGACATTGTATGGTAGAAGGATTGAATTGTACGGTAACTATCTACTCAAAGGTTCTTTTGTGATTAATGTTGAAATCTATATTATCTGGAAAGTCGTTGATCGCTAAGGGGGCTTACCCTTATTGTAGAATAAATATTATTTATTTAAATGAATTAAATAGTTTAATTTATTTATTTAAATAAGATTAGAATTATTCTAATTGATTTATTCACAACCGAATCGACGGTTGGCAGAATCGACGGTTGGCGGAGCGTTAGGCACATATGTTTGATCATCAGAATCAATTCAACACTACTTTGATCGAGATGTTTGCCCGATAGAATCCAAACACCAACCTCAGTCATTTTCCAGTCCTTCAGCCGCTACTAGCATTCCCTCCTTCCGATTTAGATAATGAGCAGGTCGAGCCCGACGCTTGATCAATCAGGGAAGTCCTTAGTTCTTAGTTCTTTATTTTCTAATCAATGAGGACATTATTTTTTCTGAGTTTGGGGGTGTTTGTTGACATCATTAGTTTTGTTTGGCATCGTTAGTTTTATTTTGTTAAATTATTGTGTATTATACATATGTTAGTTTCATAATAGTTTGCATTGTAGGTTGCATTTATGTCATTAATTGCTTTCAGGTAATTTTGTTTTATAATTATCTAAAAAAAATTAAAAATTATAAAATCACAAAAATATTTTCTTTTGTAGATTAGATTCATATAAAATTGCATTTATGGTTATTTGAGCAATGCATAGATGTAGAGCATTTAAGGAAGGACGATGATGAAAATTTTGATCAATTAGCTAATTAATTTAATGAGACGGATAAAGTTGCTAAGTTAGGAATTTTGACTGTTCTTGATTTGTTGAGCTTGAGACCCTTTGATTTAAATTGCGCACGTTAATGTGTTGAATTAGTTAGGTTTTGGTTCAATTTTATGTATTAGGTGCTCGTTAAGGATATACAGACCTCTATCACTTGTTATTTCAAATATATATATATATATATATAATGACTGCTTCAATGCCTGTTTAAAGTGCAAGAAAAAGTAGAAATTTATAGAAAAGAAGATAGACAGATATGAACAGGTTTTGACTAATTTATTTTTATGGCCTTTGTCATTCGAATAAGTAAGCCCTTAGGAGTGTCTCTACACTTAATGCCCTAAAGCCATCTAGTTTGGGAGTCATTGGTGGAAAGTTTGCCACATGGGTGGCATTGAAAGGTCTAATAAAAATAGACATTGCACAAGTCAAGAATACAGGAATTTAATGATAAACAATCAACGAGATGGAGCGTAAAACGTACTCGTTAGATAAAGGAAAAATGAAAATGAAAAAAAAGAGAGAAAAGATAAAACAAAGTGGAAAAGAGGGGTACTAAAGGATAATATTTGTAATAAAATATCTTTTATTGAGCACTATGATACAAGAATTGGATTGAGATTTTAATTGGTTTCCTATGTTGATCACACACACACACACAAAAGGGTTAAAAGTAGGACGTAATTGGTGCTAAGTTAGATTCCTGTTGGTCTATAAATTTGAAGTCTTGCTGAATTGTTAGTTACTGATCTTTGAGGCCTGATATTTATAATCTATGTTGGTTGATTGCTCGGTCGTATTACATCATGTATATGCATTCATTTAGATATGTTTGTTTATTTTTGTTTTTCTTGTATTTTTGCTTGAGGACAAGCAAAGTCTTGAGTTTGGGGGTATTTGATGAGTGAGTTTTATACCTGCGAATTATATATATCTTTGGCTTAATTCTTAACTATCTTTAAGTGTTTTTAGTATCTTTTTACTTATTCTTGTGTTTATTTTGTAGGAAGCAGCTTTGGATGGGCAAAAGAGAAAAATTTGAAGATTGGTGGTATTTTGGTAATTGTGAAGAAGAGTCCTCGCCGGGGCGAGTTCCCCAAGGCTTAAATTCCTCGCTGGGGCGAGATTGCATCGGGGCGAGTTCCATCAAGCATATTGACTTCGTCGGGGCGAGAAAGCGGAAGAAAAAAGGAAAAAAAATTGTAATTCAGTTATTTTGGGAAGTTGAATTGAAGTGGGATTCTTTCTACTAATCTGATCCATAGACTATAAAGGAGATAGAGAGAGATGAAAAAAGGTTACACACTTACGCTAACAAACACACAAAGATTGAAGCGGATAACTGATTTTTGAGATTGGAGACTGGAGAAGCATCGCGAGGAATTCAGAGTGGTGATTTGAGGATTGAAGAAACTTATTGAGTTTTTCCTATTCTTGTATCTTAGATTTGTAATTTAATTGTGATGACTTATTTGAGAGTTTTGATTTTAAATTTTAGCATGAACTAAACTTCTAATTATAACTGCAATTGAACCATTTATGTCTATGGATTAAGTATTTAATTGATTCCAATTATTATTTCATATGAGTTGTCTATTATATTTTGCGTTTAATGATTAATTGTCTGGCCAACAATTAGCGGGATACTTTAGATGAATTCGGGAGATGAAATCTAGGGTTAGATTTGAATGTGATAGCATTTATTCTTAATTATTTGCATGAGATAAATAATTAGGGTTGTGAAGTGAATAGGGATATCTCTTCGATGCATTTAACTATTGGGAATTGGTGCTTAATGAATTTAATTCTTTAGTTTTGCATAGGAATATCGCAAAATTAGTTGGGTTAGATAAATTTATTTGATCACTTGGGAAATGACTTATAAATAATTTTGAATTCCTGTTAACAACTCTGTTGAATTTAATAACTGGATGATTTGGTTAATTGATTTATATTGTATAATTGGGAATATTGTAGTCTTAAGCTTTCACATCTGAATTTTAACTTTTGTGTTAGTTTATAATTTTAATTTTAGTTTAGTTATTTCTCATCATTATTCACAATTTGCGATTGTTTAAATAAAATTGAATTGATATAGTACTAGTAATGGGAATTATTAAACGGTGATTTCTTGTGGGTTCGACACTCTATCTTATCACTTTATTACTTGTTGATCGTGTATACTTGCACATAATTGTTGATTGTGAAATCGGACAACAAGTATTTTATGCTCCATATCACTATCATTTGAATGAGTGCGTTTTACACTCCATTTCGTTTTATTAACCCTAGGGAAATAAATAAATAAATAAATAAATAAATATATATATATATATATATATATATATATTACGATAATAAATTCCCCCAAGCGTATATTAATGTCTATCCTTAGTTTTAGATGATGTTAAACTAAATTTCTAGAGTTTCAATCGAATCTTCTGTTAGTCTTTAACCATTAACACTTTTTCTAGGTCCTAATTAGGTAAACAATTGGATAATAGTGCTTTAAAATGCATAGGATCACAAATAATGTAAACCAACTAATAAGTCAAAATATAACTTGCACCCATGCCTCTTAATTATCAAGAGTTTTTTTTCCCTCAAAAATTTAATCATTGGCCATCATTAAATACAACTAATTAATTGCTTGAAGTATACTAACATAGAAACTACACACTAACCTAACATGCATACATAAAAAAACAAAAACCAAATAATTAAAGACGAATACCAATACTAATACCCTCAAACTTAAGACAAACATTGTCCTCAATGTAAATTTGAAAAGAATTGGAATATAGAGGAATTCCCTGAAATTGTCTATCTAGGGTCATCTGCATCCATGTCATTTGCTGAATCATCAAGTAGCTCGGAGAACATCGGAGCAGTTGGAAATTGGACTGGACCCACGCATGTGCTGAATGCATAATTGGCGAACATCTAGACAAGTGATGCATTAAACCTTTTCGAGTACTCGAGAAAAGAACCCACTCAATGTACAAATTGATCCACTCGTCGAGCTTGACGCCGATTTTTCCTGTGAAGCTCACCTATCCTAGCAACCAAATGATCCATTATAGCCAATGATGATGGATTATCTCGTGATATGGCCCTAATAATGAATCCTCCTTCTGAGTATTTCAATCTAACACTAAATCATTGTTCTTAACTTTTATTTCATTTATCCATCCAAGACTTGCAGTATTAGCAACCAAACAGTTCCCAGGAAAGAGGGGGCTTTTTGATAGACTTCACAACATGCTTGTGTGAGGTAGTCGTCGCCCAGATCATTTTTAGCAAAGTTGTATGGTGGAACATGCTCGACACCTCAACCCTTCGCCTATATTGAGACGAGAACCTTGGTACAATCGATAGTGTAAAGAAATCTGCGTTGAATGGAACACCAACGACACCTTAACCCCGTGCTTATATGGAAGCAGGAACCTTAGTCCAATCAACGATTGATGCAATAGAAGATGTCACACACAACTATGGATTGTTGTATGATAAGTCAAATTAAATCTCAAGAAAACTACGATTAACTTAGGGATTCTTAAAGAACCAAAAGATAAGAATATCTTATAAGTAATTGTATTGAATAAATTTGAATTGTATCAATTACATCAGTCATAACCCATATTTATACTACTTAAAAGTAACCCTAACCTTATAAGGAATAAATAAATTGATTTGGAATGAAAATCTATCTAACAAGTTTTCTAATTACATTAGAATTGGAAAAACTACCAAAAACATAGCAAAAAATCGACTTGGAAAATTCTGGAACGCACTTGGGCGATGCGGCGCTGGTTTGGTGCGCTGCGACGCTGGGTATATAGGGACATAGCGATGCAGCGCTGAGGCGTTAGAGACATAGCGCTGCAACACTGCTTTATAATGTTGCGGTGCTGGGGTAGGTCTTGGGTGCGCTCGCGCGTGTGCTGGGCTGGCGTGCGCCGTACTCAGCGTGCTAAACTCTGACATGGGCTCTTCTGAATCTTCTGAATGCCTTATTGTTTGTCGTGTAGCTCTGAATCCTTTTCCTTTATTCTGTGCTTTTCAGACTTATGTTGTCGTGTGATAGTTCGTAAACTTCTTGCCATGTTTGGACATTCATATTATCGCGTGAATGCTAAACCCTCAATGAATTAGAACATAGATTTGCTGAGAATTAGGCGACATAAATGAACACATGTTTGATGACTTAGCTTGCCTTAATTTGGGATTACTGAATATGTTGAACTTTGAAGACCCATACCATATAATCTATCCTTGAGCTCCATTTTAAGCATCCTTGAATAAACTTCAGCCCCATCACTTAAAATCATTCGACGAGCCCCTGGACTTGAATTGAGTTATTATCGTTTGATGCAACCCTAGTCAGGATCGTGCCACTTTTCGTTAAAGCGGTGCTCAATTAGACAACCCCTTTCCTCGACAGAATTTTTTAGACATTGTCAATAATGTTAATCTAGCATAGTGAAAAAAAGCTTCAACATTTACTAACTTAAATGTAAAAAACACAATACATTTCTATAAAAATTCTCAACTCTTTTATTTACATCTCCAAAGTTATTACAACTTACATCCTATTACAAATAAAGAAGACAATAATAACATGCTTCTTAATCTATCTACTCTTCTTCCTTTACTGCCATATTCTTCTGGCAATTCTTCCTTAACTGCAAATGAAACATATTTGCAAGAATGAGCTAAAAATTGCTCAGCAAGTCTAAAAGATTCATAACTATTCTAATTCAAAGAATAGAAGTTCAACAAAAAATATAATAGTTGTTCATAATAGTAAACTGAGTGGTTGTTAAATCAAGAACTAATAATAAATCTCATCTCTCTCTCATCAATACTGCTACAAAAGTGCCATCAGTGTGTATCGGTTCCCTGATAATTAAACACTGAATTCATGCTAAATTCGTACTCACAGTATAGAATTCGGTTAGCCAACCCATCATCCATTCCCCTTAATATAAGGGTTATTCAACTCAGTTACTAATATGCGGTTGCCCCAAAATAATTTGGTTTAATACAATCAACTTATCACAAATAAAGAATTATCACAATTCGATATCTGAACAATAAACATTTCGACTGAAGTAGCTCGCAAATCGAGTTAAGCCGAATCAAATGACAAATAACAAATAACTCATTTTCATAAATCATTACACATAATACAATGAATTTCATATAGCAAATAAAATTCAACAATTTAAAAGCACGTCGTTGCACAGAGTGTAAAGGAATAGAAAACTTGCCTGATTTTTGCCTCTACTATTTACGCTAATTTTTGCATCTTTCTTACGGCCTACATAGGTTATGAGGTCGACGTACAATTAGTCACAATATCACTCTTAATTTAGTTCACTTTAACTAGCCTTTAAACATGAACCTAACTTCGTATTTTTAACTTTTACGATAACTAATTTCAAAAATGGTTTAATTCATAACTACTCGAAATTGGCTCATCTTTGGACAATGACCTATATATAACATGGTCTAACTACTCGTATAAGTGGCAAGAACCTTAAAATTCACATGCGAAGAAAGTCCAAAATAGCCCCCTTTACTGTTCATTCGCAGATTCAAAAACAGCTTTACCCTGGCTCGCTATTTAATTCATAACTAATTCATATTAATGAATTTTTGAGTGATTCTTTTGCCTATGTCTTCATAACTTCCCCCTATATAACATAGCTTTATATTTCATGTCTAAATTCCAAACATATGATTTTTACAAAAACAGTTCAAAAACTGTTCCCGTAGGATTTTGGCAGTTTGAACCAAACTGCTTCAAACATGCACTACAGACATTATACAAGGTATTTTTGAGTGATTCTTTTTCCTGTGTCGTTGTAACTTCCCCTTGTACAACTTTGCTTTGTATTTCATGTCCAAATTCTAAACATATGATTTTATATGAGTTTTACAAAAATAGATCAGATTAGGGTTTCTCATTTCATACTTTCGATTTCTCTAACTAGTTACCACTTGGGTTAATTAGTTAGTTTTCATCTTTTATGACTCAATAATATTGTATTACATAATTATAAACCTAAACATGCATTATTTTATGAATCTTACTCAAGAACATAAGAACATAAACTAGAAATACAATCTTTCTTGTGATGCTTCCTATAGCCTTTGGAATCCTTCTTTGGGTAGGAATTCTTCTTATCTTGCTTGAGCTCTTCTCACAGAGGTTTGGTGCACTCTGGGATATAATGACCAAGCTTTTTCCAATTATAGCATAGATCCCTTTCTTGGTCTTTGCTATTACTACCTTTGTTGTAGCCCTTAATTGGTTTCCAGTTGCTGCTCTTTCGCATGAACTTTTTCAACCTTCTTGCGTGCAATGTTATGTCTTTATCATCATCAGCTTCATCATCATCAGAATCTTCTTTGACTAAAGCTTTGGATACTGCTGCTTTTGAAACTTTGAGAGCAACACCTTTATCATTTTTTTTGCTTTCAGATGTCGTCTCTGCTCGCTGATTCAACTCTAGCTCATAGGTAAGAAGATTACCATAGAGCTTTTGCACAGTCATTTCATGCAGATTCTTTGACTCACGAATAGCAGTGGTTTTGGTATCCCACTTGCTAGGTAGTGATCTCATGAACTTGATGTTAAGATCCTTATTTGGATCAACCTTTTCATAAGCTCTCAATGAGTCAAGCAACATATTGAATTTCTCATATGTAGCAGTTATGTTTTCTCTTGGAATGTGAGAAAATATTTCATACTGTTGAGTCAGAAGAGATTGCTTATTCTCTCTAACTTCTTTTATTCCTTCATGCATGATCAGCAAAGCTTCCCAGACTTCTTTGGCTGTTGTGCAGTTGACTACATTTTCGAACAGCTCATTTTCTAGAGCCATGAATAGGATATTCTTACCCCTTTTATCTAATTGTACTAACTTTTTTTCATTGTCAGTCCATTCAGCTCTATACTTAACTACCATCTTGTTTGGATCATTAGAGGTTGGGGCCAGCTTTGTTGGTATATACGGACCGCTAATAACAACATCATATAAATCTTTATCTATTGCATCCATATAAGCCTGCAAACAAACTTTCTAGTTACTAAATTTTTCTTTATTTAGAAGGGGTGGCTTATTTCCACCACAAAGCTCAAAACCGGTTTTATTGTGTGTCATATAATCAACTCAAAGTGTTTAAACTTTTGGTTAAGAGAACCTACTCCGATACCACTTGTTATTTCCCAGAGGCACAATAGAGATCTAAAAGGGGGGTTGAATAGATCTTTAACCTCGACACATTTTGTGTTTATAGTCTATTCTTACTAAATCTGACGTTATGGACTCAAATATCTAGCTTGCGTCTCAACCCCGACACATTTTGTGTTTACCATCTTTTCTTACTAAATTCGACGTTCTGGACTCAACCGAGCAGCCCGTATTTCAAAATTCTATTTCGAACTCAATTTTTGAGTTTTGAACTATATAGTTCCCCTATTGGCAGTTTGGAAGCTATCATTTAACACTCCTAAATTAACCTCACTTTCTATTCACAAATTCAACAATTAGCACAGTAGTAAGCAAGGATCCATCCCACATGGAGTACGTGTTTAAAATCTAGTCAATGACAAAAGATGGAGGGGTTTGAAAATTAATTATCTAACTAAACAAAACCAAGTAATAAGTTTAACCAATAAATAAACAAGTTCAGTTCTTTAGTTCAGATCCACCAAATCACAGTAATTAATCAACCAAGTTATTATTATCTACCCTTTAATGAAACTATTAGCCCTAGATAACAATAAGCTCTGCTATCTGAAATTCTCCTTAGATATTCACTAAATAAAACAAGCTCTTTACCAGATTCTGACTATCATATAATCTAAAATAAGCTCTTTAAATTTAATATAACAGCAGCGTTCAGGACTAGAGAATTAGGTTAATTCAAGCAATAAACACACAAGCTCGGTTTATTTAACTTGCTTCCTAATAACCTTAATAATAGTCAAAAGTTCTGACACAATCAATATTAGTAATTGCTACTAGTGACAAGGAATACTATCAATTACACGTAATATTACTCCATAGTTTAGCAGATGTTAATGATCAAACTAATCCAATTGGTCATATTAAATTAATGAAATCAATTAGCATACAAACAATTGAAATAGATCACCAGAATAAGTTTCATACAAGAAGGAATAAAGAATAAAACTTGATTAATCAATTACTTGTAAATAAGGTTTCACCTCCCTTTAAAACTGAATATAGAAAATTAGCCTGACATCCTTCAATCGTCTATCCTATATATCTGACTAAAAATATCTATTTATATCCCTAAGATAATATCCTAATATTCTAAGAGAAACAATCCAATTACAATTAGAAATCCTTCATAAATCCGCGCCAGAAAATTACTTCTTTTATTTTTCTTTCGCCATCTTCGCCGAGGCGAAGATTTTGTGCATGATAAGCTCACCGGGGCGAGAAACAACAGAGAGGTCTGGGCTGGGGCGCGATTAGAGCTGGCCGGGATGAACTTGGACAGAGAGGTTCTCGTCGGGGCCAAGATCTCTAGGCCAAAATTCTCGTTAGGGCGAAGATGCCTGTTTTTCTAATACTTGACTTTGTCTTATTTTTCGCTCTGATTTCCAATCTTTCTCCACTTTTAGCTTTGAATCCTCCTGAAATTAATAAACACTCTAATAAGTGCATATACACGATAAAACATGCAATAAGCTAAAGATAAAGGAATCAATATATATCAAAATTATACACTTATCACATTCCCATGGTCATTCTCTTTTAAATTGCGTACTTGCCCACATTCATCAATACTCGCATATATATATATATACACCACATCCTTTACACATGAAATTTTCCAAAGAAAATTTCTTTTATTAACACATCCTTACGTGATCTTCTTAGTCATTACGTTCTTTTCCCTCTTCTTAATGATTCCTCCCTTGGAACCGCTATTACTCTAACATTTTAATTCGGTTTACTTCTAACTTTTGCATAATCTCTTTCATTGAATAACTGTATCGAATTACCTTACTACCTCTTTCATTTACTCTTTCCTATCTAATTCAAGACGTAAATTTATTCTTAGCCCAAGTCTTATCTGACTTGCTTCGGCTCACAACTACCTGCTTATTCTCAGGTATTAACACTTCCATCATCGTATCTCTTATACTCGTACGTACGCTTTATTTTATAAAACTCTTTTCTTTTTATCAGTTTGACATAATACATCCTACCCTCATATAACCATAACCTTTCATACCTTCGTCCCTTTACTTCTCGTTTCTTGTAATTATCTCTTACCTCCTCTTCCATTCATTGCATGTCTACTTATTATCGAATAATTTAAATTCTTTTAAGGCATTATATTATAATGTCCTTTTTTTAGTTATAAGACTTTATATATGACAATCTTCTCACTTCTTTCTTCAGTTTCTCATTTTTTACTTTTCAACATTTCTATCCTTTGCGTTTAATTCTCTTTATTCTCGTTCAATCGTAGTAACTTATACCTTGTTATAAACTAATAGTCTATCGAGTCACTAAGTTATCTTACTTTAATGACCGATCTTCTAATCTCTCTTCATAATCTCCTTAGAGCCTTTTGCACAAAAGTCTCTCAACCATATCTGTTCTTTCTAACACATAAATTAGATTAAAATATTTAATCATTTCTCTACTCCCATTCTAGGTTTTAAACTCTAACCTTTATTTAATTATTCAGGACCTTATTAAAAAGTCTTATAAATATCCAGGATATCACACACTCTCTTCAGATCCTCATGGCTCGGACCCCCTAAATCAAAGTTCACATCTTGCTTGTAAAACATCGAAGGACCAGCCCCATGAGCATCGGCCACACCAGGACCAGGAGCCAAACCAGAACCAAATTCATCAGGGTCACATGCATATACTTTCTTAGGATCTATGCCCAGCTGACGAATAAAGAAAGACATATGTGCTACTTGACGAGTTAACGAAGCAATCTGGTATGAATGAGTCGGGTCCCGGGTGTAGGCTATCTAATCCATCATCATAACTAAACCAGGAACAATATTGCTCAGGAAATGAGTGGCTCGGGTCTGTCCGCCTATAGTATGAGGTCTCCACCATGTACAAAAAGCATCTGAGGTACAGGGCCCATCAGATAATCAAAAACCATCCTCTCCTTCTATAGGGATCTCTATAATCTGTGCATCTATAGGCCAGAATCTCCGAGGTGAAGGCAGGAAAGGAATACGGATCTCCCCAGTCACACACCGGAAGGCTCTCTCTGCAAGGTATATATCACGCCCCCAAATTCGGGTCCTTTGAACCTCGGGTCTAGTGCGTCACGGTACTACACATGCATGACATTTATCTTCATAATACAACTAAATAATATTATATAAATACAATTATTTCATAAATTTTGTACATTATTGAAGGTATTTGACCTTTGGATAAAAACAAACAACATATTTGACTAAAACTTACAACTTCATTTTTTATTCCAGAATCGCAATCTTTACATGACCCTATTTCAACTCAAGATCATATACATAGCGATCTATACTATTACATTAATTATGCAGATTTACTGCCAAAATCATTACAATTATCCTTTTAATTTATATATAATCCAAGACTTGTACCAACCTGTTACTCATATCCATAAATAAACAGCACCTCACAGTGGTATATAATAGTATTAAATGTTATCATAACATTACAATCTAACTTGTACCATTTGACAACACTAATTACCCCCAAAAAGGGTTTCATTAGAAAATAACATATAATTGGATAGTAAAGGTTTACTACCAAAACTGAACTCCACGTGACTCCAAGTCAGAACCTTTTTCCTTTTGTTCGTCTTACCGGAACATCGAAATTCTCAACTTTTCTGAAAAAGTTTGTTTTAAAGCAAGAGTGAGCATGACGGCTCAAGAAGTTTAACAGTTATCACATAACACATAATTCATGTATCATGCATCTTTAACAATAAATCCATTTATTATATTTATACATGTGGACATATTAAAACGTAACCATGATTCATATTATCACGTTTTTCATCCTCAAAAGTATATGGATCAACAAAAACAATTAAGCTTCCATAAACAGTTTAATAACAACAATTCCTAACAATTTATTACATAAAAACATATTACACATGTTTGCACATAAAAGCATTTCACAATTAGGAGCAAGTTTTGAAAAACTTGCCTTTACCGACATTTTACCATTACACCAACTTCTGTGTTCCTTGCACAACCTACACTGTATATGAAATTGAATACAAAACTCATTATCAGTCAAAGCTTTGACTATTAGTTTTGTGGCGCCCCCAAATCCGAGTCCCTTGAACCTCGGACCTGGTGCGTTACGATACATCATATTCATAACTAATGCGGAAGATATAAACATAAATTGTTTATACAATAACTCTGCTATATATTCCAAGGTCTATAACCTTTATTTTAATACATACTTTCAGTAACTTAAAAGGTTTACAATATCATTTACATCAGATAACTAAATAGTTAACGTGCATAACCATCTAATCTTGTCTTTTGCTTTTGTATCTGTCTTTTCTCAAACATTCACCTTAAATCTAAAATTTGTTATCATGATATAGCAAGGGTGAGCAACTACTTTGCTCAGCAAGTTTAAATATAATAAAGATATATCATGATTGAAAGAATAAATAAGCTTTAGAATTTTTCAATAATATAATAATTGTGAAAGAGCATGAATCAAAATTTCAATGATTGAATGACTGAATGACTGAATTCAATAATACAGGGTGTCAATAATGACCATGAACCAATTTAACTAAACCTTATGGTAATGAAGGTGATCAGCCTTTCATACCTGATGAACATATGCAACATGCACTATGTGCGAATCAATAATTTAAGGAGGTGGAATAATTATAAAGAATTAAACCACTAGCATGCTTGAAACATAACAACTCAAGTTTGAGTTAAGAGGAACTTACAATAACGTAAGAAGTTTAGGGTGAGGAACTTGCTCAATATAAACTTGAGTAAGGTTAAAGAACTTGCTCCATATAAACTTGAGTAAGGTTAAAGAACTTGCATGTATCATCGATTACTGCTACGCAATCTAACTTAATCTCGTATGAAAGACCTATCAGTTATAAGATTGATCTTTCAATTAGTATCACATATATCACATTATAATATCACTTCTTTATAAGTACATTATCTAACATTTAACCACATAATCAAATATTAGATAACATCTTAGCACCATACGTATTCATAATTCTAAAACTAGCACACATCGAGTCTTTAACAGTGTTCAATATAGTATGCTGAGTGGTTTCCCACAAACAACTAACAAACTAGTTTCTGTCTCGTCTACACTGTTTTCACAGTGAGTTACATCGGTTGCTAGTTCGTATATACCTCCGCTCCCTGAAGGAATCGTTTAGCCCAGCTACTATACATCAACTATTAAAGAATACGACTGTACTACCACTTTATCATATACCTAATGAAGTAACACTAAGCCTTTTATTTTATAAGTTCTTCTTTATAATCCATTAAGCCTGAATACCTAATCCAGCAAGATATCTAAACATACCAATCCAGCAACCTGGATTCAAATTATCCTACAATCCAGCAAGCTGGATTCACTAATTCAGCAAACCGGATTTATTAATTCAGCAAAACATATTCACCAATTCAGCAAACCGGATTCAACAATTTAGCAAACCGAATACCATAATCCAACAAGCGGGATTCAAACTGTAATTCCTATTTAAACGTTTTGAATTTCTAATTCAACTTAAAATGCCACAACCATAATATCTCATCAACATTGAATAATCATAACCTTCAAAAATCTACATATACTCTATATAGGATTTTTAAGCTATAAAAACATATTTTCCAAAATTTTAACATCACATAACTAATTTAATCCATTTATTCATAACTAAATTATTTTCATGAAAAATACCAAATCATCACCAAACATATTTCTTTTCTGGGATTTGACAGATTATGAATCCCTTATGAATATATATTTTTCTTGGAATTTTAAAAATCCATTTACTATAATTAAATAGTCCAAAATAGCCAAATTTTGCAACATTTGTCATAAATTGAAAAGTTACCAGACAATTTTGAAATTTTCAGGGTATGACCTTAACACACACACACACACACACACACACACACACACATATATATATATATATATATATATATATATACGTCTATTAAAAATTTCATAATTTTTGGAATTACCCATAAAGAGTTATTCGGGTATACGCTTGACAATAATTCTTCACTATAATAACCATAACTTTCATTCTCCTTAACCAAAAATTCTCAAATTTTTACAGGACTCACATAACTTCTCATATTATCACTTCAAATTTTTTTAGAATTTTTAGAGTACAAAAAGTTGATGAAACTGCCCTTGAAAGTAGATGGTCAGTGGGGTTTTTCACCTTTTTTGTTCACTACTCGGGCTGTTTTGACTAAAACAGTTACCACGGTTTGTAAACTCAATATTTTTGAGTTCTACCACTTGAATTTAATACTTAACTTACATATCTAACACCCCTCTTTGACGGATCGCAAAAAGAAGTTATAGATCTCAAGTTATAAGCTTACAAAGTAGAAAATCATTAGGGTTTTCTAACTTTTTTAAAACGAAGTAGTTTTCTTTTCTTTTCTTTTCAACAAATCAACACCCAAACTTGTAAGATGTATGTATAATACACTTATTAACATATAGATCAAGAGTTTTTAAGTTTAAAATCAAAGATCCAAGTTTTGATCGAAAGTAATCAAAATAAATTACATAACTTAGAGTTAGGGTTTTATACCTTTTTATGTGCTATCCTTCTCCTCCTTTCCAAGATAGAGCTTGACAAAATTCTCTCTCTTCCTCTCCCATAACTCACGGATTACCTCCCTCTCTCTCTTCTTTCTATTTTGTTTTTCTTTCTAAGCTTTTGTGGAAAAAGGAAGTAAACTTTTGTTTTTACCAAAAAGAAGGTTACTAGAGTTGGAAAAATTATATACATACAATACCTATATCTATACATAATCTCCTAACTTATATTACAATATCTATCCTTTCTCTCTCTCTTATCTCTTGCATTAATAGCAAATCTTTGATAAGAATATGGTGGCCAAATAATTTGGTGACACATGGCTAGAGTTAGTCACCAAATAAAGTGAAGTAATCATTAAATTCACTCTCCCTTTCTCTTCCTCTTCATTACCGCCCAAATGAGGGCAAAATTATCCACTTGTGATTTATTTTACTTGTATTATTAAGCTTACAAATGACTAAAAAGTCCTTCCCTAATTGGATCAAGGTTTGGGCCTTTAATAAAATGTTTTGGGCTTCCAAAAATTAATGTTATTATTTGAGCTCTCTAATTAAATTACTTGGCCATGTAATAGTATAATCCAATGCTCTTATTTTACATTACCCTAATTATTTAATTAGGTTTTCAATCCCACACATTTAGAGTATTAGCAATTATTCATGCACATGTAATATTATTATAACCCAATTAACTTTCTTTAATTAGGTTCAAAATAAATAATACATTGAGATAATAAAATTTATCCCTTAGATTAGTATATATTTTAAATACTAAAATTTCCCAATACTATAACCCTTAGGTTATTTTAATTTCATACCTAATATATAATGATTAGGTTATACTAGTTTCTTTTTATTTGTTTATTATATAATAAATAAATATAAACAATCACATAATATTCATATTCATTTATTTACATATTCATACAAAATAATTTAATACATTGAGATAATAAAATAAATCTCTTAGATTAGATCACTAGTATATAATTAAAATACTAAGACCACTAAATAAAAATAACCCTTTAGGTTATTTAATTCCAATACCTAATTTATAACATTAGGCTACCAAACTTTCTTTAATTCTCTTTCATTATTAAAATAATTAACTTACTAGAAAGTTTACACCAAAAAGGCTATTAATTGGACTTTCATTTAAAATTGTTTGGGCCACTAGTATTCAAGCATTATTAGACCATCACTTGAGCTACTAGTTTATTAAATCTTTTGGTAAACATTTCAATTAGGCAAAGTTAGTAAGCTTATATAGTAATTATCCAAGTCCATAATCAATTAAATGAGTGGACTTGATTATTTAACCAATTGGACTAGTCCACTAGTATTTATTTACTACTTGGACTATTAATATAACACTCAAATTTATTAGCTCCTCATATTTATAATATTTATAAATATGTTACATAGTTTTCCTTTCCATTTCTTTGCTTACTTAAATTAAATAAATTCACTAACTTATTTAATTCACAAAACACATATTCACTCATATTTTCATATAAAAATAGAAATTTATTCAATAAATAAGATATTATAATTAAAATAATATTCTCTTTTTATTAAAATAATTCAATGCTATAATTTATTTTAATATCCTTTATTTAAAGTATACAATACTTCTGTATACTTAAACTAAGTATTTTCTTTTCCCTTCTATAAATTGTTCTCAATAATTTAACTGTAATAAATATAATAATATACTTATTACATTAAAAACATACATACATCACATCCAATAACGTAATACATGATTTCTTTAATAAAATGGTGGTTATACCTTAAATATATTTAATGTCACCAATTTAAAATAATTTATAAATTATTTAACTTGCATCGATAGATTAATTTTACCCATCTCCTGTCTTTTAAATAAATTGCCCTACAATTTATTTGCATATAATAAATATATAATAAAAATATATTTATTAAGCATAAAAGTCACATATTGCATAGTTCGTATTCACGTATGCAACACAATATCACATAACAGATCATTTCATAAGAATTTTATTTATTTAAATTCTTAATTTAGTATATTTCAAACTTTTGAAACGTCACATTCTTTCAAATATTAAACCATATAGGTTTTTCTTAAGAATTTTAAATAAATCCACAATTTCCCATCTAGGTTTATTCTTTAACCTTTAATTAATCATTCAAGATTTTATCAATAAATCTTATGAATTTTCGGGTTGTCACAGGTTTGATCATATATAAGACCCTAACCTTAATTCATCTTCCTCTATACTGCCTTTATATTAATTAAATCAGCATATCAAATAGTTATTTATTTGACTCTTAACCATCTTGGTTTTACTTATTTTATGTACTGGTTTATAATACCAGACTTTTTAACTTATCTCCAAATTTTCTTCTAAATTCAATTTCACACTTTTTGGGTTACCCAAAATGTGCTACACAATGATTACATATTTAGACTCTACACGAAAAACTGAACAACATATCAAAAAATTATGTAACGCCCAAAAATTGACTCAACAAACCAAAATGGCTCGGCGTGCCAAAAACAACACAACCACTGCCTAAGCAGCCTGCATTGCCTAGATTCTGCAGATTTTTTTTTCTCTGAAAATTTAAAATTTTATGATTTTCGTGATAGATTTGTGAATTTTTATCTCACTCATTACATGTCGGATTAAAGCCATTTTCGGATATGTTCTACCTCATACTACTTAGTATTTTTAAAAAATATAGCATGTATGAAAAGAGTTTGGCAAGACCCGAAAACAGTGGGTTGAAACAGCCTACTCAAAATAGTTTTCATACTTGGACTATTTTTGTGTTTTTGTAGAATTGCAATTTCTTGATTTTTCAGCCTCCTTTGAGAAATTTTAACTTGTTCAATATTCATCCGATTGCTTCCATTTTTGGACACAATCAAGATCATACTACAAAGTACTTTATAAAAATATGTTTGGTTTCAAATAGTTTCTTTAAGATATGAATTCAAAGCCTCAAAAATTAGTGTTTAACATGATTTTATGTTTCATGCTAGTTTGCTAGAAAATCTTAAAAATCCTTATGGACTTGTTTTAAAACATTCATACCACTAGAGTTAACCTATAACTCTTGTATGTACAATATTTACTCAAAAATTTTCGACAATGATCATGTATGAGCATACATAGTACGCATTACTCTTACTTAATTCATACAATTTTTCAAATTTACATATTCTATTCTAAGCATAGCATGACATGATTTCTTGCATACTTTATAACAAACACAAGTCAAACCATGCCTTATACATGGACAGAAAACTTATTCCCAAGCCTCGCCCCAACTTAGTAGAAAACATGATTTTCTAGGGTACTTTGGAGATTTTTATAATTTTCCATATTGATCCAATAGCTTCCAAATTTGGACAGGGATATAGACCATACTATAGAGTATTTAATCCATTACTTAGTTGTCTAAAAACATTAAGTTAAAGCTTTCAAACGAAAGGCTCAAAATGCATGATCATAGCTATTGCAACTGCTGTAGTGTAACAGTTTCAGCTATTTTCTAGGCTACTTTGAGAAATTTTATGAATTTTTGTGTTAACCCATTTGCTTCAAAGTTTGAACAAGTATTTAGACCATATGACATAGTATTTTATCCTTTACTTAGTTGGCTGAAAACAACAATCTAAGGCTTCCAAAACAGTGGCTCAATCTGGCCTGTTCAACACAGGCCAGATTTCATACATAGCGTACTATACATTGCGTACTTAAGTACAACCTTAATCTTAGCCCCGCTGAATTTTAATTTTTAAGGCGAAACAGTCCTAATAGGACTTTTATCAAACATGATAAGTGCGTCTCTTATGCAAACTGATTTCATAGCCATTCATTTACATTTTAACTTGAAATCTCCTTCCTTATTACTCCGCACAACAACAACTATGCTCCTTGTTTCTAATTTATCAACTACCAATTGTTTACACAACATCAATTACATATAAACTAGTTACTTAACTAACTAACTCACTAACCTTTGTTCTTTATTGAAAACATAACAAAAGTAATTATATAATACCTTTTGTTTGCTATGAAGCTTGATTATAGCTTCTATAATCCTTCTTTAGCTTCAATTCTCTTATTTAGCCGAGCAAAATGGGATGAAATTAGTAACGGATGGACTTGGCTTGGGAGATGATGGTGCCGGGTGGAGAAGGCAGGGAAGGGAGGGCCGTAAATGAGATAGAAGGCTTTGTATTTATTGGAATTCCTCCCTTGCACCCCACAGATTTTCCTTGCTTCCCACGCCCAGAACTTGGTTCTTACGGAATAGCTTAGTTGAGTTGTTTAATCTACTAACCTTACAAAGTTCCAACTTCTGCTTCTCTCTTATGTCCTTTACTGAAAATACAGCTCATGCTTTAATACTTCCTGACTGACTTTTACTTGATTTTGGCTTGTTTTATTACCCTTATTTATTTTAATTCCTTGGGTAGCATACACAAAATATACATATATATTACATTACATACATTAATTAATATATTATAATTGCTTAATCATTCCAATAAAATGAAATTGATACATTAAATAAAATAATTCATTTAATTTAATAAAAATATTATATTAAAATAATTAATATTTAATTAATTATTTTATTTCAAATATTTAATGTATACAACTAATTTGTATAGCTAACTATTATCATCTTATCCTCTCCATAAATTGTTTTCTAGCAATTTATTTACATTACAAATATATAATTTAATATATTCCATACTTTGTACAAATATTTAATTTACATCTATTTGGCTAAATGTTAAATATTATATTATTATTCATGCTACAAGTAACTATTGTAACATAAATATAACTATCCTTATTAAATAGATAAATTTATTTATTTATTTAAAATAAACATTGTAATCCATAAACTATGGAGGATATTTGATATTTGTCGAGTTAGTTTATGAGCATACGATATATTCTTGTTGTCAATATTCCTACTATCATTTGGTAAATTCTCATTGTCAAAGTGCATATCTTCGTAAAATTTATTCTAGTGATTATTGTGGGTATTCTCGTTCTCAATGTTATTACTTGCATGGAAGTCATTCTAGGTTTTCTTATCCATATGTTTAGTTATGTCTTCATGCAAATCAATCTTTACATGGCATGTCGTTAAGTGATAATGGTAGTGATCATGATTCTTCAGTAGAGAAATCTTCTTTGCATGATTTGTTATCATTTGGTAATGTCTTTCAATTAGAGTTGTTATTATTGCATGATTTTGAGAATGTTGTCTTGAATGGGAAAGAATTACTATCATGGGGTATTGAGTTGAAAATTGTTTATCATCAAATTGATGTGAGATATGGTTTATATGCATGTTTAGTTAAGTCTTTTGGATTAGCTACTGCATTAAATGTTTTTATGTTAAATCATGTGTTGCATTATTTCATGGAAAAATTTACTGATATCTGTGTTGATGATACTTCGACTTTTGTTGACACTTGGGAAAATTCTTTGGTATATGTTGAGTTTGATTGTGAGTATCATAAGTATGCTAGTGAGTTTTTATCTTGTGGTGTTGGTTTTGATCTTTCAATTCCACTGATGTCGTTATTTGATTTTGCATTGGTTAATGTCAATGAGGGAAAGGTTGAATTTGTTTTACAGATTTGTGATGGGTTCATACTCATCGAGGAGAAAGGTTTAATTCGATCTGCAAATCAGTTCGAACAATGCATGGAAAGTCTAAAGGGAAGTTATTTGGATTTTATTCTAATAGACTTTGCATGTGATTTTGAGTTATTTGATTTCTTTGTGATTAAACAAAAGGTACTTGTTGATTTGTGTGGTTTTATGTTTAATCCATGAATTCAAGAGCACTTGCGAATGCAACGAGTTGAGTTTCAAATTTTGACATTTGATCTGGGTGCATTGAAGTGGATGTTAGTGCGAATGATCGAGATCATAAGATTTACTTTTGATCCGGGAATTCGTCATTAGGAGTATTTGCGAATGCACGAGATCATCACGTTGATTTTTGATCCAGGAATTCGTGAATGGGAGTTTATGCAACTTGGAGAGTTCTACATAATAATATTTGATCTAGGAGGATATAGGACTTTTCTTAGTTTTATTTGTGTTTATTTTATTAGTTATGCATTTGATTTCTTAGGTAGAAATTTTGTTTGCATTTTAGCTATAGTTGCTAATTTAGTTTGTTTTGGCGTAGTTGTTATTTTGGAACAATTTGGTTTACGTGTCGAAGAACATCGTGTTGATGTGGACAAGTTCTTGAGTAAAAGTGATCGAAAGATTAAGTTTCCAAGTTGTGTTACGAGGAGCTTGCAGGGTGTTATGTTGATTCGATTACTGCTTGGAAAGAGATGTGTACAAGTTGTTCATGTCGATACGTCAGAGTTGCCAAATGTTGCTATGTCCTTTACAGGAGTTGGAGTTTTTGATGATTATTTTCATTACTTTACTTGCATTGTTGATATTGCTTATATATTTCGTTTGCAAGATGAGTTTTGGGATTATGATTTGTTTGATACTACTAACTTAATTTGTTTTCGTGTAGGATCAGATTTGTGGGTAAATCCTTTTCAAGAGGGGATATCAGATTTGAGGACAAATCCTTTTCAAGAGGAGGGGAATGATGAGATCCTAACCAGGCTCGCATCGAACAACATTCATTCAACTCGAGTTCAAGAGCTTCATCAAATGATCGCGAGTGATTGGGCTGAAATCCATTCAAGGATGCGTATATTGGAGCTAAATTCATATGAACGGCGAGGAGAGGATCAATCATGTGATTTGGGATTACTAGGTACCATCTATTTAGTAAGGCCGAATCAACGCCAGCCAAGGCATCATGCAATGTACGGAACAATGGAAGTTGGTTCAAAGACGATTGGAATGGAGATTGAGGAGTTTGGAGATGTCATTTACGTAGCAGTCACTTCGGGTCCAAATTCGATCTTTTTAAATCCCATATCTCTGAACGCTCAAAGCATAAACGTTGTAGACCTCGTCGAGATCTTCGATTTGATAGGTGGCAGGTTCCGTAACTCTTTCCGAATCAAAAGTTATGGCCATTTTTCCAAAGGACGTCGTAGCAGAATTTTGGTGCGAATCGTGGATGTTTTCAAAGATGGGACTCAAAGCCCCGGCTTTCGGAATGCCTTGGAAATGGAAGCCCCGGCTTTGGGATACAGCATGTTTCCTGACCTTGAAAGCCCCGGCGTCGGCATCTAGTGCAAGTTGGACGCCCCGGCGTCCAAGCCCAGACACGGATCCCGAGGACGCGTTTTATCAGATTTAATGCAATCTTTTGGGGATCTTTTCCTATTCTTTTGTAACTAGGATATTTATTAGATAAGATTTGATTTCCATATTGTTTTCTAGCTAAGATTTCTTTTCTAATTCAAATTCTTATTTCCTTATAGGATTAGGGTTTTATGTTATTAGTATAAATAGAATACATGAGTTATGTACAAGGGGACTACACTTTTGATTAATGAAATTATTGTGAGATTCTTCTCATCTTTTGGTTCTTTGAGAATTCCTAGATTAATTTCTTAGTTTTCTTGAGATTCAATTATCGACTTATCATACAATAATTCATAGTTGTTTGTGGCGTCATTCTCTCATACATCAAGCGTCGATTGTACTTTTGGTTCTTGTCTCTTTATAGACATTGGGTCAAGGTGTCGTTGGTGTTCCATTCATCGCAAACTTCCTAGCGCAGAGCAATTGTACCAAGGTTCTCGTCTCAACATAGGCGAAGGGTTGAGGTGTTGCGAGCGTTCCACCTTATAACTTGTTGGAAACGACCCGGGCGACGACCACCTCACGCAAGCGTGCCGTGGAGTCTATCATTGCCTGAGTTACTTAACATGCTGAAAACTGCTAAAGGTCACTTCTCATCTAACAAGAACCAAGTCTCACTAGAGGATGATTCTTCCAAGAAAAGGAAGAGGCCCAAGGTATATTCTGAAAAGAAGAAAAACAAGAAGGCTAAGGGCAAAGCGAAGAGAAAGGATAAAAAGAAACCTGATCCTGATAGCAAACGAATTTGCTACCATTGCAACAAGTCGGGACATTGGAAGAGGAACTACAAGGAGTATCTTGCGGATCAAAAGCAGAAGAAGCTTGGAGAAGCTTCAACTTCCGATCTAGGTTTGTTCATGATTGAAATTAATTTTTCTGAAAGTCAAAATTCTACTTGGGTATTGGATACTGGTTGTGGTTCTCATATATGAAATAATATGCAGCGACTAAGCAGAAGTAGAAAGCTGAACAAGGAAGAAGTCATCCTACGAGTGAAAAATGGAGCAAAGGTTGCTGCATTAGCTGTAGGAACTTATTGTTTAGCACTGCCTACGGGCAAATCTATTAGTTTAAATAATTATTATTATGTTCTAACACTCATTAGAAACATTATTTCAATTTCTGTATTGGATATAAATGGTTTTGATATTATAATAAAGAACAACAGTTGTTCTATTTATAATAAAAATATTTTATATTGTGTTGGCAATTTACTGAATGGACTTTACATACTTGACTTGCATGAAAATATACTTCAAATTGAACAAACTAAGAAAAGAAAGAGACATGATGTTAATTATACCTTTATGTGGCACTGTAGACTCGGTCATATCAATGAAACAAGATTAACCAAGTTGCATAAAGATGGGCTTTTAGAGCTATCTGATTACGAATCATATCCAACTTGTGAATCTTGTCTCATGGGTAAGATGACTAAATCTCCTTTTAGTGGAAAAGGAGAAAGAGTTACAGAGTTGTTAGCATTGATACACACAGACGTATATGGACCTATGACAACGAATGCACGATGAGGGTATTCTTATTTGATTACTTTCACTGATGATCATTCTAGATTTGGATATGTGTATTTAATGAAATACAAATCTGAATGGTTTGAAAAGTTCAAAGAATTCAGAAGTGAAGCAGAGAAGCAAACTGGTAAGAGTATTAAGATTCTTCGATCGGATCGAGGAGGGGAATACTTAACCAATGAGTTTCTCAATTGTCTCAAAGAAAATGGTATAATCTCACAATAGACTCCACCAGGGACGCCACAGTTGAATGGTGTATCTGAAAGGAGAAATAAAACATTGTTGGACATGGTTCGTTCCATGATGAGTTTTACCGACCTTCCAGTATCCTTTTGGGGTTATGCCCTAGAATCGGCTGCATACCTACTTAACAAGGTACCTACCAAATTCGTCCCAAAGACTCCATATAAGTTATGGACAGGGAGGAAACCAAATCTTAAGCATGTTAAGACTTGCGGTTGTCCAGCTTATGTCAAAAGGTTTGAGCATGATAAGCTAAAGACTAGATCCGACAAATGTAGATTCGTGGGATACCCTAAAGAAATATCAGGGTATTATTTCTATCATCCTACTGATCAAAAGGTGTTTGTTGCAAAACACGCTGCCTTCTTGGAAAAGGAGTTTATCCTTGAAGGGGTCAGTGGGAGTAAGATATATCTTGAAGAAATTCAAGAACCACAAAATACTACGGATCAAAGTCAGGTACCTGACCAAGTAGTAGAACCTACTATACCACAACCTATTCATAAATCTGGAAGAGTACCGAAGATACCTGATAGATATGGATTCATCATAAAGGATGATGATGAGGTACGCATCATAGATGATGATGATCCATTGACTTACGAAGAGGCTATGAGTAGTAAAGACTCAGAGAAATGGCTAGAAGCCATGAAATCCGAGATGGAATCCATATATGAAAACCAAGTATGGACTTTGGTTTCACCACCTGAAGGTATTAAGCCTATTGGGTGCAAATGGGTCTTTAAGAGAAAGACTGGATCGGACAGCAAGGTAGAGACCTATAAGGCCCGATTGGTTGTAAAAGGTTTCAAACAAAGACAAGGACTTGACTATGATGAAACCTTCTCACCAGTAGCAATGCTCAAGTCCATTCGGATTTTGCTTGCAATTGCAGCTTATTATGACTACGAAATCTGGAAAATGGATGTGAAAACGGCCTTCCTCAATGGAAAGCTTAAGGAGAATGTATATATGATACAGCCAGAGGGTTTTGTTTCAACGGTTGGAACAAACCAAGCTGTAAGCTACAACGATCCATTTATGGATTGAAGCAAGCGTCTCGAAGGTGGAACATCCGTTTTGATGAGATAATCAAAAAGTTTGATTTTATCAAAAATGAGGATGAACCATGTGTGTACAAGAAGGTTAGTGGGAGCGTTGTTTCATTCCTAGTATTATATGTTGACGATATATTACTGATAGGGAATGATGTTCCGATGCTACAATCGATCAAAATTTGGTTATCTAAACACTTCTCCATGAAGGACTTGGGTGAGGCATCCTATATTTTGGGGATAAAGATCTATAGAGATAGATCTAAAAGGATGTTGGGCTTGACCCAAGGAAAGTACATTGACTCGATGCTAAATAAGTTTAGCATGGAAGATTCCAAGAGAGGTCTCATGTTGATGAGCCATGGAATACATCTCTCCAAGAAACAGGCCCCAAAGACACCTGAGGAGAGAGACCGTATGAGTAAGATTCCTTATGCTTCAGTAATAGGATCTATCATGTACGGTATGATATGTACTAGACCAGATGTCGCTCATGCACTTAGTGTAACGAGCAGATATCAGTTGAATCCAGGAGAAGAGCACTGGAAGGCAGTGAAAAACATCCTAAAGTACTTGAAAAGAACTAAGGATGTATTTCTTGTCTACGGTGGGTCTGAATTGAAACTAGAGGGCTATACAGACTCAAGTTTTCAAACGGACCAAGATGATAGTAAATCCGTTTCAGGGTATGTGTTTACCTTAAACGGTGGTGCAGTGAGTTAGAAGAGTTCCAAGCAGCAAACAGTTCCTGATTCAGTGACAGAGACAGAGTACATAGCTGCAAGTGAAGCTGCAAAGGAAGCTGTTTGGATGAAGAAGTTCATAACTGAACTTGGAGTGGTTCCTAGCATTAGAGGAGCCGTATCTTTATTCTGTGATAACACCGGAGCTGTTGCCCAAGCTATGGAACCCAGGTCTCATCAGAAATCCAAACACGTGTTGCGGCGGTTTCATCTGATTAGAGAGATCATTGAAAGAGGAGATGTCACCTTGGAGCGTGTGGACTCTCAAGACAACATTGCAGATCCATTTACTAAAGCTTTAACACAACAGTAGTTTGATCGTCACTTAGAGAAGATGGGTATTAGATACCATGGCGATTGGCTTTAGTGCAAGTGGGAGATTGAAAGTAGTATGCACACAAGCCAATCATATTTGATATAATGTAGCATATACTTTGTAATCTTATTCATTTATTAATAAAAGAATTGATTTTATTAAAAGGCATTTTATATTATCTACATGGTGCTGTTATATTAAATGTGATAAACCCATAGTTTTGAGCAATGCTTTTAGAATCATGATGGTGATCATGCTAATGAGATCTAAATTCTAGATAGCTCACAAACTAAAATCGTTCCTAATCATTGGATTACTAAAAAGGGGATTAGTAAATCCGGATAGATTAGTACATATGTTGCTTGCTCTTAGGAAGATGATGATTGATCTCATAATCATTTGTGTGGAGACACTAAAGCAAGTATGTAGGTGCTTATTGGAGAATAAGTACACTGAACGTGGCTCGCTAAGGAATACCTAATGGAGTTTTACTCACCTGTCAATAGGAATTCCTCTAGTGATAGTAGTATAAGTGATCCTTGGACTTGAGGTCATCATAGTATCTTGTGTATGATGAGTTATACTTTGACATGTCCCTTAGGACCTTTAGGGTATATCAAAGGGTATGATTTGGTATAATGAGTTGTACATGGAGATAAGTGAATGATCAACAAAGAATCTACCACATCTAGTAAAAGATGTGAATGTCCTATGTGATTCGATAAATGACAACTCAGTAGTCCTTGGCCAAGGCAGAATGAATTTAGAAAGGAGTTTCTAATTTGCATTAATTAGAGTTGTGCATTTGAGAATCAAAATTCATATAATTAAATAAAATAAGACTTGACAGTAAATCCATGTTTTATATTTAATTGGGACATTGTATGGTAGAAGGATTGAATTGTACGGTAACTATTCACTGAAAGGTTCTTTTGTGATTAATGTTGAAATCTATATTATCTGGAAAGTCGTTGATCGCTAAGGGGGCTTACCCTTATTATAGAATAAATGTTATTTATTTAAATGAATTAAATAGTTTAATTTATTTATTTAAATAAGATTAGAATTGTTCTAATTGATTTATTCACAATCGGTTTAATATGAAGAACCTAAAGGGTCACACCGCAAAAGAAAAATATTTATTTAAGAAGTAAATGGCATAATTGTAATAATAAGTTAAGTATATTTAATTTAATCTATGGAGATAGAATAAATTAAATAGCTTAATATATAAATAAGAGAAGTCTTATCATAGATTAGGGTTACAAACGCTTGCATAAGAATTGTGGAGAGTACTTACAATTTCTATAGAGATAGAAACTAGGGTTTTGCTAACACCCATCTTCTTGAACAAGTATTATTCCTTGGTGGATCACCTCTAGAGGCCAAACACTTGGGTGGCTAACGTTGATCAAATGAAGGAATTTAATTGGTGGAATTCAAGGAGAACGCGAAGGAATTAGAGGTGAACTTGTACCTGAGGAAGCTAGAATTCTACAAGGGTATAATTCTTATTCTCCATCTCTTTCGTTTAATTAATAATTGTGCATAAAGAAAGATCGTGGTGATGGTTTGTATAAAATTTTAAAATCTGATTTTATCGCGCTTCCGCTTTCTTTATGTAATTTGATTGCATGTTCGCGTTATACAAACCTAACAGTATTGGGTCCCTTTGACTTCCACTTCTATTTTCATTATCATTATTAGATTCCTCATCTATATTTCTGTTCAATAGTGGTCTTCCTCGACCTCTTCCTCTTGGCGGTATTTTTTCTATTTAATAAAATTTATTATTAAACAATTTCTTTCTTTAAGACATTTTCATTCAATGTTAAGCAACAACATTCATTACTAAAACATATTTAATAATATTCATATTAAGCATGCTTCTGCTTACATCAGTGCTTCTTACATATTCTTCTATTTCTTATAGCTTTCTTGTTATTCTCATATTATAGCACTTACTTACTATTTACATCTCATTTATGTCTGTACATCAAAAGAGGTTCTACATATTCTAAATCCTTAACTAATATCATAATTAGGATTTCCAAAAGATATCCCGCTACTAATAACAAAAGTTGGGATTCTTAGTTCATACATATACAAACACATATTTATAGATATATTCACATTGTTTCATATCAACATGCTTCCATCCTATACTTGACCAATGGCAATGGTGCTAACACGTTCTTCCTCGGTAATAGCAATTACGCGAGCTCAGGAGATGGAATGACGAATTTGTCTTATCTTATTAGGGTAAGCCCAGATTTTGGTTTGAACACGCTCATGGATGTCGTATAAGAGTAGTTCATTAAATCTACTTTCCTCTTAATTCCTTGCAACTCATTCTCGAGATTATGAACGTGCTCGTCAGTTCTCTGTTGCTCCTGAATCTCCTCATCCCTTACATTATTTAACTCATGGAGTTCTATCTGCATTTCCTGTACTTTTGCCTCATAGTACAGGGCCCTATTCTCGGCTGCTTGGAGTCGGTTGCTCATCCCAAGATCTCTGTCGATCAACTGATGAACCAGTGCCCATAACTGAATCAAGGCCTCCTCCATCTTAAGGTTAACATACTCATTCCCTGGCTCTTCCTTAGTCGGTACAACTTCAGCTACAGTACCTTCCCCTAACATTTCCTCGAGTTGTTCCTCAAAGGGTCCCTCCTCGGGATCATCATCAGAATCAGAATTACTTTCTATCACAATAACCGGCACTGGCCAAAGTGTTGGCTGAGGTACGAGCAGAGGTGGAGCGATCAGCTCCTCGGCCTCAACATGGACATCCTGAATTCCTTCTTCTCCTAACATCTACATGCAGTTTCATAACTCAATTAGTATATAATACAAATTATATATACACATAACAAATAACAGTTTCATTGAAGTTATTTCTTTATTTTATTTTACGATGAATTTCCTCAATCCATCTTCTTACAAACTCTATTTGAGTTTATTTCTTTTCTAACTTTTCTAACTATTCTAAGGTTATAACCTAAGGTGTCCCCACCTAAGGTTTCTAACCTACAACTTTGATACCAACCTGTGACGCCCCTAAATTTGGGTACTTTTAAACCTGTATTTAGTGCTGCACGGTACTATTCATTCAACGTACTAACATTGATATAAAGGTAAATACTAGCTATTATAATATGTTTAACATATAAATCCCAGGCTCTCAAACCTTTAAATGCTTCGTTACATGATAATAAATTATTATTACAACACACTTAGCTATTACAAATAACGGTCTTCAACTATTCATTCAATTTTCCTTTGCCTTTCTCTGTGTCAGACACCTCTATACATTCGGGTTTCGCTGAAAACATTTAATTCCAAGCAAGGGTGAGCATTTAATTGCCCAGCAAGTAATAACAGATAATAAAAACAACATATATCGGAATTAAACATTTTCAATGAAAAATACTTCTATAACGAAACAACAGTTGTGAAGTCATTGAATCAATTCTAAATACAAAACTTTTCTTTTATTATATTTGAAACGACGTATTGACTAATCACGTTGAGCGGTCACAATATCAAGAACTTTGTTTTCATACTTTTGAAAAGGTTTAACACTAATTTAACTGTAAACCGTCTAACTTACGGGCACGGTGGGTGATCAGCCCTTTATGCCCTGCATTGATCAACACTACTTACTTATTCTCACTGCCTTTTGGCACAAATAAAAGTTTTTCCAAATAAGGGATGTTCATCTCAGACTTGAGTCCAAACCAAAATAATTCAGTTGGACAACTCTATCTATCATCAATAATATTTCAAGACTTGCAATGAAAAATGAAGAAATATTTTACTCTAGTCTAGCTGAATCAATAGCATAGACTCGTTTTCTTAACAGTTCATGTTCAATAGATATGAAAGATATATCTCATAGCAAAGCTTATCAACATATACATCGAATGTAATTAGGAAACTTGCAACGATTTAGAATACTTGCATTCAATATAAAAGTTGAATGAAGTTAGAGAATTTGCAACAAGTTAGGATACTTGCCTCTTTTGTTGTTTAAGATACTTGACGTTAATCGCCTTTTGAGAGTCCTATATATTTAATGCACATAGATATATTAATTAGCCATTAATAGATTATCTTGTATTGGTTTAAACTTAACTTAGTTCTTATTTTGTAATGTTCGTATTTCATTAGTTAGTTAATGCGAGCTATCTTTACTTTATTCAGCGTCACGACGTATGAAAATGGCATGACCCATAAACTTCTCTCTTCAATGATTTACTTCCATTACATTTCAATGTTATGGTATAAACATACTAAGTATATATATTACATGTAAACTGAAGTGTATATAGCGTATTCTTTAATATTAATTGAATTTATAATTCTTATACTATTTTACGTATATATATTAATTCTATTTCCATCTTATTTTCATGAATTTTCCATCAAAACCAACAAAACCATTGAAAAGCCAAAACAAGACCAACTGACTGGGCCCTACTTGGCAGTCTGGCCTTGCTTGGCCCTGCCTGGCTGCTAGGCTGCCGAGCCCCCATGTCCATGACGCCCACTTTCTGATTTTCTAATTTCTAAACCATTAATCCGCTTTCGATGAATTTTGGATATGTTATAGGTGGTATATCCACCTATTTAAAAAAAATACAAACTATACAACTCGGACGAACTAGACGGACCAAACGAGATGTCAAACTGGCTGGGCCGGGCCTGTGTAGTGCAGTGCAGGGCACCGGCTGCTGCTGTTTGCAGCCTCCTACCACTTTTGCGATTTAATAACTCTTAGTCCATACGTCCGATTGTAACCAATTTTAGATATGCTATAAACATCATAGTAGATTATTTTTAAAAAATATAAACCACTTATTTGGGACATCTTAGACAGTCCAAACCAGGCTTCAAAAATGCCCTGTCACAATTGTTTTTAACATTTTTTTTTGTTTTAAAAATAGCTTTCCCTCTTGATTCATTCCGTACAAAACGCTAAATTAACTATACATAGCATACTTAAGTACAATCTTAATCTTAGCCCCTCTGAATGTTGATTTTTAAGGCGAAATAGTCCTAATAAGACTTTTATCAAACATGATACGTGCGTCTCTTATGCGGATTGATTTCATAGCCATTCATTTATGTTTTGACCTGAAATCACCTTCCTTATTACTCTGCACAATAAGAACTATGCTCCTTGTTTCTAATTTATCAACTACTAAGTGTTTACACAACAACAATTACATATAAATAGTTACTTAACTAACTAACTCACTAACCTTTATTCTTTATTGAAAACATAACAAAAGTAATTATACAATACCTTTTATTTGCTATGAAGCTTTTTTATAGCTTCTATAATCCTTCTTTAGCTTCAATTCTCTCATTTAGCCCAACAAAATTGGATGGAATTAGGAACGGATGGAATGGGCTTAGGAGATGATGGTGTCGGGTGGAGAGGGCAAGGAAGAGAGGGCCGGAAATGAGATGGGAGGCTTTGAATTTATAAGAATTCCTCCCTTGCTCCCCACAAATATTTCTTGTTCCCACTCCTAGAACTTGGTTCTTACGGAATAGCTTAGTTGAGTTGTTTAATCTACTGACCTTACAAAGTTTCAATTACTACTTCTCTCTTATGTCCTTTACTGGAAATACAGCTCATGCTTTAATACTTCCTGACTGACTTTTACTTGATTTTGGCTTGTTTTATTACCCTGATTTATTTTAATTCCTTGGCTAGCATACACAATATATATATATATATATATATATATATATATATATTACATTACATTACATACATTAATTAATATATTATAATTGCTTAATCATTCCAATAAAATGAAATTAATACATTAAATAAAATAATTTATTTAATTTAATAAAAATATTATATTAAAATAATTAATATTTATTTAATTATTTTAATTCAAATATTTAATGTATACAACTAATTTGTATAATTAACTATAATCATCTTATCCTCTCCATAAATTATTTTCTAGCAATTTATTTACATTACAAATATATAATTTAATATATTCCATACTTTGTACAAATATTTAATTTACATCCATTTGGCGTAATGTTAAATATTATATTAGTATTCATGCTACAAGTAACTATTGTAACATAAATATAACTATCCTTAGTAAATAAATAAATTTATTTATTTATTTAATTAAAATAAACATTGTAATCCACAAATTTTTATTAGTGAATTACCTTTCTCATTTCATCTTGTAGTCAATTCAAGCTAACTTATTTATTAATTACTAAATATAATTCTTCAAATAAATGTATATTTTTCCACATTTATTATATACATCTAATCCATCATGAAAAATTAAAGCACATAATATTTATTTAGTCAAACACACTTAACATATCTTAAAATAAGAAATTTATTTATTATTTTTCTTATTTTAATAATATCTAAATATTCGGATTGTCATACACGATTAGCCCGGCGATGACCCCGGCGATGATATGATTACCCTGATGACAATACGATTGCCCCGGCGATGACCCTGGTGACGAGACGATTACCCTGGCGATGATACGATTACCTTGGCAACGACCCCAACAACAATACGATTACCCCGACGATACGATTAACCCAATGACGATACAATTACCCCAATGATGGTATGGTCAACCTAGCGACAAACCCGATGATGACCCCGACGACAATACGACTACCCCAACGACGATACGATAACAATTATCGTCGTAGAGTGATCGGTACAACGATACAATCATGAGGTTCGACACTTGCATCATTGCATCATTTTATATTGAATTGCATCATTACATCATTATGTATTATATTGCATCAATACTATATCTTGACATGCATTAGGTGTCTATATCTTTGTCATGCTCATTCTATTGTATTGCATAAATATGACAAAGAGGCATCTGTAGATACCCAAAATTTGTGCATCTTTTCTCTAACAATGGCAAGAGGGTAAATGCATCATTTTACCTCAAGGACAAGATGTCTAAGCAAGGATTACAAGGCTCAGAAAAAGTATTCGGAGCCTCCACAATAACCTCTGAGCAACAAACTACACAAAGGAAGATGAGTGACTAACAGGCATTTGCAAAAGGATGGTTTCTTCCTTTTTTTCTCTATCTTCCCAAATCTGAAATTGATTAAACTTAATGCCATTGTGTATATCTTGAAAAGATCTTTCCGGATTGGTATGACATGTTGGCTAATTCTTCTCGGTTTGAAAGTTATGGACGTTTTAGCGCATAGCACGAAAAATCAACGTCGCAGCACAAAAATCGAAGCAGGTAGGCCCCACCCTAGGCTACCATAGGTAGACCTGTGGCAGGCCTAGGGTGCTTATATAAGGCATTTTTTGCTTATTTTGCTCATTTTTTTGGGAGTAATCATTTTAACGAGAGAAAATGTGTTATCTACAGAGAGAAATAAAGAAAGGAAGAGAAAAACTTCTCCAAATCCAATCTAGATCTAGTTTTTTTTCCATCAAATCTCCTAACAATCTAGAGTAAGCCTTCCATACAAAGCTTCAGGAAAAAGAATCTATCATTTTTGAGGTTAAAGTTATCATCTTTATACTAAATCTAGCCTAGATCTAGCTTAGATATAGCTTATTTTGTAAATTGTTGTGCTTGGGCTTTGTTTGTTTCTAGCTAATTTTTCATTTGAGGCTCTCCTGGCATCCTATATCATATCTAAAAGTTTTTAGATCCTATTTTTGGGATTATAAATGGTTAAAGAGGATTTCTCGCGGATGGAATCTCCTCATAATTATCTAATGATATCCTTTTGGTAATTTATCGATTTTGATTTTGATTCGACTCATTTTCATTGATTATTCTTGATTGGGAGTTATTTGCTATTGATTTCTAGGTCACACACATATCCTAGATTCATATCTAGTGGTGAGGGGATCCCACCTTTTGGCCTGCGAGGAATTCTCATGAATAAAATCTCCTTATAGCCAATCTGGAATATATTTCTAATTAGATCTCGATTGCATTATTTTCTAGATCTATGGAATCTTAGATCTATGGATTTTGTTTCCTAGATTCTAAGTTCTTTTAATAGATCTCGTTAATACGTAATAGTCCCTCGTGAGTTCGGTAGTTGGCGATATTCGATTTCTATGATATAATTAACGATACAAATTGTGTTATTGTTTTGTTGGGCAATCTATGGATTTAGGGTTTATGATAGCCTTTTCCTAAACTCTAAACCTCATTTATAGATCTTGATTCATTGTTTGATGTGATTCCGAATCATGTGAGCCTAGGAATGAAGTCAAGGCCCTTAAACATCGTGTTTAATGGGAATTGAGGGTATTCTCTAGATGGAAATAGTCGACGATTGTAATGTTTATGATTCGATCATTGTAAATGTGACGCCCCCAAATTCGGGTCTCCAACTACCCGGATCTGGTCATCACGATCCAATACAATCATTCACCTCTAACAACATATGGTATCTAAAATGCAGAATATAATAAACATATATTGTTCATTATAAAGGTGTTACTAGTCCCAAGATACAATAACCTTAAATACTTAACACAAAATCCGTACCCCAAATAAATATCAGGGTTTAAATTACATCAATAGTAATTAACTAAGCATAAAGTAAGATCAGCTACGTGAAGCCTATCACTTCATCTTTTCTTTACCCTTGCCCTTTCCGGATGTCTCGGGTTTGGCTGCAATGAAAGTCATGATATAGCAAGGATGAGCAACAAGTTTGCTCAGTAAGTTTTAAGTACAACAATAAGGATATATCATGATGAAAGGAATATAGAAAGAGATTTCAACAATAGAATTAACAGAAGCAAGAACAATAAATGCTTTTAGAACAATTGATAGTCAAGTAGACTTTGAACAATAACTTCCAAAGGAGTCAATAGCTAGCTGACCCTCTAGTTACTGGCTACAGAATAAGTACTTGAGGGGATTAGCCTCGCGTACGCTATGTGTATGCATATCATTTAACTCTGCTAGTTGTACCTTATATACGATACCTGGGGTACTCCCCTATAAATAAAGGGGTGTTCATTCAGTCTAAGAATCCTCACCATTGATTGGTTCGGATAGCTTTTATAAATTCTCACATACTTGCCTGACCGAACAAGGGTTCAGACTTAATCATGAATAGTTCGTGAATTTCGGAACTTTAATAAATGTACGAATTCAAATGCATCGAATGCGATTGTCAATAATATCATAGATGTGTAATAACTATAAATTAATTAAACCACTTAAGCATTCTTAGAATAAACTTTCAAGCTACAGTACGATAGTAGCCTGCTCGAATGAAAAGAAACTTGCTACAGTTAAAGTTTCGATAATAAGAACTTGCTCAATGTAAAAGTTGAGTAAGATAGAACTTGCCTGTTTGCTCAGCTACAAATAAATCTTAGCTTTAACTAATTGACCTTGGGTAACCTATCAGTTGATAAAGTCGGGTTATCCATTAGCATTGCATAACTGTATATCGATACACTCACTTATGCTATTTATTCGGCAGATAAACAATTCACCATATACATTTAATTACTATCTAATCATTTGCTAAACAGAGTTTAATTAATGACCGTTAGTTGTTATTTCAGTAACTAATCATGCTTATTTATTATTTGGATATTCAATTTAGCAACATTTAATAACCCAAGTTATTATTTACACACTAAATAATAATCTTGTTAGTGCCTTATGACTTAGTAATATCCTCATTTAACAACTATCCGATTTGGTTAAATCTCTAGTTATTATTTATACAAATAATAATAAATTGATTAATGCATTACTAGCTATCAGTGACAACAAATAAATAGGTTATTTAAGTTTTATTCACCCTTAGCTACTATTCACTTTCAAGGGTAATTACGAAATTATTTTCCTTATTCCTCATTTAACATTAATTAAATAATTAATGTATCACTCTACCCTTACTTAATTATTATTAATGTTAATTAAATAATAATTAAGTTCTTATTATCTTTATTTATTATTTAATGAGAAATAATAAATAATTAACTTTACTTGTACTTAATCATTATTAGTTAAATAACAATCAAATATTTATTATCTTTATTTATCATTCATTGATAAATAATAATTACTTTGTTAATTATTCTCATACTTAATTATTATTTACTACTAATTAAACCATAATTAAATATTTATTATCTTTATCTATTATTTAATGTTAAATAATAAATAATTATTTATTACTCATATTCATACTTAATTATTATTAAATAATAATTAAATATTTATTTTATTTACTTTACTCATATTTAATTATTATTTAATATTAGTTAATAATTAAATATTTATTGTCTTCATTTATTACAATAATAAATAATCATTAACTCAAATAATATTTGATCCTTAGTTTATTGTGTGATCATAGTAATAAATCAAATAGACTTCATTATGCATACCACTTAGCCCAAACATTATCACACATAAAAAAAAAGTTTGCTTTTGTTTTAAAACTCATGTTGCTGACAGTCATATGCTACGTAGTTGAAACAGTTTTTCGTTTGGGCATTACCTCAACACAAAATGAAGACTCCTAATAGATCTATGGCAACACTGATTTCAGTTCCTATTAGCAGCCACAATACCATTATATCATAACTCAAAACCTGTAACAACATGCTATCGACAGACATTACATACCCCCAACTGGAACCCAGTTTTATTCAAGCATTTCAACAGCATACATTAAGCATTTCCAAACCATCAATACCAACCTGTTTATAGTATAAATTTAAGCCATCAGAACCCTAGGGTTCTTTAATATACCGAATCTTCAACCCAATAATCACCCCCAATACAGTGTATATCAACCAACTCAATGTATCAACACAGTGTATTATACAACCAACTCAATATATTATTATACAACCAACACATTGATACAAACCAACACAGTGATATAAACCAACACAGTCAATATATAATACTAATCCTAGTACAGAAGAAAGAAATTTTCACAAAACCTACCATAAAACTATCACAGCAGCTTAATAAACCCATTGTTATACCTTGGGTTCGATCGCGTTGCGACTCTTCTCCTCCTACCGAAATAAGTAACCAAGCTGGACATTCACAGTATCTTCCTCTCTATTTTTTTCCTTCTAATTTGGACTCACAATCAAAGGAATCGGCAGCTTTGGTTTAGGGCATGGGGGGTTCAATTTATAGTGAAATTTTTTACCCAAATTGGTTGGGTATTACCTTATTTGGCCAGTTAAAGACCATCGGTCGGAAGGAGATAGGCGATTGATGGTATACATCACGCCGACTGTGAACTCGCCGGCTAATTCCTCAAGCGTCGTACCCCCACCGGTCGCGTCGCCGAATTTTTGGAACCTTTGGTCCGTTTGGTGCCGCTCGGTCGGTCGTTACCCTCACTCGCTTCACCCGCTCGTTAAACCGTGGTAGCCGCCGGTCGCCGCTTCTTATCCCCTGCTATCGCCGGCGACTGACACCCTGTTCCTCCTTCCCGTCTCTCGCTTAGTCGCTTGTCCGGTTTGATTGATGGTCTTGTAATGTTCGAGAATTTTTGGAATTTTTTTAAACACTGTATTGATTTATTTTAATAAATAAAGTTCATTTTATATATAATTTTATAAATTTAATTGGACCCATGTAAGAATGTTTATTTAATTATATAATTATAGGTCCAATAATTTTCTTGCATTAAAGGGGCTCATTAATAGTGCGATTTAAATTAGAGGGTTAACCCTAAGAAGTTAATTGCAAGAAAATTTGGAAAGAAGATTAATAAGTAAATTACCTTAAATAATTTGAATAAGAATTATGGATGGAATAAATATTTTAAATAATTAATTAATTGGGTTAATTAAGTAATTCAAAATATTAAAGACACAAGGTGGACAAATTTCATTGGGTCATTTTTATTATTGGACTGGCCCATTTCGTTCCTTTCATTTTATTTGTATTGGGCCAACCTTCTTTCCTGATTGGATTAAGCAAGTGGGCTGGTCAAAATAAGTAAATTGGGTCATGGTCTTTTATTTGGTTCAAACCGGCCCAACTCCAATTGGGTGAGCCCATTCTAATTATTCCAACCGGGTCGAACCATTGCGAACGGGTTGAACCGTTTCCTATCTGATTTGGGGCTAATCAGAGTTTCAGGCTAAATCAAATTGGAGGGGGACTCAGCAGAGCTAACTAGTTCGATCGAGAGATATCAGTTGGGGGGGGGGGGGAAACAACCGAGCAAGGAGGGAACACATAACCCTAGCCTCTCAATCAGTCAAACCAAGGGGTAGAGTGAGGCGAACCTAGCTAGACCTAGGGTTTCAATCAGTCGAACGAGTCGAGCTAGAGGGGGCTGTCAATCGCCGGCGACAGCTTGCGTCGACGGGTTGGGGTGAAGAGGAAGCGGCGACCGGCGAACTAAGTGAAGATCGAGGGAGCTACCGAGGAACAAACGGTCAGACCATGGGTTCCTGATTTCCAGCGACGCGACTGGCGACAGCGCACACGGCTCAAAGGCCAACCGGCAAGTCGCCGTCGCTACCCTTCTCCTACCAACGGTCCTTGAATGATCAAATAGGGTAATAACCAGCCTAATTGGGTAACCACTTTGCTATAAATTGAACCCCTTGCCCTAAACCAAAGCTACCGATTTTTCCCCTGTTTGTGAGTTCCCAATTAGAAAGTTTAGGGTTCCAAATTAGAGAGATAGGAAATTTCAGAGGAGAAAGGAGGCAGGGGCTAGCTGTGGATGTCTGATTTCGTCAATTACTTTGGACGAAGAAGAAGTGCTGCCGTTCGCACCACATTGAGGTATAACCACAGAGTGTTGAGCTACTGTGATAGTTTTCTATGTTAGGGTTGTATAATTTCTTTTTTGTTACGGGTTGTTTTAGTTCTTCTTCTGTATTTAATTTGGTGCTGCCAACTTTGTGGGTTGGTTTCTTTAAGAATTTTTCTGTAATTAGATTGGTATTGCCGACTGTGTTGGTTGTGCTATACATATGGTATTAGGTTTTTGTTTGAGTTTGCAATTCTGCATTTAGGCTTTGTTGGTTGTATCAGTTCCTGTGATGGTTAAAATATACCTTGATTTTGGAAATGCATCTTATTGATTTGGGTTTGAAATTTGGGATTCGTACTGTGTGTAAGTCTATGTTGATTAGGAACCTGTTGAACCTTAATGGTTCTGGCCTTCGGATGTGTGTTGGGTATAAGCTACTGTCAAACTTTGAAATGCTCATTTGGTGTCCAAATTTATGCTCAAATCAGGTTTTGGTTTCCCTTTTTTTGATACAATGATGACAGGATGGTTACTGAGTGGAACTCAATAGGATTAAATGCAGGTTTTGCTAAATTTTCTGTCAATATCAGTGTTGGGTAATGATCTTTGTTAGTGAAACGAAATTAACTGGGGTTTGATATCAGTTGGTTATAATATTGATTTTGGGCAGAATAAACACTTGATTTCAATAATATCATGTAATAAGTGTATTAACTTGGTCGTGAAATTCCCGGGAGTCTAATTGCTGTCTAATGGTTAATCAACTATGCTAGTACGGGCTTAATTAATGGTTAACTAATTTGAATTAATAATGCTCTTGTAAATTAATTAGTTAACTAATAAATAAAATTAATCAATAATTAGTTATTATTTATTAATAATAATAAATGAAGCTAGTAAATATTTAATTATTATTTAGAAAATAATTATGTATGAATAAAGTTAATCGACTAATTATTTATTATTAAATAATAAATAAAGTTAGTAGATATTTAATTATTATAATGAATGAATTAATTATTTATTTCCTTATCAATAAGTAATGCATAAAGATAATAAATATTTAGTTATTATCTGATAATGAATGAAGTTGATAAAGCAATTCTTTATTATTATTTATCAATAAATAATAAATAAAGGTAATAAATATTTAATTATTATTTAATCTTAAATAATAATTAAGTATAAGTAAAGTTAATAAATAATTATTTATTATTTATCAATAAATAATAAATAAAGGTAATAAATATTTAATTATTATTTAATCTTAAATAATAATTAAGTATAAGTAAAGTTAATAAATAATTATTTATTATTTAGTAATAAATAATAAATAAAGGTAATAAATATTTAATTATTATTTAATCTTAAATAATAATTAAGTATAAGTAAAGTTAATAAATAATTACTTATTATTTATCAATAAATAATAAATAAAGATAATAAATATTTAGTTGTTATTCAATTAATATTTGATAATAATTAAGTATGACTAAAGGTAATGAAATAATTATTATCGTAACAAATAAGGATTGTTAGACCATATTCAGAGACAGATAAGGGTAATAAATCCGGAAAACCAAAGAATAAGTAATCATGATTAGCTACCATCAATTTAATAGCTAAAGATTATTAATTAAATTCTGTTTAGCTAATGTTAAATATTAATTAAATATAGATGGTGAATTTTACCTGTTGAGTAAAATGTATAGTGAGAGGTGCCAATATGCAACTGTTAATTGATAAATCGACTTTACCCAATGATAGGTCACTCAAGATCAATTAATTAAAACTAAGATTTAATTGTAGCTGAGCAAACAGGCAAGTTCCCTAATTCCATTCTTTCAGTATATTGAATGCAAGTTCTTCCTTACTCAACTTTTACATTGAGCAAATTTCTAAACCTTATGCACTATTTTAATCCGTGCAAAAGGTATATATATATTGTTGCAAGTTATACTTTAAGCTTGAATCTTATCTCCAAGCATGCTTTAAGTGGTCTAATTACTTTTAAAATTATTCCACCTCTATGTATTTATTGACATTCGCACTCGTGCATTTGAATTCGTACATTTATTTAAGGTTCCGAGATTTAGGAACTATTCATAATTTAGTCTGAGCCTTTGTTCGGTCAGGCAAGTGTGTGAAAATTTATAAAAGTTATCCGAACCAATCGAGGGTAAGGATTCTTAGACTATATGAACACCCCTTTATTATAGGGAAGTACCCCATGTACCGTAAATAAGGTACAAATAGCAGAGTTAAATGTTATGCATACACATAGCGTATGCGAGGCTGATCCCCTCAAGTACTTATTCTGTAGCCAGTAACCAGAGAGTCAACTAGCTATTGACTCCTTTGGAAGTTATTGTTCAAAGTCTACTTGACTATCAATTATTCTAAAAGCATTTATTGTTATTGTTTCTGATAATTCTATTGTTGAAATCTTTTCCTATATCCCTTTCATCATGATATATCCTTATTGTTGTACTTTAAACTTGCTGAGCAAACTCGTTGCTCATCCCTGCTATATCATGACTTCATTGCAGCTAAACCCGAGACGTCAGGGAAGAACAAAAGGAAAGAAAAGATGAAGTGATAGACTTCATGTAGCAGATTTTAAATTTATGTGTAGTTAATTACTGTTAATGTAATTTAAACCCTGACATTTATTTAGGGTATAGATTTGTGTAAGTATTTAAGGTTATCGTATTCTGGGACTAGTAACACCTTTGAAATGAACAACGTATGTTTATTATATTCCGCATTTTAGTTACCATATGTTGTTAGAGGTGAATGTTTGCATTGGATCGTGATGACTGGATCCGGGTATTTAGAAACCCGAATCTGGGGGCGTCACAGGTCTAGGTCCCTAGGTCACTCGATTGCGCTAAGCCTATTCCTCCTTCTCCATTGAATCTGGTTTGAGGTTTTGCTCGGTTTATTTCCCCCAACTCCTCCTACCGTTTTCCCCAAATTGATTGGGTCGACCCAGTAGCAATTAGTTAACCCGATTGGACTAACTCGGCTGGAAAGAAAGAGAATGGGCTCAACTCAATAGGGTTGGGCTAGTTGATTTTAGTAGAGAAATGGCCCAAAAAAGAAATAAAAAGGAAAATGGTTTCGGCCCACTTGATATTAGGTCAGCTTAATAAAAAGAGATATGACCCAATTAAAATAACATTATGCTTCTAATATTGATTAAGTAATTTAATCTAATTAATTAGTTATAATATTTATTTCAACAATAATTCCTCATGGCAATTTATTTAAATCCGATAATTGAAAAAATGAAATTATTTATTTAGATTCTCTTCAATTTTCTTGCCAACCAAATCTTAGGGTTAACTCACTAATTTATTCAACTATTAGTGAGCCTCTTTAAGGCAAGGAAAATGATTGAACCATGTATTTATATAATTAAATAATAATACCTACATGGATCCAATTAAATTCGTAAAATTATATAAAATAAATTTTATTTATTAAAATAAATTCGATACAATGTTTAAAAATTCCTGGACATTACATCCTCTCCCCCTTATAAAAATTCCGCCCTCGGGATTTCAATCTAAGGTTACTCAAATAACTGGGGGTAATTTGCTCTCATCTTCTCTTCGAGTTCCCACGTAGCTTCTTCCACCGCGTGGTTTCTCCAGAGAACTTTAACAGAATGAATGGTTTTATTCCTCAGCCTCTGTTCCTTCCTATCAAGTATTTGGGCAGGAATCTCCTCGTACGATAAGTCCCTTTCGACTTGAATTGGTTCATAGGAGATGACATGCTTATAGTCTGGCTTATATGGACGTAACACTGATACATGAAACACGTTGTGAATGTGCTCAAGTTCAGGAGGTAATGCTACCTGGTACGCCACCTCGCCTATTCTCCTTAATATTTCAAAAGGTCCTATGAACCTAGGGCTCAATTTGCCCTTCTTCCCAAAACGGATCTTCCCCTTCCAGGGAGATACCTTCAGAAACACAAAGCTACCAACTTCAAATTCTCGTTTCTGACGATGCAAGTCGGCATACTTCTTCTGACGATCCTGGGCTGCCACTAACCACTGCTTTATTACTTTAATGATTTCCACGGTTTGTTGTACCAATTCTGGTCCCAACAATCTCCGTTCACCAACTTCATCCCAACACAACGACGTTCGACACTTTCTTCCATATAATGCTTCGTACGGTGGCATACCGATACTAGCGTGGTAACTATTGTTGTAGGCGAACTCTACCAGTGGCAAGTGATCGTCCCAACTGCCTCCTAAGTCCATCACGACCGCTCGGAGCATATCTTCCAAGGTCTGAATTATTCGCTCGCTCTGACCATCAGTCTGAGGATGGTACGCCGTACTCATTCTTAACTGTGTTCCCATTCTTTCCTGTAGACTTCTCCAAAAATCCGACGTGAAGCGCGGATCTCTGTCAGACACAATAGATACCGCCACCCCATGTCGCGATACTATCTCCTTCACGTAAAGCTTCGCTAACTGCTCCAATTTGTACCTGATCTTGATCGGTAGAAAATGGGTAGACTTGGTCAAACGATCTACGATCACCCAGATGACGTCTAGACCCTTCTGTGTTGCCGGAAGTCCTACCACAAAATCCATTGTTATGTGCTCCCACTTCCATTCCGGAATCTCCAAAGGCTGCAACAATCCGCTCGGCCGCTGGTGCTCTGCCTTGACCCGCTGACAAGTTAAACACCGGCTGACGAATTCTGCAACTTCCCCCTTCAAATGCGGCCACCAATAATATTGACGAAGATCTTGATACATCTTGGTACTACCCGGATGTACCGAAAATCTCGTATTATGGGCCTCGTGTAATATTTCTTCCCTTAAGTCTGGTACATAGGGTATCCAGATCCTTCCCACGAATCTCAGCAACCCTGTGCTGTCAACCTTGTACTTCAAAGTTTTTCCTTCCGATAGTTGCCTCTTAATGATAATGCATTCTTCATCAAATTCTTGAGCCTCCTTTATCTTATCTAGTAGAGTCGGACCTGCTGTCACGGTAAATAATTTTTCGTCCGTCTCCATCGGATACTTAACCTCCAGTTCCAAATGTTCAAAGTCCTTTATCAACTCCTCTTGAACTGTCAGCTGCATCAATTTTTGTGACGCCCCCAAATCCGGGTTTCCTAACCTCGAATTCAGTGCTCACGATACTCAATGACAAACATACTTTCTAACTAAATGCGGAATAATAAACATACATTGTTTATTGAAATAATAATAAAGTCTTACAATCTTGGTCCCAAGGTTCTTTAACCTTAACATAAAACGTACCCTTAATACAATAAAAGGTTCACTTAATCAGACAACATTCAAGAATAACTAGTACATAGGCACTATCGGGCAGCTATTCTTGCACCTTCCCTTTTCCTTTGTCTCCTCTAGACGTTTCTGCCTTAGCTGAAATAAAGATCATGATATAGCAAATGTAAGCAACTAATTTGCTTAGCAAGTATATACACAAAGAGATATATCATGATAGAAGGAAATTTCGCTTTCAATGTTCAACAACAATATAAAATTGTGAAGAATTATGAATTATCAGTCAACAGTTGAATATTTGAATAATTGAATGTCAATTACTGAGTGGTTTGAAATAACCAAGGACGTTTTCCAAGGTTCTCGCAATTTAAACTGGACCTCTTAAAAGTTTTGGTAATCGAGGGGATCAGCCTCTCATACCCCGTGATTTATGCATAAACACTTAATAACCAGCATTGATATCATGCCTTAAACAAGTTTATCCTTTTCTCAGCCAAGAGTTCTTACCACAACAATTTAATAAGAACAGCTTTTAAAATACCATTGTCTTAACCAATTTAGACATGTTGGATCTAGCTGATACAAATAGCATAGATCGACCTCATAAACAATTCATACTTGAAAGAACTTTGAGTAAATTTTACAGTTCAATCATAATAGGATAGGAATTCAATTGCACAATGTGCAAATCTCAATAATCAGTATAGATGTGAATAATCGACAATAATTATTCACTAACATGCTTCGAAAATAATAACTCGAGATTGAGTTAGGGAACTTGCAATAATGTAAGAAGTTTTAGGGTTAGGAACTTGCATGTTTGCTCAGCTACAAATAAATCTTAGCTTTAACTAATTGATCTTGGATAACCTATCAGTTGATAAAGTCGGTTTATCCATTAGCATTGCATAACTGTATATCAATACACTCACTTATGCTATTTATTTAACACTTAAGCAATTTACATAGCACACAGTGATTAAACTATAGTAAATTTCATAAGGCACTTAATTGATTTTTAGGTTGATGGTCAAATTAATTACCCATGTATCCCTTAAGTAATAGACACTTATTAATCCCTTAAACAATGAATTATAATTGTTTAATTATTAATCATTACTTTTTCTTAAGTAATATTCATTTATTAAACCCTTAAACAATTAATTATAATTGTTTAATTAATGAGTTATTTAAACTCTCTCTCTCTCTATTTTATTAACTCTATCTTCATTTAATAGTAATTAATTAATTATCTTCAGTTATTAATAATAGTAATTAATAACTAATTATATTCACTTATTATTCAAATATTAATTAAATAATAATCGAATTATAAATTTTAATTATCTTTAATTATTATTTAAGATTAAATAATAATTAATTAGGTTTGTTTATTATTTAAAATAAATAATTAATTAGTAAATATGAATTATCTTTAGTTATTATTTAATAATAAATAATAACTAATTAGATTTATTTATTATTTAAGGTTATTCAAATAATAATTAATTAACAAGTATGTATTACCTTTAGCTATTATTTAATAATAACTAACTAGGTTTATTTATTATTTAATGTTAATTAATTAGTGAGTACTAATTATCTTTAGTTATTATTTAATAATAAATAATAACTAATTAGATTTATTTATAATAAATAATTAATTAGTGTGTAAGAGTTACCTTTAGTTATTATCTAATAGTAAATAATAACTAATTAGGTCTATTCATCAATTAAAGTTAATCACATAATTATTAATGAACTTATCTTTAGTTATTATTTAGTAATAAATAATAACTAATTAGGTCTACTTATTATTTAAAGTAAAAAAATTAAATAAAAAAATAAAGAATTTACTATACATGGAAAATATAATAGCATATAAGGCTATTATTTTATTACTTCTTATTCATACTTAATTATTATCTAATAATAATTAAATATTTATTATTTATTGATAAATAATTTATTCATACATATGTAGTATCTTTATTTATTGATAATAAATAATTACTTTATTAGCTTCATTTATTATTTAATATTAATTAAATAATAATTAAGTATTTATTATCTTTATTTATTTATTGATAAATAATAATTAATTAACTTACTAATTTTATTTGTATCAACAGTGTGGTGGACAACAATACCACATGAGTAAAAAAATCTGGTTCAGGCATTCAAATTAAACTGAAGCTTGATTCTAACCATGTTGCTGTCTGCACAAATGATATCAAATAAAGATAGCCTTATTCAGGCATTGCATCAAACATTTGGTGGCCATACAGAGACTCGACATTAGCCTAACTATTGTGCCTAATTGAGTTGCCAGAACTCTATGGCTCTCCAGCATACAGAGTTCCAAACAACACAACCCAATTTTTCAGTTCAAGAACAATATATTACAACCCAACAAGAGCATCCTTATACAATATATACTACAAACAATATAATATAACCCAACACAGCACAATTGGTTGCTACAACAGTTTCCCAATCCCAGCAGTACAAACACAAGGTATACTATAGCCAATACAATGCACAATACAATATCAAACTTGTAAATCCCAAACAACATATATTATAACCAATATCATGTGTGTCGGTACAACCAACCAAGCCCAATTGGCAACACAAAACCAACTATAGAAGAATAAAATTTATACAAAACCAAAAAAAAAAATTATCACAGACTCTCAGACATCCTATTGCCATACCTTGGGTTCGACCGAACCTCTGTTCTCCTTCCTCTCTCAGTGGCCGCTCTCCCTCAAATTCGAATAGCAAAAAAAAAAAATCCTAGCAACTTAATTTAGGGTTTTGGGTACAATTTATAGCAGAACCTTTACCCAATTTGGTTTGGGTATTATCTAAATTGGCCAATTAATAACCTTCGGTCGGAGGGGGTGAGTCGTTCGTCGTTCCCATCGAGCCGACTGTGACAACGCCGGCAGGCCTCGAGCCGCGCGCTCCCATCCGTCAGTCGCCGGTCGCTTGGTGTCCTTCGGTCCGAACGTCGCACGCTGGGTCGCCCACTCGAACCCTTAATTAAACCGTCGGTCGGTTGCCCCATGTTGTCGCCGGCGATGGACAACTCTCATTCCTTTCTCCTGTCACTCGCTTGACTGATTCGACTGATGGGGGGTTGGGGGCTAGGGCTTTGGATCCCATTTTCGCTCGGCTGGATATCGGTTGAACCCCCAACTTTGATTTCGTTTGATCGATTGTCTGATTTGAGAGCCTCTGAGATTTTCTTTGCTCGGTTATCTGTGTTGAGAGGTTTGGCTGAAATCCCTTCCCCAAACGATTTTGCCGGTTGTCCCCAAATTCAAGGAAACGGGTTCAACCCGTTTTGGTTTGACTCAACCCGACCGATAGCATGGATAGGGAATGGGCTCAGCCCATTTGTTTAGGAAAATAAAAGGAATTGGGCTTAGCTCATTTAGTTTAATTCATGAGGACTTGCCAGCCCATTGGTTCGGCCCACAGAGAAAGATATAGGAAGGATATTGGGCTCACTAAAATTTGGGTTCAATCAACTAATTAAAAACAATGGGTCAATCTAAATAAAAAGAATGACCCAAATTAAATTATCCACATTGTATTTCTAATATTCTAAATCAAATAACTAAACCAATTAATTTATTTACTTAAAATATTTATTTTGACCACAATTCTTTATTCGAATTATTTAATCCGATAATGATAAAATTATTTATTAAATTCCCCAAATTTTCTTGCAAATAAATTCTTAGGGTTACTCACTAATTTATTTAAACTCTCAGTGAGTCCCTTTAATGCACAGAAATTTATTGGACCGCGTATTTATATAATTAAATAATAATACCCACATGGATCCAATTAAATTCGTAACGTTAAATAAAACGAATTTCATATATTAAAATAATTCAATACAATGTTTAAAAATTCCTGGACATTACATCCTCTCCCCCTTATAAAAATTCCGTCCTCAGAATTTCGATCTAAGGTTACTCAAACAACTGGGGGTAATTCGCTCTCATCTTCTCTTCGAGTTCCCATGTGGCTTCTTCCATCGCGTGATTCCTCCAGAGAACTTTAACAGAATGAATGGTTTTATTCCTCAGCGTTTGCTCCTTCCTATCAAGTATTTGGACAGGAATCTCCTCGTACGATAAGTCCTTCTCGACTTGAATTGGCTCATAGGAAATGACATACTTGTAATCTGGCTTATACGGACGCAATACTGATACATGAAACACGTTGTGAATGTGCTCAAGTTCAGGAGGTAATGCTACCTCGTACGCCACCTCGCCTATCCGCCTCAAAATTTTGAACTGTCCTATGAACCTAGGGCTCAACTTACCCTTTTTCCCAAAACGGATCTTCCCTTTCCAGGGAGATACCTTCAAAAATACATAGCTACCAACTTCAAAGTCTCGTTTCTGTCGGTGTAAGTCGGCATACTTCTTCTGACGATCCTGGGTTGCTACTAATTGTTGTCTTATTACTTGAATGATTTCCACGGTTTGTTGTACCATTTTCGGTCCCAATAATCTCCGTTCACCAACTTCATCCCAACACAACGGCATTCGACACTTCCTTCCAGATAATGCTTCGTACGGTGGCATACCAATGCTAGCATGGTAACTATTGTTGTAGGCGAACTCTACTAGTGGCAAGTGATCGTCCCAGCTGCCACTTAAGTCCATCACGACTGCCCGAAGCATGTCCTCTAGAGTCTGAATTGTTCGCTCACTCTGACCATCCGTCTGAGGGTAATACGCCGTACTCATTCTCAACTGTGTTCCCAGTCTCTCCTGTAGACTTCTCCAAAAATTTGACGTGAAGCGCGGATCTCTGTCAGACACAATAGATACCGGTACTCCATGTCGCGATACTATCTCCTTCACGTAAAGTTTTGCCAACTGTTCTAATTTATACCTGATCTTGATCGGTAGAAAATGGGCAGACTTGGTCAACCGATCTACGATCACCCAGATGGCATCTAGAACCTTTTGTGTTGTCGGGAGTCCTACCACAAAATCCACAGTGATGTGCTCCCACTTCCACTCGGGAATCTCTAAGGGTTGCAACAATCCGCTCGGCCGTTGGTGCTCTGCCTTGACCCTCTGACAAGTTAAACACCGGCTGACGAATTCTACAACTTCCCCTTTCAAATGCCGCCACCAATAATGTTGACGAAGATCTTGATACATCTTGGTGCTACCCGGATGTACCGAAAATCTCGTATTATGGGCCTCTTGCAATATTTCTTCCCTTAAGTCTGGTACATAGGGTATCCAGATCCTTCCCTCGAACCTCAGCAGACCTGTGCTGTCAACGTTGAACTTCAACGTTTTTCCTTCCGATAGTTGCTTCTTAATGCCAATGCATTCTTCATCAAATTCTTGAGCCTCCTTTATCTTATTCAGTAGAGTCGGACCCACTGTCACGGTGAACAATTTTTCGTCCGTCTCCATTGGATACTTAACCTCCAGTTCCAGGCGTCCAAAGTCCTTCATCAGCTCTGCCTGAGTTGTAAGCCTCATCAATTTCTCTCTGCCTTTCCTACTCAGGGCATCCGCTACTACATTCGCTTTGCCTGGATGGTACAGAATCTCACAATCGTAATCCTTGATCAATTCTAACCATCGGCGCTGCCTCATATTCAGCTCCTTCTGAGTGAAGATATATTTCAGACTTTTGTGATCTGTATATATCTCGCACCTCTCTCCATATAAGTAGTGCCTCCAAATCTTCAAGGCGAACACTACTGCTGCTAACTCCAGATCATGAGTCGGGTATCCCTTCTCATAGTCCTTCAACTGGCGTGAAGCGTACGCAATGACCCTGCCATGCTGCATTAGTACACAACCAAGGCCCTTGTGTGACGCATCACTGTATACTACAAAACCCCCAGTGTCGTCCGGTAATGCCAACACTAGTGCTTGGCTAAGTCTCTTCTTCAGCTCTAAGAAACTCTCCTCGCACTTCTCTGTCCAAACGAACTTTACCGTCTTTCTAGTTAGATTGGTCAACGGTGATGTTATCTTCGAAAAATCCTGAATGAATCTCCGATAGTATCCCGCTAACCCTAGGAAACTTCTGATCTCCGTTGGTGTATTTAGCTGCTCCCAGTTGATAATGGCTTCCACCTTTGCTGGGTCTACCGAAACACCACTACTGTCAATGACGTGTCCAAGAAACTGCACCCTCTGCAACCAAAATTCACACTTCGAAAACTTTGCGTACAGTTTCTCCCTTCTTAATGCCTCCAGGGCAATCCTTAGATGTTCAACATGTTCTTCCTCTAACACTGAATACACCAAGATATCATCGATGAATACTACCACGAACTTGTCCAAATACTGCTTGAACACTTTGTTCATCATATCCATGAATGCCGCTGGTGCATTTGTCAGGCCAAATGACATAACCAGAAACTCGAAATGTCCATAACGAGTTCTGAATGCCGTCTTCGGGATATCCTCCTGTCTCACCCTTAGTTGATGATAGCCCGTCCTTAAATCGATCTTCGAAAAGTATTTCGCCCCCTTGAGTTGATCAAACAGATCGTCTATCCTGAGCAGCGGATACCTATTCTTAATCGTAACTTTGTTCAACTCACGGTAGTCGATACAAAGCCTCATCGAGCCATCCTTCTTCTTTACGAACAGAACTGGCGCTCCCCATTGTGACACGCTCGGTCTGATATAACCCTTGTCTAACAGTTCCTGCAGTTGGACCATCAGTTCTTTCATCTCTACTGGTGCCATTCGGTAAGGCGCCTTAGATATCGGTGCCGTCCCGGGTACCAAGTCGATTGCAAATTCTATCTCTCTATCCGGCGGCAGTCCCGGAAGTTCATCTGGGAAGACATCAGCGAATTCCCTTACAATGGGTATCTGACTCAGTTCACCCTCGACCCGTCGAGTATCTACCACGTGAGCCAAATAACCTATACAACCTTTCTTGAGCAATCTCTTCGCTTGCATCATCGTCAGAGAACAAGATTGTCTCGGCGATTTACTACCATAGTACACCACCTTCGACTTACCCGGAGTTTGCAGGTGTACGCACTTTTTCTTACAGTCAATGACCGCCCCGTGGCTCGCTAACCAGTCCATCCCAAGGATTACATCGAATTCTCTAAGACGAATCGGCAACAAGTCCACGTTAAGCTTAAACCCTCTCACATTAGCACAACAATTCTTATAAATGTAGTTTACGGGGATAATCTCTTTGTTCGCTACTTCTACGTTCATCGGGTGTTCTAACAGTTCACTAGGCAAATTAAGTTTTTGAGCAAATTCATCAGAAACAAAAGAACATGAAGCTCCCGAATCAAATAGCACATAGGCGTCTATGTTGTTGATTGGAATAATACCTGACACCACCTCTCTGGATGCCACAGCATCTTGTACTGTCATGTTGAAGGTCCTTGCTGTTGGCTTATTTGGCTGGGCTGGTCCTCCACTGGTTGCTCTCGAGTTGTTGCCCCTATTGCCATTTCCGCCATCCATGTTTCTCTTTCGGGGACATTCCTTGCTCCGATGTCCTATCTCTCCACAATTGAAACAACCTCCTTTCTTCGCCTTAGGACAATTGGGCGAGATATGCCCTTCTTGTCCACAGGTATAACAAACCATCCTTCCCTTCATGCACTCTCCCGAGTGACCCTTTCCGCAATTCCCACATACTTGCCTTTTCTGTTGTATGCTCCCTTGCTGCATTCCAGAATTGCTACCCCCACTACTCCATTGACGCTTCTTATTGTTGCTGCCACCACTACTAACATTCACATTTCCTCCTTCTACCTTCTTCTTGTTCCTTTCCCAATTATATTTTGAAACCGCTTCACTCCCACCTTCGGTAATGAGAGCTTTCTCTAACAAGGTTGAGAACGATGTAATTTGCAAAACCGCTACCTTACTGTAGATCCACGGCTTTAATCCATTCTCGAATCTCCTGGCCTTCGTCACCTCAGTATCCACCTGATGTGGGGCGAATCTAGCCAATTCATTGAATTTTGCAGCGTACTCTGACACTGATAAATTTTCTTGCTTCAATTCCAAAAACTTGATTTCCATTTTCGCCTGCGTACTCTCGGGAAAGTAATTCTCGAAAAACAATGTCTTGAATGCTTCCCACGCCATGACTCCAGTTCCAGCTTTGTTCTGATTGGCTTCCCACCAAAAGTTAGCCTCACCTTTCATTAGGTAGGTAGCAAAAACTGTCTTCTGCTCCTCAGCGACTCTAGCAATGACAAAGGCCTTTTCAATCTCCTTTATCCACGACTGGGCCTCTATCGGGTTCGCTGTTCCTCTAAACTCCGGAGGCCCTACTACCTTGAAGTCCTTAAAATTGGCTAAGTGGTTGTCTGCCTGATTTCCTGTAGTAGTGGTTTGATTCCGCAAGGCTTCTGCCATCATGTTCACAAAATCTTGCATTGGGTTTGGTGGAGTTCCCTCTACATTGTTAACTAACTCTTCAATCCCTTGGTTTCGTAGGATTCGTCTGGGCGGCATTATCTGTTTAAGCAAACCCTAACACGTTACTCGGCTTCCTTAAAACATAAGTATTCAGCATGTAATAATCACATGACTTTTGTGTGGGAGTTTTAGATTACCCAACCTCGGAAATTCTACTTTTACCCGATTAGTGATTTAAGTTGCTAAAATACCGATTCAGTTTTACTGAATTAACATAACCATTGAATTGACGGTTTACCAGGTAAAATTCTCAAACACATACCATAACAATGCATTTATATTCATATACCGACTTTAGCGTCTTACACGTTTATCACAGGCATATTGTCATGATTGCTACCATCCCATTTAATATAATAAAAGGTGGGATTCACTTAAACCATTCTTTCTTACCTACATAATTGGGAAGTACATCCTACACACGAACTACCTCGCACCTGCTGAGGTTAATACAAACTCTAGTAAATCAAATGGTAGTACCAATAACACTGCTCAAGGCATAACCACCCACTTCTAACTATCCCCTAAGAGACACAAGGTGAGTACAATTTAACGCTTGCTCTCGCTACTGGAGGGCAGATCCATCCATCTGGCGTCGAACTGCATCCAGACGATGTCTAAGGCTCGCTCCAAATCAACTATCTTCGCATCCTTAGCCTTCACCTCACCTCTCAATTGTCCTAACTGCAGCTCCCTTAGCAGCAGCCTCCCTCGCAACTCGGCTAACTTAGCCTGGGCCTGGTAAGCAGCGTCTTTGTACTGCTGTTCAGAAATCTGGTGGATGTGGTTCTGCGCCTCTAATTGTTTAGCCCTAACCTCTAGCTCGGCGTTCCTTGCCAGCAAATCTCCTATCACATCAGGCTCTATGGGCTCCTGGTTCACTGGACAGCTATCCTGACTCTCGTCCGACATCCTACAAACACCACACAAATAAATCAACATCAGTACCATAAAATATATTCATTGATGAAATGAAATGATATTTTATTCGGTACAACTAGAACTCTATGAATCTCCCCGACCCATCACCTACATACTCTATATGAGTTTTATACTAAGGTTATATCCTAGGTTTCTTGTCCCTAACGTTTATAACCTACAGCTCTGATACCAACCTGTGACGCCCCCAAATCCGGGTTTCCTAACCTCGAATTCAGTGCTCACGATACTCAACGACAAACATACTTTCTAACTAAATGCGGAATAATAAACATACATTGTTTATTGAAATAATAATAAAGTCTTACAATCTTGGTCCCAAGGTTCTTTAACCTTAACATAAAACGTACCCTTAATACAATAAAAGGTTCACTTAATCAGACAACATTCAAGAATAACTAGTACATAGGCACTATCGGGCAGCTATTCTTGCACCTTCCCTTTTCCTTTGTCTCCTCTAGACGTTTCTGCCTTAGCTGAAATAAAGATCATGATATAGCAAGGGTAAGCAACTAATTTGCTTAGCAAGTATATACACAAAGAGATATATCATGATAGAAGGAAATTTTGCTTTCAATGTTCAATAACAGTATAGAATTGTGAAGAATTATGAATTATCAGTCAACCGTTGAATATTCAAATAATTGAATGTCAATTACTGAGTGGTTTGAAATAACCAAGGACGTTTTCCAAGGTTCTCAGCATTTAAACTGGACCTCTTAAAAGTTTTGGTAATCGAGGGGATCAGCCTCTCATACCCCGTGATTAATGCATAAACACTTAATAACCAGCATTGATATCATTCCTTAAACAAGTTTATCCTTTTCTCAGCCAAGAGTTGTTACCACAATAATTTAATAAGAACAACTTTTAAAATACCATTGTCTTAACCAATTTAGACATGTTGGATCTAGCTGATACAAATAGCATAGATCGACCTCATAAACAATTCATACTTGAAAGAACTTTAATTAAATTTTACAGTTCAATCATAATAGGATAGGAATTCAATTGCACAATGTGCAAATCTCAATAATCATTATAGATGTGAATAATCGACAATAATTATTCACTAACATGCTTCGAAAATAATAACTCGAGATTGAGTTAGGGAACTTGCAATAATGTAAGAAGTTTTAGGGTTAGGAACTTGCCTGTTTGCTCAGCTACAAATAAATCTTAGCTTTAACTAATTGATCTTGGATAACCTATCAGTTGATAAAGTCGGTTTATCCATTAGCATTGCATAACTGTATATCAATACACTCACTTATGCTATTTATTTAACACTTAAGCAATTTACATAGCACACAGTGATTAAACTATAGTAAATTTCATAAGGCACTTAATTGATTTTTAGGTTGATGGTCAAATTAATTACCCATGTATCCCTTAAGTAATAGACACTTATTAATCCCTTAAACAATGAATTATAATTGTTTAATTATTAATCATTACTTTTTCTTAAGTAATATTCATTTATTAAACCCTTAAACAATTAATTATAATTGTTTAATTAATGAGTTATTTAAACTCTCTCTCTCTCTATTTTATTAACACTATCTTCATTTAATAGTAATTAATTAATTATCTTCAGTTATTAATAATAGTAATTAATAACTAATTATATTCACTTATTATTCAAATATTAATTAAATAATAATCGAATTATAAATTTTAATTGTCTTTAATTATTATTTAAGATTAAATAATAATTAATTAGGTTTGTTTATTATTTAAAATAAATAATTAATTAGTAAATATGAATTATCTTTATTTATTATTTAATAATAAATAATAACTAATTAGATTTATTTATTATTTAAGGTTATTCAAATAATAATTAATTAACAAGTATGAATTACCTTTAGCTATTATTTAATAATAACTAACTAGGTTTATTTATTATTTAATGTTAATTAATTAGTGAGTAATAATTATCTTTAGTTATTATTTAATAATAAATAATAACTAATTAGATTTATTTATAATAAATAATTAATTAGTGTGTAAGAGTTACCTTTAGTTATTATCTAATAGTAAATAATAACTAATTAGGTCTATTCATCAATTAAAGTTAATCACATAATTATTAATGAACTTATCTTTAGTTATTATTTAGTAATAAATAATAACTAATTAGGTCTACTTATTATTTAAAGTAAAAAAAATTAAATAAATAAATAAAGAATTTACTATACATGGAAAATATAATAGCATATAAGGCTATTATTTTATTACTTCTTATTCATACTTAATTATTATCTAATAATAATTAAATATTTATTGTTTATTGATAAATACTTTATTCATACATATGTAGTATCTTTATTTATTGGTAATAAATAATTACTTTATTAGCTTCATTTATTATTTAATATTAATTAAATAATAATTAAGTATTTATTATCTTTATTTATTTATTGATAAATAATAATTAATTAACTTACTAATTTTATTTGTATCAACAGTGTGGTGGACAACAATACCACATGAGTAAAAAAATCTGGTTTAGGCATTCAAATTAAACTGAAGCTTGATTCTAACCATGTTGCTGTCTGCACAAATGATATCAAATGAAGATAGCCTTATTCAGGCATTGCATCAAACATTTGGTGGCCATACAGAGACTTGACATTAGCCTAACTATTGTGCCTAATTGAGTTGCCAGAACTCTATGGCTCTCCAGCATACAGAGTTCCAAACAACACAACCCAATTTTTCAGTTCAAGAACAATATATTACAACCCAACAAGAGCATCCTTATACAATATATACTACAAACAATATAATATAACCCAACACAGCACAATTGGTTGCTACAACAGTTTCCCAATCCCAGCAGTACAAACACAAGGTATACTATAGCCAATACAATGCACAATACAATATCAAACTTGTAAATCCCAAACAACATATATTATAACCAATATCATGTGTTTCGGTACAACCAACCAAGCCCAATCGGCAACACAAAACCAACTACAGAAGAATAAAATTTATACAAAACCAAAAAAAAAAATTATCACAGACTCTCAGACATCCTATTGCCATACCTTGGGTTCGACCGAACCTTTGTTCTCCTTCCTCTCTCAGTGGCCGCTCTCCCTCAAATTCGAATAGCAAAAAAAAAATCCTAGCAACTTAATTTAGGGTTTTGGGTAGAATTTATAGCAGAACCTTTACCCAATTTGGTTTGGGTATTATCTAAATTGGCCAGTTAATAACCTTCGGTCGGAGGGGGTGAGTCGTCCGTCGTTCCCATCGAGCCGACTGTGACAACGCCGGCAGGCCTCGAGCCGCGCGCTCCCATCCGTCGGTCGCTGGTCGCTTGGTGTCCTTCAGTCCGAACATCGCACGCTGGGTCGCCCACTCGAACCCTTAATTAACCGTCGGTCGGTTGCCCCATGTTGTCGCCGGCGATGGACAACTCCCATTCCTTTCTCCTGTCACTCGCTTGACTGATTCGACTGATGGGGGGGTTGGGGGCTAGGGCTTTGGATCCCATTTTCGCTCGGCTGGATATCGGTTGAACCCCCAACTTTGATTTCGTTTGATCGATTGTCTGATTTGAGAGCCTCTGAGATTTTCTTTGCTCGGTTATCTGTGTTGAGAGGTTTGGCTGAAATCCCTTCCCCAAACGATTTTGCCGGTTGTCCCCAAATTCAAGGAAACGGGTTCAACCCGTTTTGGTTTGACTCAACCCGACCGATAGCATGGATAGGGAATGGGCTCAGCCCATTTGTTTAGGAAAATAAAAGGAATTGGGATTAGCTTATTTAGTTTAATTCATGAGGACTTGCCAGCCCATTGGTTCGGCCCACAGAGAAAGATATAGGAAGGATATTGGGCTCACTAAAATTTGGGTTCAATCAACTAATTAAAAACAATGGGTCAATCTAAATAAAAAGAATGACCCAAATTAAATTATCCACATTGTATTTCTAATATTCTAAATCAAATAACTAAACCAATTAATTTATTTACTTAAAATATTTATTTTGACCACAATTCTTTATTCGAATTATTTAATCCGATAATGATAAAATTATTTATTAAATTCCCCAAATTTTCTTGCAAATAAATTCTTAGGGTTACTCACTAATTTATTTAAACTCTCAGTGAGTCCCTTTAATGCACAAAAATTTATTGGACCACGTATTTATATAATTAGATAATAATACCCACATGGATCCAATTAAATTCGTAACGTTAAATAAAACGAATTTCATATATTAAAATAATTCAATACAATGTTTAAAAATTCCTGGACATTACAATTTTACTTTGCCCGGATGGTACAGAATTTCACAGTCGTAGTCCTTGATCAATTCAAACCATCGGCGCTGCCTCATGTTCAGCTCCTTTTGAGTGAAGATATATTTCAGACTTTTGTGATTTGTATATATCTCGCACTTCTCCCCGTACAGATAGTGTCTCTAAATCTTCAAGGTGAAAACTACTGCAGCTAACTCCAGGTCATGAGTCGGGTAACCCTTCTCATAGTCTTTTAGTTGAAGTGATGCGTACGCCACGACCTTGCCGTGTTGCATTAGCACACAGCCAAGACCTTTGTGTGATGCATCGCTATACACTACGAAACCCCAGTGTTGTCTGGTAAGGTCAACATTGGTGCTTGGCTAAGTCTCTTCTTCAACTCCATGAAACTTTCCTCACATTTCTCCGACCAAACGAACTTAACTGTTTTCCTGGTGAGATTGGTCAACGACGATGCTATCTTTGAAAAATCCTGTATGAATCTTCGATAGTATCCCGCTAATCCCAAGAAACTCCGGATCTCTATGGGTGTCTTCGGTTGTTCCCAATTGATAACTGTTTCTACTTTCGCTGGGTCCATCGAAACACCATTTTGGTCGATGACGTGACCCAGAAATTGCACCCTCTGCAACCAAAACTCACACTTTGAAAACTTTGCGTACAACTTCTCCTTCGTAAGAGCTTCCAATACAATCTTCAAATGTTCAGCATGCTCCTCCTCCGTCCCTGAATACACCAGAATGTCATCGATGAATACGACTACGAACTTGTCCAAGTACTGCTTGAATACACTGTTCATTATATCCATAAATGCTGCTGGTGCATTCGTCAATCCAAAGGACATTACCAGAAACTCGAAGTGCCCGTAACGAGTTCTGAATGCAGTCTTCGGGATATCTTCCTGCCTCACATTCAGCTTATGATAGCCTGTTCTTAATTCGATTTTTGAAAAGTACTTCGCTCTCTTAAGTTGATCAAACAGATCATCAATCCTAGGAAGCGGATACCTATTCTTAATCGTAACTTTGTTCAACTCCCGGTAGTCGATACAAAGTCGCATAGAGCCATCCTTCTTCTTTACAAACAGAACTGGCGCTCCCCACGGTGACACACTCGGTCTGATATAACCCTTGTCTAACAGTTCCTGTAGTTGAACCATCAACTCTTTCATTTCTACAGGTGCCATCCGATACGGCGGCTTCGATATTGGTGCGGTTCCAGGTACCAAATCGATTACGAACTCAATCTCCCTGTCCGGCGGTAGTCCCGGAAGTTCATCTGGGAAGACATCAGCGAAATCCCTCACGATTGGTATTTGACTCATCTCATCCCCGACCTGACGAGTATCGACCACATGGGCCAAATAACATATGCAACCATTCTTAAGCAATTTCTTGGTTTGCATCATTGTCAGACAACAAGATTTTCTTGGTGACTTACTACCGTAAAATACCACCTTCGACTTATTAGGAGTCTTTAGGTGTACACACTTTTTCTTACAGTCAATAACTGCTCCGTGAATTGATAGCCAATCCATTCCCAGGATTACATCAAACTCTCCCAGCCGAATTGGTATCAAATCCACATTAAGCTTAAATCCTCGCAATTCAGCACAACAATTCCTATGAATGTATTCTACAGGAATGATTTCCTTGTTTGCTACTTCTACATTTATAGGGTGTTCTAACTTTTCACGAGGTGAGTTTAACTGACTAGCAAATTCTTCGGAAACAAAAGAGCAGGTAGCACCCGAATCGAATAACACATATGCATTTATATCATTGATTGGGATGATACCTGACACCACGTCCTTGGATTCCATTACATCCTGCACGGTCATGTTGAATGTGCGTACCGTTGGCCTGTTAGCCTGACTGGCTGGTGCTCCATAGCTCGGCCAGTTGCTGTTTTCGCTGTTGTTGTTGCTCCTGTTGCCACTCCCGACATCACCCTTCCTCTTCGGGCAATCCTTAATCTGGTGGTCGGGTGATCCACAAGAGAAACATCCTCCCTTCGACTTATTCGGACACTGGGGAGCTATGTGCCCCGGTTGTCCACATCGGTAACAAACACTTTTCCCCTTCATGCACTCCCCCGAGTGACTCTTCCCGCAGTTGTTGCACTTGCCACTTTTCTTAGCCTCTCATCTGGGTTTATTGCTCCCGAACGATTGGCTTTCATTCCATTTGCGCTTATTGGGGTTGCTGCCTCCACTGCTCCCCACTTTGGCAACCTCCTGATTCTTCTTCCTGTCTTGGTTGAACCGTGCCACCGCTTCATTACCCCCTTCCGCAATGATCGCTCTCACCAGCAGTTCCGAGAAGTTCTTAATTTTCAGTATTGCTACTGACTTCTGAACCCATGGTTTCAGTCCCAACTCAAACCTTCTTGCCTTCCTGGCCTCGGTGTCCACCTGATGTGGGGCAAATCGGGCCAACTCATTGAACTTTGTCGCGTACTCGGCGACAGTCATATTTCCCTGCTTCAGTTCCAGGAACTTCACTTCCATATCCTGCTGTGTATTCTCTGGAAAGTAATTTTCGAAGAATAGCTCTTTGAATCTATCCCATGGAATGACTCCCTCACCTGCTCGACCCTTATTGGCCTTCCACCAACAGTTAGCCTCGCCCTTCAGCATGAACGTGGCAAATCCTGTCTTTTGTTCCTTGGCCACCCGTGCGACCTTGAAGATCTTTTCTATCTCTTCGATCCAGGTCTGTTCTTCTATTGGGTTAAGAGTTCCCTTGAACTCAGGTGGTCCGACCAGTTTGAAATCCTTAAAATTTGCCAGGTGATGCGCTGGCTCGGGTGGTGGTCTTGATTGCATGGCTTCTGCCAGCATCTCAGCGAACATTCTCATTGGATTGGGTTGATCCCCAACCTCGCTTTCTGACTCTTCAACCCGCTGGTTACGTGGTCGTCCTCTTAGCGGCATGATTTAAATAAGGAAAACCGCTGACTTTTACCTATAGTTTTATATTTTATACAATATGTCATTAAAATCAGCAATCAAGGGTAAAACATCTATCAAACACATTTGATTTAAATGAAATGACTGCATTTATATTGATATACCACTATTTCATTACAACCGAATTCAACCTGTGGCATACTTCTATAAATGTGCCCTGGCATGCCCTATCATCACCAATCATTAACCATTTCCCCCGATACAAAAAGTGGGGAACAATAACTGACCATCCTACGTAACAGACAAAAGTTGGGGTTTAATTGCTACCCCAATCATGTAACAAGATATAAAGGTTCACATCATAATCATGTCCCTAACCTAACAAAAAGTGGGACCTACTGCCCTAAAACAAGACAAGACAATCATCCTAGCACGTCACTACATGTCGTGACGGATCCGTGCCTGCTGACCTGAAGAAAATGCTCCACCCATGCCCCGGCGACGAACCGAGCGACTAGACTCTCCCATCTCAGTCCGAGGCCTCCTATAGGCTGCATCTAAAGCCAATCCCAGAGTCTCTATTCTCACAGCTCCAGCCTCAAGCCTGTCCTCCAACTGATCAACTCTCCTTGCCTCTCTGACCCAAGCATCTCTGACCCGCCTCCTCTCCACAGTCTCCAGCCCAAACTCGAACTTCATGGCCTCCTGCTTAGCCTTCAAATGGGCGATCTCCATATCCTTCTGCTCCAATCTCTCTCTCAGCTCAGCATTCCGGGCCACCATTTGATGTAGCAGTGGTCCAATCTGCTGCGCTGAGGTCTCATAACCCTGTAGCTGCGCCTTTACCATCTCCAACTCATGCTCCAGCTGATAAGCTATCTCCCTATACTGATCCTCCGTGATCTGGTGGGTCTGGTTCTGCTCCTCCAGATGAGCTACCCGGTCCTCCAGCTCCTCGTTCTTACTGGTCAGTCCCTCTATGATATCATCTGCAGTAGAGCCCATGCCATCAACATAAGCAGGTGGCTCATCACCGTCAGTCTCCGGGTCCTCTTCACTGTCATTCGGGTCCTGACTACCGGATCTCATAACCCTACCTATAACAGGCTCTGGTAGATCCCCTTGATAATCCTCCTCTAGCTCGGGCTCATCTTGTGGCACTCCTGGGGCAATAGGTGCATAACCCACTAACTGCTCGGTAGCCACAGGTATATCTGTGAATACCTCCTCCTGGGCTCCACTGGTCCCTCCTATGTCAGCCATCCTACAAACACAGACAGAGACACCAATGTCAGTATCATAATAAAATACATTCATTGATAAAATGAAAAGATATTTTATCATGTACAACTTGGCTTGGCAGATTTCCACAATCCACCCCTAGACAAGACCATTACTCGAATCTCCTTGATTCATATCCTAGCGTACTCAATACGAGTTAAAACTAAGGTCATAACCTAGGTTTAGCGATCCTAAAGTTTATAACCTATTGCTCTGATACCAACCTGTGACGCCCCCAAATTCGGGTCTCCAACTACCCGGATCTGGTCATCACGATCCAATACAACCATCCACCTCTAACAACATATGGTATCTAAAATGCGGAATATAATAAACATATGTTGTTCATTATAAAGGTGATGATGTTTATTATAAAGGTGTTACTAGTCCCAAGATACAATAACCTTAAATACTTAACACAAAATTCGTACCCCAAATAAATATCAGGGTTTAAATTACATCAATAGTAATTAACTAAGCATAAAGTAAGATCAGCTACGTGAAGCCTATCACTTCATCTTTTCTTTACCCTTGCCCTTTCCGGATGTCTCGGGTTTGGCTGCAATGAAAGTCATGATATAGCAAGGATGAGCAACGAGTTTGCTCAGCAAGTTTTAAGTACAACAATAAGGATATATCATGATGAAAGGAATATAGAAAGAGATTTCAACAATAGAATTAACAGAAGCAAGAACAATAAATGCTTTTAGAACAATTGATAGTCAAGTAGACTTTGAACAATAACTTCCAAAGGAGTCAATAGCTAGCTGACCCTAGCTACAGAATAAGTACTTGAGGGGATCAGCCTCGCGTACGCTATGTGTATGCATAACATTTAACTCTACTAGTTGTACCTTATATACGATACCTGGGGTACTCCCCTATAAATAAAGGGGTGTTCATTCAGTCTAAGAATCCTCACCATTGATTGGTTCGGATAGCTTTTATAAATTCTCACATACTTGCCTGACCGAACAAGGGTTCAGACTTAATCATGAATAGTTCGTGAATTTCGGAACTTTAATAAATGTACGAATTCAAATGCATCGAATGTGATTATCAATAATATCATAGATGTGGAATAACTATAAATTAATTAAACCACTTAAGCATTCTTAGAATAAACTTTCAAGCTACAGTACGATAGTAGCCTTGTCGAATGAAAAGAAACTTGCTACAGTTAAAGTTTCGATAATAAGAACTTGCTCAATGTAAAAGTTGAGTAAGATAGAACTTGCCTGTTTGCTCATCTACAAATAAATCTTAGCTTTAACTAATTGACCTTGGGTAACCTATCAGTTGATAAAGTCGGGTTATCCATTAGCATTGCATAACTGTATATCGATACACTCACTTATGCTATTTATTCGGCAGATAAACAATTCACCATATACATTTAATTACTATCTAATCATTTGCTAAACAGAGTTTAATTAATGACCGTTAGTTGTTATTTCAGTAACTAATCATGCTTATTTATTATTTGGATATTCAATTTAGCAACATTTAATAACCCAAGTTATTATTTACACACTAAATAATAATCTTGTTAGTGCCTTATGACTTAGTAATATCCACATTTAACAACTATCCTATTTGGTTAAATCTCTAGTTATTATTTATACAAATAATAATAAATTGATTAATGCATTACTAGCTATCAGTGACAACAAATAAATAGGTTATTTAAGTTTTATTCACCCTTAGCTACTATTCACTTTCAAGGGTAATTACGAAATTATTTTCCTTATTCCTCATTTAACATTATTTAAATAATTAATGTATCACTCTACCCTTACTTAATTATTATTAATGTTAATTAAATAATAATTAAGTTCTTATTATCTTTATTTATTATTTAATGAGAAATAATAAATAATTAACTTTACTTGTACTTAATCATTATTAATTAAATAACAATCAAATATTTATTATCTTTATTTATCATTCATTGATAAATAATAATTACTTTGTTAATTATTCCCATACATAATTATTATTTACTACTAATTAAACAATAATTAAATATTTATTATATTTATTTATTATTTAATGTTAAATAATAAATAATTATTTATTACTCATATTCATACTTAATTATTATTAAATAATAATTAAATATTTATTATCTTTATTTATTATTTAATAATAAATAATTAATTTATCAACCTTACTCATACTTGATAATAATCAAATATTTATTATCTTCATTAAATAATTACTTCATTAACTTTATTCATACTTAATTATTATTTAATATTAATTAAATAATAATTAAATATTTATTTTATTTACTTTACTCATATTTAATTATTATTTATTATTAGTTAATAATTAAATATTTATTGTCTTCATTTATTACAATAATAAATAATCATTAACTCAAATAATATTTGATCCTTATTTTGTTGTGTGATCATAGTAATAAATCAAATAGACTTCATTATGCATACCACTTAGCCCAAACATTATCACACATAAAAAAAAGTTTGCTTTTGTTTTAAAACTCATGTTGCTGACAGTCATATGCTACCTAGTTGAAACAGTTTTTCGTTTGGGCATTACCTCAACACAAAAGGAAGACTCCTAATAGATCTATGACAACACTGATTTCAGTTCCTATTAGCAGCCACAATACCATTATATCATAACTCAAAACCTGTAACAACATGCTATCGACAGACATTACATACCCCCAACAGGAACCCAGTTTTATTCAAGCATTTCAACAGCATACATTAAGCATTTCCAAACCATCAATACCAACCTGTTTACAGTATAAATTTAAGCCATCAAAACCCTAGGGTTCTTTAATATACCGAATCTTCAACCCAATAATCACCCCCAATACAGTGTATATCAACCAACTCAATGTATCAACACAGTGTATTATACAACCAAATCAATGTATTGGATGTATTATTATACAACCAATACATTGATACAAACCAACACAGTGATATAAACCAACACAGTCAATAATACTAATCCTAGTACAGAAGAAAGAAATTTTCATAAAACCTAACATAAAACTATCACAGCAACTTAATAAACCCATTGCTATACCTTGGGTTCGATCGCGTTGCAACTCTTCTCCTCCTACCGAAATAAGTAACCAAGCTGGACATTCACAGTAGCTTCCTCTCTATTTTTTTTCTTCTAATTTGGACTCACAATCAAAGGAATCGGCAGCTTTGGTTTAGGGCATGGGGGGTTCAATTTAGAGTGAAATTTTTTACCCAAATTGGCTGGGTATTACCTTATTTGGCCAGTTAAGGACCATCGGTCGGAAGGAGATAGGCGATTGATGGTATACATCACGCCGACTGTGAACTCGCCGACCAATTCCTCGAGCGTCGTACCCCCACCGGTCGCGTCGCCGAATTTTTGGAACCTTTGGTCCGTTTGGTGCCGCTCGGTCGGTCGTTACCCTCACTCGCTTCACCCGCTGGTTAAACCGTGGTAGCCGCCGGTCGCCGCTTCTTATCCCCTGCTATCGCCGGCGACTGACACCCTGTTCCTCCTTCCCGTCTCTCTCTTAGTCGCTTGTCCGGTTTGATTGATGGTCTAGGTCCCTAGTTCGCTCGATTGCGCTAAGCCTATTCCTCCTTCTCCATTGAATTTGGTTTGAGGTTTTGCTCGGTTTATTTCCCCCAACTCCTCCTACCGTTTTCCAAATTGATTGGGTCGACCCAGTAGCAATTAGTTAACCCGACTGGACTAACCCGGCTGGAAAGAAAGAGAATGGGCTCAACTCAATAGGGTTGGGCTGGTTGATTTTAGTAGAGAAATGGCCCAAAAAGGAAATAAAAAGGAAAATGGTTTCGGCCCACTTGATATTGGGTCAGCTTAATAAAAAGAGATATGACCCAATTAAAATAACATTATGCTTCTAATATTGATTAAGTAATTTAATCTAATTAATTAGTTATAATATTTATTTCAACAATAATTCCTCATGGCAATTTATTTAAATCAGATAATTGAAAAAAATGAAATTATTTATTTAGATTCTCTTCAATTTTCTTGCCAACCAAATCTTAGGGTTAACTCACTAATTTATTCAACTATTAGTGAGCCTCTTTAAGGCAAAAAAAATTATTGAACCATGTATTTATATAATTAAATAATAATACCTACATGGATCCAATTAAATTCGTAAAATTATATAAAATAAATTTTATTTATTAAAATAAATTCGATACAATGTTTAAAAATTCCTGGACATTACAGTAAATGTAATTCAAGCCTTAAAACGATATCGAGGGTTCCATCGTATGAAAATTAGACTTAAAGCCCCTTGATAGTGGATTTAATTATTGCAAGGTATTTGGAGTTATTTAGATAGCTTACATGCCCACGGATAGCTCCAACCCTATCTTCAATGCTTAATTTTATCTTTTAACATGCGAAACGATTTTCGAATGAAATTGTAAAGATCTTTTAAAATTAGATCAAACTAGGTTATTAGATTAATTCTAGTCTAAAATTAGAAGTAATGAAGAACCTTAATTATAAGTTTGCAGAAACAAGAACATACATATAATCATATTGTAATAAAGCGGAAGCATGACATAAATTGAATTTAAAATTTTTCTGCAATCCCAAAAATTACCTTATGCAATATTATTAATTGAGGAAGGATAAAAGATATACCTTAAAAGATGATACAAACCTTTGATCAAATCTTCAAGTTCGAATCCTTAGCTCCTCCATGCTTCTCCAATTATTCGAATCAAACGCAAGCTACTCAATGTGTGCAGCGCTCTAAAGGTGATCCACCAAGAGTATATTGATTAAAGAAGTAAATTTAGGTTTTTGTAACGATTGAGAATTTGTACTTAGCCATTTTGAATATATTTAAATAAAATAAATTTTTATGAATATATTATGTGTTATGTGTTTAAAGGTCGTATTATGATCTAAATTGTGTTTACGTGTTAGAAATTTCGAATTTGGATTTCGTAGAAGAAAATAAATTTTTTCTGAAAAAAAGGCGTAAAAACACTATTCACCCAAAAACGCTTTTGCGTCTTTTTGATTTTTCAAAGAATACGCGAATATTAATATTACGAGAAAAGATGGAATATCCAATAAAATTTGAAAACGAAAAACGTAGTTTTTCGACTGTGGAATGAATTTCGTTAGAATACGAGTATAATACGAAATATTATATGAAAGAATGAAAGAATAAATACGAGTATAATATGAAATATTATACGGTAGAATACGAGGTATAATACGAGTAGAATACGAATATTATACGTAGTATATACGAATATGTAACTAGGAATCCAAGTGAATTGTTTTCGACCAATCAGATGCAAGCATGATGTAACCATGACATCACCTTCAAAGAAGCACAAATATGATGTCATCATGATGTCATAATGATGTCACATTGGCCAATGATGCGAACGATGATGTCACGTTGGAAGATGATGTCATCATGATGTCATGTATGCGAAAAGACTATTTTACCCTAACTCTACCTAGCCTATAAATCTGAAGCTTTGCAAGCTTAAAACAACTTGCTAATTCACAAAATCAAAGAGCAAAGTTACTCTCTAGATATATATTTCATGTATTGAAGTTGCAAAGAAATAGTTAAGCTTGCAACTACAAGAGGTAGAATTCCTAGTCGTTGTTATATTCAATTTTCTTTCATTTTATAGTTGAAAAGCTCAAGAACATAAGTGGTTACCATGTACGATCTTTTTCGACTAAGTGTTTCTTCATGTGTTCTTGAGCAAAAGTCATAAAACTCTATATAAGTATGTTTATGATTTTCTTATTTGATGTTATAAGTGGTAGAACATGATAGCCTAGCTAATTAATGCTTGTGTCATCAAGTTTTAAGTAATCGAAATGAAGAATGATGGAACTTAGTTTTCATATGTTCTTCGTGTTCTTCGTGTTCTTCATGTTCTTGAGAAAAGTCATAAAACTCTATATAAGTAGGTTTATAATTTAGTTATTTTTATGTTATTGAAGTTAGTTGAGTGTTAGAACATGATAACATAACATTTTGATGTTTGTGGTATCATATTTTATCAAATGAAATGAAGACGTTATGAACAAATCACACTTCTGACCTTTCTGTCCATTTTTCGAAACTGTAAAGTCTGAATATGCTTCTGATTTATAAAAGAAAGTTGTAGAGGGGAAAATTATAATGAGAATAGGCTCAAGAATCACCTAAAAATGTTTTCGTATGAAAGAGTTATGGCTGTTTTAGTGCTGCTGGGTCTAGCTGTCAATATTTCCTCGGGAGCAGTTTTTAATATGCTTTTATAAGCTTCATAACTGTTAATGTATAAAGAGTTAACATGTGATTTTTATATCAAAAGAAAGCTCTGGAAGTAAGCTAAACACAGAATCAAGAATCACCCAAAAATGTTTTGAAACGAAGAAGTTATGGTCGTTTAAGCGAGTCGGGGTACTGCAGTCTACAAACTGCAAGGCATTCGGGAATTGGACCTTAAAAATAAGGTTTTGTGTATGTAAATTTTTTTGTTCATGCCACCTATGGGAGTAGTTAGGCCATGTTATAAATAGTTCACGGTCCAAAGTTGAGACCATTCCGAGGTTGGTTGAACGTAATTATGGATTAAATAAGTTTTGAAATCGATTATTGAAAAAGTTAAAAATACGAAGTTAGGTTCATGTTTAAAAGCTAGTTAAGATGAACTATAATAAGAGTCATGTGATGATTAATTGGTGTGTCTATGTGATTGATATTGTGTAGGACAATTGAAGAGCAATTTAGTGTAATCCTTAAAGAACGCATAAGGCAAGTTTCTAACTCTCATTCGATTTATGTATTGAATGTAAGTTTCCTAAACTTTCTCAATCTTTATATTTGAGTAAGTATCCCAACTTCATTTGATTTCTATATTGAATGCAAGTACTCCTAAACTTTTCACAAGTATTCAAGTTATGCTATGCATAATCTGTTAAAGCTTTCAAGTTCTATTATTCACGAACTGCTTATGAATGATTGTCGATGCTATTTGACTCAGCTAAACAAATGTTTAAATATTCTATCGATTGAATTATAAATCTTTGAAATATTATTGATGTTAAGTAGAGTTCTCCAACTGAATTGTTTTGGTTAGGATTCTAATGCATGTATGAGATGAACAACCCTAATATTAGGGGCAGTTTTAATCGGTTAAATCCGATAAGGCCGTGAGGTGCCTAAACCAAACGCATATAGTCGTTTAAAATAGAATGTTGATCAACATAGAGTACTATAGGCTGATCACCTAGAAGTGCTCGTAAGCATATCGGTTTGCGGTTTAAATACGGTGAAACCTTTTTATGAATAAAAATAAAAGTTCAAGGTCTTATGACCGCTCAGTATGTCGTTTCGAAAATCAATTCAAACAAAAGTAAATTGTTATTCCAGTTTATTCAGAATATTTCTCAACTATTGTTCAGTTGTTGAATAATGATGATATGATTCTTGAATTTTGTTGTTATTAAACTGTTATACTTGCTGAGCAATTAAATGCTCATTCTTGCTTTAAATCAAATATTTTCAGTTAAAACCGAGACTGCCGAAGGTTCCCGAAGGGACAAAGGCAAAGGAAAAGTTAACGAATAGGATTATATTATCCTAATATGTAATAGTTTATATTATAAAAGATTTATTCTTAAGAATGATGTAATATTTATTATTATTATGACGATGAATGATGTAATGGTTATAGAACCTGGGATTTGAGTGAGACATATTATAATAATATAGTAATTGCATTTATGTCAATATTATTGTGATAAATGGGTAGTACCGTGATGCACTGGACCCAGGTTTAAAGGTAGACCTGGATTTGGGGGCGTTATAGGTTAGTATCAAAGCTTTAGATTATAAACCTTAGGTGGGGGAAATACCTTAGGAATATGACCTTAGAGAAGTTAGTCAAGAGATAAACTCAAATAGAGTTTTTAAGGGATGAATTGAGGAAATTCATCAAAAGATAATAAAAGTAAAAGCAAAACTTAAAATAAATTATATTTGTTATGTGATATTAATAAATATATTTTGTTACTATAGCTTATGTATAAGGTTATATTTTATGAATCCCATCATTATGATAGTAATAAGGGGATAGTATGTGAAAAGCTTCAGCTTTATTAAATACGTTGTATGAATTAAGAAGCATATTATATAAAAATATTTATTAAATGTGCTTTGTAATGTGTATGTGCTAGTATTAATGAGAATGTGTTAAAAAAACGAATAGTGAGTTAGTAATAACATAATTTTATTATAATTTAACAGAAAAATGCCGCCAAGAGGAAGACCTAGAGGGTACAGGACCCAACAGAGAGAACCTGAAAACGAGAATAGGGAGCAAGCTAATCCTATGCAACAGTTCATAGACCTCTTACTAGGGGCCTTTAATAGAGAGCGTACTGAGGTACTTGTAAATCCTCCTGCTGTGCAAGTAGCCAATTTTAAGGATTTCAAAAATGTGGGACCGCCAGAGTTTAGGGGGACCACCGAGCCTATAGAAGCTCAATCATGGATTAAAGAAATAGAGAAGGCGTTTGAAATCGCTAGAGTCGGAGAGGAGCAAAAGACTGCTTTTGCTACATATTTGTTAAAAGGTGAGGCCAACTTTTGGTGGGAAGCCAATCAAAATAGGGTCGGAGAGGGAGTTATCGTGTGGGATCGGTTCAAAGAGTTATACTTTGAGAACTACTTCCCTATGAGTATGCAGAGCCGTATGGAAATGCGGTTTTTAGAATTGAAGCAGGAAGAAATGTCAGTTCCCCAATACGCTGCCAAGTTCAATGAACTGGCTAGGTTTGCGCCACATCAAGTGGACACCGAACAAAGGAAGGCACGAAGGTTTGAGCAGGGCTTAAAACCTTGGCTCTACAATAAAATTTCTGTGTTGCAGATTGGTTCTTTCGGATCAATCTTGGAGAAGGCTATTATAGCCGAAGGGGGAAGCGAGGCGTTGAGCTTATTCAACCGAGAGAAGAAAAATAAGAATAAGAATGAAGGAGGAGGTAGAGCTGATGGACCTAGTGGTAGTGGAGGAAGCCAGAAGAGGAAGTGGAACAACTTCGGGAATACCGGAACCAAACAAGGGGACCCAAAGAAGAAGGGAGAATCGTGCAAGATATGTGGGAAGAATCATTTCGGGGTCTGCCTGAAGGGAAAGCCAGTGTGCTATAATTGTGGGCAGGAGGGACATATCTCTCCTAACTGCCCCAACTCGAAGAAGAACACCGGATGTTTCATCTGCGGAGCGGCAGACCATATGGCAAGAAATTGCCCAAAGAAGGGAGTAGACGGGGGTAACGGCAACAAAGGGAACAACAGTGGTAAGCTGACCATAACTGGTCCAGCCCCACCGAGTAGACCAACCGCCCGGACCTTCAACATGACGGTCCGAGATGCCGTGGCATCTGAAGATGTAGTCTCAGGTATCATCCCAATAAATAATATTAATGCATATGTATTGTTTGATTCGGGTGCGACCTGTTCTTTCATATCCTGTGATTTTGCTATACGTTTAGGTTTACCTCTAGAGAAACTAGAGTTACCCTTGAACATAGAAGTTGCGAATAAGGAAGTAATCCCTGTTAAACACGTTCATAGGAATTGTTGCGTCGAAATTAGAGGACATAAGTTAACGGTAGATTTAATTCCAATTAACTTGGGAGAATTCGACGTAATATTGGGGATGGATTGGTTAGTCAACCACGGGGCGATAATAGATTGTCAGAAGAAGAGCATAAACCTTCAGACTTCCAAACAGTCTAAGGTAGTGTTCTATGGTAGTAAATCGCACCGACATTCTCGTTGTCTAACGATGATGCAAGCGCAGAAGCTGTTAAAAAATGGATGCGTAGGTTATCTGTGCCATATTGTTGATACCCAACAAGTGGGAGAGGAAATTGGACATATACCTATCGTGCAAGAATTCGCGGATGTATTTCCAGACGAGTTACCAAGTCTTCTGCCAGACAGAGAGATCGAGTTTGTTATAGACATAGTGCCCGGGACGGCACCAGTTTCGAGGGCACCATATAGGATGGCACCCGTAGAGATGAAGGAATTGATGATACAATTGCAAGAATTATTAGATCAAAAATATATCCAACCAAGTGTTTCTCCATGGGGAGCACCAGTGCTATTTGTTAAAAAGAAGGACGGAACGTTAAGGCTTTGTATTGACTATCGGGAGTTGAACAAAGTAACGATCAAGAATAAGTATCCATTGCCCAGGATCGACAATCTGTTTGATCAGTTAAAAGGGGCAAAATACTTTTCTAAGATAGATTTGAGAACGGGGTATCACCAGTTAAAGGTGAGAGGAGAAGATGTACCCAAGACGACATTCAGGACTCGATATGGCCATTACGAGTTTCTGGTGATGTCGTTTGGTTTGACGAATGCGCCTGCCGCATTTATGGATCTGATGAACAGAGTGTTCAAGTAGTATCTAGACAAGTTTGTAATAGTGTTCATAGATGATATCCTGATCTATTCAAAGACGTAGGAGGATCATGCGGAACATCTAAGGATAGTGTTGGAAACACTAAGGAGGGAAAAGTTGTATGCGAAATTCAGCAAGTGTGAATTTTGGTTAGAGAGGGTACAATTTTTGGGACACGTGATTGACAAGGACGGTATATCCGTAGATCCAGGGAAAGTGGAAGCGGTGATTAATTGGGAGCAGCCGAAGACGCCGACTGAAGTGCGTAGTTTCCTAGGGTTAGCGGGTTACTATCGGAGATTTATTCAACATTTTTCGAAGATAGCTACCCCGTTAACAAATTTGACGAGGAAGACAGTAAAATACGTATGGTCGGAGAAATGCGAGGAAAGTTTTCAGGAGCTCAAGAAAAGATTAAGTGAAGCGCCAATGTTATCCTTACCAGATGACACAGGTAATTTTGTAGTTTATAGTGATGCGTCACATAAGGGACTTGGATGCGTGCTTATGCAGTACGGTAAAGTCATTGCGTATGCGTCACGACAATTGAAAGAGTATGAGAGGGGATACCCTACTCATGATCTCGAATTGGCAGCAGTGGTGTTTGCCTTGAAAATTTGGAGGCACTATCTCTACGGAGAAAAATGTGAGATATACACGGACCACAAAAGTCTAAAATATATCTTCACACAGAAAGAGTTGAATATGAGGCAGAGGAGATGGTTAGAATTAATCAAGGACTATGATTGTGAGATTCTATATCATCCAGGAAAGGCGAATGTAGTGGCCGACGCCTTAAGTAGGAAGGGTCGGGAGAAGTTGTCTATGTTAACCGCTCAAGATGAGCTAATAGCAGAGATGGCTAAAATGGAGTTGGAGGTAAAATTTCCAATGGAATCGAGGGGAAAATTATTTGCAATGGAAACTCGTCAAACACTAGTGGACAGAGTAAAGGAGGCACAACTCAAAGATGAGGAATGCGAAGTTATAAGGAAGAGAATTTCTAAAGGAGAACAGTTGAAGTATAAACTCGATAGTTAGGGAATGATAAGGTTTGAAGGAAGAATTTGGGTTCCATTAGAACCGAAGCTAAAAGAGGAGATATTACAAGAGGCCCATTGTTCGAGGTTTTCGATTCATCTTGGTAGTACGAAGATGTATCAAGACCTCCGACAAAAATTTTGGTGGCCGAACATGAAAAGAGAAGTCGCGGAGTGCGTCAGTAGGTGCCTGACTTGTCAAAAAGTTAAGGCCGAACATCAGAGACCCAGTGGGTTGTTACAACTGTTAGATATTCCGGAGTGGAAATGGGAGCATATCACGATGGATTTTGTGGTAGGACTTCCAACGACACAGAAGGGATACGACGCTATATGGGTTATAGTGGATCGTTTGACAAAGTCGGCTCATTTCTTGCCGATAAAGATTAGGTTTAACCTAGAACAGTTAGCTAAACTCTATGTTAAGGAAATTGTTTCGCGACATGGAGTTCCAGTTTCGATTGTGTCGGTTCGAGATCCGCGTTTCACGTCGAACTTCTGGAAGAGTTTGCAAGGGCAAATGGGAACGCAGTTGAGGTTGAGCATTGCGTATCATCCTCAAACGGACGGACAGAGCGAACGAACGATTCAGACCCTAGAAGATATGCTACGGGCTTGTGTCATGGACTTTAAGGGGAGTTGGGACGACCACCTACCTTTAGTAGAATTCGCTTATAATAATAGCTATCACGCAAGTATAGGTATGCCGCCTTACGAAGCGTTATACGGAAGAAAGTGCAGAACGGCACTGTGTTGGGATGAGGTAGGGGAACGTCGACTGTTGGGACCATAATTGGTTCAGCAAACCGCAGAGATTATTAAAGTCATAAGGTCAAGGCTAATCACAGCTCAAGACCGACAGAAGAAGTATGCAGATCAGCATCGTCAGACACGAGATTTTGAAGTCGGCAGTTATGTATTTTTGAAAGTGTCTCCTTGGAAAGGGAAGATACGTTTTGGAAAGAAAGGGAAGCTTAGTTCGAGATTTATAGGACCGTTCGAAGTATTGAGAAGGGTAGGGGAAGTGGCTTACGAAATAGCCTTACCTCCTGAGTTAGAACATATTCATAACGTGTTTCACGTGTCGGTACTACGACCCTATAAACCAGATTATAAACATGTTATTGAATATGAACCTATCCAGGTTGAAAAAGACTTAGAATATGAAGAAATTCCGATTCAGATAATTGATAGGAAAGAGCAAGTCTTACGCAATAAGGTTATACCTTCTGTGAAAGTGTTATGGAGGAACCTCAATGCCGAAGAAGCAACGTGGGAACTTGAAGATAAAATGAGGAATAATTATCCCCATCTTTTTGTGTAGCATTACTTGTATCGTAATTCTGGGGACAGAATTCTTATAAGGGGGGAGAATGTAACGATTGAGAATTTGTACTTAGCCATTTTGAATATATTTAAATAAAATAAATTTTTATGAATATATTATGTGTTATGTGTTTAAAGGTCGTATTATGATCTAAATTGTGTTTACGTGTTAGAAATTTCGAATTTGGATTTCGTAGAAGAAAATAAATTTTTTCTGAAAAAAAGGCGTAAAAACACTATTCACCCAAAAACGCTTTTGCGTCTTTTTGATTTTTCAAAGAATACGCGAATATTAATATTTCGAGAAAAGATGGAATATCCAATAAAATTTGAAAACGAAAAACGTAGTTTTTCGACTGTGGAATGAATTTCGTTAGAATACGAGTATAATACGAAATATTATATGAAAAAATGAAAGAATAAATACGAGTATAATATGAAATATTATACGGTAGAATATGAGATTAATACGAGGTATAATACGAGTAGAATACGAATATTATACGTAGTATATACGAATATGTAACTAGGAATCCAAGTGAATTGTTTTCGACCAATCAGATGCAAGCATGATGTAACCATGACATCACCTTCAAAGAAGCACAAATATGATGTCATCATGATGTCATAATGATGTCACATTGGACAATGATGCGAACGATGATGTCACGTTGGAAGATGATGTCATCATGATGTCATGGATGCGAAAAGACTATTTTACCCTAACTCTACCTAGCCTATAAATATGAAGCTTTGCAAGCTTAAAACAACTTGCTAATTCACAAAATCAAAGAGCAAAGTTACTCTCTAGATATATATTTCATGTATTGAAGTTGCAAAAAATAGTTAAGCTTGCAACTACAAGAGGTAGAATTCCTAGTCGTTGTTATATTCAATTTTCTTTCATTTTATAGTTGAAAAGCTCAAGAACATAAGTGGTTACCATGTACGATCTTTTTTGACTAAGTGTTTCTTCATGTGTTCTTGAGCAAAAGTCATAAAACTCTATATAAGTATGTTTATGATTTTCTTATTTGATGTTATAAGTGGTAGAACATGATGGCCTAGCTAATTAATGCTTGTGTCATCAAGTTTTAAGTAATCGAAATGAAGAATGATGGAACTTAGTTTTCATATGTTCTTCGTGTTCTTCGTGTTCTTCATGTTCTTGAGAAAAGTCATAAAACTCTATATAAGTAGGTTTATAATTTAGTTATTTTTATGTTATTGAAGTTAATTGAGTGTTAGAACATGATAACATAACATTTTGATGTTTGTGGTATCATATTTTATCAAATGAAATGAAGACGTTATGAAAAATCACACTTCTGACCTTTCTGTCCATTTTTCGAAACTGTAAAGTCTGAATATGCTTCTGATTTATAAAAGAAAGTTGTAGAGGGGAAAATTATAATGAGAATAGGCTCAAGAATCACCTAAAAATGTTTTCGTATGAAAGAGTTATGGCTGTTTTAGTGCTGCTGGGTCTAGCTGTCAATATTTCCGCGAGAGCAGTTTTTAATATGCTTTTATAAGCTTCATAACTCTTAATGTATAAAGCGTTAACATGTGATTTTTATATCAAAAGAAATCTCTGGAAGTAAGCTAAACACAGAATCAAGAATCACCCAAAAATGTTTTGAAACGAAGAAGTTATGGTCGTTTAAGCGAGTCGGGGTACTGCAGTCTACAAACTGCAAGGCATTCGGGAATTGGACCTTAAAAATAAGGTTTTGTGTATGTAAATTTTTTTGTTCATGCCACCTATGGGAGTAGTTAGGCCATGTTATAAATAGTTCACGGTCCAAAGTTGAGACCATTCCGAGGTTGGTTGAACGTAATTATGGATTAAATAAGTTTTGAAATCGATTATTGAAAAAGTTAAAAATACGAAGTTAGGTTCATTTTTAAAAGCTAGTTAAGATGAACTATAATAAGAGTCATGTGATGATTAATTGGTGTGTCTATGTGATTGATATTGTGTAGGACAATTGAAGAGCAATTTAGTGTAATCCTTAAAGAACGCATAAGGCAAGTTTCTAACTCTCATTCGATTTATGTATTGAATGTAAGTTTCCTAAACTTTCTCAATCTTTATATTTGAGTAAGTATCCCAACTTCATTTGATTTCTATATTGAATGCAAGTACTCCTAAACTTTTCACAAGTATTCAAGTTATGCTATGCATAATCTGTTAAAGCTTTCAAGTTCTATTATTCACGAACTGCTTATGAATGATTGTCGATGCTATTTGACTCAGCTAAACAAATGTTTAAATATTCTATCGATTGAATTATAAATCTTTGAAATATTATTGATGTTAAGTAGAGTTATCCAACTGAATTGTTTTGGTTAGGATTCTAATGCATGTATGAGATGAACAACCCTAATATTAGGGGTAGTTTTAATCGGTTAAATCCGATAAGGCCGTGAGGTGCCTAAACCAAACGCATATAGTCGTTTAAAATAGAATGTTGATCAACATAGAGTACTATAGGCTGATCACCTAGAAGTGCTCATAAGCATATCGGTTTGCGGTTTAAATACGGTGAAACCTTTTTATGAATAAAAATAAAAGTTCAAGGTCTTATGACCACTCAGTATGTCGTTTCGAAAATCAATTCAAACAAAAGTAAATTGTTATTCCAGTTTATTCAGAATATTTCTCAACTATTGTTCAGTTGTTGAATAATGATGATATGATTCTTGAATTTTGTTGTTATTAAACTGTTATACTTGCTGAGCAATTAAATGCTCATTCTTGCTCTAAATCAAATATTTTCAGTTAAAACCGAGACTGTCGAAGGTTCCCGAAGGGACAAAGACAAAGGAAAAGTTAACGAATAGGATTATATTATCCTAATATGTAATAGTTTATATTATAAAGGATTTATTCTTAAGAATGATGTAATATTTATTATTATTATGACGATGAATGATGTAATGGTTATAGAACCTAGGATTTGAGTGAGACATATTGTAATAATATAGTAATTGCATTTATGTCAATATTATTGTGATAAATGGGTAGTACCGTGATGCAATGGACCCAGGTTTAAAGGTAGACCTGGATTTGGGGGCGTTACAGTTTCTCCAAACTTTGGGTGGCTAGCCCTAGTTTTCTCTTTCCTAACTCTTTTAGGTTTCGAGAATACTGATCATTAGTCACTAATCCAAATAAGACCCATCTTATTTATAGACCAAGCTTCCATCCTAAACCTTTTAGGACTTAGAGTTTTAATTTAATTTAATTCCCAAACTATTTAGGAATTAAATAATTTATAATAATAAGAATAAGAAGAATACTTCTTATTAATTTAATAATTAGTATTTCTTCAAATACATAATTATAAATATTAAGCTATTTAATTTATTCTACTAATAAATTAAATACACTTAATTCATTATTATTAAGTCAATCACTTCTAAAATAATATTTCTCTTTTATGGTGTGACCCTTTAGGTTCAATATTATACCGATAGTAAAATAAATAAATTTGAACTATTCTAATATTATTTATAATGAATTAAACTACTTTAATTCAAATATAAATAAATATATTTATTTTACATCATGAGTGACACCTTACATTAGTATATCATGACTATCCGGATAATATGAAATCAACGTTTAATCACAAAGAACATATTCAGTAAATAGTTAACGTACAAATCAATCCTTCTACCACACAATGTCCCAATCAAATATAAAATATAAAATTACTGTCAAGTTTTATTTATTTGATCATATATATTTCGATTCCAAAATGCACAACTCTAGTTAATGCAAATTAAAAACTCCTTTCTAATTTCCATTCAAATCTAGCAGGGATTTCCTAGTTGTCACTTATTGAATCACATAAGACATTCTCTACCTTTACTAGAAGTGGTAGATCATTTGTTGATCATTCACCTACCTTCATGTACACTTTATTATACTCGAACATACCCTATAATATACTCTAAAGTATTAAGGAATATGACAAAGTATAACTTAGAATACACAAGGTACTATGATGACCTCAAGTCCATGGATCACTTGTACTACTATCATTATAAGAACTCTATTAAGGTTCTTTTAAGCGAGTCACGTTCAGTGAACTTATTCTCCAATAAGCACCTACATACTTGCTTTAGTGTGTCCACACAAATAATTATGAGATCAATCATCCTCTTCAACAGAGAAAACATAGTATGTACTAATCTATCCGGAATCAGTAAGCCCACATTAGGGATCCAACGATTAGGAACATTTTAGTTTTGTGCTCTCTAGAATTTAGATCTCATTAACATGAACTCTTCATGATTCTAAAAACATTGCTCCAAAACTATGGGTTTATCCTTATTAATTCAACTAATTAAACATGGACAAATAAATGCCTTCATATAAATAAATTCTTTTATTAATAAATGAATAAGATTACAAAGTAAATGCTTATCACATCCAATGCGATTGACTTGAGGACATATTACTTTCAATCTCCCACTTGCACTAAAGCCAATCGCCCTGGTATCTAATACCCATCTTCTCTAAGTGGCGATCAAATTGCTGCTGAGATAATGCTTTAGTAAATGGATCTGCAATGTTGTTCTGAGAGTCTACTCGCTCTAAGGAGACATCTCCCCTTTCAATGATTTCTCTAATCAACTGAAAGCGTCGCAATACATGTTTGGATTTCGAATAAGACCTGGGTTCCTTGGCTTATGCAACAGCTCTAGTGTTGTCACAATGCACAGGCACTGGTCCTTGAATGCTAGGAACCACTTTAAGTTATGTAATTAACTTCTTCATCCAAACATCTTCCTTTGCAGCTTCACTTATAGCTATGTACTCTGCCTCCATCACTAAATCAGCAACCGTTTGCTGCTTGGAACTCTTCCAACTCATTACTCCACCGTTCAAGGTAAACACATACCCTGAAACGGATTTGTTATCGTCTTGATCAGTTTGAAAACTTGAGTCTGTATAGCCCTCTAGTTTCAAATTAGACCCAACATAAATTAGAAAGACATCCTTAGTTCTTCTTAAGTACTTTAGGATGTTTTTCACCGCTTTTAAGTGTTTTTCTCCAGGATTAGACTGACATATGCTTGTCACACTTAGTGCATAAGCAACATCAGGTCTCGTACATATCATCCCATTAATGATAGGTCCTATTGCCGAAGTATAAAGTATCTTACTCATGCGATCTCTATCTTCAGGTGTCTTTGGGGACAATTTCTTGGAGAGATTCACTCCATGGCTCATCGGTATGAGACATTTCTTGGAGTGTTCTATGTTAAATTTCTTTAACATCGAATCAATGTACGTTCCTTGGATCAAGCCAAGCATCCCGTTAGATCTATCTTTATAGATTTTTACCCCCAAAATGTAGGATATTTCTCCCAAGTCCTTCATGGAGAAGTGTTTAGACAACTATATCTTTACTGATTGTAGCATTGGTATGTTATTCCCTATCAGTAGTATATCATCAACATATAGTACTAGGAATGTCATTGCGCTCCCACTAACCTTCTTGTACACACATGGTTCATCGTCATTTTTGATAAAATTAAACTCTTTGATTATCTCATCAAAACAGATGTTCCATCTTCGAGAAGCTTACTTTAATCCATAAATGGATCGTTGTAGCTTACATACTAGATTTGTTTCATCTTTTGAAATAAAATCCTCTAGCTGTATTATATATACATCCTCTTTTAGTTTCCCATTTCAGAAGGTCGTTTTCACGTTCATTTGTCACATAGTTATAGTAAGCTGCAACTGCAAGCAAAATCTGAATGAACTTCAACTTTACTACCGGTGAGAAGTTTTTTTCATAATTAACTCCTTGTCTTTGTTTGAAACCTTTGGCCACCAGTCTGGCCTTATAGGTCTCCACCTTACCATCTGCTCCACTTTTTCTCTTAAAGACCCATTTACACCATATAGGCACTATGCCTTCCGGTGGAGTAACCAAAGTCCATACTTGGTTCTCATACATGGAGTTCATTTCGGATTTCAGGGCCATTTGCTATTCCTCTGAGTATTTACTACTCATAGTCTCTTCGTATATTACTAGATCATCATCCTCTATGATACGTACCTCATCATCATCATCTATGATGAATCCATACCAATCAGGTATCTTCGGTACTATTCCAGATTTATGATTTGGTTGTGGTACATAAGGTATCTTTACTTGGACAGGTTCATCCATTTGACCTGTAGTGGTTTGTGATTCTTGAACTTCTTCAAGATCTATTTTCCTCCCCCTAGCCCTTTCAAGGACAAACTCCTTTTTCAAGAAGGTAGCGTGTTTCACACAAACACCTTTTGCTCAGTAGGATTATAGAAATAATACCCTAAACTTTCTTTAGGATATCCTACAAATCTGCACTTGTTAGATCATGTCCCTAGCTTGTCACTTTATAACCTCTTTACATAAGCTGGACAACCCCATATCTTAACATGCTTAAGACTAGGTATCCTCCATGTCCATAACTCATATGTAGTCTTAGGGACGAATTTTGAGGGGACCTTATTTAATAAATATGTAGCCGTTTCTAGGGCATAACCCCAGAAGGCTACTAGAAGATCGATAAAACTCATCATAGACCGCACCATGTCCATCAAGGTACGATTTTTCCTTTTCAGATACACCATTTAACTGTGGCGTACTAGGAGGCATCCTATAATATCTAGGTTTTTGTTTAAAAAGAATTATTATTAATGAAATAAGGAATATTTGATTTTTATATATGTTATGTGCAATAATGTGTAATGTGTGATTATTAAGTCATATGTGTTATATGAGATGAACTTTAGTGTATGGCAAGCTTGAGTTATGAATTAACTGAGCTTGGGAGATAAGCCTTGTGTGGCATAATGATTCATGATGAATTAATTAAGTGTTTAATTAAATTATTAATAAGGAAGCTAACTGTGTATTATGAGATTAGTTATGTGATAATAAAAATGTATGTTAAATTATTAAGGATTGAATGATGGTTATGATTAACCAAGTTTATCGTAAGTTTGTCCCATGGGAAGATTAAGTAATTTGACTATGGACTGCTTTGAGTAATTGCTTAAATTTGAGTCCAACCGAGTATTGTCACTAGCTCGATCAAATTGTGTTGCAAGCAAACTGCTAGAACCCCAGGATTTGTGCAGGTGGGAATAGACAAGTTGTGACACCCCCAAATCCAGGTACTTAATTCCCACAGATTTAGTGTTCACTATCTCATTCATTCACATCTAACTACCCATAATCAATAACAATTAAATAAATTTAAAGAAACATCTTCCCAAAATGGGTTACATCACCAAACTATTAAATAATCAAATCCCAGGTTATCTTAACCTTAATACATCAAATGCGGAATAAAATAATTTTAAACAAGTCTTATTACAATCAAACATCAAGTAAATAGCAGATCTTTAACTATTTATGCATCTTGCCCTTGCCTTTGCTCGTGGACGGCTCGTCCTGCTTTTCTGACTTAGCTGCAATATTTTAGTGCAAGAGTGAGCAAACAATTGCTCACAAGTACGATAACAATAATATTTAAATGAAATGGATTTCAACTGAGGAACAATAGTTTTCTGAATCTCAGTCAATAAATGATCAAAGTCTAAAAGCTCGTTTAAATGCTCGGTTCAAGGGAAAAAAATAGATTTCAAGATTTAGAAATTATATTTGAGGGTCACAAGACCTCGAACTATGTCCTAGGTTAACAAGTATTTCTACTGTAACCTTTATCAGTCATATAGACTATGGACCAAACATCTCGTACTCAGGGGGATCAGCCCTTTGTACAATGTATTGTGCACAAATATTTTAACGTTGTCGCGTAAGTAATCCCCTATATAAGGGTTGTTCATCTCAGTTTATCGTCTGAATCCGTACCAAAAGGAACTTGGCTTGGAACAAGTATAGAAAATATTCTAAGTCTTTGAAACGCTCATCAACTAAGGACTAGCTGATTCAATAAGGGTTTGCTAGTCTAGTTCATCAATAGAGTTTGTTCAATAGAACTATACTCGAAATTTAAATAACAACAATGATTGGAATAAAGCTTAAGTACGTAGCATGATGGTAACCTTGCTTGAATATCAATAAGCTAAGGTCATAAGCGTGCTCAATATAAATGAACTTGCATTGAATAAATTAACAAGTTAAAAGGAAAGAACAACTTGCTCAACGTAAAAGTATTAAATTGAGATAAAGAACTTGCCTCAAGCGTAGATTACAAATTTAAGTAATTCACGATCCTTAAACAACCTAAACATTTAATTGTAAAATGGTAATATAATTAGTCACAAGATTAAAAGCATTCTAAGCTTGCTCTTTTATCATAACATCTCATTTAGCATACCATAGTCAACAAGTACTAGTTTACCAACTATCTTGGAAATTCTTTAGTCATTTAATACATTAATATAAGTTTAATTATGCATCATAACTTCCAAGAAAAGAAAACAAAATAATTTTTTTTTAACAGTAGTGATTCTCGCCGGGGCGAGAAAAAGCTTAAGAAAATCGTCGCCGGGGCGAAGTTATGCTTAACAAATTTGTTGCCGGGGCGACGCTGCCGCCGGGGCGAAGAAATCAGTTCATTTCTCTCGCCGGGGCAAAAGACTCGACTGTCGTCTTCCCCAGCTCGCGAACCAGTGAAAACTTAGGCCAATTTGGCCAAATTTTTTCGAATTCTACCATCCAGAAAAACAAATTAAATATACCCAGACATCATATATGATACAAAACATTTACCCAACATGTTTTCTAAACATTTTAATCATTCTAACACATAAACAACCAATTTAAAACCCAAAATTTCACTATTAAATAATTTATTCAAGTTTTAACCATTTTCATGATATCAAACTCTGTAAACTCATTTTTCAACCAATTAAAACCATTCTTCTTGCATTATTCTTATTTTCATCAAATAATCATAAACAATTATTAAATCACTGATTAATAACCAAATCAAATCATCAATTTTCATACAAATATGCCATACATGAAATAGAGCTCTGTAAAATTAAGAACTCAATTCTAAATCATGTTTTCATGAATTATTTCTTCAAATTAGTTTATAATCATCACATAATCTCTAATACATACTTTATATCAATTGCAACAACTATAATCTAATAATTCATGTTTTGAACCAACAAGTTTTTATACAGAGAAACAAAATACAATGAAGAACAAAATTTAGCAAGAGTTATACCTTCTATTGCTTAAAACTTGATTAACCTTCTTTGATTTTGGAAATTCTTTTTCCAATCTCCAAGCTTCTCTCACAATTTCTCTCTTCTTCTCACAAACTCTCAAGCTCTGCTTTCTCTTTTTTTTTCTCTCAAACTCTGTTCTTCTTTTCTTTCTTTTCTTTTTACAACTGACGTAGTTTTAAAATATAAAACTGATGAAAATTAAAAACAAATAAAAACTGATACTTAATATAATAATAACGTATCATCAGTTATAAAATTTCAAAAGCCATAAGGCTTGTTTGGCAAATACTAAATAAAATAACCCATTATTCTAACTAAAGGTCTTAAGGCCTTGTTTGATAAAACTGAATTAAACACTTTCTCATTTATTTTAATAAATCATCATAACATATAGTTTAAAATGTCACACTTCTAATTTAATTGAACTTATTATTAAATAAATTCAATTAAACCTTACAAACTTAAATAATAAATTTATTTAACCAATAACAATAATACCAAATGAATTACATTATTCAAATAAATCATTTATTCAAATAAATCTTTTCATCATCTAATTTAATTATTAAATTAAATTAGAATAAACATAACAAATCACATTCAAATAACATTTAACATTATTAAACTCAACATATACCCATTCCACAAAACTTAATAAATTATTTATTCAGCTCAATAAATTAATAAAAATATTTCTATAATGCAATAAATATTTTTATTCAATCACAAAATTGCATTCGTTACATATTTCCCTCTTTAAAAGGATTCTGTCCCCAGAATCACAACGCAATTAAATCAGAATCACAACACAATTAAATCGTCCGTTACATTCTCCCCTCCTTATAGAGATTCTGTCCCCAGAATCGCAATATAAAGATTAAACAAATAATTGAGGGAAATTTTGCATCATCATCTCTTCGAGTTCCCACGTTGCTTCTTCAGCACTGTGGTTCCTCCAAATTACCTTAACAGAAGGTATCACTTTATTTCTAAGAACCTGCTCTTTCCTGTCCACTATCTGAACAGGTATCTCTTCATAGGATAAATCTTTTTCAAACTGTATTGGTTCATATTCTATTACATGTTTATAGTCAGACTTATACGGTCGTAGCACCGATATGTGGAAGACATTGTGAATGTGGTCTAACTCAGGAAGTAAAGCTACCTCATAAGCTACCTCACCCACCCGTTTCAATACTTCAAAGGGTCCAATAAACCGCGGACTGAGTTTACCCTTTTTACCAAATCTGATCTTTCCCTTCTAGGGAGATACTTTGAGAAACACAAAACTGCCGACTTCAAATTCGCGATTTTGTCGGTGTTGATCAACATACTTCTTCTGTCTGTCTTGAGCGGCTATTAGTCTGGCTCTTATCACCTTGACAATTTCAGCGGTTTGTTGTACCAACTCGGGTCCCAATAGTCGTCATTCACCAACCTCATCCCAGCATAATGGAGTTCTGCATTTTCTTCCATATAATGCTTCATACGGCGGCATGTCGATACTAGCGTGATGACTATTGTTGTAAGCAAACTCGACCAGGGGTAAATGATCATCCCAGTTGCCCTTAAAATCCATAACGCACGCTCGGAGCATATCCTCCAATGTTTGGATTGTTCTTTCCCTCTGGCCATCGGTTTGAGGATGATAAGTTGTACTCATTCTCAACTGTGTCCCTAAACAAGCTTGTAGACTCCTCCAAAACTTTGATGTAAACCGTGGGTCTCGATCTGATACTATTGATACTGGAACTCCATGCCTTGAGATAATCTCTTTGACATATAACTTTGCCAGCTGATCCAAAGTGAATCTGATTTTGATCGGCAAGAAATGCGCTGATTTTGTCAATCTGTCAACTATGACCCATATTGCGTCATAACCCTTCTGAGTAGTTGGAAGCCCTACCACAAAATCCATTGTGATATGCTCCCACTTCCATTCTGGTATCTCCAAGGGCTGTAACAAACCACTTGGTCATTGATGTTCTGCTTTGATTTTCTAACAAGTTAAACACTTCGCAACACATTCAGCAACCTCACTCTTTATGTTTGGCCACCAAAAATGTTGACGAAGATCCTGGTACATCTTTGTGCTTCCCGGGTGAACCGAAAATCGTGAACTGTGAGCTTCATTCAAAATCTCCTCTCTGATTGCCAATACTGACGGTACCCAGATTCTGCCTTCAAATCTCAGCAACCCTTCGGTATCGATTTTATATTTGAGCTCTTCACCTTCAAGCACTCTTTGTCGTATCTTATGACATTCCTCATCGTGAAGTTGCGCTTCTTTCACTTTTTCCACCAAAGTTGGTTGAGTTTCCATCTGGAACAAGTTTTCATTAGGCTCTGCCAAACCCTGCACTCTAACTCCAATTTATCCATGTCTTCAATGAGCTTCTCCTGAGCAGTTAACAAGAACAATTTCTCCCGACCTTTTCTACTCAAAGCGTCGGCAACCACATTAGCCTTTCCCGGATGGTATAGAATTTCACAATCATAATCTTTGATCAATTCTATCCATCTTCTCTGCCGCATATTCAAATCCTTCTGCGCGAAAATATACTTCATACTCTTATGATCTGTGTATATTTCACACTTCTCCCCATAAAGATAGTGCCTCCAGATTTTCAAAGCAAACACCACGGCTGCTAACTCCAAATCATGGGTCGGATACCCTTTTTCATAGTCTTTTAGTTGGCGCGATGCATATGCAATAACCTTACCATTCTGCATCAACACACAACCTAGTCCTTTATGTGATGCGTCACTGTACACCACAAAATTTCCTGTATCATCTGGTAAAGACAACACAGGCGCCGAACTTAGTCTCTTCTTTAGTTCTTGGAAACTTTCTTCGCACTTCTCCGTACAAACAAACTTCACTGATTTCCTTGTTAAATTTGTCAACGGAGTGGCGATTCTGGAGAAATCTTGAATAAAACGTCTGTAGTATCCTGCCAAACCTAGGAAACTCCTCACTTCTGACGGTGTCTTTGGCTGATCCCAGTTCATCACAGCTTCCACTTTAGCTGGATCCACCGAAATCCCGTCTTTATCAATCACATGTCCAAGAAATTGAACACGCTCCAACCAAAATTCGCACTTCGAGAATTTTGCATAAAATTTCTCTTTCCTTAACGCCTCCAATGTCACCCTCAAATGTTCCACGTGTTCTTCTTGAGTTTTGGAGTAGACCAGAATGTCGTCTATAAATACCACTACAAACTTATCCAGGAATGGTTTGAATACTCTATTCATTAAGTCCATGAATGCTGCAAGCGCATTCGTTAAACCAAATGACATAACCAAAAACTCATAGTGACCATATCTGGTTTGAAACGCCGTCTTTGGTATGTCCTCTTTTCTCACCTTCAACTGATGGTACCCACTTCGTAAATCTATCTTCGAAAAATATCTTGCTCCCTTCAGTTGGTCAAACAGGTCATCAATCCTTGGCAACGGATACTTATTTTTGATCGTGACCTTGTTCAACTCTCTATAATCAATGCAAAGACGCATCGACCCATCCTTCTTCTTAACAAACAATACCGGCACTCCCCACGGCGAAACACTCGGTTGGATACACTTCTTATCCAGCAATTCCTGTAATTGCACCATTAACTCCTTCATTTCTACCGGAGCCATTCGATACGGGGCTTTCGATATAGGGGCCGTTCCCGGTGCTAAATCAATTACAAACTCGATTTCCCTATCTGGCGGTAATCCTGGCAAATCATCAAGAAACACGTCCGCAAAATCCTTAACTACTGGTATCTCCTCCAGTTTTGCACCCACCTTTCGGGTATCAACTATGTAGGCTAGATATCCTACACATCCTTGTCTCAACATCTTTCTGGCCTGCACCATCGTCAGACAACTCGTTTGTCTAGGCGACTTGCTGCCATAAAACACTACCTTTGACGGAGTCATAAGGTTTACACATTTCTTTTGACAGTCAATAACTGCCCCATGGTTGAACAACCAATCCATACCCAAAATAACGTCAAACTCCCCAAGATGAATTGGGATCAAGTATACTGTCATCACATGACCCTTAATATCTACCTGACAGTTCTTGTGGACAAACTTAACCGGAATCACCTCCCTATTCGCAATTTCTATATTCATAGGGTAATCTAATTCTTCCTGGGGTAACCCTAATTTCTTAGCAAAATCATCGGATATAAATGAGCAAGTTGCACCCGAGTCAAACAATACATAAGCATTAACATTATTGACTGGAATGATACCTGACACTACATCCTTTGACTGCACAGCATCCTGCACCGTCATGTTGAACGTTCGAGCAGTAGGTCGGTTGGGCTGCGTGGGTCCTGTGATAGTCAGATTGTCTCCACCACTGCTGTTTCCCTTTCCTGAACTGGCTCCACCTGTCGTTGCTTTCTTAGGGCAGTCTCGGGCAAAGTGATCCTTCGACCCGCAGATGAAACATGCTCCTTTCTTCGGATTAGGGCAATTAGGCGCGATATGCCCCTCCTGTCCGCAGTTGAAGCACACCCTCTTACCTTTCAGACAAGCACCCATATGGCTCTTTCCACAGTTGCTGCACACCTCCATCTTCTTCTTCTGATTACCCTGCTGACTTCCCGCAGAGTTACTATCATTCCATTTCCTTTTCTGGCTACTGCCCCCATGGCTACCACTTGCCTTGTTTTCACTATCATTCTTCTTCTTCCTCTGCTCCTGATTATACTTGGACAGAGCATCACTGCCTCTTTCAGCGATAATCGCCTTCTCCAGCACTGCCGCAAACGAGTTCAGTTGAAACATTGAAACTCGGCTATACAACCAGGGCTTCAATCCCTGCTCAAACCTTCTGGCCTTTCGCTCATCCGTGTTGACCTGATAAGGTGAAAACCTCGCCAACTCGTTGAATCTCGCAGTATACTCAGATACTGTCATGATACCTTGCTTCAATTCTAGAAATTGCACCTCCATCTGATTCTGAGCACTTGTCGGAAAGTAGGTCTCGAAAAATATTTCCTTAAATCGCTCCCACGAAATAATCCCTTGGCCTCCTCGCGTCTTATTTGCTTGCCACCAGTAACTAGCTTCTGACTTCAGCATAAAGGTTGCAAATGCCGTCTTTTGGTCCTCATTGACCCTAGCGACATCAAACACCTTCTCTATCTCCATGACCCACGTTTGAGCTTCAATGGGATTCATAGAACCGTGATATTCCGGAGGTCCGACAGCCTTAAAGTCTTTAAAGGTCGTGGCCTGAGCTTGTGATTGATTTGCAAAGGCTCCCGTTAGCAGATTCACTAGCTGCTGCATCGGATTAGCGTTGGCTTCCTCGTTATTAGTAGATCCCTCAGGGGTCTGTTGATGTGTTGGTTGTCTTCTTGGCGGCATCTTACTATTAAGAATTCGCGCTATTAGATTATTATTCAATTACTTAAACATTTAAGTCTCAACTTAAACATTTATAAACAATACTTAACACATAACACATCTGATAAACTTTCGCATTTTATTCATTTACTACTTTAAAATATAATAAAGATAACATCGTGGTTATTTACATCAAATCATCTATCCTGTCATCATAAAGTTCCAGGATTACATCATTATTCTATCCCATTATATAAACTGGGATTAACAACTTATTAACTCATAAATTTCATAATAACACAACTAATCATAATCTATGATGACATCCCACGACGCACAGCTTCCTGGCGTTCCTTCTCCATAATACGAGTCACCATCCTTCGATCCACCATATCTGGATGACGATGAACTCGATCCAGAGCTCTATCCACTGTGGAGTGAAAAATATACTCCATATCATCAATCTTGGCCTTCTTTGACCGCACCTCACACTCAACACGATCTGCGCGGTTAGCCTCCCTCAACCAAGCAGTCTCAGCTCTCGCCCGCTTAGCTGACTCCTCTTTCAACTCATCTCGTACAATCTCATTTCTGGCTATCAACTGTCCTCGTCGATACTCAGACTGTGCTAGCCTCTGCTCAGCCTCTACAAGATGTGATGAAAGGTCTTGGATCTCAGCATCCTTCTGCTCTAAAGTGGCTTGACGTTCCGCAGCCTGTTCCTCTAACTCCTCCTTTTCACTCTCTACATGAACCAGCTTCCACTCCACGTCTCCAAGACGTATATCTAGCTCCTCAATCTCACTGTTCTTCTGCTCCAAAACAGACTGTCGCTCAGCCAGCTGCCCCTCTAACTCCTCCACTCTGTCCTGCAACTCTATGTTGCGATCATACACCTGCTCGTACATCTGAATACCCAAAGTAGATAGTGATATCTCTTCAGGGTCCTCCTCCTCCTCCTCCTCAGGATCCTCCTCAGGGTCCTCCTCAGGATCAGTCTCAAGCTCATACTCGTGACCTGTAACTGTAACCAATGGAGATGGCTCCCTATGCACTAGCTGCTCACTGACTACGTGAATATCTCGGGGCTCCTCCTCCCTAACCTGGCTGGGCTCTCCTCTATCAGTCATCCTGATAACAAAATTTTAAGTTTTAATTACTAATCGATAATACTCGCGAGCACATAAGTTTGTTATCAAATAAGCACATAGCACATAATCGTTTTATTATCTTTCATGAATTTCCGTAATTCATTCCTTAGAACTCGATAAGAGTTTATCACCACTATATTTTCTATCTTCAAAAAGGCTACTACCCTAAGGTTTTCCCCACCTAAAGGTTCATAACCTACAACTCTGATACCAACCTGTGACACCCCCAAATCCAGGTACTTAATTCCCACAGATTTAGTGTTTACTATCTCATTCATTCACATCTAACAACCCATAATCAATAACAATTAAATAAATTTAAAGAAACATCTTCCCAAAATGGATTACATCACCAAACTATTAAATAATCAAATCCCAGGTTATCTTAACCTTAATACATCAAATGCGGAATAAAATAATTTTAAACAAGTCTTATTACAATCAAACATCAAGTAAATAGCAGATCTTTAACTATTTATGCATCTTGCCCTTGCCTTTGCTCGTGGACAGCTCGTCCTGCTTTTCTGACTTAGCTGCAATGTTTTAGTGCAAGAGTGAGCAAACAATTGCTCACAAGTACGATAACAATAATATTTAAATGAAATGGATTTCAACTGAGGAACAATAGTTTTCTGAATCTCAGTCAATAAATGATCAAAGTCTAAAAGCTCGTTTAAATGCTCGGTTCAAGGAAAAAAAAATAGATTTCAAGATTTAGAAATTATATCTGAGGGTCACAAGACCTCGAACTATGTCCTAGGTTAACAAGTATTTCTACTGTAACCTTTAACAGTCATATAGACTATGGACCAAACATCTCGTACTCAGGGGGATCAGCCCTTTGTACAATGTATTGTGCACAAACATTTTAACGTTGTCGCGTAAGTAATCCCCTATATAAGGGTTGTTCATCTCAGTTTATCGTCTGAATCCGTACCAAAAGGAACTTGGCTTGGAACAAGTATAGAAAATATTCTAAGTCTTTGAAACGCTCATCAACTAAGGACTAGCTGATTCAATAAGGGTTTGCTAGTCTAGTTCATCAATAGAGTTTGTTCAATAGAACTATACTCGAAATTTGAATAACAACAATGATTGGAATAAAGCTTAAGTACGTAGCATGATGGTAACCTTGCTTGAATATCAATAAGCTAAGGTCATAAGCGTGCTCAATATAAATGAACTTGCATTGAATAAATTAACAAGTTAAAAGGAAAGAACAACTTGCTCAACGTAAAAGTATTAAATTGAGATAAAGAACTTGCCTCAAGCGTAGATTACAAATTTAAGTAATTCACGATCCTTAAACAACCTAAACATTTAATTGTAAAATGGTAATATAATTAGTCACAAGATTAAAAGCATTCTAAGCTTGCTTTTTTATCATAACATCTCATTTAGCATACCATAGTCAACAAGTACTAGTTTACCAACTATCTTGGAAATTCTTTAGTCATTTAATACATTAATATAAGTTTAATTATGCATCATAACTTCCAAGAAAAGAAAACAAAATAATTTTTTTTTTAACAGTAGTGATTCTCGCCGGGGCGAGAAAAAGCTTAAGAAAATCGTCGCCGGGGCGAGAGGCTCGCCGGGGCGAAGTTATGCTTAACAAATTTGTCGCCGGGGCGACGCTGCCGTCGGGGCGAAGAAATCAGTTCATTTCTCTCGCCGGGGCGAGAGACTCGACTGTCGTCTTCCCCAGCTCGCGAACTAGTGAAAACTTAGGCCAATTTGGCCAAATTTTTTGCGAATTCTACCATCCAGAAAAACAAATTAAATATACCCAGACATCATATATGATACAAAACATTTACCCAACATGTTTTCTAAACATTTTAATCATTCTAACACATAAACAACCAATTTAAAACCCAAAATTTCACTGTTAAACAATTTATTCAAGTTTTAACCATTTTCATGATATCAAACTCTGTAAACTCATTTTTCAACCAATTAAAACCATTCTTCTTGCATTATTCTTATTTTCATCAAATAATCATAAACAATTATTAAATCACTGATTAATAACCAAATTAAATCATCAATTTTCATACAAATATGCCATACATGAAATAGAGCTCTGTAAAATTAGGAACTCAATTCTAAAGCATGTTTTCATGAATTATTTCTTCAAACTAGTTTATAATCATCACATAATCTCTAATACATGTTTTATATCAATTGCAACAACTATAATCTAATAATTCATGTTTTGAACCAACAAGTTTTTATACAGAGAAACAAAATACAGTGAAGAACAAAATTTAGCAAGAGTTATACCTTCTATTGCTTAAAACTTGATTAACCTTCTTTGATTTTGGAAATTCTTTTTCCAATCTCCAAGCTTCTCTCACAATTTCTCTCTTCTTCTCACAAACTCTCAAGCTCTGCTTTCTCTTTTTTTTCTCTCAAACTCTGTTCTTCTCTTCTTTCATTTCTTTTTACAACTGGCGTAGTTTAAAAATATAAAACTGATGAAAATTAAAAACAAATAAAAACTGATACTTAATATAATAATAACGTATTATCAGTTATAAAATTTTAAAAGCCATAAGGCTTGTTTGGCAAATACTAAATAAAATAACCCATTATTCTAACTAAAGGTCTTAAGGCCTTGTTTGGTAAAACTGAATTAAACACTTTCTCATTTATTTTAATAAATCATCATAACATATAGTTTAAAATGTCACACTTCTAATTTAATTGAACTTATTATTAAATAAATTCAATTAAACCTTACAAACTTAAATAATAAATTTATTTAACCAATAACAATAATACCAAATGAATTACATTATTCAAATAAATCATTTATTCAAATAAATCTTTTCATCATCTAATTTAATTATTAAATTAAATTAGAATAAACATAACAAATCACATTCAAATAACATTCAACATTATTAAACTCAACATATACCCATTCCACAAAACTTAATAAATTATTTATTCAGCTCAATAAATTAATAAAAATATTTATATAATGCAATAAATATTTTTATTCAATCACAAAATTGCATTCGTTACACAAGCCCAATGATGCTAGGCAGTCTTGTTTTGATGTCAAGCCCACCGGGATTAAGGACAGTGAGCCCAGTGATGTGGCCCAAGAAGTTAACCTAAAAATTAGAGATCTGCATCTATTTACATAATCAGATAAACCAATGGTTAAAGGGTAATAGTTAAATAATCAAAGTACTGCCTCCAGACCCAGCCAGTGGCCTACAGCCACCCTAGGTTGCTTAAACTTAGGTAGAAAGGACTGTCCTACAACATGGTTAAGGTGGGTTGGTAAGTAGCTTTTTACCAAATCTCCCTTAACCGCTGAACAAAGCCAACTCGTGCTGGACAAAACTAGCTTGTGCTGGACTAAGTACCTGTATGTATACATGTATGTTAATAAAATAAGTAGAGGAGTTCCCTATAAATAGGAGCTCCCAATTTATGCTTCAAAGTGGTTTCATCTACCGAGTGCTAGCATAAGAGAGATAGAGAGAGTCTGAGAGATAAAATGGAGAGCCCAAGAGGAACTCTGCAGTTCGGTAACTCAGAGGAGTCTAGGAAGGGAGGAAGGCAACGAGAAGCTTGCACTAGTTCTTCGCTTCAAGAAGGCATACAAATCCCTTAACCTTAAGACCTTTAAACTGAAGTATCAATGCATGTTAGTTGTGGGGAGAGCCTGTTTAATAATAATAACAGAGATGTACTGATATATGTTAAGGTATATAACAACCTAAAATAGAATGAAAAGGGTAACATATAGTCCTTTATCGGGATAACCTTAAAAACCAGAATAGAGTTTGTATGAGCACAGTGCTCTATGCTCATGGTGTATGCAGACCATATGTGTCGGCTGTCGAACCAATGGACAGATCCTAGTAAAACAAATGAAAATTTTAACCCCATCATGAATGGTGACCTTCATACCAAACAGTGCAAAATATCTGTCACCATGCCGATATAAACTGCTATTAATAATGACCAAACCAATAAGTTAAGTTAAGTCTTATTAGTTCCAAAAAGTATAAGTATGACCAATTTTCATAGACCTAAGGTGATAGACCAAAGTTGGTCTCTATATTAGATTTTTAACTTCCATACTTGGTTGTAAACTCTTTTGTAGGTTTCAACTCTTTAAAATAGGAATCTAACCAGACCCAACCCCATGTTCTTCATGTCGGTCCCAATCATAGAGTGTGATCTTTGAACAATAAGTCAAAAAGATTATCCTTCAAACTGAAACCTTAATGTATGCCTTAGCCCCAAAAATCGTAGAGTGAACTCTACAATTGTAGAGCTCTCTCACTGACCATAGAGTAAACTGGGTGAGTCATAGAGTAAATCGTAGAGTGAACCCTATGATCGTAGAATGACCTCACCCGATCGTAGAGCTCCACTCACTAAATCGTAAAGCCTTATTCACTGGTCGTAGAATTCAACCCTACGATCGTAGAGTATGAGACCATATGTTCGTAGAGAACCTCTAGGCGATCGTAAAGTGGTTCCACTAGATCGTAGAGTGGTTATGGAAATCGTAGAACACTTCTGTAGAATAACCAAGCATTGAAATTCTTACTCCAGACTTGTTTAATCACTTTCAAATCTTTACTAAAACTAACTCAAGTCTGTCTATAGTATGGTTGATGCATGGATGTAACAATGATGAGTTAGGAGAGCTAAACAAGATAATTAAGGTAGAACCCAATAATTGTCATATGTTGTTATGTACTGGTATGATATGAGTAACTCAGGAGTAGTAAGAGGACCAAGGAAAGCTTGATAAAAGAGTCATATTGTTAATAACAGATAGTTACTTAAACAATTCGAATATGATGGGCTGTTGTGAGTTGTAAATAGGAGAGTCATACAGTTAGGACTACCTAGATTATTATGTGGATTTAACAAAGAATAATTATTAGGATGACGTATGGTTAATGTAGGTTATCTGAAGAGCAGAATCGTAGAGTTAAATAGTAAGCAGCAGATCAGGTAAGTTCCCTCACGTTGAGTAAACTAAATTACTATTATACCATTGTGTATATTTTGCAAGTTGCTAACTTACATAATCTTATATATTGTGCAAGTTTCCGTATGTTGTTGCAAGCGTTTGATTATTGCTTTATGATCATATCGAGCAAATTTCCTTAATTTATACAACCTTAAATGTTGTGCAAATTTCCTTTTATAGAAAAGCTAAAGACTATAATCCGTGCATGTTGAACACATATCAGTTTGTACTCTTATAAATCGTACAAGTAGACTGATTATCAGAATAATTCTTGTGTTATTCAAATCTGTGTGAACCATGATTTAAACTCTGAAGTTTGATGCAAATCATAACCACCCGTTTGGGTAATTCTTGTATCTTGTTGCGAACCCTGGAAATGTTAAGAAGAATGTCTATGCCACTTGAATCGGCTAGACTAATATTGATAGCTGTCCAAACCGGTTAAATTGGTACGAACCCTCATAATCTGCTGAGATGAACAACCCTCATAGAAGGGGTAAATATTTAACATCGGGGAACTGACATGCGCGCAAACAACAAGGCTTATGCATAACACCAGGGTACCTTAGGCTGATCACCTATTGTACTTGTTTGTTGGGTTATCAGATGGATCTCTGGTAATTCTAGTAGAAGTTCAAAGCCATGGTGGCTACTAAGTATTGGATATTTCCTTATTTGGAAAACCTGGAAATCTTTGGATCCTTCAAAAATCCGTCAGTCCTTAGTGACTCATTTTTCTTTTCTGTGATAAAGATTTGAAGTAAGATTATTGAACCCAAATTCGTTCGTAACATTCATATGCAAGCTTTTGAGTTATTCTTTGTTAAGTCATGAACTTTACCCTTATTGGTCATTTTTATTGCGATATACTTGTTGAGAAAACTTATTGCTCACCTTTGTTTCCCTAACATTTCAATTAAGACGGAACGTGGCAGTAGCTCCAGAAAGGATAAGGGCAAGGGGAAAGCCATGGAGTAATCCTGTCCTATAATGACTAAGATGTTGCTTTTAAGATGTATTAAGATTAGAACTATGTGTTTAGTTGAATTATGTACTATTAACGGTTTCGAGACTTGGGACAGGAACGTTTATGTTATATCAATATAAATATTTTTTTTAGTTTTCCGGTGCAAGTTATATAGTATGATGTGTGAGCTTAGTACCTAAAGCACCAGATTCGAGGTATAGGTACTTAAATTTTAGGGGCGTCACAAGTTGGTATCAGAGCTATAGTTTATAAACCTTAGGAGAGAGAATCCTTAGTCTATGATCTTAGAAGAAATAGAAGGAATAGGAGGAGATAAGACTCATGTAGAATTTTATGAGGTGATTCTAAGTATAGAAAGTCAGTAGAGCTAGGAAATATATTTTCATTTTATACAATGAATCTATATTTTATTGTGAGGATACTAATAGAGTTGTTTGTTTCGTGGCTGTGATTGTAGGATGTCAGAGATGGGTGAGCGAAGTAGAATCATGGAGGAGGAACCACGTGACATCCATGTGGTATCCGAGATACCCCTGATAGTTTAGCCCAGTTCGGCTGTTGTTCCACCTAAGGAGGAGTCGGAGTTAGAGTCTGATCCGGAGGAAGATCCTGAAGAGGATTCGGAGGAGGACCCTATAGACAGTGAACCCTTAGATGAACTAGAGGAAGTGCCCCATGTTAACACCACATTTGAAGAAGATCTGTTAGAAGAGTATACAGACCCATATCCTTGAACAAGGAGATCGGATCTAGGAGTTGGAGCAGGAGGTTCAAGAGCGAAACGAAGCCTCTGCTTAGTTATGAGCCATCATATATCACCTCTTGGCGAGGAATGTAGAGCTAGTTGGCAGATGGGAACAATTGGAGCATCAGGTAGAAAGCCTGGGGATGGAGAAGGAGGCTCTACGAGCCCAGCTAGAGGAAGAAGTAACCGACCGTGTCCAGATAGAAAAATAATGGGATGATGCCATAGGACATGTAGGTGATTTAGAACATGACGTGAGGAGTAAGAAGAGAAAAATGAATAGGATGGGGTATGCCTTCCGCATTGCTATGGAAAGGTGGATGGATGGTGTATATCACTATCTGGTAGAACAGGGATAGACTCGTTACACCTTGATTCGAGATCTAATGGTTTACATGGGACAATTAGAGTATGAGAGCATTGTGGAGCATGGTATGCTTAGATAGGCTATGTGGTTATGTGTCTAATAGTAGGTAATTGTATGTAAAACACAACCTCTTATGGTGTATATGGGATAGTGGTTGTAAACCCTAACTTTTGTATCTGATAGTGGGGTAGAATGTTAGTGAATCCCTAACTTTTGTTATAATAGGAGATTGGTGGCAACGTTTATAGCAGTATACTATAAGAGAATCATGTATGATGTATTGATTAATGGCATATGAATATAAACGTTTATCCTTCTATAAGTGTTGCAATATATATATATATATACTATAGTATATAATAGGATTATATAAAAACTTCCTTTTATTTACTTAACAGAAAATGCCACCTAGATATAGACAACAAGCGCAACCCACTATAGAGGAGTCGGTTAACAATGAGAGGGGATGTATAGACCCTATACAGAGGCTAGTAGATTTATTGGAAGGAACGTTCCAAGGAAGAAATACCGGGCCTATAGATCCAAATCCCCCAGTGATTCTGATAGTAAATTGTAAAGATTTCAGGAGTGTAGGACCCCTAGAATTTAAGGGCATGACTGATCCTGTCGAGGCCCAGACTTGGGTCAGAGAAATAGAAAAGGCGTTTGTTATCGCGAGGGTAGGAGAGAACCAGAAGACGGCATTTGACACATACCTGATGAGGGGTGAAGCTAACTACTAGTGGGAAGCGAACCAATAACGTGTTAGAGAAGGGATCGTGCCATGGGATAGTTTCAAAGAGCTGTTCTTTGAGAATTATTTCCCGAAGAGCATGTAAGGTAGAATGGAAGTGAAGTTTTTAGAGTTGAAGTAGGGAGAGATGACAGTCACTTAGTATGCGGCAAAATTTAATGAACTTGCGCAATTTGCTCTGAATCAAGTAGATATAGAGGAATGGAAAAGCACGACATTTCAAACAAGGATTAAAGCCATTGCTATACAACAAGGTGTATGTTCTTCGTATTGAATCTTTTGGTACACTTTTAGAAAATACCATCATCGCAAAAGGAGGAAGCAAGGCCTTAAGTCAGTACCATAAGGAGAAGAAGAAGAATAAGAAGGGTGGAGAGGAAAATCATGAAGGAGGTAGTAGCGGGGGAAGTAATTTGGGAAAACGGAAATGGGAAAGCGGTAATTACATCAATGTCAACAACAATCAGATAGGGTGTAACTTAGGAGGATTCAAGAAAGTAGTGGGGTGTGTTTAAAGTGCAAAAAGAATCATCCAGGAGAATGCTGGAAAGGACAAAGAATATTTTACAACTGCGAGTGATAAGGGTGTCTTATACACACAATTTGGGTACCTTTGACCTTGATAGTTTGTTAGCTTTTGGGAATTTTATATGGTTTTTAGCTATTTTATCGTATTTCGAGATAATTTAGTTTTTAGTTATTTTTACATGTTTTATGCTGCTTTGATGCATTTTCATTATGTTTGTAGGAATTGAAATAAAGATCGCTCGGATCGTTTTTCGTAATGACTCAATGTCCGTGCTTGGACGTCCGTGCCCGAATGGTAGTACAATGGAAATTAGTGTTTGGCGACGCTTGGTGTTTAATTTGATGAAATTTGGAAGTCGAGCGTGCATGGTGTTGGAAAGCGTTCACGACGTTCGACGTCGGCCAAGCCACGAGGGCAAGTCCGTGCTTGGATATCCATGCTCGAATGATAATACGGTGAAAATTAATGTTTGGCGATGCTCGATGTTTAATTTGATAACATTTGGAAGTTGTGCGTGCATAGTGTTAAAAAGCGTGCACGGTATGCGGCGTCGGCCAAGCCACGAGCACGCACGTGCAGCAGGTGGGAGCACCAGGCAGGCGCTAGGCGCGGGCACCGTGCGGCGCGCACGGGCCTCGATAGCCAGCCTCGACAGATGGGCGCTTGGAGTCGGCAGTCAGGCAGCAGGCGCGGGTGCATGGGCGCTGGGCATGCGCGTGCGGGGCTTGGCAGCCTCGGCAGCACCACTCGACAGGCAGGCGCGCTCGGCAGGCGCTGGGCATGGGCAGGCGCTTGGGCCTCAGCAGTTGGGTCGCCAGGCAGGCAGCCAGGGCATGGGCGTGGGTGCGTACACGACACGGACATGCGACAACCAATTGCAGGCGTGCGACAGCTAGCATGGGCCAACCAAGCCTTGGGCGCGCACGCGCCAGGCACTGTGCGGGCACGCCAAGACCGTTCTAAGTGCGATCTGACATACTTTCAGTGCGATCTGAGATGCATTTTGTCCGACTTTGGCTAGGGTTTCTTGAAGGAGGCTATATATAATCTCTTCTAAGCTTCATATCAGATATCTAGAGATAGGGAGGCTATATATTACATTAAACAACAGTGTTAAAGGCTGCAAATCAAGCTGAATCAAACCACAAGCCAAGAAACTCAGTCAACAAGAATTGCAATATTAAAGAGGAGAGCTACAAATCTTCAACCACCAAAGGAGAAATATCTGAATACCCTCAAAAGTGGTTTTATCTCTAGAAAATTCTCTCTTTTGTAATTCAAATTTGATGATGTATGAATTGAAATTGATGTATATTGAACCTATCATGAGCTAACTTTTTGTTCTAAGATTGCAATGGAACCCAACACTTAAATTGTTTTGAATTCTCTCTCTTTGATATTAGTTAATCATTTGTGAATTGATTATCATAGCCTTTTCTTTCTAGATTAATTGCTTGGCCCGTAATTACCTTGGGAACCTATATGAACTTGACGAACGGATTATAGGTTAAGACCTAGTTATAATAAAATGCGAGAGTTAAAGATTGTTATGGGTTATTAATTTGATTAAGTGACGTGTGTCTTGTTCATAATCTGCATAAATAGGTAACTTGAGAGTAGTTGGGATAGACATATACCTAGCTACCGTATGCAACTAATTGAGAATCTAGTCTTAATGACTTCTGATGTGAAAGTTGGTAATTGAGGGGACGGTTAATGAGATTTAGTGACACGTGTCTTATTAAATATTCTTGAAATTGGTCTCTTGATAGTGTATAGGATAGACATATACCTATGCACTGCTTAGGAAGATTCGTGATTGACCATCGACAGAGGCTCTTATGAAGCTTTGATTTCTCGGTTGTTAATTCGTATGATATAACTGATTGAAAAGAGAGAGTTAGGAAATTCAAATGACATGTTGGGGGAAATTGTAATCTTAGATCTTTCTATCTTGATTTTTTACCGCATTTTATTCATTACTTGTCTCATAAACTCAACCAATCAACAAAATTCAAATCTTCATTGTTTAAACTAGATCAATTTGATATACGATTGGTACTTGGTATTTATTCATCATAATTCCCTATGGGTTCGACTCATATCTTATCCATATATTACTTGTGGACTGTGTATACTTGCACGTGTGTGTTTATCGATTTTTAAATCGTCCAACAAGTTTTTGGCGACGTTGCCGAAGAATTGTTTTCTAATAATTATACCAATATCCATTTCAATCGACTTGGTCTCATTTTAGACTTGTATATAATTTTTTTTTGTTTTTGTAGGTATTCTTGATTTGTATGCCACGCTTACGAGGTTTTGAGTTAATTCCTTACGATCCCGAGATCGAGAGAAATATTCGAAGAGTACGAAGAGAACGAGTTCAGGGTAAACCCAATCAAAATACTATGGCTGAGGAGGAGCCTAAATCCTTAAGGGAGTATGCCATGCCTCTTGTCACAGATTTGCACTCAAGCATTTCCAAGCCAGCTATTGAGGCCACCCACTTCGAAATTAAGCCAGGCACCATCCAAATGGTCCAAAACTGTTTGTAGTTTGGTGGGTTGCCCAATAACGACCCAAATGCTCATTTGGTGAATTTTCTAGAAATATGTGACACATTTAAGTACACTCAAGTTATTGATGATGCAATTAGACTCTGATTATTTCCTTTCACGCTTCGTGACAAGGCAAAGAGTTGGCTATATTCACTTCCTTCGAGCTCGATTACCAAATGGGATGACTTAACCCAGAAATTTTTGGCAAGGTTCTTCACACCCGCAAAAACTACAAGATTGAGGAATGACATCACTTCGTTTGTTCAATATGATCCTGAGTCCTTGTATGAAGCTTGGGAATGATTCAAGCCCCATTCTTCCCTTTGTCCCTCTTCGTTTTCACCTGGCCAAGCCCCCGCCTATCCTATCAGCCTGAAATTCCAACCCAAACCCCTTCTTTTATTCTTAAGTAATTTCACTACATCCCGGTCGGTATTCTCGATCTTGTTCTACGATTTGGGTATGTTTATCGTTGAGTTGTGGTTTGTGTGATGATCTCCCTCTTCTCTTCATTCTCAGGTGATTCTCAAAAGCTCCTGTGCCTCTAGGTATTACCGATTTTGTTCTCTGATTTGGGACTTTGGGTGTGTTTATCGTTGAATTGTGGTTTGTGTGCTGATCTCCCTCTTCTCTCTCTTCTCTTCATTCTCAGGTGATTCTCCAAAGCTCCGGTTCCTCTAGGTATTACCCATTTTGTTCTCCGATTTGGGACTTTGGGTGTGTTTATCTTCCTAATAATTTTTTAGATTAGTATATTTTGGGACTTCTTTTATCTGTCTAATTCTTTTTTGTATATGCATGTCTTTGGTTTATGTATTCTATTGTATGTATGTTTGTGCTAGTTAGTGTAATTGAGAGCAACATCTAACCATAAATTAACCGAAACCCAACCTAATTGAAATTTTGGTTTGCTAAATAAAGTCAAATTTTGTGGGCAAGATAATTTATTGAAGAAATTGGGTGACGTTTTGGAGAAATACAGTAGCTTTTCGGAACATGAAGTGAAGAAGAAGGGAAATGAGAAGGAGATGGAGGTTTTGGATAGATTAGTGAAGGTGGCAAAGGAGTTATCGCCGACACGTAAAATCAACACGTAAGTGATAAAAACCTTGTCTACATCTACAATACAATCGATTGAAAAGGATAAAAATTGAGTTGAACGGGAAGACATTTACTAGCGAAGCCGAAATTTTGAAGCTTATAGTCATTGATTTAACAATATTATAATTAAGTGACAGCCGCATATAGTATTAGCTACTATATATATATATATATATATATATATATATATATATATATATATATATATATATATATATCGATCGTGTTGGGTCTGCTTTTGCTTGTTTCTCGCTTGATAGAATATTTGAGTGTCATCTTGACCACTGTCATATTATTCACATACCATAAGAAGATTGTAATCATTATGTACTTGTATTGTGTCGGATTGTGAAAACTATATTATCTGTTGAAGACATCATTGCTCTCATTGGAGATAAGTGTGATGGAGTGATTGAGCAGGTCAAACAAATATATATATATATATACATTTATTTATAATCGATGAAAAAAAATGAAGTTTTGAATTTAAAATTGAGTTTTTATTTTTAAAGTTGGTATCTTTTTGGGTTTTTTTTCTTTCCCAGTTGACAGAGGATTGGGGGGAGACACTGTTCTCTACATTGAGCAGAGCAAGAGGAAAAGCTTTCAGTAACATGGTTGTGGGATACAACAATGTTGATGTCAATGCTGCCACTAAGTATGGTGTTGTTGTTGGCAACACTCTTGTAAGTTTCTGTCTCCTTCGGATATGCTTTTTAGTTCTGAGTTGTCAAAAATTCTATGCTTTTATGTTTCATGTACTTTCTCTATATATTTCCTAGACTACTTTGCATGGACAAATTTAGTTAGTCATGATGGTTTTGTTAGATATTGTTAGGAAAGTTGTACATTTTTGCATAAACTTATACTATTCTTGGTAATTTTAGTTCTGTGGAGAAGTATAATTCTGGGCTTTGTGTGATCAAATAAGTATATAAATGTATATGTTCAGACACAACTCAATGGCTATATGTCTAGGGTGTGCTCAGTGAGATAACAACAGAGCTTGCAGCATCACTTTCCGTAGCAGCAGCTAGAAGAGTTGTGGAAGCAGATGAGTTCATGAGGGCTGGCTTATATGATGGATGGCTTCCTCATTTGTACGAGAACTGTTAGTTACCATTATGTTCACTTGATTTGATTGGACTTCTATATATGTTCTTATAGGTTTGTAGGAATTTGCTTAAAGGACAGACTGTTAGTGTGATTGGGGCTTGACGTATCGGATCTGCTTATGCTAAAATGATGGTACTCCATTCGTATTCAACTTATATTCTCGTTCTTGACATGTTTCCCCAGATCCTCTGTTAGGGACTTGATGGGTTCCTAACAATGGGAGGTAGACAATTAGAGTAGAAAGAGACTGAAACAGAGTTTGGGGCAGAAAGAAAGGGCAGAAATAGGGTAGAATGGAGGTGAGGAAGAGATAAGGTAGAAGAGTTCAAAGAGACTCTCTCAGATATTTCATATAATCGTTGATAAAGCTTGAAATGAAAACAACTCACTGCTTACATATTTATACTAAGGTTACTTGCAGAAAAATAAAGCTTAACCTACACCTACTTTACTTATCCTACACCACCTGCACATGGGCACATGGGCATATGAGGTTGTTACTTGGAGAATATTCCAGATAATAAGAATTAACAGAAAATAACTAGGGTTATGCTTGACAATTCCCTCCTCCTTTAAAATCCATGCCCTCATGGATATTAGGATTAGTACCCTCTTTTCCAGTGTTTGTCCTTCTTAATAAGCTATCAGCTGTTGTGTTGTCTTTGCCCCTTTTGTAGCTGATGTTGTAGTCATATCCAAGGAGCTTACTCAACCACCTTTGTTGCAAGCATGAGACTACCTTTTGTTCTAAGAAATATTTGAGGGACTGGTTATCAGTCCTTATCAAAAACTGCTTAAGTCCCAAATAGGAAGACCATCTCTTAACTGCTTCTACTACTGCCATGAGTTCCTTCTCATAAGTAGAGAACCCTTGTCCTTTTGGCCCAAGAGCCTTACTGAAATAAGCTAATGGCCTTCCTTCTTGCATTAGTATAGCTCCAATGCCTTCCCCAGAAGCATCTGTTTCAATTTCAAATTGTTTGTTGAAGTTTGGTAATGCCAAAACTGGTGCAGTGGTTAAAGCTCTCTTTAATTGATCAAATGCCTTCTCTGCTGCTTCATTCCATCCAAAGTTGTCTTTTTGTAGTAAAGTGGTTAAGGGCTTTGCCATGGTACCATAGTTTTGGATAAATTTTCTATAATAACTTGTCAATCCAAGGAATCCTCTTAAGCCCTTCAAAGTTGTAGGTCTGGGCCAATTGAGAACACAATCCACTTTTGAAGAATCCATAGCTACTCCCTCTGCTGATATGACATGTCCTAGGTATTCCACTCTTTCCTTGGCAATTTCACACTTGCTAAATTTAGCATACAACTGATTCTCTTTCATGACTTTAAAAACTGCTCTCAAGTGGAGGTAGTGATCTTCCATGCTTTTAGAGTATACCATGATGTCATCAAAAAACACTAGCATAAATTTCCTTAGAAAAGGCTGGAACACATGATTCATCAAATTTTGAAAAGTAGTAGGCGCATTTGTCAAGCCGAATGGTAAGACAGTAAATTCAAAATGGCCTTGATGAGTTCTAAAGGTTGTTTTCTTTATGTCTTCAGGTGCCATTCTAACTTGGTGGTAACCAGCTCTAAGGTCCAACTTAGTGTATACTTTGGCTCCACCCAATTCATCTAATAACTCATATATCAAGGGTATGGGATATTTGTTCTTTATGGTCAAAGAGTTGAGATGTCTGTAGTCAACACAATACCTCTATGATCCATCTTTTTTCTTTACTAGGAGTATAGAAGAAGCAAAAGGGCTTTTGCTAGGTCTGATGATTCCTGATTGTAACATCTCCAGAACCAATCTCTCAATTTCATTTTTTTTGTTCATAAGAGCACTTATAGGGCCTGATGGAGAAGGGTTGAGCTCCTTGTTTAAGGTTGATATGGTGATCTAGGAACCTTTTAGGAGGCATTTCTTTTGGCTCTTCAAAGATGGAGTTAAATTCTTGTAGCAGGTCCTTGATTTTGTCATCTTTAGATGATTCTGCTCCTTTCATTTGATAGCATTGTTGTTTAGTCATAACCTTAGGAACTTGACTTGCTCCTTGCTCCTCCATACTGATTGAATAGATTAGTACAACAAAACCATGTTCTTGGCCTTTAAATTGTTTTGCCAAGGAGTCCACTGTAACCAATTTTAAGGAGGGGGTTCCCAGTTTTTGTTTCCCTTAGAGTTGCACTGCCTTTCCCTGATACACAGAGTCCATGGTTAAGTCTTTATAGTCGAAGGTGACTGGCCCCAACTGCTCCAACCATTGTACTCCCAGCACTATGTCACAACCTCCTAGGGGTAGGATGTAGACTGGCCCTTCATAGTTTGTCTTATTCATGACCCAGGTGAATTCCTTACATTGTGATTTACGCATTAGTTGAGAGCCATTGGCAACTGTCACTGTCATGGGAGGGATATTTTCCAGCTTGCACCCCAGCCCTGGAGCAGTGTTTGGATCCATGAAATTATGGGTACTGCCCCCGTCAATTAGAATTGAGATTGGCTTCCTTCCCACATATCATGTGACTACAAAAGTTCTAAGACTGGAATGGCCCTCTATAGCATTCAACGAGACTCCTATCTCTTCCCCAGTTTCTTCATTTCCTTGACAATCTATTGCTATGGAATTCGGTTCCTCGTCAAATTTTGGAGGGGAGTCATAATCTTCTTTACAGGGGTCCTCATTGACTATCATAAAGATTTGTGGCTTGGATCATTGATGTCCTTTGACAAACTTTTCATCACAATAGTAGCATAGGCCTTTATATCTCCTTTCATCTCTTTGTGCAGCAGTTATAGCCTTGGGTGTTGCATGTATTTGGTTTTGGTTGTGTTTAGGGCAGGTCAACAGAGCTGGTTTATGGTTAGGAGTGGGGTCTTTTCTGATATTTTCAGTGGTTGGTGAAGTTAGGTAGTTCTTGGGTTGAGAGTTTGATGAAGGGAAATTGTTTTTGGGGTTATAAGTGTAATGTTTAGGTATTGGGGTTTCATGTTGTTTTGCTAACTTGAAGGCCAAAGATAGGGTGTCAGGCCTAAGCATTTTCACCATCTTTTTAGTTTCTCCATGCAGTCCTCCGATGAAATTATCCACAAAGTATTTTTCAGTGAGTTGTGGAATTTGACACAACATCAATCCCCTGCACCTTTCATACTCATCATAGTACTGGTTCACAGTAGCAGTTTGCTTGAGCAATTTAAATTGCTCAAACACATTCTCTTGTCCCTCTTCGGTGAACCTAATAATGAAATCCCTTGAGAATTCTTCCCAGGAGATAACTCCTTTACCACTGCAATAAGCCTTGTACCAGCTCTTAGGCACCCCATGTAGATGCATGACAGCAATAGGTACCATTCTCTGCTCCTTCACTTGGTAAATGTCAAAGTATTCTTCACAATCATGTACCCAGCTAGCATCATCATCTCCCTCTACAAAAGCTAGGAATGACAATTTCAAATGTCTCAAGTCAGGATCCCTTTCCTCATGCCCCCTCCTAGGTTCATATCTCCTCCTTAGGTTGGTCCTAGTGTTTGCAGTATCATAGTCACCATCACTATTATCATCCTCTTCTTCTTGTGCTCTCCTCATGTGATAAGGATCTCTATAGATACCTTTTCCCTCTTTGTAAGCTCTTCTAGGTCCATTCCTATCTCCGAAGGGATTAGAGAAGTCATTCTCATCATCGGAACCCTTAGACTGGAGCATTTTAGCAATTCTATCCATGAAGGAATCCATTTTAACATCAATGTTTTGCAATTTCTCATGAGTGTACTCTCTCAAACTTAGAAAGTCTTGTTGCAGCATTTGGTTGGAGTTTGAATGTGAAGGTCCAGCCATGTTGGTGAATTGTTTAGAGAAAAGAAATTGAAACTCAGGATTATTAAGTTTCAGAGTTCAATCAATGGATTAATCTAGTGTCAACACTAGACCAATTGGAGTAAATGAGCTTGAGTGTTAAATTTGGTGGTGAAAAGAACTACTCTGGAACAATTAGAGTGTTTGAAATTTCTAGAAATTTAAGTACACCTAACCTAAGCTTAGCTACACCTATATAGAGTAAACAAGCTACTAAAGAACTAATAACTCAAAATAAGTAACAATTATGGACACTATCAGTGTAATAGAGCCATTTTTGTCACTGTTATAGCAGAAAATTGTGTAAACTAGAAAGAAAAAAAATTTAAGAATAGGATAATAAACTACTCATATCTGCTACAGCTTTGTTTAGGTACCTGATTAAGTAGAATTCATATCACTCTTTTCAACAACAATCAAATGGGTCTCTTAGAAAAGGAAAAATTCTAGTTCGGTAAGTTTTCACCCACATAACTAGAATTTAACAAAAGATTCAACCATCTGATCAGTTTGTTGATTAGAATAGATGCAAAATGTACTTAATACAAAAGCCCAAACAATTATAGTTGCTAATAATCAGATCCAAGTGGTACAATTTCAGCTAATAAGATTTTTTGGTCGGTAAATGACGAATAATGAAATATGAGATTAAATTCCATCAAATGGTGTTTGTGTATGAGTTTAAGGACTGGACTACTTAGAATAGATGTAAACGAGTAGAGAAAAAGTGATTTATACCATAAACAACATAAAAATGTTGTTGAATTCCTCAGTTGCAGGTTGAACCAGAAAACAGGGGCAAACAGAGCACAATTTCCTCCTTCTGCTGCTATGTTTTAAGTACTTCAATACCAACTATTTATGCTGGGTAATACTTACAGATGATTACCCAAAAGAAACCAGTAACAATTCCTCCAATTGGTGACTCCAACTAGTAATCCAGATAATCCAAAAATGGAGTTCGGAGTGAAGAAGAAGAGGGTTCCAGGCTGTCGAACAGCTCTGATACCAATTTGTTAGGAACTTGATAGGTTCCTAACAATGGGAGGTAGACAATTAGAGTAGAAAGAGACTGAAACAGAGTTTGGGGGAGAAAGAAAGGGTAGAAATAGGGTAGAATGGAGGTGAGGAAGAGATAAGGGAGAAGAGTTCAAAGAGACTCTCTCAAATATTTCATATAATCGTTGATAAAGCTTGAAATGAAAACAACTCACTGCTTACATATTTATACTAAGGTTACTTGCAGAAAAATAAAGCTTAACCTACACCTACTTTACTTATCCTACACCACCTGCACATGGGCACATGGGCATGTGAGGTTGTTACTTGGAGAATATTCCAGATAATAAGAATTAACAGAAAATAACTAGGGTTATGCTTGACATCCTCCTAAATTGGTAAAAGGGGTAAAGGGACTATTTAAATGACACATTTCTTGTGAGAAATCTGTCATACTTCCACCTTTCTAAAACATTTTTAGTAAGCCATATTGATATTATACTCTAGAGAAATTTCATGCCTGTTGTTCCATTACAATCATTGTTAGATTATTTCCTTGATATCTCGAATATCAATCTCTTTTTTCTTATGAGTTGATTTCAGGAGAGTTGGATGAGTACATTGTTTAGTTGATAGAATTAATATGTTGTTCTTATTTGGCAGATTGAAGGATTTAAAATGAACCTAATTTACTATGACCTGTACCAAGCCACGTGTCTAGAAAAGTTTGTTACAGGCATGTCAAAGTCAATCAATCTTTTTTCTACAGTAAGCTTCTCAGCTCTACGAATAATTGTGGTTGCCCATTGCAGCTTATGGTCAGTTCTTGAAAGCAAATGGCGAACAACCTGTTACTTGGAAAAGGCATCATCTATGGACGAGGTGCTCCGGAGGCTGATGTGGTTAGACTTCTTCTATAACTTATATAAGAATTTTACTAGTCTTAAGTTGGATTTCCTTTTCGAATAAACTTGGGTTTCGATTGACACTCCTTGTACATAAGTCTTCATCCAATATTGGACAAGACAACTTATCATCTTGTTAATAAAGAAAGACTCTCAATGATGAAGAAGGTACTAATTATTTGAAAATTTATTTGTTCTTAGTAACTAACCGAGGATATAAATAGTGGTGTATTGGCTTAGAATTGAGCAATCTGATTTGTAGGAAGCAATCCTTGTGAACTGCAGTAGGGGGCTGTTGTTGATGAGGTGGCTCTTGTGGAACATTTAAAAGAAAATCTTATGTTTAGAGTTGGTCTCGATGTCTTTGAGGTTAGGGAAAATGATCTTTCCGTATTTAGGTAATGTTTACGGCATTAATCATGTGTAAGTTACTATATAACTCATTCGTTGCATCAGGACGAGCCTTACATGAAACCTGGGCTAGCTGACATGAAGAATGCCATCGTCGTACCCCATATTGCTTCTGCTTCCAAGGTAATACTTATAATCTACTTTGTTTGAAGCATAAACTAGAAAACTCTCCTTTAATAACAGCTTATATGGATTAATTTGTTGATCAAGCTGAACGTTTTCCCTTAAAGGTGATGAATATACTTGAACTCGACTTTGTTTTTGCAGTGGACTCGAGAAGGAATGGCAACATTGGCTGCTTTAAATGTTTTGGTATGCCCGTTGGGCGAAAAACTAGACACTGTGTCTGGTAGGTTTTTAGAGAGACAAAAGAAATGAAGAGAAGATAAGAGAAGAGAAGAGTAGAGAAAGGATCCTTTTCTTTTCTTTTTCTTTTTTCCAAAAGTGAGGAAAATATTTGAACCCAAATAACACTTGTTTCTATTCTTCTCTCTCCCAACTTAAACTCCAAAACCACACTTTCATTTTGTTTTCTCTTCTACTAAAAATCTCCATGACAAACCCCTTCTTTTTTTTTGTCTCACTTTCTTTAATCTCCATTCTTAAACTCCAAGATAGGTGTAAAACAACTTAAGCTTGATTTCAACTAAGATTTCTTTATATTGGTTTGTCATAGTGTTTCAGCGTAGACTATTTTTACTTGTACCAAATGCAGGGTAAAATTAAAGGATACCCTATTTGGTTTGATCCAAATCGCGTAGATGTGTTCTTGAATGAGAACTCTCCACCACCTGCTGCATCCCCAAGCATTGTGAATGCCAAAGCCTTAGGTACCACTAACCTTTTGTGCTCTGCCTATTTGTTTGATACATTTTGAGGGAGTTTCTCATGGACTAATTAATATTGTTTTAATTCAGGGTTGCCTGTTTCAAAGCTGTAAGCATGGATGATTATTCACATCTGGATGGGATGAGACTCATTTTGAGAAGAGAATGTTAGAGGGTTTATTTTGAGAATGATATGTACAATATTCACTTGTTTATCTACATTGCTATGAATAAATTTCTAGTGTCTTTGATTATATTCCAACCCAAATCTAGAGTTGCTTTAAATTGGAGAATACAACTGCAAGTGTAATAAATGATATACTCAGTTAATCTCAATAATCAATAAAAATGGCTTTCCCTTGCATATGATAATATAAAGAAGACAATACCATGAATTATTATGTGTATTGTATTGTAGCTAGGTTTTCACCATCCGATGTTTAAGGTTTCCCGTCAAGGTTTAACATTTATCCCATACACGTGCATGCATGTAATCATTGGTGTCTGCAGTTCCCAAATGTTGCATTGTCTTTTGTGCTTATATAAGAGTGCTATGAATAGCAGAAAAATGAATGATTCTACTCTGTTGGTGAAAATTACTAAAATTTTGATGTGTTTTTTTCCCCAGGATGTTCAAATTTTTGGCTTATTTATTTTGTTATTGCTTTGCTATATTGAGCTATTAGGTTGTTCCAATTAACCCTCCTAAATCTGTATGTCTTTTTCTTAAATGTTTCTAGGAGGAAATTTTATATCTATGTTTTCTGGAAAAGATAAGTGTAAATCTGTACACCAACTGTCAAACAATTTCTTTATATATTTCAGAAATGTAAGTTTCTTTGCAGTTTAAGGGAGTCAATTTTTTTCATTGATGGAGCACATAGACAAGCAGGTAATACTCTCTATCTGATGGACTTTATTAATTTATTTTACCGAAATGTAATTGGCTTAACCTGTGTATGGGGAAAAACTATCTTCTATGCAGTTGTTGTGCCAAGACATTGGTGTCAGAAAAGAAAATTTTTGCAGGTGCGTCAACTATGGGTCCATGTTTAGATGCATTATATATGGTCATTTCCCATTTATTAACTTGGGAGCCTGGACATGGAGGTGTTTGGTAAGAGGGACCCTTATTGGTTTCTCTTTTAATATGTTTTGCTAGTTTGGGTTGGAATTAAACACATGATGCCATTTTTTGATATTAAACATGTATGGGATAGGGTATCTTTCTGCATACTAAATACTTGGGATTGTTTATCAGCAGGATGCTAATTAATCTGCCCTTGTATTTTCAGATCTTTTTTGCATTGTGCATAATGCTCGGGAAATATTTTTTCTATACTACTGAAACTTTTGGGCTACTTCTGATTTATAGCAGTCTGAGATATAATTGATGAAGCTTTACTGCAGATTTTCTTAATCATATTGTGGTGCCTCATCATTTCTAAATTATATGGTAGGGGAAGCGTGGTATTGAGAAGCTGCCATTTAAACTTCTTGACTTCATTGCTGCCACAGGAATTGAGAAAATTAGACAAGTAAGCTCAATATCACAACTTCTTTAAAATTAGAATTGGTGTATTTTTTATTTAATTTGTATTGTAATCCATATGTAATATTCCCTTCACCTTAAGAATATTTTAAGGTAGTCAACTGCTTCATAACATCTTATACTTTAAGTTTGTCATCTTCAACTTTGATCTCTTTACGTGAGATAAGACTCAAAAAGTGTTATAGTACTAATCATATGATTTATTTGAATGAGGAACAAATGAGAAAACACTGATGAGCTGCTGTAAACAAGTTTGTTGGAGTTTGCCTTTATAAGACAATATATGGATTAATGCTTACTTGCTTATTGAATAATTCTTTCAAACTAATAAGTTTTTATAACCCTCCTCTGATAAAATGTTTCTGTGTGAAACTCTCTTCATCCTACATTCTGATTGCTACTTGAATCAATATGTCTATTGAGCTCCATATAATGAAAATTAGCCTTATAAGATATGTGTTAGTAATTTGTGATGCATCTAGCTTTGAACTCATTGTTTTATTCTGTGATGCTCATGAAGATGACATTGATATATAAAATGCTCACATATAGCTAATGGTTTGTTGATATGACTAATGTGTTTACTTGGCAAATTCAGCTATGTACGCTTGAGAATTTTGGGAAAGATGTTATGACATTCAATGTTATATGTTCAGACCGATACAAAAGCTTATGTGGCTTAAGTGTAAACTTTTGTCTTAGTAGAAGCTAAGAATATCCTTGTGGGCCATTAATGAAATCTTAAATGATTTTTTAATTGCCAAAATTGTCTAGAAAACTAAACCAAACAGTTTACTATTTTTGTGCTGAAATGGATAACTTGTGTTTATATAATTTGTATTCTTTGGTCAAAATGCATGTGATAATCATACTTTCTCACCTACCCTCATGTTTGATAACCATACTTCTATACACCGTGCTTGCATTAAATGATAAGTATCTACTCTTCTATATTTCCACTTATCATCCACTCATGGTCAAATATGTAATGAAACTGAGGACAAACAAGAACTTTATAGCTTGTCTTCTAGTCAATAATTTTTCTTGCATGTCATGGATCCTTTTCTGTTTATGAGCAACAAACTAATTTTTCTACTCTTGCTGATATAAATTCTTCTCATGCATTTACATCTACTTTAAATGAGAGTGCATTTACATCAATACAATATGTGCAAGGATTTGTCTTTAAATACCATAATGCTCATTCTTCCTTTTCGTTTTGTCTGACATTGAATTAGGCTTTTTATGTGCATATCATGCGTTCTCCCTTTGCATATTTTTATGCTTCCTTGAGTGAACTGAATCTTCTGGACCATATGTAATTAAATTTGTGTTAATTGTGACTCTGCCATCCATGGGTGCTTTTCCATGAGTGGCATCTTTAATAGTTGATGCCCAACGACATGATTTTTGTTTTTGCCTTTTCTTTTGTGGGCATATTCTATAGTATGCAATTTTAATTGGCTCATTTTCTGTAATTTTTCGGATTCTTTCCAAGTGTATGCAACATTTTAAACTGTGGATCCTTTGTTTGAGCAGGTTCAAGGTATTCGGTCCTAATGGAAGCAGCTACTCAGGGATTTAGGAAGGTCACCCAGCTGGAAGTGATGCTGATGAATGTGATGCTGATGAATGATGATGCTTGATTAGGGTCTCTGATTTTAGGTTCAACAAATTAGTTTAAAAACTGATCTATTGAAATTAACTGTACATCCTAAGGAATTTCTTGTTCTTGTCCTGTCTTGGTAGTTATTATCTTGTTTGGTATAGTTGCAATTACAGACCAGTTTTTAAAATGTGTCACTGATAAGTATAGAACAATGTAAATTTATGGTTTGTAATAGTACTCATCGACAGATGTCTTATCCAGTACTGTCTATAAATAACAATTTAGTAATTATCATTATTACCTTGAATATATTTATGTTTAGATATCTAAATTAAATTATGAAAATATTTGTAATTTGTTGTTAATAAACATATTGAGACGGAATTGAGACGACTTCTTTTCGACTCAAAGAATGTGTGATATTGGCGCCAAAGTTGACACAGATTTTGAGACGGTTGTTGTCTGTCTCAAAATAGCGCGTTACAAAGATATTGGCGCCAAAGTTGAAACGGAATTGAGACGGATGGTGTTCGTCTCAAAATAAGTGGAGGAATAATAGTTGCTGTCAATTTTAAGACGGATTTGAGACGGTTTTTTCCGACTCAAATTATGTGCACTAAATAAGGGCGCCAATTATGCCCGCCAAATTTGAAACCGGCAAAATCGGTTTCACATTTCAGCTCCCCATGGGTCAGTTTTGAGACGGATTTGAGACGGATATTTTTCGTATCTAATTGTTTGAGACGGATTTGAGACAGACATTTTCCGTATCTAATGTTTTGTTTTGATACGGATTTTGAGACAAACAGAATTAGCGACGCGACCAACTGACACGGACACAATCCGTCTCAAAATCCGTCTCAAAATCGATTTTGAGACGAATTTTGCTGTATTTGAGACGAATTTTGTCCGTCTCAGATGCCTAGATTTTTGGTAGTGTGGGCAAAAATCAAGTGGAGCACCAATGAGATACTTCAACGCCCCTTGACACCTATTGATAGCCTAGCTATGCGCCATTATAAAGTCTGGATAGGTGGAGCGCTAGTGGAGCATGGAGCTGGGGTCTTACCTTTACAGCATCCTCATGAGATTGAGGAAGATGATGACAACCCACCACTTAACATCGAGCACCCTGAGCCATCTAGCTCTTCAATCGACTTACTTATTGCTGAGATGCGTGAACTTCAGCGTGAAAATCAGGAAATGAGGGCTGAAATGCAGCGGAATACGCAAGAGAGATAAAAGGAAGCACGGGAGAGGGAGTGTGCAAATAGGCGCATGTCCCGGCGCATTGATCATTCAATTCAACAGGTCAATTCACTGTGTATTTATACTTCCGATTTTTGTAATGCTACCGCACAGGTGATCAACAACAGTGGGTTCAATACCAGCCCAAATACAGCCTAATTTCCCATAACACCTATGTTCCCGGAGTATAACCTTGATTCGGGCGATGATGCAAATGGATGCAATAGCGCAAATGGCAGCAATGAGGATGATGCTGCTTGAGTTCCTCAGTGAAGCTCTCTGTTTAGATTATGTCTATTTTAACATCGAGGAATATGTTTGTTTTAAGTTTGGGGGTGTTGGTAATTACTTCTTACTTATTTTTTTTATTATTTTGTCTAGTCGTGTTGTGCTACAAGAATGACCCATGATATTTTGCTGGTTAACGTGTTTTTATCTAAAGTAAGGCTTCAACATGCTTAGTTACTTCTTAACATTTTGGCTAACCACCCTACTCTTAGTTATTTAAGCTCTTCACGTACACAATGTGCTTGTTTAGTTAGTTAGTATTGAGAAATCTCATTTACTTAAATGCTTGGGAGATTATACTTGAAATGTACTGAACTCACGTCAACAACCTTTTATGCTTATTTTAGACATTCATATAAGTTTGGGGGAATTAAGAAAAAAAAGAAAAAGAAACAAAAAAAAAAAATTTATTTGTTGACCAAGTTTAATTACGTGGCCATTGCTACTCGAGTTAATAGATCCTTAACGGTGTTTTTACACCTAGTGCCCTAAAGCCATCTGGTTTGGGAGTCATTGATCAAACACTCGTTACATGGGTAGCTCTGAATAGCCTAATGTGATTAGACATCGCACGGTTATGCGCTTAATTAAAGTGAGATGGAGCGTAAAACGCACTCACCAATGCGATTACTCATTACTGCAATAATCCTTTGGGAACCCCTTTCTTATATGGTCGTCTTGTTTAGTACTTATCAAGGTAATGATGAGTTTGTAGATTTATAGTATAATCCCTCATAAATTGAGTTCATGCGTTAGCTCTTTCCTAACTCGCATAAACAGATAGCACACACACACACACACCTTGCAGAGATCTTGAGTAGCTGTGAGCTTGGAAATTTTGTTAAAATTGTAACTTTGTGTTGTTCTTGGGTTGGGAGCTGTCGTTTTACACTCCAAAATTAATACCTTACTAACACTCTACTAGCACAAAACTTAGTATAATGACAAGAAAGGATCGATCCCACAGAAAAGTGAATTAGTCTTTTACTTATTATAATATTCCTGTTATTACTATTAAAGGGGGAGTTTTGAGTTTGATTCACTAAGCCAACAAAAGTAATTAAGAGTAATCAATGAATAAAAAGCTTCAGTTCTTCAGTTCAGTATCACCTTAGCATAATTATGGAAAAGTCAAGTTTAACAATATTTATCCTTCAATGAGATTAATAACCCTAGATAACCGCAATCGCTAATTATCCGAAATTCTCCTTATGTGTAAATCAAATGTGACAATCGCCTCAAGAGACCCTAATTATCATATAACCTAGAACTATCAGTCTAGATTTAATATAAAAACAACATGAAGAATTTGAGAATTAGGTTATTCCAAGCAACAATTATAAAATCAGGAATTATTTAACTTACCTTCTAATAATCTTAATAATATCCAAAAGCTTGTCCACAATCAAATACTATTAATTGCTACCTATGATCAGATATAATATCATTTGCTTAATACTATATCTTAATCTAGCAGATGATATTAATCAAATTAATTTAATTGGCCAAATCAAAAGATTAAATACATATAATCAATTAAAAACAGATTATCATAATAAATCTCATGCAAGAAGGAATAAATAAATAAAACCTGATTAAACCATTAATTATGAATAAGGTTCAACATCCCTTAGAACTGAAAGTAAGAGTTTAGCCTGACATGCCTTCAATCTCCTCCAATTAGAGTTACAATTGGAGTTGTCAAGATCTCCAATAATAAACTAAAAACATCTATTTATAATCCTAAGATAAGATCCTAAGTCTCTAAGAATTAAGAATCCAATCTGAAATAGAAATCCTTAAAAATTACAAAAAGTCAAAGTTGGTCAAACTGGTCAACATCGACCTTTCTCACTGGGGCGAGGATTTTGTTCTTCAGTTTCTCGTCGAGGCGAGAAACTCCAGAGGTCTGCGCCGGGGCGAACTCTGGATCGACTGGGGAAAAAACGGGTAGAGGCTACCTCGTCGGGGCGAGAAATCCTAGCACAAAAATGTTGCCGGGGCGAGAACCTCAAATTTTCCAACTTTTCAACTTTTTCTCGTTTTAGCTCTAATTTTCCATCTTTTTCCACTTTTGACTCTGAATCCTCCTGAAATCAATAAACAATTTAATAAGTGCATATACACAATAAAACATGCAATAAACTAAATATAAAGGAATGAAAATAAATGAATATTATGCACTTATCAAATTCCCCCCCATACTTAGTCTTTACACGTCCTCGTGCAAACTAAAACAAAAGTTATATTGAAATCATTTGAATTCTATTCAACCAAACTCCCAAAGGTTCAAATTCAATTAGCATCCATGAACACTAACACCAATCACAAAAATTTGTTCAATACTTCATCAATCAACTAATAACAATAACCTCATCATTCCCCATTGAACATCTATAAATCAAATTGAAACCACATAAGCATATCCTATGATTAACACAGACACTCAACTCAGTTTATATGGAACAACAACCGTGCACACTAACTCAAAGCAAGAACATGTTTTTTTTCCTGCCATTCATTTTTCTTGATTCAGGTGAATGCATTTTATGCTCCATTTCACCTTTCACATTCTTTTCTTAAGCGAGTGCATTTTATGCTCCATCTCACTTTTCTTCTCACCAACGAGTACGTTTTTTGCTCCATCTCGCTGCACGTGTTTATGGGTGAGTGCGTTTTACACTCCATCTCAACCCACCACATGTCTTCCTTTTGAGACAAAATATTTTTTTTTCAGCTTTTTCTCTCAATTTTTTTTTTCAAATTTCCAATTTTGTCTTCACATGGTCCTGGAAACAAGATAAGCAGTTACATAGTTCTAAATCATGAAATCAGCGCACAAAGTTAACTCCATAACTAACTCAGTCAAGTAAACATGTATCTCATACTCAAGTACTCATGCAATACCAACTCAATCTAAATCAGTTAACTATGGGTCCTAACTTCATTATCATCATTTATCAATTAATTCAGCATCAAACAAATTCAATCAATGGCATCAATCTTCATTCTAAAACCAAAAACCTTTAAAAACTTGACCAAACAACTCAGATTTTCACATTTAGAGCAAACCTACCTACCCTATACTAACCTAAACCTAAACCCATCCCCCACACTCTAAACCTTACATTGTCCCCAATGTAAGACAATCATGCAAAAGACGAGCGAAAAACTAAAAAGCCAATAGAGAAGTAAAAAGGGATAGACAAGCAAATCTGATGTCTTTGGTTGCCTCCCAAGCAGCGTATTTGGTTAACGTCGTTAGCCCGACATCAAGTCTCCTCAATCATTCATAGCTTGGATCCACTAGGTCTATCATCTCTACACTCTCCATCGGAAATCCTTCACAGAAAGGTTTCAGCCTATGTCCATTGACCTTGAATACTTTCCCTGTCTTTGGATTATGTATATCTATAGCACCATGAGAGAACACATTAGTAATAACGAATGGACCTTCCCAACGAGAGCGTAACTTACCTGGAAATAACTTCAGCCTCGAATTGAATAGGAAAACTTGTTGTCCAACAGTGAAATCTTTCCTCAAAATCTGCTTGTCATGGAAGGCCTTTGTTTTATTCTTGTATAGTCTAGAACTCTCATATGCTTCATTCCTCATCTCTTCTAATTCTTTTAAATGGAACTTCCTATATCCCCGCTTCATCCGAACTCATATTACATTACTTGATCGCCCAAAAAGCTCTGTGTTCTAATTCTACGGGTAGATGACATGACTTCCCAAAAACCAATCTGTACCGAGACATACCAATGGGGGTTTTGTATGCGGTTCTATACGCCCATAATGCATCTTCTAACCGCAGACTCCAATCTTTTCTGCTTGGCTTGACGACCTTTTCCAAAATGGATTTCACCTCACGATTGGATACTTCGGCCTGACCATTGCTTTGCGGATGATAAGATGTAAAAAGCTTATGCAAAACATTGTATTTCCTGAAAAGTGCTGCTAGCATCCTGTTGCAAAAGTGAGTTCCTCTATCGCTGATGATAGCTCTAGGAGTTCTAAATCTAATAAATATGTTAGCTTTGACAAAATTTGCAACAACTTTAGAATCATTAGTCCTGGTGGCTTTAGCTTCCACCCATTTAGAAACATAGTCAACAGCCAAGAGAATGTAAATATTACCATGAAAAACAGGAAAAGGTCCCATAAAATCAATACCCCAAACATCAAAAATCTCAACAATTAAAATGGGAGTTTGTGGCATTTGATTTATATGTGATATGTTACCTATTTGTTGACAATTCTCGCATGATTTACAAAATAGATATGAGTCTTTAAAAATTGTTGGCCAATAAAAACCACTTTCTAAAACCTTATGAGTAGTTCGTTTGGGTCCAAAATGACCTCCGCAAGCATAGGAATGGCAAAAAGTTAGAATAGACAAGGTTTCAGTATTAGGCACACATCTACGAATTATCTGATCAGCACAAAATTTTCACATGTATGGATCATCCCAAACATAATGTCTAGCATCACTCTTAAGCTTATCCTTCTGGTTTTTAGAAAATTCATTGGGAATAAATGCACTTGCCAAATAATTAACAATGTTAGCATACCAAGGCAATTCCTCCTGAATAGAAAAGAGATGCTCATCTAGAAAGAAATCATACAATGGTAGTGGCTCCTCATCTCTCACCAGTCGACTCAAGTGATATGATACCAAGTTATCCGCTCCCTTCTTATCCTTGATTTCCAAGTCAAATTCCTGCTACAGCAGAATCCATCTGATAATCCTAGGTTTAGAGTCCTTCTTGGTTAACAAATACCTGAGAGCTGCATGGTCAGAATAAACTACAACTTTAGTGCCAAGTAAATAAGATCGAAATTTATCTAAAGCAAAAATAACAGATAAAAGTTCTTTTTCTGTTGTCGAGTAGTTAATCTGAGCTGCATTCAATGTTCTAGAGGCATAATAGATGGCACGAACAACTTTGTCAACTCTTTGGCCCAAAACAGCTCCGACTGCATAATTGCTTGCATCACACATTATTTCGAAGGAAGATTCCAATTTGGCGGTTGAATCACAGGCGCGGAAGTCAATAGTCTCTTCAACATGTCAAATGCCTCCTTGCACGCTTCATCAAATTGGAATTCCACATCTTTTTGTAGCAACTTACATAATGACAGAGCTGTTTTGGAGAAGTCTTTGATAAATCTCGGATAAAAACCTGCATGTCCAAGAAAAGAGCAAATCTCCCGCACACTGGCAGGGTAAGGCAAAGCAGACACAATATCTATCTTAGCTTTATCAACCTCTAAACCTTTAGCTGACACAACATGACCAAGCACTATACCCTGTTCTACCATAAAGTGACACTTTTCCCAATTAAGAACAAGGTTAGTTTCCAAGCATCTATCTAGCACACGCGTTAGATTTTCCAAGCACAAATCCAAAGAATCACCATGTACTGTGAAATCATCCATAAAGACCTCGATGCAATTTTCTAAAAGATCAGAAAAAATGCTTACCATGCATCGCTGGAAAGTACCTAGTGCATTGCAAAGTCCAAACGACATCCTCTGGTATGCAAAAGTACCAAATGGACGCGTGAATGTGGTCTTTTCCTGGTCTTCGGGTGCAATCACTATCTGATTATAACCTGAAAAACCATCTAGAAAACAATAATAAGTATGCCCCGCTAATCGTTCTAGCATTTGATCAATAAAAGGAAGAGGAAAGTGGCCTTTTCGAGTTACAGTATTTAATTTCCTATAGTCAATACACACTCTCCATCCTATTTGTATCCGTGTGGGTACTAGCTCATTATTGTCATTCATGATGACAGTTATTCCAGACTTCTTCGGAACTACCTGTACCGAACTCACCCACTGACTGTCGGAGATAGGGTAGATTATGCCTGCATCAAACAATTTAATCACCTCTTTCTAGACTACCTCCATCATGGGTGGATTTAATCTTCGTTGTGCTTCTCTCGTGGGCTTTGCTCCATCATCCAAAAGAATCCTATGCATGCACATCGCGGGGCTTATACCTTTGATATCTGCTATCGTCCAACCAAACACTGTGACATGGTCCCTTAGGACTCTCAACAATTTCTCTTCCTACACTTTGGTTAGATTACTAGCAATAATCACAGGTAAAGTTTCATTAGTCCCTAAATATGCATATTTCAAGTGAGCAGGTAAGGGTTTCAATTCTAAAATTAGAGCTTGCTCCACAGATGGTAACAGTTTTTTATGAGAAACAGACAATTGAATTGATTGAACTGCATACTTATCTGTGAATTTTGGTAAAGAGTGCAATGCAGCCACAACTTCCTTCAATTCCTGATTCTGGTCAAATTCTTCCTCTTTATCCATGTCCAAGTTGTTAGTAATGACCATCTCCAAGTTTTCCTTGTATTCTTGTTCAAAAGATTCCTGAACTATAGAATCAATGATGTCAATGGCAAAAATATGATTAACATCACTAGGGTACCTCATTGCATCATATATATTAAACTAAATTTTCTCTCCATCAAATTCCATGGTCAAGGTCCCATTGTGCACATCGATCATTGTCCTTGCTGTTTTCAAGAATGGCCGCCCTAACAAGATATGTGAAGGATTTGGAGATCTGTCATTTTCCATATCCACAATGTAAAAATCTACAAGAAATATTAACTGATTCACCTGCACTAAGACATCTTCAATTATCCCTTGAGGGTAAGTGTTAGTACGATCAGCAAGTTGAATGATAACACCAGTTTGTTTCAAAGGTCCTAGATTTAAAGAAGCAAATACAGACAATGGCATGACATTTATTAAAGCTCCTAGATCTAGCATGGCTTTCTCAAATCTGGTATTACCTATTCTGCATGGGATTGTAAACATTCCTGGATCTTTACATTTAGGGGGCATTTTTCTTTGAAGCACTGTTGACACATTCTCTCCTACAGTGCCTTTTTCATCATCTTTCAATTTTCTTTTGTTAGTGCACAATTCTTTCAAAAACTTTGCGTACCTGGGCACTTGTTTGATGGCATCCAATAGAGGAATATTTACCTCTACCTTCCTGAAGGTTTCCAAAATTTCCTTTTCTTTTTCCTCCTCCTTTGAAGTCTTGTGTGTTCTAGGTGGAAATGGCAACGGTGGGGTCTTAACTGGAGTAGATGGGGTAACAATTTTCCTCGGCGTCTTAGTCTCCTCTTTAGCTTTGTCCTCTTCAATTTCCGTAACTGCTTTGGGTACTTCCAACTCTTTTCCATTCCTTATTGTAATCGCACTAGCATTCTCCCTTGGATTGACAACTGTTTGGGAGGGCAACTTTCCTAGACCTTGAGAATCCAACCTCCCCACTGTGGTGGCAAATTGACCTATCTGATTTCTCAAGTCTTGAACAGAATTTTTTGTTTCCTGTTGGAACTATTGTGTCTGACTCATGAATGCCTTGAACATGTCTTCCAAAGGTGTTCCAGGATTTGCAGGAGCTGCCTGTCTAGGTTGATATTGTTAGGTTTGTATATAGCGTGAACATGCAATCAAATTACATAAATAGTGCGGAAGCGCAATAAAACGGATTTTAAAATTTTTCATACAAACCATCACCATGATCATCCTTGTGATCAATTATCAATAAAACGAAAGAGATAGAGATATAGAATTATACCCTCGTGAATCAAAGCTTCCTCAGGTACAAGTTCACCTCCAATTTCTTCGCGTTCTCCTTGAATTTCACCGATTAAATTCCTTCCTTTGATCAACGTTAGCCATCCAAGTGTTTGGCCTCTAGAGGTGATCCATCAAGGAATAATAGTTGTTTAAGAAGATGGGTGTTGGCAAAACCCTAGTTTCTATCTATATAGAAATTGCAAGTACTCTCTCTCTCTCTCTCCAATTTTTATGGAAGAGTGTGTAACTATCTAACCCTAAATCATGATAAGACTCCTCTTATTTATAGATATAGGGAACCCTCCTAAACTATTTAGGATTAGGGTTTTTATTTTAATAAAACTCCTTTAATTAATTAAACTCATAATCCAATTAAGAATTTATGAGAGTAATTTTATTAATTAATTCTCAAACCCTTTTAGGAACTAAATAATAATAATAGTAATAATAATAATAAGACTCATCTTATTAATTTATATTTAATATTTCTAAAATATCAAATAATAAATATTAAGCTATTTAATTTATTCTATCTCCATAGATTAAATTAAATACACTTAACTTATTATTACAATTATGCCATTTACTTCTTAAACAAATATTTTTCTTTTGCGGTGTGACCCTTTAGGTTCTCCATATTAAACCGGTTGTGAATAAATCAATTAGAACAATTCTAATCTTATTTAAATAAATAAATTAAACCATTTAATTTATTTAAATAAATAATATTTATTCTACAATAAGGGTAAGCCCTTAGCGATCAACGACTTTCCAGATAATATAGATTTCAATATTAATCACAAAAGAACCTTTCAGTGCATAGTTACCGTACAATTCAATCCTTCTACCATACAATGTCCCAATTAAATATAAGACATGGAGTTACTGTCAAGTCTTATTTTATTTAATTATATGTATTTCGATTCTCCAATGAACAACTCTGATAATACAAATTAGAAACTCCTTTCTAATTTCATTCTGCTTTGGCCAAAGACTTCTGAGTCGTCATTTATCGAATCACAAAGGACATTCACTCCTTTTACTAGAAGTGGTAGACTCTTTGTTGACCATGCACCTATCTCCATGTGCAACTTATTATACCCAATCATACCCTTTGATATACCCTAAAGGTCTTAAGTAACATGTCAAGGTATAACTCATCATACATAAGATACTATGATGATCTCAAGTCCAAGGATCACTTGTACTACTATCACTAGAGGAATTCCTATTGACAGGCGAGTAAAACTCCATTAGGTATTCCTTAGCGAGCCACGTTCAGGGAACTTATTCTCCAATAAGCACCTACATACTTGCTTTAGTGTCTTCACACAAATGATTATGAGATCAATCATCCTCTTCATAAGAGCAAGCAACGTATGTACTAATCTATCCGGATTTACTAATCCCCTTTTTAGTAATCCAACAATTAGGAACGATTTTAGTTTGTGAGCTATCTAGAATTTAGATCTCATTAGCATGATCCCTATCATGATTCTAAAAGCATTGCTCAAAACTATGGGCTTATCACATTTAATATAACAGCACCATGTAGATAATGTAAAATACCTTTAATAACCAAATAAGATTACAAAGTATATGCTACATCATATCAAATATGATTGGCTTGTGTGCATACTACTTTCAGATATTGGGGTTGAGTTGGTTGAGAGCCGTGTGGGAACCCTTGTTGTCTAACCGGATACACGCCTTGCGCTGGTGGCCTACTTCCTCCATAACTAAGGTTAGGATGATTCCTCTATCCTGGATTATAAGTATTGGAGTACGGGTCATACTTCCGCTGAGGTTGTGCCTGATAGTTCCCCATCGCATTAGCTTGCTGTGCGGTTTCATCCTCTTGCAATGTCGGACAAGAATCAGTACTGTGACCACCCATTAAGCAAATCCCACACACTTTTGCTGCTGGTGTATTTCCTGTAGCCATTTGTCTAACCATCACAGTTAGATCAAAAATTTGTTATTCAAGGTTGCTCGTGGTCATCTTATTCACTCTTGCAGGTGCATGGTCATTCCTTGTCCCATACTGCTGAGAATTAGCAGCCATATTTGCAATTAGAGTCCTCGCAGCCTCTGGTGTCTTATCTACTAGTGCTCCTCCACTTGCAGCATCGATCATACTCTGACCCATTAGTGATAATCCCTCATAAAAGTACTGAATTAGGTGTTGATCGTCTATTTGATGGGGAGGACAACTGGAACACAGTTTTTTAAATCTTTCCCAATACTCATACAGTGTCTCTCCACTAAACTGTCGAATGCCGCATATCTCCTTTCTGATGTTGGCAACTCTTGAAGCAGGAAAGTACTTCTCCAAGAAAAGCCTTTTCATGTCATTCCATGATTGTATTGACCCTGAAGGAAGATAATACAGCCAGTCCTTCGCTAGATCTCCCAATGAGAATGGAATGCCCTTAGCTTGATTTGATCCTCAGTTACTCCATGTGGCTTCATGGTGGAACACACCACATGGAATTCCTTCAAGTGCTTGTACGGATCCTCACCTGTGAGACCACGAAAAGTAGGCAGAAGATGAATTAGTCCCGATTTAAGTTCAAAAGCAGTAGTTAATGTAGGATATTCTATACACAAGAGTTGTTGATTAAGATTAGGAGTGACTAATTCTTTAAGTGTTATATTGTTATTTGGCACCACCATTTCTTCTTCTTCCTCTGAATCGGTGGATGATGTATTTGACAGTAATTCAAATGCTATGTTGAGTCCCGGTGATGGAATTTCGTCTGACTCTGCAGTGATGCCTCGAACTTGACGAGCTTCTTTCCTTAGCCTGCGTGCAGTTTTCTCAATTTCTGGATCAAAATTCAAATCACCGGATTGAGAGGATCGTGTCATAAACTACAATAATGAACAAAAATAAAATAAAATAAAGAATAAATAAAGATAAATAACACTTCCCCGGCAACAACGCCAAAATTTGGGAGCTGTCGTTTTACACTCTAAAATTAATACCTTACTAACACTCTACTAGCACAAAACTTAGTATAATGACAAGCAAGGATCGATCCCACAGAAAAGTGAATTAGTCTTTTACTTATTCTAATATTCCTATTATTTCTATTAATGGCGGGGTTTTGAGTTTGATTCACTAAGCCAACAAAAGTAATTAAGAGTAATCAATGAATAAAAAGCTTCAGTTCTTCAGTTCAGTATCACCTTAGCACAATTATGGAAAAGTCAAGTTTAACAATATTTATCCTTCAATGAGATTAATAACCCTAGATAACCTCAATCGCTAATTATCCGAAATTCTCCTTATGTGTAAATCAAATGTGACAATGGCCTCAAGAGACCCTAACTATCATATAACCTAGAACTATCAGTCTAGATTTAATATAACAACAACATGAAGAATTAGAGAATTAGGTTATTCCAAGCAATAATTACACAATCAGGAATTATTTAACTTGCCTTCTAATAATCTTAATAATATCTAAAAGCTTGTCCACAATCAAATACTATTAATTGCTACCTATGATCAGATATAATATCGTTTGCTTAATACTATATCTTAATCTAGTAGATGATATTAATCAAATTAATTCAATTGGCCAAATCAAATCAAAAGATTAAATACATATAATCAATTAAAAATAGATTATCAGAATAAATCTCATGCAAGAAGGAATAAATAAATAAAACCTGATTAAACCATTAATTATGAATAAGGTTCAACATCTATTAGAACTGAAAGTAAAAGTTTAGCTTGACATGCCTTCAATCTCCTCCAATTAGGGTTACAATTGTAGTTGTCAAGATCTCCAATAATAAACTAAAAATATCTATTTATAATCCTAAGATAATATCTTAAGTCTCTAAGAATTAAGAATCCAATCTAAAATAGAAATCCTCAAAAATTACAAAAAGTCAAAGCTGGTCAAACTGGTCAACGACGGCCTTTCTCGCCGGGGCGAGGATTTTGTTCTTCAGTTTCTCGCCGGGGCGAGAAACTCTAGAGAGGTCTGCGCCGGGGCGAACTTTGGATCAGCTGGGGCGAAAACGGGCAGAGGCTACCTCGCCGGGGCGAGGAATCCTAGCACAAAAATCTCGCCGGGGCGAGAAGCTCAAATTTTCCAACTTTTCAACTTTTTCGCATTTTAGCTCCGATTTTCCCTCCTTTTCCACTTTTGACTCTAAATCCTCCTAAAATCAATAAACAATTTAATAAGTGCGTATACACAATAAAACATACAATAAACTAAATATAAAGGAATGAAAATAAATGAATATTATGCACTTATCATGGGCCCCTTTTGATCTCATCCTTTGAGGCCAATTCTTGAGTCGTTTCCCTTTTAATTTAGTGTCGTTTGTGTTGATTTCAGTGAGTTATTGTATCTTTAGTTTGCTTGAGGACAAGCAAAGGGTTATGTTTGGGGGTATTTGATAAGGGTTTTATACACACAATTTGGGTACCTTTGACCTTGATAGTTTGTTAGCTTTTGGGATTTTTATATGGTTTTTAGCTATTTTTATCGTATTTCGACATAATTTAGTTTTTAGTTATTTTTACATGTTTTATGTTGCTTTGATACATTTTCATTATGTTTGTAGGAATTAAAATAAAGATCGCTCGGATCGTTTTTCGTAATGACTCAATGTCCGTGCTTGGACATCCGTGCCTGAATGGTAGTACAATGGAAATTAGTGTTTGGCGACGCTCGATGTTTAATTTGATGAAATTTGGAAGTCGAGCGTGCACGGCATCGGCCAAGCCACGAGGGCAACCCCGTGCTTGGTTATCCGTGCCCGAATGATAATATGGTGAAAATTAATGTTTGGCGATGCTTGATGTTTAATTTGATAACATTTAGAAGTTGTGCGTGCACGACGTTGGAAAGCGTGCATGGTGTGCGAGTCGGCCAAGCCACGAGCATGCACGTGCAGCAGGTGGGGGCACCAGGCAGGCGTTGGGCACGGGCGCGCGGGCCTTAGCAGCCAGCCTCGATAGAGGGGCACTTGGTGTCGGCAGTTAGGCAGCAGGTGCGGGCGCATGGGCGCTGGGTGCGCGCGCGCGCGGGGTTCGACAGCCTTGGTAGCACCACTCGGCAGGCAGGCGCGCTCGGCAAGCGCTGGGCGCGGGCGTGCGGCAGGCGGGGCGCCAGGCGGGCGGCTAGGGCGCGGGCGCGCGCACGGCATGCGGCGCGGGCGTGCGGCAGCCATCATGGGTCAACCAGGCCTTGGGCGCGCGCCAGGCACTGTGCGGTGCGCCAACGCCATCCTGAGTGCGATTTGACATACGTTCAGTGCGATCTGAGCTACATTTTGTCCGACTTTGGCTAGGGTTTCTTGAAGGAGGCTATATATAATCTCTTCTAAGCTTCATATCAGATATCTAGAGATAGAGAGGCTACATATTACATCAAACAACAGTGCTAAATGCTGCAAATCAAGCTGAATCAAGCCACAAACTAAGAAACTCAGTCAACAAGAATTGCAATATTGAAGAGGAGAGCTACAAATCTAGATTAAGTGACGAACGGATTATAGGTTAAGACTTAGTTATGATAACATGCGAGAGTTAAAGATTGTTGTGGGTTATTAATTTGATTAAGTGACGTGTGTCTTGTTCATAATCTGCATAAATAGGTAACTTGAGAGTAGTTGGGATAGACATATACCTAGCTACCGCATGCAACCAATTGAGAATCTAGTCTTAATGACTTCCGATGTGAAAGTTCGTAATTGAGGGGATAGTTAATGAGATTTAGTAACATGTGTCTTATTAATCATTCTTAAAATTGGTCTCTTGATAGTGTATAGGATAGACATATACTTATGCACCGCTTAGGAAGATTCATGATTGACCATCGACAGAGGCTCTTATGAAGTTTTGATTTCTTAGTTGTTAATTCGTATGATATAACTGATTGAAAAGAGAGAGTTAGGAAATTCAAATGACGTGTTGGGGGAAATTGTAATCTTAGATATTTCTATCTTGATATTTTACCGCATTTTATTCATTACTTGTCTCATGAACTCAACCAATCAACAAAATTCAAATCTTCATCATTTAAACTAGATCAATTTGATATACGATTGGTACTTGGTATTTATTCGTCACAATTCCCTGTGGGTTTGACTCATATCTTATCAATATATTACTTGTGGACCGTGTATACTTTCATGTGTGTGTTTATCGATTGTTAAATTGTCCAACAGCGAGCATGAAGGGAACATCGCAGCAAATTGTCCAAAACCTAAGAAAATACAAGGATGCTTTGCTAGTGGAGCGACAGAGCACCAGATCAAAGACTGCCCAAACAAAGGAAATACTAGAGGGAGCGGCACTAAGGGAGGAAGCAGTATATTAATGATCGGTGGGTCTACATAATCGAGCCGTCCGACTGCCAGAACATTAAATATGACCGTCCAGGACATAGTGGCATCCAAGGACGTGGTGTCAAGTATTATCCTAATCAATAATATAAATGCTTACGTATTATTTGATTCGGGTGCTACCTGTTCTTTTGTGTCTAAAGAGTTTTCGAAACAATTGAATTTACCCTAAGAACGATTAGAAAATCCTTTGAACATAGAAGTTGCGAATAAGGAAGTAATCCCCGTAGAATGTATACACCGTAATTGTCGTGTTGAGATTAGGGGACATAAGCTAAGCATAGACTTAATCCCAATTAGATTGGGAGAGTTTGACGTAATTCTAGGAATGGATTGGTTGTATAACCATGGGGCAGTAATGGACTGTTAGGGGAAAAGTGTGAACCTTCAGACCCCAAATCGGTCTAAGGTAGTATTTTATGGTAGCACATCACTTAGACGATCGAGTTATCTTACGATGATGCAAGCTAAGAAATTATTAAGAAAAGGGTGCATAGGCTATTTAGCCTATCTAGTATATACGAAGAAAGAAGGAATAGAGCCGAAAGACATACCGATAGTGAAATAATTCCAAGACGTATTTCCAAGTGATTTACTCGCCCTTCCACCAGATAGGGAGATTGAGTTCATAATAGATTTAGTGCCAGGGACGGCACCGATTTTCAAAGCACCATATCGAATGACACCAATAGAAATGATGGAGCTGATGATACAACTACAAGAGTTACTAGCTAAGGGTTATATTCGACCGAGTGTGTCTCTATAGGGAGCACCAGTTTTGTTCGTTAAGAAGAAGGATGGATCCATGCAACTTTGTATCGACTATCGAGAGTTGAACAAGGTAACAATCAAGAATAGATACCCGTTGCCGAGAATTGATGATCTTTTCGATCAGGTGAAGGAAGCCAAGTGTTTCTCAAAGATTAATTTAAGAATGGGGTACCATCAGTTGAAGGTGAGAAAGGAGGATGTACCTAAGATAGCGTTTCGAACGAGATATGGACATTACGAGTTTCTGGTAATGTCCTTCGGATTGACAAATGCACCAGCAACATTTATGGACTTGATGAATCGAGTCTTCAAGCCATATCTAGACAAGTTTGTAATAATTTTCATCAACGACATCTTGATTTATTCAAGGACCAAAGAAGAGCACGCTGAGCATCTAAAGATAGTGCTGGAGACTTTAAGGAAGGATAAATTGTACGCAAAATTTTCTAAGTGTGAATGTTGGCTAGAAAGGGTACAATTTTTAGGGCATATGATAGACAAGAACGGAATTTCAGTAGATCCTGCAAAGGTGGAGGCAATGATTAATTGGGAACAGTAAAAGACGCTAACGGAAGTGCGAAGTTTTTTAGAATTAGCTGGGTACTATCGAAGGTTCATTTAAGACTTTTCTAAGATAGCGACCACGTTAACCAATCTAACAAGGAAGGCGGTGAAGTTTGTGTGGACAGAGAATTGTGAAGAAAGCTTTAGGGAATTGAAGAAGAGGTTAAGCGAGGCGTCAGTGTTGTCATTACCAGACAATACGGGAAGTTTTGTGGTGTATAGTGATGCATCACACAAGGGTCTTGGCTGTGTGCTAATGCAACATGGCAAGGTCATTGCTTATGCGTCACGACAGTTGAAGGATTACAAGAAATGATACCCTACTCATAACTTAGAATTAGCAGCGGTAGTGTTTGCGTTGAAAATTTGGAGGAACTATCTTTATGGGGAGAAATGTGAGATATACACAGACCATAAGAGTCTGAAATATATCTTCATACAAAAGGAGTTGAACATGCGACAAAGAAGGTGGTTGAAATTAATCAAAGATTATGATTGCGAGATCCTTTATCACCTTGGGAAGGCAAACGTAGTAGCTGATGCCTTGAGCAGGAAGGGGAAGGAGAGGTCGTCTATGTTGACTGTTCATGAAGAGCTAGTAAGAGAACTGGAGAGACTGGAATTAGAGGTGAAGGAATCTGAAGAATCGGAGGAGAAGTTATTTATGATAGGAGCTCATCCCACATTATTGGATAGAGTAAAGGAAGCACAAGGGAAAGACGAGGATTGGGAACGGATAAAGATAAGAATAGCATGGAATGGGGAGGACATATTAAGAATGAGTAAAGACGGAGTCTTATGATTTGAAGAACGAGTGTGGGTGCCAGCAATGCCTGAGTTAAGAGAGGAGATCTTATAGGAAGTACATAGTTCGGTTTATTTGATTCACCTGGGAAGTACAAAAATGTAACGTGATCTTCGTCAATATTTTTGGTGGCCCAATATGAAACGGGAATTGCGAAATACGTTAGTAGGTGTCTCACCTGTCAGTGAGTAAAGGCAGAGCATCAGAAGCCGAGTGGTCTAATTCAACTGCTAGAAATACCAGAGTGGAAATGGGAGCACATTGCGATGGACTTCGTGGTGGGACTTCCGATCACCTAGAAGGGTCACGATGCCATTTGGGTATCGTGGATCGATTGACAAAATCGACACACTTTCTACCAACAAAGATCCGATTCAATTTAGATCAACTAGCAAGGTTGTACGTTAAAGAAATTGATTTGCGGCACGGAGTGCCGGTATCGATTATCTCAGACCGAGACTCGCGTTTTACATCGAACTTTTAGAGGAGTTTGCAAAAAAGAATGGGAACGCAATTGCGGCTAAGTACTGCATACCATCCTAAAACTGATGAATAGAGCGAGCGAATGATTTAGACATTGGAAGACATGCTTAGAGTTTGCGTGATGGATTTCAAAGGAAACTGGGATGACCATTTACCTTTGGTAGAATTTGCATACAATAATAGCTACCATGCTAGTATCGGTATGCTACCGTACGAAGCTCTTTAAGGAAGAAAGTGCAGAACACCGTTGTGTTGGGATGAGGTCGAGGAATGAAAACTTTTAGGGCCAGAATTGGTCCAGCAAATAGCAGATGTCGTGAAAACGATAAGATCTAGACTGGTAGCAACTCAAGACCGACAGAAAAAGTAGGCAGACTTACATCATCAGGATCGAGAATTCTATGTGGGCAGTTTTGTGTTTCTAAAAGCAGCTCCTTGGAAAGGGAAGATAAGGTTTAGAAATAAGGGTAAACTGAGTCCGAGGTTCATAGGACCGTTCGAAGTACTCAGAAAGATAGGCGAAGTGGCATATGAGGTAGCACTACCTCCCGAACTGGAACATATTCATAATGTGTTTCACATCTTAGTATTAAGACCTTATAAACCCGACTACAAACACGTGATATCCTACGAACCTATTCAAATCGAGAGGGATCTAACTTATGAAGAAATCCCTATGTAGATAATAGATAGAAGGGAGCAGACATTAAGAAATAAGGTTATACCTTCTGTAAAGGTAGTTTGGCGAAACCACAATGTCGAGGAGGCTACGTAGGAATTAGAAGATAAGATGAGAAGGGACTATCCCCATCTTTTTGCTTGACCTTATGATGATTCCGGGGACGGAATCTTTATAGGGGGGATGATGTAATATCTAGGTTTTTTAAAAAGGAATTATTATTAATGAAATAAGGAATATTTGATTTTTATATGTGTTATGTGCAATAATGTGTAATGTGTGATTAGTAAGTCATGTATGTTATATGAGATGAACTTTAGTGTATGGTAAGCTTGAGTTATGAATTAACTTAGCTTAGGAGATAAGCCTTGTGTAGCAAAATGATTCATGATCAATTAATTAAGTGTTTAATTAAATTATGAATAAGGATTCTAGCTAACCGTGTATTATGAGATTAGTTATGTGATAATAAAAATGTATGCTAAATTATTAAGGATTGAATGATGGTTATGATTAACCAAGTTTATCGTAAGTTGTCCTATGGGAAGATTGAGTAATCTGACTATGGACTGCTTTGAGTAGTTGCTTAAGTTTGAGTCCAACCAAGTATTGTCACTAGCTCGATCAAATTATGTTGCAAGCAAATTGCTAGAACCCCATGATTTGTGCAGATGGGAATAGACAAGCCCAATGATGCTAGGCAGTCTTGTTTTAATGTCAAGCCCACTGGGATTAAGGGCAGTGAGCCCAGTGATATAGCCTAGGAAGTTAACCCGGAAATTAGAGACCTGCATCTATTTACATAATCAGATAAACCAATGGTTAAAGGGTAATAGTTAAATAATCAAAGTACTGCCTCCAAACCCAGCCAGTGGCCTACAGCCACCCTAGGTTGCTTAAACTCAGGTAGAAAGGACTGTCCTGCAGCATGGTTAAGGTGGGTTGGTAAGTAGCTTTTTACCAAATATCCCTTAACCGCTGAACAAAGCCAAGTCGTGCTAGACAAAACCAGCTTGTGTTGGACTAAGTACCCGTATGTATACATGTATGTGGATAAAATACGTAGAGGAGTTCCCCTATAAATAGGAACTCCCAATTCATGCTTCAAAGGGGTTTCATCTGCCGAGTGCTAGCATAAGAGAGATAGAGAGTCTGAGAGATAAAAGGGAAAGCCCAAGAGGAACTCTGCTGTAATATTCCGAACCCTAATAAGATTTATATATGTAAATTATGTGTTTATTAAATGAAATTTCATGTTCCGACTTTGTGTTATGTGATTGTGTATTTTATTTAAGAATTAGGTCAAATAAATTTTTTTGCCAAGCAGCTGTGTCGTGCTTACACGGACAAAATAATTTGTCGTGCTTCCGACGATTTCACCGAGAAGCGTCTCGGCAAATTATTTTTGAAAGCTGCTGTGTCGTGCTTGGAAATGACAAAGTGTCGTGCTTCGAAGTTAATATAATATTATATTAACTGATAAAAATCTAAAATAAGTTAACTAGGGTTTAAAATGTTAAACTAAAGTAGAAACCCTAATTTGAAAACCCTAATTGGTAACAATTGTCCGAATTGGTCAATTAAAACCCTAAGTATTACACAAGAATTCTAATTGATATAATTAGAGTCTAAGTAATAAATAATAACATTAATTAGGAGTCATTTAACTTAGATTAAAATCCTACTTCAAGATTTAAACCCTAATTATAGGATTGAAAACCCTAAACCATAATTTGGAAACCCTAAAATCCTAATTTGATTCAATAACACTAAATTGTGAAATGATAAACCTTAATTATGATATATTACCTTAATTAAGGTATTACTAAACCTAATTAAACATCCTAAACATGATTAGTAAAAATCTAGGATTTAATTAGTAAGTAAATAAATCAAAAATAAATTTAAACGAATAGAAATTGAGCTAGGAGTGTGCAAGCTTGTGCTCAACACACTCTAGCACAAGTAGGTGATTTAGATCAGATTGCAAGCAACACAAGTATCAATGCCAAGATATTTTTAGAGGGCAAAATTGGAAAAAAAAAATGAAAGAAACCCTAATTTAGAAGTTCCTATAAATAGAACATCAAGCTGATCAGTTAAGCCACGAAATTTACAAAGCCTAAGCCTAAACACTTACAATCATACCATATCAAGCCTCTGCAATCATAAGATCAGTAGCAAAGATCAGAGATCAAAATTTGAAGAAAAAGGTACAAAAACCCTAATTTTATGCTAGATCCTTAAGGTTGAATTAGATGTTATGTTTTAGTGTTAGGAATGCTTATTAATATGTTATTAAGTGATCTGAGTGGTTAAATCACGTTTACATAACATCTAGATATGAAAATTAAGCTAAAATAGTAAACTGTTCATGCAGCCCAGAAATGTCTGACAAGCAAGTTTGTCAGACGATTTGATTGGCTTAAATTATTTGTTTGATGTGTTTTAAAATTTGTATGTGTAGTATGCCATGTTATCTGTAAGATCTAATTGATAGAAAGTTAAAAATATATCACAGTAGGAAGTTATTAATGGTCAAAACCCATTGACCGACCATGAGCGTTCTGTTTCTGGGCAACCCAGAAAAGCGAAGAACAACTCTGACAGTGTCTGACAAGTGTTTGACCAGCCTAGATCTTGATCATGTGAGATAATTTTTGAGGGTTTAAGGTTTGTAGTTGTTCTATGCCATGTAATCTACAAGAATAAATCATCAAAACACATTAAGCTAAACGCGAATCAAAGTTATTAAAGGTCAAAATGCGTTGACCGACCATGACCACTGAGTTTCTGGGTAACCCAGAAACTCAAGAACAGTTGGTCCAGCCCGTTTGCCCATGAATTATCTAGCATAAATTGATATTGTTTAAGCTTAAAATTCATATGTCGTTATACTCTGCCATGTTGGCTACAACACCAAACAAAAATCAAGCATAAACATTAACGCATCAAAGAGAAATTTAAGGTCAAAAGTCACTGCTCGACATTGACCGGTTGTTCTTCATGAAGAACACCCTTATCGACGAAATTCATACTCAAACCCAGAAAACTAAAAATTCTATGTAGACTGTCGCTAAAGCCCTTTTGCGACGGTTTTCCATAAAAATTAATAAAAATAATTAAATAAATTATAAATAAATATAAAAAAATTCATAAAAAAATAATATTAAATATTAAAAATTCATTTTTAATTATATTTAATAAATTTTTAATATTCTGATAAAATTTTTTTATAATTATTTGATTTAATTAAATATTAAATTATTTAATAAATATATTAAATAAATGATTTAAAAATAATATTAATGTATTTAAATTAGTTTTAATGATAATTATATCATTTAAAAATATTACTAACTTTCCAAAATTATTATAAATAATAAATAAATTATTTTAAATAATATACTAAGTATTTGAAAATATAATATATGATAATAAAATCATTTAAATATTAAAGTAAGGTTTAAAAATTATTATAAATAATAATTATATCATTTAAATGATAAAATAAATTCTAAAAATATTATTAATGATACAATAAATCATTTAAATAATATTTTAAGTATTCAAAAATTATTCTAAATGATAAATAAATCATTTAAATAACATATTAATGTTTTAAATATTCTAAATGATAATTAAATCATTTAAAAATATTCCTAAGCTTGTAAAATTATTTAAAAATATTACCAAGCTTCTAAAAATTATTTAAAAATAATATTAAGCTTCTAAAAATATTATAAATGATAATTTAATTATCTAGACTAATATTTAAGCTTCCAAATGAAGTTTTATTCAACAACCTATATGTTTAGCTATATAATGACGCGACCGAGATACCGAATCGACGTCGAACCTTCGTGAAACTTGTCTAGTTTAATTAGATAAGTATGATTATAGATTCTAATGTTTATTATTGATATGAATTGACATAAATAGACTACCCAACGTTGATAAACAGCATGAACTTAGCGTGCTATGTACAAGTAAGTCTCCAAACTTTGTTACCTTTATGCAAGTCTCCAAACCTTGTTACCTTTATGCAAGTCTCCAAACTTTGTTACCTTTATGCAAGTCTTCTAACCTTGTTACATTTAAGCAAGTCTATTACATCTTCTATCAATTATTGTGAAGTTATTGCTTCTTGTTGAGCATAACTTAAGAAATGAATCATTATTCATATATTGTTTATTCGAGCATAAATTATTGTGTCAAACTAAATTGTTTTGGTACGACATCTTATACTGAGAAATGGAACACCTTGATGTAAGGTGAACTGAAACACCTTGATATAAGGGGTCGGTAGATGTTGATTATATATCAACATAAAATTGTAGGATGATATGCATACTACTAGGATATTGGTTAGGCTGATCCCCTACCAGATATCCGAAATCGGTTCTAAGTCATTGAAGACTGATAGAACTAATTGAAATATATGGTTCATGTACAGAACCCTCACTTATACATTTTTGACATCTTTCAACTCAAACACATTGTGTTTATATTTTCAAATAAACTTGCTGAGCATTTGTAGCTCATTCTTGCATACAACTTTCTTTGCAGTTTTAAATGGTAATTCTGGAACTTCAGAGACGACCAAAGAGAAACGATCGTGTTAATTAGTTTTACTTTATTTAAGTCTTTTAAAGGCTTTGTTGTAATAACTTAGTATTGAGAACGATGTAACTAAACTTAATGATATAAAATATATTATCATCCTTTATTATATCGGCGTTTTATACAAGATTTTTCAAAAATAGCAATCCCGCTAATCAATTTAACTCGAAAGATGGTAAAGTACGTCTGGACAGATAAATGTGAAGGAAAGCTTCCGAGAGTTGAAGAAGCGATTGAGCATGGCACCAGTGTTATCTTAACCAGATGATACAGAGGGCCTTGTCGTTTATAGTGATGCATCACACAAGGGATTAAGGTGTGTGTTGATGCAACATGGGAAGGTGATTGCATATGCGTAAAGACAGCTCAACGATTATGAGAAAAGGTATCCTACGCATGATCTTGAGTTAGCCGCTGTAGTATTTGCCTTAAAAATCTGGTGGCATTACTTGTATGGAGAGAAGTGTGATATATACATAGATCACAAAAGTCTAAAGTATATTTTCACGCAGAAGGAGTTAAACATTAGGCAGAGGAGATGGCTAGAGTTGATAAAGGATTTTGACTGTGAAATCTTATATCATCCCGGGAAAGCCAACGTCGTAGTAGACGCTTTGAGTAGAAAGAACCAAGAGAAGTTGAATGTAATAACCAACAATAAGGTACTGATAAAAGAGATTGCAAACTTGAGATTGAGGTAAGAGTTCCAGCTAATTCTACCCAGAAGTTATTCGTTATGGAGCGTAGTTCGACTTTGTTGGATAGAGTCACGAACTACAAGAGGCTGATACAGAGTGTCAGAAGTGTAAGACTGAAATAACTCATAAAAAGAATATCAAATTCAGAATAGACAAGGATGGGGTACTGAGATACGAGGATAGAATTTGGGTACTCTTAGTATAAGAACTAAAAGATGAAATACTGAATGAAGCCCATAGTTCTAAGTTCGCCGTACATCCAGGTTGTAGAAAAATGTACAAAGATTTAAGTCGACACTTTTGGTGGTCTAACATGAAAAGAGAAATAGTGGAATGGGTAAGTAAATGTTTAACGTGTCAAAGGGTTAAAGTTGAATACCAAAAGCTGAGTGGATTACTGCATCCCTTAGAAATTCCCGAGTGCGAATGGGAACATATTACGATGGATTTCGTATTAGGTCTTCCAAACACATAGAAAGGTCACAATGTCATTTGGGTAATTGTAGATCGTCTTACCAAGTCAGCTCAATTTTACCCATAAAAGTTAACTTCAGTCTTGACCAGTTAGCCAAACTTTACATCAATGAAGGCATTTCTAGACATAGAGTCTCTGTTTCTATAGTATTAGACCGAGATCCCTGATTTACTTCAAACTTTTGGACACGTCTCCAAAAACATTTAGGAACTCAGTTGAGATTAAGCACATCTTATCACCCATAAACCGACGATCAGAGTGAGAGAACGATTCAAACACTAGAGAACATGTAGCGAACTTGCATCATAGACTTCAAATGAAGTTGGAAAGATCAGTTTCCTTTAGTAAAGTTTACCTACAACAATAGTTACCATGCCAACATAGGAATGCCACCATTTAAAGCTTTGTATGGGAGGAAATGTAGGACGCCGAAGAAGTTAGTGGCAAACTGATAGGTACGCTTGTGAGGTGCTATTTTTTTCGGATATAAGTCACAAGTTGGTATTATAGATAGAAAAGAACAAAATCTACAGAATAAAGTGATACCTTCAGTCAAGGTTATTTGGAAAAATCAAAACATAGAGGAACCTACGTGTGAGCTTGAGAGTAAAATGCGAGACAACTAACCACATTTATTTATATAACTTGTACCATAATTTCGAGAACGAAATTCTTATTAGTGGGGGTGAATGTAATATTCCGAACCCTAATAAGATTTATATATGTAAATTATATGTTTATTAAATTAAATTTTATGTTCCGACTTTGTGTTATGTGATTGTGTATTTTATTTAAGAATTAGGTCAAATAAAAAATTTTCGCCAAGCAGTTGTGTCGTGCTTACACGGACAAAATGATTTGTCGTGCTTCCGACGATTTCACCAAGTAGCATCTCGGCAAATTATTTTTATAAGCTGTTGTGTCGTGCTTGGAAATGACAAAGTGATTTGTCATGATTCGGAGTTAATATAATATTATATTAACTGATAAAAATCTAAAAGAAGTTAACTAGGGTTTAAATGTTAAACTAAAGTAGAAACCCTAATTTGAAAACCCTAATTGGTAACAATTGTCCGAATTGGTCAATTAAAACCCTAAGTATTACACAAGAATTCTAATTGATATAATTAGAGTCTAAGTAATAAATAATAACATTAATTAGGAGTCATTTAACTTAGATTAAAACCCTAACTCAAGATTTAAACCCTAATTGTAGGATTAAAAACCCTAAACCCTAATGGAAACCCTAAAATCTTAATTTGATTCAATAACACTAAATTGTGAAATGATAAACCTTAATTATGATATATTACCTTAATTAAGGTATTACTAAACCTAATTAAACATCCTAAACATGATTAGTAAAAATCTAGGTTTAATTAGTAAGTAAATAAATCAAAAATAAAATTTAAACCAATAGAAATTGAGCTAGGAGTGTGCAAGCTTGTGCTCAACACACTCCAACACAAGTAGGTGATTTAGATCAGATTGCAAGCAACACAAGTATCAATGCCAAGATATTTTAGAGGGTAGAATTAGAAAAAAAAATAAAAAGAAACCCTAATTTAGGAGTTCCTATAAATAGAACATCAAGCTGATCAGTTAAGCCACGAAATTTATAAAGCCTAAACACTTACAATCATACCATATCAAGCCTCTGCAATCATAAGATCAGTAGCAAAGATCAGAGATCAAAATTTGAAGAAAAAGGTGCAAAAACCCTAATTTTATGCTAGATCCTTAAGGTTGAATTAGATGTTATGTTTTAGTGTTTAGGAATGCTTATTAATAGGTTATTAAGTGATCTGGGCGGTTAAATCACGTTTACATAACATCTAGATATGAAAATTAAGCCAAAATAGTAAACTGTTCATGCAGCCCAGAAATGTCTGACAAGCAAGTTTGTCAGACGATTTGATTGGCTTAAATTATTTGTTTGATGTGTTTTAAAATTTGTATGTGTAGTATGCCATGTTATCTATAAGATCTTATTGATAGAAAGTCAAAAATATATCACAGTAGGAAGTTATTAATGGTCAAAACCCAGTGACCGACCATGAGCGTTCTGTTTTTGGGCAACCCAGAAAAGCGAAGAACAGCTCTGACAATGTCTGGCAAGCATTTGACCAGCCTAGATCTTGATCATGTGAGATAATTTTTGAGGTTTTAAGGTTTGTAGTTGTTCTATGCCATGTAATCTACAAGAATAAATCATCAAAACTCATTCAGCTAAATGCGAATCAAAGTTATTAAAGGTCAAAATGCGTTGACCGACCATGACCACTGAGTTTCTGGGTAACCCATAAACTCAAGAACAGTTGGTCCGGCTCGTTTGACCATGAATTATCTAGCATAAATTGATATTGTTTAAGCTTAAAATTCATATGTCGTTATACTCTGCCATGTTGGCTACAACACCAAACAAAAATCAAGCATAAACATTAACGCATCAAAGAGAAATTTAAGGTCAAAAGTTACTGCTCGACATTAACCGACTGTTCTGCATGAAGAACACCTTTAGCGACGAAATTCATACTCAAACCCAGAAAACTAAAAATTCTATGTAGACTATCGCTAAAGCTCTTTTGCGACGGTTTTCAATAAAAATGAATAAAAATAATTAAATAAATTATAAATAAATATAAAAAAAATTCATAAAAAATTAATATTAAATATTAAAAATTCATTTTTAATTATATTTAATAAATTTTTAATATTCTGATAATTTTTTTTATAATTATTTAATTTAATTAAATATTAAATTATTTAATAAATATATTAAATAAATAATTTAAAAATAATATTAATGTATTTAAATTAGTTTAAATGATAATTAAATCATTTAAAAATATTATTAACTTTTCAAAATTATTATAAATAATAAATAAATTATTTTAAATAATATACTAAGTATTTGAAAATATAATATATGATAATAAAATCATTTAAATATTAAAGTAAGGTTTAAAAATTATTATAAATAATAATTATATCATTTAAATGATAAAATAAATTCTAAAAATATTATTAATGATAAAATAAATCATTTAAATAATATTTTAAGTATTCAAAAATTATTCTAAATGATAAATAAATCATTTAAATAACATATTAATGTTTTAAATATTCTAAATGATAATTAAATCATTTAAAAATATTCCTAAGCTTGTAAAATTATTTAAAAATATTACCAAGCTTCTAAAAATTATTTAAAAATAATATTAAGCTTCTAAAAATATTATAAATGATAATTTAATTATCTAGACTAATATGTAGGCTTCCAAATGAAGTTTTATTGAACAACCTATGTGTTTAGCTATATAATGACGCGACCGAGATATCGAATCGATGTCGAACCTTCGTGAAACTTGTCTAGTTTAATTAGATAAGTATGATTATAGATTCTAATATTTATTATTGATATGAATTGACATAAATAGACTACCCAACGTTGATAAACAGCATGAACTTAGCGTGCTATGTACAAGTAAGTCTCCAAACTTTGTTACCTTTATGCAAGTCTCCAAACCTTGTTACCTTTATACAAGTCTCCAAACTTTGTTACCTTTATGCAAGTCTTTTAACCTTGTTACATTTAAGCAAGTCTATTACATCTTGCTATCAATTATTGTGAAGTTATTGCTTCTTGTTGAGCATAACTTAAGAAATGAATCATTATTCATATATTGTTTATTCGAGCATAAATTGTTGTGGCAAACTAAATTATTTTGGTACGACATCTTATACTGAGAAATGGAACACCTGGATGTAAGGTGAAATGAAACACCTTGATATAAGGTGTCGGTAGATGTTGATTATATATCAACATAAATTTGTAGGATAATATGCATACTCCTATGATATTGGTTAGGTTGATCCCCTACCAGAAATCTGAAATCAAGCGGTTCTAAGTCATTGAAGACTGATAAAACTAATTAAAATATATAGTTCATGTACAGAACCCTCAGTTATACATCTTTGACATCTTTTAACTCAAACATATTGTGTTTATATTTTCAAATAAACTTGCTAAGCATTTGTAGCTCATTCTTGCATACAACTTTCTTTGCAGTTTTAGATGGTAATTCTGGAACTTCAGAAACGACCAAAGGGAAACGATTGAGAACGATGTAACTGAACTTAATGATATAAAATATATTATCATCCTTTATTATATCGAATGCGTTATACTCTGATCTTTAAATTGTTAGAATAGTTGTACTAAGTTAATTAGTACAGTATCCATACGAACTATACATCTGAATGAGGGTATTGAATGATATTGAGAGTTCTATAAGCTCTGGGGTTACACTTAATGAGCGTCGGTAAGGTGCCATCTTTACCAGAATACGCCCCTCAGTTCTAGGGACAATCTTATCATTAATACTGTGAATGTCAGATAGATAGGAACTATTGATATGAAAGAGATATCCACAAGATATGAATCTATACATCCAAGTGAGGGTATCCAAACACAGATAACGTTCTAACGAGAACTATTATCTGTTATGGGATACTGTGAACCTTGGATAGATAGAAGTTATATATTATAGAATATTTATAGTTAAATAGAATCACGTGAGCACCAAATCTGCTACAGGGAGTGTAGAGAATTTAGGGGCGTCACATCTATAGTTCGGTAACTCAGAGGAGTCTAGGAAGGGAGGAAGGCTACGAGAAGCTTGCACTAGTTCTTTGCTTCAAGAAGGTATACAAATCCCTTAATCTTAAGACCTTTAAACTGAAGTATCAATGCATGTTAGTTGTGGGGAAAGTCTATCTAATAATAATAATAGAGATGTACTGATATGTGTTAAGGTGTATAACAACCTAAAATAGAATAAAAAGGGGTAACATAGAGTCCTTTACTTAGATAACCTTAAACACCATAACAAGGTTTGTATGAGCACAGTGCTCTGTGCTCATGGTGTATACAAACCATAAGTGTGGGATGTCGAACCAATGGACAGATCCTAGTAAAACAAATGAAAATGTTAATCCCATCATGAATGGTGACATTCATACCAAATAGTCCAAACTATCTGTCACTATGCTGGTATAGACTGATATTAATAATGACCAAACCAATGAGTTAAGTCGAGTCTTGTTAGTTCCAAAAAGTATAAGTGTGACCAAATTTCATAAATGTAGGGTGACAGACCAAAGTTGGTCTTTATATTAGATTTTTAACTTCTATACATGGTTGTAAACTCTTTTGTAGGTTTTAACTCTTTAAAACAAGAATCTAACCAGACCCAACCCATGTTCTTCATGTCCCAATCATAGAGTGTGATCTTTGAATAGTAAGTCAAAAAGATTGTCCTTCAAATTGAAACCTTAATGTATGTCTTAGCCCTAGAAATCGTAGAGTGAATTCTACAATCGTTGTGACGAACGAAAATTTTGTAATTTAATTTAAATATTTATTGAATTAAATAAATATTTTTTGATGATTTGATTGTTGAATTAATTGATTAATTGATGAATTTGTGGTAGATTAATTTAATTATATGTGTTACATTAGTTAAATTAATGTGGAGAATTTTTATATTCAAAGTATGTGTTTAATTGAATTTATTTGATTAAATGCATTATTTAAATAAGTATAATGTAATTTCTAATTAATTTAATACTTAATTAGAGATTTAATAATTTGTCATTATTGATAAAGGAGAATTTTATTTATGTGACTATGTGATTTAATGTAGAAAACTTGAGAGAAAAAAGGAGAGAATTTTGAGAAATTAGAGGATTGAGAAGAAATCTTGTCATTATCTTGCATAATCTAGCATATTATCAAAGGTAATCCTTAAATTAAAGTCTTTGATTATGTTCTTCTTTAATTTCTCCATGATTGTACGTTTTGAGTTTTCTGTAAAAGACTAACTTGGTGATTAACGCATGATATGATTATATATATGTTATTAGATGATTATAACGTGTTTGATACCATGTAGACATGATTTAAAGTGACTAAATCTATGTAATTATGCTCAATTGAGTTTTCAAAAGTTATAGAGTATGAAAGTTGTATATCTGGCCCTTATGTACAAATTGTATGCTTTAAATTGTTTATTTAATTAAAATATATAGTGGGGTATAGTTATACATGTTTAAATAAACAATACAGAGTTTAAACAGACTAATTTGGTTAGGAAACGAGTTTACTACGATTGATTTCGTTAACTGTATCAAATAATGCATGAACAGTGAATTTTGGCCTTCAAATTTGTTGTTCAAATGGTTTATGTTGTTAAAATCACTATATACATGTTAGGTTTTAGTTTTACATTATGTATGATGTCTGGGTATGCGTAAATTGCCTTTTGGGTGTGTTAATTGGAAGAAAATTGGCCTGTCTCTCATTGTTCGCGAAGAATAGAGAGCCTGATGTCCAACGCGACCGTACTGGACAATAGCTTATTTTAGGCGCTGCCGCGCTGCAGCACGGCCGCGCAGGATCCTAGTGTGATAGTGGCGCGACCGCGCCGATCTGCAGAATCACCGAGAAAATTTTATTTAAGTATTCAAGTCCAAGATAATAATAGTAACCTAATTTAATGAATATGGAAGTGTAATAATTGTATAACGAGATGTTAAAACATGTTATTAACATGTCAATGACGAATTCATGTGATTAATTGGTAAGTCGAATGTTGGTATAAACTCGTTATAGGTAGTCTAATAATGTGTTTAAGAGTTATGTTGTAAATATGATATAATCAGACGTAGAGTTAAGTCTAGATAAAGGGAATTTATTTATTTATGATGTTAGTTATGTTATAATTAATTGGTATCGTGACTTGAAATGATATGTAGGATTAAGTGAGGAACGTGAATAATAAACGTATAATCTACCCACGAGGCAAGTTTACATACTCTAACTTGTTTTCAATTACGCAAATTATACATCCTACCTTTATATTAAAAGCAAGTATCTTATCCTTACTTTTTACGTTTACGCAAGTTCCTGAACTTAATTCTCTTATCATATATGTTTCATAATGCTATTACTTACTCGAGCAAATTATTATTTCTATTCCATTCAATTTCATGGATTCAATGAGACGTTTAAAATTCCTCTTTGTAATGCTTCAGTTATACAGAACTTATTCAATTGTACCTTTTGTGGGATTTAGTTTTTGTTTCTCGAATTACACCTTTTGAACCTTGATTGGCTAGCGAACCCTTATTGATTCAACTACTCCATAGTTGATGAGCGTTCTAAATTCTAGAAACATTATTGAAGTAAATCCAAACCAAACTTCCTTTGGTACGGACTCTGATGTCAAACTAAGATGAACAACCCTTATACAGGGGATTTTATTACGCGTTAGCGTTAAGATGTTGTGCACATATATGGTACAAAAGGGCTGATCCCCCTAAGTACGAGAAGTAAGGTCCATATAGTCTTACGACTGTTAAAGGTTTAAAGTAGAAATACTTGATAACCTGGGACATAGTTTGTGGTCTTAAGACCCTCAGATGTTCTTTTGAATCTTGTCTTATATTCTTGACTCAAAAGCTGAATCTTCGATTATTCAATATCCGTTGATTATTTCGCATGTTATTATTATTATTGTTGATGTTGTACTTGCTGGACAATCATTGCTCACTCTTGCATAATAACATTGCAGCTAAAGTTGAAAGAGTTGACGAGCCGTCCACTAGTAAGGGCAAAGGAAAAGCAAACAAGTGATGAAGACTTGTTGTATTTGCTTTAATGATGTTTATGTATTAGACTTGGTTATGTTTCCATATTTGATGTTTATTTAAGGTTAGATGACCTGGGATTTATTTATTAATGATGTTGTAACTCTTTATTGGGAGATTTCTATTTTAATTAAGAGTTTTCATTTATATTAAATGGGTAGGTAGATGTGATATGATGTTTTTGGATAGTGAACACCAAATCCTGAGGAAACGAAGTACCCGGATTTGGGGGTGTCACAGGTTGGTATCAGAGCTGTAGGTTACGAACCTTAGGTGGGGAAACCTTAGGATAGTAGCCTATTAAGAGTTAGAAAATATAGTGGTGATAAACTCTCATCGAGTTCTAAGGAATGAATTAAGGAAATTCATTAAAGTTAATAAAAGACTTTATGTGCTATGTGCTTACGTGTTAACAACCTATGTACCGCGATTAGTACCAAGTATTAATTAAAACTTAAACTTTGTTGTCAGGATATTGGATATTAGAGGATTCAGTCAGCCAAGGGAGATTGAGCCCCGAGTGGCTGGAGAGGAGGAGCCCCGTGATATCCATGTTATCTGGGAGCAGTTGCTACATAGAGAGCCATCTCCATTGATCACGGTTGTGGGTCAGTAGTATGAGCTTGAGTCTGATCCAGAGGAGGATCTTGAGGAGGTAGAGGCTGAGGAGGATGATAAGGATTCCGAGGAGGTACCTCTTACCTCTATCGATGCTGAGATGTACGATGCATTGTACGATCGCACTATTGAGTTACAAGATAGAGTTAGAGAATTGGAGGAACTGGCAAATAGACGCCAGACTCTTATAGACCAGAAGAACGAGAAAATTGAGGATCTTGATATACGTCTTGGAGACGTGGAGTGGAAGTTAGTTTGGGTAGAAAGCCAAAAGGAAGACCTTTTAGCTGAAAATGAGAGATGAAACTTGAGATTCAGAAACTGAAGGACGATTTGAGTGAGGAGTCAGCAGAACGTGCTAGAGCAGAGGATGCTTGGATGAACACTGCTCGACGTGCAGAGATTTTTAAAGAAGGCGAACGGGCAAAGAGGGCTAAGATTGAGGAGACAGACTACACTTTTCAGACGGTGATGGATAGGGCCCAGGATCGAGTTCTCCACTATCCAGTTCAGTTTGAGGACTTGCCATGGTACATATTGGATCGCCGGACGATGCTTCGTATCATGGAGGAAGAACGCAGGAAGGCGGTTAGACGCCTTTGTAGGCCGTGATAGGAGACGTATTGAAGTATATGTGTAAATATTTATGGTAGTTAATGATGTAAATTCCAGTGTGATTATACACAATGGAATATGACTATTTAATCCTAAAGATTGTTTGATCTAGGGATAGTTGATGTAAATAGCAGTGATGCTATCTTTCTATGTTTAAGACTTTTGAATGAATGAAATATCAGTTTTATTTGACGATGTTATGTGTTAAATATTTAACCTGAATTGTTTGAGTTAAATGTTGAACACTTAAGAAATTGAGTGATGATCTAATAAGCGCATATTCTTGAACAGAAAATGCCGCCGAGACGTCAACCACATCAACAAGCTCAAGAGAGCTCTACTAACAACAACGACGCCAATGCTAATCCTGTTCAGCAGTTGGTGAACCTTTTAGCTAGAGCATTTGCGAATCAGCCGTAAGCTCCACCAGTAACATCATTTAAGGATTTCAAAGCAGTAGGACCGCCAGAATTTAGGGGTTCCCTGAACCCGATCAAAGCCCAAACTTGGGTGATGGAAATAGAAAAAGTATTTGACGTTGCTAGGGTTAGTGATGATCAAAAGATTTCCTTTGCAACGTTCATGCTTAAATCAGAGGCCAACTATTGGTGGCAGGTGAATAAGGTTCGAGGAGGTCAGGGTGTAATCGCATGGGATAGATTTAAGGAGATGTTCTTTGAGATGTACTTTCCGACGAGTTCGCGTAACTAGATGGAGATTCAATTTCTAGAGCTAAAACAGGGTACCATGACTGTACCAGAATATGCTGCGAGATTTAACGAATTGGCTAGGCTCGTAACCTACCAGGTGAACACCGATGAGAGGAAGGCGAGAAGGTTTGAACAGGGGTTGAAGCCGTGGTTGTATAGCAACGTGTCAATGTTCCAATTGAACACTTTTGCTAGAGTGTTGGAAAAGGTGATCATCGCCGAAGGTGGGAGTGATGCTTTGACTAAGTATAACCAGGAGTAGAAGAAGAAGAAAAGTGAGAATGAAAATAACAAAGCGAGTGGTAGTAACAGTGGTGGTCACAACCAGAAGAGGAAGTGGAATGATAATGGATCTGCTGGAAATCAACAGGGAGGTCAGAAGAAGAAGGTGGAGATATGTGTTACCTGCGGAAAGACTCATATAGGGATATGCCTGAAGGGGGAGAGGGTTTGTGATAAGTGGGTTTTATACCTGTGAATTAGATATATCTTAGGCTTATTTCTTTACTATCCTTGAGTATTTTTAGTGTCATTTTACTTGTTTATGCATTGGTTTTGTAGGAAACAACTTCAGAGGGTCAAAAGAGGAAAATTGGAGCTTAATGGCATTTCTGTAAATTTTGAATCAGAGTTCTCGCCGGGGCGAGAATCTCAGGCTTAAATTTCTCACCGGAGCGAGAATGCGCGGAAGGGAAAAAATATTTTAATGCAGTTCTTTTGGGAAGTTGATTTGGAATTGGATTCTTTCTGCTGAATTTATTCAGAAACTATAAAAGAGACAGAGAGAGATGGAAATAGAGACATATATATATAGACATACATATACATAGATACATTCATAGTTGCATACTACGCAAGGATTGAGATTCGGAGCTGATTTGGGGAGATTGGAGACTAGAGAAAGCATCGCAAGGAATTCAGATTAGAGAATTGAATATTGAAGAACTTCTACTGAGTTTTTCTTATCCTTTATCTTAGATTTGTAATTTAATTGTGATGACTTATTTGGGATTCATGTTTTCTATTTTTAGTATGAACTAAATTTACAATTAAGACTACAATTGAATCTTTTGTGTTTATGGATTAATTATTTATTTGATTCCAGTTATTACTTCATATTGAGTTGTCTATCATATTTTGTGTTTATTGAGTAATTGACTGATCATCAATTAGCGGGATACTTTAGATGAATTTGGGAGATGTAATCTAGGGTTAGATCTAAATGTGATAGCATGTATTCTTAATTATTTGCATGGGATGAATAATTAGGGTTGTGAAATGAATAGGGATATCCCTTCGCTGCATGTAATTATTGGGAATTGGTACTTAATGAATTTAATTCTTTAGTTTTGCATAGGAATATCGCATAGTTAATTGAGTTAGATAATTTTATTTGATCACTTGGGAAAGGGCTTATGAATAACTTTAAATTCCTATTAACATCTCTGTTGAAGTTAATAATTAGATGACTTGGATAATTAGTTTGTATTACATAATTGGGGACATTGTAGTCTTAAGCCTTTAAAAATCTGAATTTCAACCCTTGTGTTAGCTCTTATTCTTAGTTTTAATTTAATTAGCTTTAATCGTTAAACAAATTGTGATTGTTTAAATAAAATTGAATTGATATAGGACTAGTAGTTAGAAATTATTGAACAGAGATTCCCTGTGGGTTCGACACTCTATCTTATCACTTTATTACTTGTTGATTGTGTATACTTGCACGTAATTGTTGATTGTGAAATCTGACAACAGTTTGCTACAATTGTGGTCAGGAAGGCCACATAGCACCAAATTGTCTGAATCCAAAGAAGGGTGCTTGTTTCACATGCGGATCAAAAGATCATCTAGCTAGAGATTGTCCCAAAAAGGCAGCAGGAGGACCAGGAGCAGGAGGGAATAAGGAGAACAATGGTGGCAGTACATTAACCAGAACCGGATCAGCACCAACAAACCGACCTACCGCCAGAACTTTCAACATGACCGTGCAAGATGCCGTGCAGTCTCCCAATGTGGTGTCAGGTATCATTCTGATCAATAATATATATGCTTATGTATTGTTTGATTCGGGTGCTACTTGTTCATTTATATCCGATGACTTTGCTAAGAACTTAGAATTGCCTAGGGAGGAATTAGATTACCCTTTGAACATAGAAATTACGAATAGAGAGGTAATTCCTGTTAGGTACGTACACAAGAATTGTAGGGTGAATATTAAGGGAAACGTGATGACAGTAGATCTGATCCCAATTAAACTTGGGGAATTCGACGTTATTTTGGGAATGGATTGGCTATTCAATTATGGAGCAATAATTGATTTTCAAAAGAAACGTATTAACCTTATGACTCCGTCAAAGGTAATATTTTATGGCAGTAAATCGCCTAGGCAAGCTAGTTGTCTGACGATGATGCAGGCCAGGAAGTTGTTAAGACAAGGCTGTGTGGGATACTTAGCCTACATAGTTGATACTCGAAAAGAGAGTCCGAAATTAGAAGAGATACCTGTCGTAAGGGACTTTGAAGACGTCTTTCCAGACGATTTGCCAGGACTTCCGCCAGATAGGGAAGTTGAGTTTGTAATCGATTTGGCGCCAGGAATTGCCACGATATTGAAAGCTCTGTACCGTATGACCCTAGTAGAGATGAAAGAATTGATGGTACAACTGTAAGAACTTTTAGATAAGAAGTATATTCAGCCGAGCGTATCGCCGTGGGGAGCGCCAGTGTTGTTTGTTAAAAAGAAGGACGGATCAATGCGACTTTGCATTGATTACAGAGAGTTGAACAAGGTTACGATTAAGAATAAATACCCGTTGCCAAGAATCGACGACTTGTTTGATCAGTTGAAAGGAGCTACATATTTTTCGAAGATAGATTTGAGGAGTGGGTATCATCATTTGAAGGTGAGGAAGGAAGATGTACCGAAGACAACGTTCAAAACTTGTTATAGTCATTTTGAGTTTCTGGTGATGTCATTTGGTCTAACGAATGCTCCTGCAGCATTCATGGACTTAATGAACAGGGTGTTTAAGCCATTTTTGGACAAGTTTGTAGTAGTATTCATTGACGATATTCTAATTTATTACAAAACCAAGGAAGAGCATGCAAAGCATTTGAAGTTGACATTGGAAGCGTTAAGAAGGGAGAAGTTGTACGCTAAATTTTCAAAGTGTGCATTCTGGATAGAGCGAGTGCAATTTCTTGGACATGTTATTGACAAGGATGGAATTTCAGTGGATTCGTCAAAAATTGAAGCAGTGCTTAACTGGGATCAGCCGAAAACACCATCGGAAGTAAGGAGTTTCCTCGGATTGGCAGGTTACTACAGGAGATTTATTCAAGATTTTTCCAAAATCGCGACTCCGTTAACGAATTTGACTAGGAAGACGGTGAAGTTCGTTTGGACGGAGAAGTGTGAGGAAAGTTTTCAAGAATTAAAGAAGAGGTTGAGTACGGCGCCTGTGTTGTCTCTACCGGATAGCACAGGAAATTTTATGGTGTATAGTGATGCGTCGCATAAGGGACTAGGCTGTGTGCTTATGCAAAATGGTAAGGTCATTACGTATGCGTCACAACAATTAAAAGACTATGAGAAGGGGTATCCTACCCATGATTTGGAATTGGCCACGGTGGTATTTTCTTTGAAGATATGTAGACATTATCTTTACGGGGAGAAGTGTGAAATGTATACAGACCACAAAAGTCTGAAATATATTTTTACACAAAAGGATTTGAACATGCGTCAAAGGAGATGGTTGGAATTGATAAAGGATTACGACTGTGAAATTTTACACCATCCGGGTAAAGCGAACGTGGTGGCTGACGCCTTGAGCAGAAAGGGACGGGAGAAATTGTTTATGATTACCGCTCAAGAGGAGCTAATTACAGCAATGGCGAAACTGGAGTTGGAGGTGAAATTTTAGAAAGAGTGTGACGAAAAATTATTTCAGTTGAGAATCGGTTCAACTTTGGTGGATAAGGTTAAGGAAACACAAAATCAGGACGAAGAATGTGAGAAAATCAGGAAAAGAATACCTGAAGGTAATGAAATGAAATTCAAAGTGGATAACGAGGGAGTATTAAGATTCGAGGGAAGAATTTGGGTTCCGCCAGTACCAGAGATTAAGGAGGAAATTTTGAGCAAGGCTCATAATTCAAGATATTCGATTCATCCGGGTAGTACGAAGATGTACCAAGATCTCCGACAGCATTTTTGGTGGCCGAATATGAAGAGAGACATGTCAGAAAGTTAAAGCAGAACATCAGAGACCAAGTGGGCTATTACAACCGTTAGAAATCCCAGAATGGAAATGGGAGCACATCACCATGGATTTCGTAGTAGGTCTTCCGATGACTTAGAAAGGTTTCGACGTAGTATGGGTTATTGTGGACCGACTAACGAAATCAGCACATTTCTTACCCATCAAGATCAGATTCAACTTGGATCAGTTAGCGAAATTATATGTAAAGGAGATTGTTTCGAGGCACGATGTTCCAATATCTATCGTCTCAGATAGGGATCCGCGCTTCACATCGAACTTCTGGAAATGACTATAGGAATACATGGGAACGCAGTTACGTACGAGTACGACATATCATCCACAGACCGACGGACAGAGCGAAAGAATAATTCAAACATTGGAAGATATGTTACGAGCTTGCATTATGGACTTCAAAAGAAATTGGGATGATCATCTACCATTGGTGGAATTTGCTTACAACAACAGTTACCACACAAGTATTGGCATGCCGCCTTACGAAGCGTTATACGGCAGAAAGTGTAGAACTCCACTATGTTGGGATGAAGTTGGCGAACGTCAATTGCTAGGACCAGAACTGGTGCAACAGACTGCAAAAATCGTCAAAGTGATCAGGACAAGATTGATAGTAGCTCAGGATAAACAAAAGAAATATGCCGATCAACATCATAAGAATCGAGAGTTTGACTCTGGTAGCTACGTTTTCTTGAAAGTATCTCCCTGGAAAGGGAAGATTTGTTTTTGTAAGAAGGGAAAACTGAGCCCGAGGTTTATTGGACCCTTTGAAGTGTTAAGAAAAGTTGGTGAGGTCGCATATGAGGTAGCTTTACCTCCAGCGCTAGAACACATCCACAATGTCTTTCATATCTCGGTGTTATGACCATACAAACCCGACTATAAGCATGTTATAGAGTATGAACCCCTGCAAGTTGAGAAAGATTTGTCTTACGAAGAAGAGCCTGTTCAGATAGTTGACAGGAAAGAACAAGTGCTACTAAATAAAATTATACCTTCTGTTAAGGTGATTTGGAGGAACCACAACGCTGAAGAAGCTATGTGGGAACTCGAAGATCAGATGATGAGAAATTATCCACAGCTATTTGCTTAATCTATGTATAGCGATTCTGGGGACAAAATCTTTGTAAGGGGGGAGAATGTAACGTGACGAGTTAATTGAGTCGTGATTCTAGGGACAGAATCCTTTTAAGGGGGGAAAGATGTGACGATTGTAATTTAATTTAAATATTTATTGAATTAAATAAATATTTTTCGATGATTTGACTGTTGAATTAATTGATTAATTGATGAATTTGTGGTAGATTAATTTAATTATATGTGTTACATTAGTTAAATTAATGTGGAGAATTTTTATATTCAAAGTATGTGTTTAATTGAATTTATTTAATTAAATGCATTATTTAAATAAGTATAATGGAATTTCTAATTAATTTAATAATTAATTAGAGATTTAATAACTTGTCGTTATTAATAAAGGAGAATTTTATTTATGTGACTAAGTGATTTAATGTAGAATTATGTTACTTTACTTAATTGATTTAAATAAGATTATTTAATTAATTTAATATGTGACACGAACTATATTGTAATCAAATTATTAAAATAAACTAGAAAGGAGGAATAAGTGTGCTAACCAAATAAAGCCTTAAGGGGAGTTGAAGCCAGTTAACCCATTTTGGGATTAACTGACATTCATATTGCGTCAGTTCTTTATTACGTGCCTTACTTCATCAGTTTCTAAAATCAAGCCAGAGAGAAAACTTGAGAGAAAAAAAGGAGAGAATTTTGAGAAATTGGAGGATTGAGAAGAAATCTTGTCATTATCTTGCATAATCTAGCATATTATCAAATGTAATCCTTAAATTAAAGTCTCTGATTATGTTCTTCTTTAATTTCTCCATGATTGTATGTTTTGAGTTTTCTGTAAAAGACTAACTTGGTGATTAACGCATGATATGATTATATATATGTTATTAGATGATTATAACATGTTTGATACCATGTAGACATGATTTAAAGTGACTAAATCCATGTAATTATGCTTAATTGAGTTTTCAAAAGTTACAGAGTATGAAAGTTGTATATCTGGCCTTTATGTACAAATTGTATGCTTTAAATTGTTTATTTAACTTAAAATTTATAGTGGGGTATAGTTATACATGTTTAAATAAACAATATAGAGTTCAAACGGACTAATTTGGTTAGGAAACGAGTTTACTACGATTGATTTCGTTAACTGTATCAAATAATACATGAACAGTGAATTTTGGCCTTTAAATTTGTTGTTCAGATGGTATATGTTGTTAAAATCACTATATACATGTTAGGTTTTAGTTTTACATTATGTATCATGTCTGGGTATGCGTAAATTGCCTATTGGGTGTGTTAATTGGAAGAAAATTGGCATGTCTCTTGCTGTTCGTGAAGAACAGAGGAGTCCAGCCTGCTGTCCAGCGCGACCGCGCTGGACAATAGCTTATTTTTGGCGCGGCCGCGCCGGTCTGCAGAATCACCCAGAAAATTTTATTTAAGTAATAGTAACCTAATTTAATGAATATGGAAGTGTAATAATTGTATAACGAGATGTTAAAACATGTTATTAACATGTCAATGACGAATTCATGTGATTAATTGGTAAGTCGAATGTTGGTATAAACTCGTTATTGGTAGTCTAATAATGTGTTTAAGAGTTATATTATAAATGTGATATAATCAGACGTAGAGTTAAGTCTAGATAAAGGGAACTTATTTATTTATGATGCTAGTTATGTTATAATTAATTGGTATCGTGACTTGAAATGATATGTAGGATTAAGTGAGGAACGTGAATAGTAAATGTTAAAAGCAAATTATACATCCTACCTAAATGTTAAACGTGAATAGGAACGTGATATGTAGGCAAGTTTGCATACTCTAAATTGATTTCAATTACGCAAATTATGCATCCTACCTTTATATTAAAAGCAAGTATCTTATCCTTACTTTTTACGTTTACGCAAGTTCCTGAACTTAATTCTCTTATCATATATGTTTCATAATGCTATTACTTACTCGAGCAAATTATTATTTCTATTCCATTCAATTTCATAGATTCAATGAGACGTTTAAAATTCCTCTTTGTAATGCTTCAGTTATACAGAACTTATTCAATTGTACCTTTTGTGAGATTTAGTTTTTGTTTCTTGAATTACACCTTTTGAACCTTGATTGGCTAGCGAACCCTTATTGATTCGACTAGTCCATAGTTGATGAGCGTTCTAAATTTTAGAAACGTTATTGAAGTAAATCCAAACCAAAATTCCTTTGGTATGGACTCCGATGTCAAACTAAGATGAACAACCCTTATACAGGGGATTTTATTACGCGTTAGTGTTAAGTTGTTGTGCACATACATGGTACAAAAAGCTGATCCCCCTAAGTACGAGAAGTAAGGTCCATATAGTCTTACGACTGTTAAAGGTTTAAAGTAGAAATACTTGATAACCTGGGACATAGTTCGTGGTCTTAAGACCCTCAGATGTTCTTTTGAATCTTGTCTTATATTCTTGACTCAAAAGCTGAATCTTCGATTATTCAATATCCGTTGATTATTTCGCATGCTATTATTATTGTTGTTGTTGTACTTACTGGGCAATCATTGCTCACTCTTGCATAATAACATTGCAGCTAAAGTTGAAAGAGTTGACGAGCCGTCCACTAGTAAGGGCAAAGGAAAAGCAAACAAGTGATGAAGACTTGTTGTATTTGCTTTAATGATGTTTATGTATTAGACTTGGTTATGTTTCCGCATTTGATGTTTATTTAAGGTTAGATGACCTGTGATTATTTATTAATGATGTTGTAACCCTTTATTGGGAGATTTCTATTTTAATTAAGAGTTTTCATTTATATTAAATCGGTAGTTAGATGTGATGTGATATTTTTGGATAGTGAACACCAAATCCTGAGAAAACGAAGTACCTGAATTTAGGGGTGTCATAATCGTAGAGCTCTGTCACTGACCGTAGAGTAAACTAGGTGAGTCATAGAGTAAATTGTAGAGTGAACCCTACAATTATAGAGTGACTTCACCCGATTGTAGAGCTTCACTCACTAAATTGTAGAGCCTTATTCACTGGTCGTAGACTTTAACCCTATGATCGTAGAGTTTATTCGATGATCGTAGAGTATGAGACCATACGTTCTAGAGAACCTCTAGGCGATCGTAGAGTGGTTCCACTAGATCGTAGAGTGGGTATGGAAATCATAGAACACTTCTATAGAATAACCAAGCATTGAAATTCTTACTGCAGACTTGTTTAATCACTTTCAAATCTTTACTAAAACTAACTCAAGTTTGTCCATAGTATGGTTGATGCATAAATGTAATAATGATGAGTTAGGAGAGCTAAAGAAGATAATTAAGATAGAACCTAGTAGTTGTCATATGCTGTTATGTACTGGTATGATATGAGTAACTCAGGAGTAGTAAGAGGACCAAAGAAAGCTTGACAAAAGAGTCATCTTGTTAATAACAGAAAGTTACATAAACAATTCGAATATGATGGGTTGTTGTAAGTTCTAAATGGGAGAGTCATACAGTTAGGTCTACCTAGATCATTACGTGGATTCAACAAAGATTAATTATTAAGATGACTTATGGTTAATGTAGGTTATCCGAAGAGCAGAATCATAGAGTTAAATAGTAAGCAGCAGATCAGGCAAGTTCCTCACTTTGAGCAAACTAAATTACTATTATGTCACTGTGTATATTTTGTAAGTTCCTAACTTACATAATCTTATACATTATGCAAGTTTATGTATGTTATTGCAAGCTTTTGATTATTGCTTTATGATTATATCGAGCAAGTTTCCTTAATTTATACAACCTTAAATGTTGTGCAAATTTCCTTTTATGGAAAAGTTAAAGACTATAATTTGTGCATGTTGAACACATATCCAGTTTGTACTCTTATTAATCGCACAAGTAGACTGATTATCAGAATAATTCTTTTGTTATTCAAATCTGTGAGAACCATGATTTAAACTCTGAAGTTTGATCCAAATCATAACCACTCGTTTGGGTAATTCTTGTATCTTGTTGCGAACCTTGGAAATGTGGTCTAGTACATATCATACCATATATGATAGATCCTATTGCTGAAGCATGAGGAATCTTACTCATACTGTCGCTCTCCTCAGGTATCTTTGGGGCATGTTTCTTGGAGAGATGTATTCCATGGCTCATCGGTATGAGACCTCTCTTGGAATCTTGCATGCTAAACTTCTTTAGCATCAAGTCAATGTACTTTCCTTGGGTCAAGCCAAACATCCTTTTAGATCTATCTCTATAGATCTTTATCCCCAAAATATAGGATGCCTCACCCAAGTCCTTCATGGAGAAGTGTTTAGATAACCAAATTTTGATCGACTGTAGCATAGGAACATCATTCCCTATCAGTAATATATTGTCAACATATAGTACTAGGAATGAAACCTTTTTGTGCACACAAGGTTCATTCTCATTTTTGATAAAATCAAACCCTTTGATTATCTCATCAAAACGGATGTTCCGTCTTCAAGAAGCTTGCTTCAATGCATAGATGGATTGTTGTAGCTTACAGACTTAATTTGTTCCAACTGTTAAAACAAAACCCTTTGGCTATATTATATAGACATTCTCCTCAAGTTTCCCATTAGGAAGGTCGTCTTTACGTCCATTTACCAGATTTCGTAGTCATAATAAGCTGCAACTGCAAGCAAAATCCAAATGGACTTGAGCATAGCTACTGGTGAGAAGGTTTCATCATAGTCAACACCTTGTATTTGTTTGAAACCTTTTACAACCAGTCGAGCCTTATAGGTCTTTACCTTGCCGTCCGCTCTAGTCTTTCTCTTAAAAACCCATTTGCACCCAATAGGCTTAATGCCCTCAGGTGGTAATACCAAAGTCCATACTTAGTTTTCATACATGGAGTCCATCTCGGATTTCATGGCTTCTAGCCATTTCTCTGAGTCTTTACTACTTATATGAAAGTAGTATGCACACAAGCTAATCATATTTGATATGATGTAGCATATACTTTGTAATCTTATTCATTTATTAATAAAATAATTGATTTTCTTAAAAGGCATTTTACATTATCTACATAGTGCTGTTATATTAAATGTGATAAACCCATAGTTTTGAGCAATGCTTTTAGAATCATGATGGTGATCATGCTAATAAGATCTAAATTCTAGATAGCTCACAAACTAAAATTGTTCCTAATCGTTGGATTACTAAATTGGGGATTAGTGAATCCGGATAGATTAGTACATACATTGTTTGCTCTTAGGAAGAGGATGATTGATCTCATAATCATTTGTGTGGAGACACTAAAGCAAGTATGTAGGTGTTTATTAGAGAATAAGTTCACTGAACGTGGCTCGCTAAGTAATACCTAATGGAGTTTTACTCGCTTGTCAATAGGAATTCCTCTAGTGATAGTAGTACAAGTGATCCTTGGACTTGAGATCATCATAGTATCTTGTGTATGATGAGTTATACTTTGACATGTCCCTTAAGACCTTTGGGGTATATCAAAGGGTATGATTGGGTATAATAAGTTGTACATGGAGATAGGTGAATGATCAACAAAGAATCTACCACGTCTAGTAAAAGATGTGAATGTCCTATGTGATTTAATAAATGACAACTTAGTAGTCCTTGGCCAAAGCAGAATGAAATTAGAAAGGAGTTTCTAATTTGCATTATTTAGAGTTGTGCATTTGGGAATCGAAATACATATAATTAAATAAAATAAGACTTGACAGTAAATCCATGTCTTATATTTAATTGGGACATTGTATGGTAGAAAAATTGAATTGTACAGTAATTATTTACTCAAAGGTTCTTTTGTGATTGATGTTGAAATCTATATTATCTGGAAAGTCGTTGATCGCTTAGGGGGCTTACCCTTATTGTAGAATAAATATTATTTATTTAAATGAATTAAATAGTTTAATTTATTTATTTAAATAAGATTAGAATTGTTCTAATTGATTTATTCACAACCGGTTTAATATGGAGAACCTAAAGGGTCACACCGCAAAAGGAAAATATTTATTTAAGAAATAAATGACATAATTGTAATAATAAGTTAAGTGTATTTAATTTAATCTATGGAGATAGAATAAATTAAATAGCTTAATATTTATTATTTAATATTTTGAAAATATTAAATATAAATTAATAAGAGGAGTCTTATTATTATTATTACTATTACTATTATTTAATTCCTAATAGGGATTGAGAATTAATTAATAGAAGTACACTCCCATGAATTCCTAATTAGATTAGGAGCATAATTAATTAAAGGAGTTTAATTATAATAGAAATCCTAATCCTAAATAGTTGAGGGAAGAGTTATTCCTACATCTATAAATAAGAGGAGTCTTATCATAGATTAGGGTTACACACTCTTGCATTAGATTGTAGAGAGTACTTATAATTTCTATAGAGATAGAAACTAGGGTTTTGCCAAATACCCAACTTCTTGAATACTTGTTCTTCCTTGGTGGATCACCTCTAGAGGCCAAACACTTGGGTGGCTAACGTTAATCAAAGGAAGGAATCACACCGTAGCATTCGAGGAGAACACGAAGGACTAGGAGTTGAACTTGTACCCGAGGAAGCTTTGTTCTACGAGGGTATAATTCGTATTCTCTTTCTCTTTCGTTTATATCGTTAATTGAGCACATTGATCGATCACGGTGATGGTTTGTATAAATTTTAAAATCCGTTTTATCGCGCTTCCGCTCTATTTATGTAATTTGATTGCATGCTCGCGTTATATACAAACCTAACAGTGGTATCAGAGCCTAATCATGTGCTAATTATCGATCTTGATGATTCCATGTATGAATTGATATGCGAAACGTTCGAATTTTTGGGCAAGAAAATTTTTTTTTCTGATTCTGCGTCGCGGCGCGGCCGCGCCGCTTCCAGTTCATTCTGGAGCGCGGCCGCGCCCGAACCCAGAAAAACGTTTCCTGGGGTGCAGCGCGGCCGCGCCGCTCCTAGTTCAATTTGGAGCGCGACCGCGCCGGTATGCAGAATTTGAAATTTTTTTGTTTTTCTCAATTAACATAAATGGTTTATTTAATTGATAAAAGTTTAAAATAAAGATGTTTATTTTATCTGAAATATGATTTCAGATTGCTAAAATTAAATGAGTTTAATTTGGATTTGGTTTTTGATTAAAATAAAAGAGTTTATTTTGTTTCAAAACTAAATATTAGCAAAACGTTTGCCCATTAATTGATATCAATGCATATATGGAATGGATTTATTATTCATAAGATGAATGTTATTTATTGATACATATAGAGATATGTATGATAATAAATAGGGATTGATTATGGACTATTGACCAATGTGTGATTGGATTTATTTTAATGGATGCTTGAATGAATGAGTTTTATAAATGGGGTCTGCGTACCTCGTCTTCTATAATTTTTCTTAATGTAAATTCTATCTCTCTCCTATGTACTTCCCCTTGACTGCTGATCAAGGTTTCTATTTATTTGAAATAGCTTATGTAATAGGACTAGTTAGAATTATTTTGAAGAATTGGAGACAAAGGAGCAAGGAGCGCTTGAAGACTAATAATAACAAACCCCTCAAAGTAATATATTTAGTCCTAAGCGTTCAAAGATATTTAGAATATCGAACTTCGCCTTCTAGCATGGTGATGCAATAGAGTATTAAATGTTTAATATGAGTTTGTTGTGTCACTACAAGGCAAGTATTAAATATTTAAGATGTTGCTTTATCACATTTGATGCTTATAAATAGACTGAACGATGCTGTTTTGTTGTGTCACCACAAGGACAGTATTTTTCTCTCGAATATATGGAAGTGCTAGGTTAGACTTAACTTGGATAATTTTGATTCGGATATGTCACCACTTGATCAAAATAATCTAAGAGGCAAAATACAAGGAGTTACACAGAGATGTAATTGACAATAGTTGTCTACCTATTTATTTATATATCGTTTGTTGTGTCACCACAAGGCTATATACATTTGAAATGGGATCCTTAGTCTCACTAGCAAATCTTTAATTAGAATTGCTGAACTATATAATGAGGGTAATATAGTTTGATCAAAATAGTGGGAGATACCAATTTAAATAAAGACCTAATTTATTTTGGTAATTAATTAAATGAATATATGCTAAAATGTTGTCTATTTCACATGCAGAATTTAAAAATGTCAAACTCACTATCACTGCGTAGCATATTTGATGCTAATAAACTGATCGGACCGAATTACACGGACTGGTTAAGGAATCTGAGAATTGTTCTCACTGCTGAAAATATTTCTTATGTCCTAAATTCGCCAGTCCCTGCAAGTGTTGCAGAAACAGCCTCTGAGGAAGAGATTGCTACTTTCAGAAAGTGGCAAGATGATGCAATCTTGGCTCAATGCATCATGCTCGCATCCATGAGTAACGAGCTTCAGCGTCAGCATGAAACTATGGATGCTCCTACTATATTGCTTCATCTCAAAGAGTTGTATGGTGAGCAAAGTAGGACTGCTAGATATCAGATATCTAAGGAGCTCTTCCGATCTCGTATGACCGAGGGCACTGCCGTTGAGACTCATGTTCTTAAGATGATCAATTTGATTGAACAACTTGGACAGCTTGGGTTCGTGATGGATAGGGAGTTAAGTCAAGATTTGATCTTGCAGTCACTCCCGGACACTTTCTCACAATTTGTTGTGAATTTTCACATGAATAAGTTGGACGTCAACTTCCCTGAGTTACTTAACATGCTGAAAACTGTTGAAGGTCACTTCTTATCCAACAAGAACCTAGTTTTAATGGTGGATGATTCTTCCAAGAAAAGGAAGAGGCCCAAGGTATCTTCTGAAAAGAAGAAAAACAAGAAGGCTAAGGGCAAGGCGAAGAGAAAAGGATAAAAAGAAACCTGAACCAGATATCAAAGGAATTTGCTACCATTGCAATAAGCCGGGACATTGGAAGAGGAACTGCAAGGAGTATCTTGTGGAACAAAAGAAGCTTGGAGAAGCTTCGACTTCCGATCTAGGTTTGTTCATGATTGAAATTAATTTTTCTGATAGTCAAAATTCTACTTGGGTATTGGATACCGGCTGTAGTTCTCACATATGTAATAATGTGCAGGGACTAAGCAGAAGTAGAAAGCTGGACAAGGATGAAGTCGTCCTATGAGTGGGAAATGGAGCAAAGGTTGCTGCATTAGCTGTAGGGACTTATCGTTTAGCACTGCCTTCGGGCAAGTTCATTAGTTTAAATAATTGTTATTATATTTCGGCACTCATTAGAAACATTATTTCAATTTCTGTATTGGATATGGATGGCTTTGATATTATAATAAAGAACAACAGTTGTTCTATTTATAATAAAAATGTTTTATATGGTGTTGGGAACTTACTGAATGGACTGTACATACTTGACTTGCATGAAAATATACTTCAAATTGAACAAACTAAGAAAAGAAAAAGAGATGATGTTAATTATACCTTTATGTGGCACTGTAGACTCGGTCATATCAATGAAACAAGATTATCCAAGTTGCATAAAGATGGGCTTTTAGAGCTATCTGATTACGAATCATATCCAACTTATGAATCTTGTCTCATGGGTAAAATGACTAAATCTCCTTTTACTGGAAAAGGAGAAAGAGTTATAGAGTTGTTAGCGTTAGTACACACAGACGTATGTGGACCTATGACAACGAATGCACGAGGAGGGTATTCTTATTTTATTACTTTCACTGATGATCATTCTAGATTTGGATATGTGTATTTGATGAAATACAAATCTGAATCGTTTGAAAAGTTCAAAGAATTCAGAAGTAAAGTAGAGAAGCAAACTGGTAAGAGTATTAAGATTCTTCGATCGGATCGAGGAGGGGAATACTTAACCAATGAGTTTCTCAATTATCTCAAAGAAAATAGTATAATCTCATAATGGACTCCACCAGGGACGCTACAGTTGAATGGTGTATCTGAAAGGAGAAATCGAACATTGTTGGACATGGTTCGTTCCATGATGAGTTTTACCGACCTTACAATATCCTTTTGGGGTTATGCCCTAGAATCGGCTGCATACCTACTTAACAAGGTACCTACCAAATCCGTCCCAAAGACCCCATATGAGATATGGACTGGGAGTAAACCAAATCTTAAGCATGTTAAGACTTGGGGTTGTCCAGCTTATGTCAAAAGGTTTGAGCACGATAAGTTGAAGACTAGATCCGACAAGTGTAGATTTGTGGGATACCCTAAAAAAACATTAGGGTATTATATCTATCACCCGACTGATCAAAAGGTGTTTGTTGCGAAACACGCTGCCTGCTTGGAAAAGGAGTTTATCCTTGAAGGGGTCAGTGGGAGTAAGATATATCTTGAAGAAGTTCAAGAACCACAAAATACTATGGATCAAAGTCAGGTACTTGACCAAGTAGAAGAACCTACTGTACCACTACCTATTCGTAAATCTAGAAGAGTACCGAAGATACCTGATAGGTATGGATTCATCATAGAGGATGATGATGAGGTACATATCATAGATGATGATGATCCATTGACTTATGAAGAGGCTATGAGTAGTGAAGACTCAGAGAAATGGCTAGAAGCCATGAAATCCGAGATGGACTCCATGTACGAAAACCAAGTATGGACTTTGGTTTCACCACCTGAGGGCATTAAGCCTATTGGGTGTAAATGGGTCTTTAAGAGAAAGACTGGAGCAGATGGCAAGGTAGAGACCTATAAGGCCTGACTGGTTACAAAAGGTTTCAAACAAAGACAAGGACTTGACTACGATGAAACCTTCTCACCAGTAGCTATGCTCAAGTCCATTCGGATTTTACTTGCAATTGCAGCTTATCATGACTACGAGATCTGGCAAATGGACGTGAAAACGGCCTTCCTCAATGGAGAGCTTGAGGAGAATGTATATATGATACAGCCAGAGGGTTTTGTTTCAAAGGTTGGAACAAACCAAGTCTGTAAGCTACAACGATCCATTTATGGATTGAAGCAAGCTTCTCGAAGATGGAACATCCGTTTTGATGAGATAATCAAAAAGTTTGATTTTATCAAAAATGAGGATGAACCATGTGTGTACAAGAAGCTTAGTGGGAGCGCTGCTTCATTCCTTGTATTATATGTTGATGACATATTTCTGATAGGGAATGATGTTCCTATGCTACAGTCGATCAAAATTTGGTTATCTAAACACTTCTCCATGAAGGACTTGGGTGAGGCATCCTATATTTTGGGGATAAAGATCTATAGAGATAGATTTAAAAGGATGTTGGGCTTGACCCAAAGAAAGTACATTGACTCGATGCTAAAGCGGTTTAGCATAAAAGATTCCAAGAGAGCTCTCATGCCGATGAGCCATGGAATACATCTCTCCAAGAAACAGGCCCCAAAGACACCTGAGGAGAGAGACCGTATGAGTAAGATTCCTTATGCTTCAGCAATAGGACCTATCATGTACGGTATGATATGTACTAGACCAGATGTCGCTCATGCACTTAGTGTAATAAGCAGATATCAGTTGAATCCAGGAGAAGAGCATTGGAAGGCTGTGAAAAACATCCTAAAGTACTTGAGAAGAACTAAGGATGTATTTCTTGTCTACAGTGGGTCTGAATTGAAACTAGAGGGCTATACAGACTTAAGTTTTCTAACGAACCAAGATGACTATAAATCCGTTTCAGGGTATGTGTTTACCTTAAATGGTGGCGCAGTGAGTTGGAAGAGTTCCAAGCAGCAAACAGTTGCTGATTCAGTGACAGAGGCAGAGTACATAGCTGCAAGTGAAGCTGCAAAGGAAGCTGTTTGGATGAAGAAGTTCATAACTGAACTTGGAGTGGTTCCTAGCATTAGAGGAGTCGTACCTTTATTCTGTGACAACACTGGAGCTGTTGCACAGGCTAAGGAACCCAGGTCTCATCAGAAATCCAAACACGTGTTGCGGCAGTTTCATTTGATTAGCGAGATCATTGAAAGATGAGATGTCACCCTAGAGCGTGTAGACTCTCAAGACAACATTGCAGATCCATTTACTAAAGTTGTAACACAACAGCAGTTTGATCGTCACTTAGAGAAGATGGGTATTAGATACCATGGCGATTGGCTTTAGTGCAAGTGGGAGATTGAAAGTAGTATGCACACAAGCCAATCATATTTAATATGATGTAGCATATACTTTGTAATCTTATTCATTTATTAATAAAAGAATTGATTTTCTTAAAAGGCATTTTACATTATCTACATAGTGCTGTTATATTAAATGTGATAAACCCATAGTTTTGAGCAATGCTTTTAGAATCATGATGGTGATCATGCTAATGAGATCTAAATTCTAGATAGCTCACAAACTAAAATTGTTCCTAATCATTGGATTACTAAATTGGGGATTAGTGAATCTGGATAGATTAGTACATACGTTGCTTGCTCTTAGGAAGAGGATGATTGATCTCATAATCATTTATGTGGAGACACTAAAGCAAGTATGTAGTTGCTTATTAGAGAATAAGTTCACTAAACGTGGCTCGCTAAGGAATACCTAATGGAGTTTTACTCGCCTGTCAATAGGAATTCCTCTAGTGATAGTAGTACAAGTGATCCTTGGACTTGAGATCATCATAGTATCTTGTGTATGATGAGTTATACTTTGACATGTCCCTTAAGACCTTTGGGGTATATCAAAGGGTATGATTGGGTATAATAAGTTGTACATGGAGATAGGTGAATGATCAACAAAGAATCTACCACGTCTAGTAAAAGATGTGAATGTCCTATGTGATTCGATAAATGACAACTCAGTAGTCTTTGGCCAAGGCAGAATGAAATTAGAAAGGAGTTTCTAATTTGCATTATTTAGAGTTGTGCATTTGGGAATCGAAATACATATAATTCAATAAAATAAGACTTGACAGTAAATCCATGTCTTATATTTAATTGGGACATTGTATGGTAGAAGGATTGAATTGTACGGTAACTATTTACTCAAAGGTTTTTTTGTGATTGATGTTGAAATCTATATTATTTGGAAAGTCGTTGATCGCTAAGGGGGCTTACCCTTATTGTAGAATAAATATTATTTATTTAAATGAATTAAATAGTTTAATTTATTTATTTAAATAAGATTAGAATTGTTCTAATTGATTTATTCACAATCGGTTTAATATGGAGAACCTAAAGGGTCACACCGCAAAAGGAAAATATTTATTTAAGAAGTAAATGACATAATTGTAATAATAAGTTAAGTATATTTAATTTAATCTACGGAGATAGAATAAATTAAATAGCTTAATATTTATTATTTAATATTTTGGAAATATTAAATATAAATTAATAAGAGGAGTCTTATTATTATTATTACTATTACTATTATTTAATTCCTAATAGGGATTGGGAATTAATTAATAGAAGTACTCTCCCATGAATTCCTAATTGGACTAGAAGCATAATTAATTAAAAGAGTTTAATTATAATAGAAACCCTAATCCTAAATAGTTTAGGGAAGGGTTATTCCTACATCTATAAATAAGAGGAGTCTTATCATAGATTAGGGTTACACACTCTTGCATTAGATTGTAGAGAGTACTTATAATTTCTATAGAGATAGAAACTAGGATTTTGCCAAATACCCAACTTCTTGAATACTTGTTCTTCCTTGGTGGATCACCTCTAGAGGCCAAATACTTGGGTGGCTAACGTTGATCAAAGGAAGGAATCACACCGTAGCATTCGAGGAGAACACGAAGGACTATGAGTTGAACTTGTACCCGAGGAAGCTTTGTTCTACGAGGGTATAATTCTTATTCTCTTTCTCTTTCGTTTATATCGTTAATTGAGCACATTGATCGATCATGGTGATGGTTTGTATAAAATTTTAAAATCCGTTTTATCGCGTTTCCACTCTATTTATGTAATTTGATTGCATGCTCGCTTTATATACAAACCTAACATCATAGCCTCTTCGTAAGTCAATGGATCATCATCACCTATGATGTGTACCTCATCATCATTCTCTATGATGAATCCATACCTATCGGGTATCTTCGGTACTCTTCCAAATTTATGAATAGGTTGTGGTACAGTAGGTTCTTCCACTTGGTCAGGTACCTGACTTTGATCCGTAGTATTTTGTGGTTCTTAAACTTCTTCAAGATATATCTTACTCCCACTGGCCCTTTCAAGGATAAACTCCGTTTCCAAGAAGGCAGCATGTTTCGCAACAAACACCTTTTGATCAGTAGGATGATAGAAATAATACCTTAATGTTTCTTTAGGGTATCTGTGACGCCCCCAAATCTGGGTCACCTGAACCGCTGTTGTCCGATTTATATAACGACAAATACGCGCAAGTATACGCGGTCAACAAGTAATAAAGAGTAAGTAGAGTATCGATCCCATGAGGAATTGTTATTAGTCTTTTCCAAGTATTAACCTTTTATCATCTCAATCTTATTTAAACAAACGATAATTATTTTTGTTGTTTTGCATTAATGAAGATAACAAATATTCAAAGAACTATGGAAAGCTTTAATATAATGAAATCTAATATTAACAAGTCTAAGATTACAATTTCTCCCCATCACTTTATTTGAATGTCCTAACTCTCTCTTTTCAACTAGTTAAATCACAAGAATTGTTATCCGAGAAATCACAAGTATGTCTAAGCCTCTCTTGATGGTCAAATACGTATTCCCCATTACGGTATATAGATATATATCTATTCTACACACTAGCAAGATTCTCATATCAAGAACAATTAGTAAGGTGTATGTCACAAAACCTCATTAACTACTCCATCAATTACCAACTTTCGCAATAGAAATCATTAAGCATGGATTCTCCCATAGATACATGTGGTAATTAGGTATATGTCTATCCTAAATACAATCAAATTATCCATTCATAAGGGTAATAAATAAAACACACGTCACTTAATTTCATAAATTACCCATAGAAATATCTAATTTTCACATGATATCATAACAAAGTCTCAACCTATACTTCCTCTCTCAATTCTATATAAGTTCCCAAGGTAATTATTAGCTAGGTAATTAATATATAAAGCACAAATTATGATATTCAATCACAAATAATTAACCAACATTAAAGAGAGAGCATTCAATTCAAACTATATATTGGATTCCATTGAAATCTTAGAAAATTAGTTCTAGTTCATGGAAATTACAATAAACATCAAATTTTATCTATACATCATGATAGAATTACAAATTAAGAAGAGAATACTAGCGATAGAATGATAAAACCCCTTAGGAAGATATTCAATGGTTGTTTGATGGGTTGATTCTTGTTCTCTAGCTTTCCTTTAAGATTTGATACTCCTTGCTCTCTTGTTCCTTGGAGTTTGCTGAAAATTGCCTTGTATTATTGATTTTTCCTCTCTAATTGATGTTATGTGTAGCCTCCCACTCTCTAGATTTGATGTTAGTAGTGTTAGATGGTGTTAGAATGGTTAGAAATATGAGTTCCAGCCGCCACCTTGGTGTTATAAGAGATGGGTCTATGAAAATCCTAGCTTAGACCTGAGTTTTTGGTCCAAAAATTGCAAAACCTGCTGTATCCCGCGACGAGCTCGCCCCGGCGCCAAAAATGGCCTAGGGAGCTCACCCCGGCGAGCTCGCTTCTGTAGCCAAAATCAGTTTTGATGTCTGTTGGTTAAAATGACCATAACCTTTTCATCCGAACTCGGATTAAGGCAATTAAGTAGGCTATAGAAATCTAAGAAATAGCTCTACA